>OY743173.1:62603925-63261518 GCA_963555705.1 Ligustrum vulgare
ACACCAAAAACACATACTAATAAATATACATAAAATACACACTACACCAATACACATCAAATTTTACACACTACACCAAGAACACGCATAAAAGACATAATACACCAAGAAAATACACAAAAAAAAAAAAAAAAAAAAAAAAAAAAAAAAAACCAATTTTGCTCAACATTTGAAATTAGACTCACAAAAATTTCACTATTTCTTTCTCTCAAATGTGGAATAGATTATAAAATACAAATGTTTATTTATTTGATTTTCAAAATGAAGATGACGAACCCAAATCAAATTTGGCAATTATCAAGTTCAACATCAAATTATACCTACAATCACAGCCCAAAAAAAAAAAAACTGAAATCACAAGTGGGTAATTTTATTGTCATGACCAACAAATTGGCTAGGTTGCACAGCCAAGAGGATGAGTGATCTATGTAATGGCTTTAATTTTCAATACAATTTTAAATCATTTTGTAGCATCGGAAGATTTTATGCAAATTCTATGTTGGCAAGTTTTCTTTTGATTCTGGAGTTTTTCATTGAGTATGGCATGAAACTTAATTCTATTGTCAAACAAGATTATGGTTTCTTCCGTGTTGTCTTCTTGAAAGGTTTATATATATATATATATATATATATATATATATATATATATCCTTTGAAGCTTGCTTTAAAAAAAATGTTTTTTTTTAAAAAAGTATAATACATATAAAATAAAACTTAGGATTTTTAAGATTTGTGGTATATACAAGAACAAAGAAAAAAATTAATATAATGAAGGGTTATTTAAGTCAATTTATTTGTGAACAATTTAGTAAATACGAAAATTGTGGTATAATTGACAAAAATAGTGGTGTCAATATAATTATCTCAAAATTAATAACAAATATTCTAAAGTGAACATATAAAATCCTACTTTTAGAATATAAATAAGTGTATAAAGTGAACTTATCATGTACCAATTCAAACATAATTCATTTTTAATTCTTTCTCCAAAATCACTTGATTATGTGACTGGAAAATAAACTAGAATAAAATATGTAGATTTGGAATAACAGGTTTCCTCAATCAACTCTTTTCAACAACTTCTATTTGACGAATCTTATAAATCTGGCGCGCGCCATTGTGATCATATCAATTGAACGACAACTAGTATTTTATTCGTGCGATGCACAAAAGTTATTATTCAATAATATGAATTTTTATAAGTATTTGTAAAATTTTAATACTTATACATAATTTCTTCCATATACAAAATGCATAAAAAATAATATTATATTAAAATAATTTTTAAATTTTTACAAATAATAAAATTACTTTAAATTATAATAGCTTATTTGAATAATAAAAGTCAATTTATATATTTAAATAATAAACGATTATTAATCTTTCAACCCTTTTTCACAAAAAAAAATGAAGTTGCTATTTGTGAAAAAAAATTAATATTATTTTTATCAAAAATTACAGATATTTGCACATGATTTGGAGTTGTGTCATTTTTTTAAAATAACTGATATTAAATGTTTATTAATTAACAATAATAAATTTAAGCACTTTTTTTTAATAGAAATTTTAGAGGCAAAACATGTCCTCCATAATATAATTGAAAATTACCTAATTATTATTACTTTCAGTTTTTTTTTTATTATTTTTTAACATATATATACACACACACACACGAAAGAATTCAAATCTCAACTCGCCTAAAAACTCAAACTCAGATGTTCTATCTAGTAAGGGGGATATATATATATATATATATATATATATATATATATATATATATATACACGAAAGAATTCAAATCTCAACTCGTCTAAAAACTCAAACTCAGGTGTTATATCTAGTAAGGGGGCACCTCGGGCTAACCTACCTTGGCCATACTTTCAATTATTAATCAGCATTCACTTTTTTTTCCACATAACTCAAATGCAGTCAACACTTCATTCATATTTCATAACAGTAATGCAATTAATTATTTTCAAATTAATTATTTAATAATCTTTCACTATGTAAAACGGTTTCCATAATGCCCTTCAAATTTATATCTATGTGATTACATAATAATTGATTTTAGTTTCAATAAATTATTAATTATCATCGGTGCCTTTACATTGATGCAAGCAAATTTTAATTCAAACAATTAAAAAAATAGATTACCGTTTTCTCAAAAATATATATATATATATATATATATATATATATATATATATATATATATATATATATATATATATATATATATTAAAAGGTGTAAATAAACTTATTTGTCACTAATATTTTTAACTAAACAAAAAATAATAACAAATATTAAAGTTTAATAAATCATTAATCTAATTAATGCACAATAAATGCACAAAAAAAATCAAACTATCTTTGTTTTTCAAAGTTAATGCACAATTTTCCAAATTTATTAATTTTCTTTATTTTTTATAAAGCAATTAATGATGAATATTAATGCATTCCAATTTAGTTACGTTTAGAAATTATAAACATATGACATAAATGTATCTAGTTATTTTTGTAAAGTATTTTAGACGGGAAAACAAAAATGACCGCTATTTTGCTTTAATAGATAGTATAATAAAGATGTTTGTAGGATAAATTTCTCAATCCAAAGCAGTTCGTATGATGATTTTGAGGTGATTTAGGAGTGAAAATGAAACCGTTTAGTTAGAGAGAGAAAGTGAGGGAGATTAAGTTGGGGATCTTTAAAGATTTTTAATTATCCTTATTTAAATTGAAACTTTTTTCTCTATGTTATATATATTTGTATTTGTATTATATTTATATTGATATTGATATAAGATATGATTTTTAAAACTTTTTCCCGAGTTTGATAATTGTGAAATAGTATTATTCATGCATAGTAGTTCTGTATTTTACCTATAAAATAAGAGCATCTCAAATGGTTTATGAGTATTTTGATCTATATAGCACTTATATAGATAATTTTCTCACCCATATTGATAAAATAGATAGTGAATTTTAAAGATTATTCTCAATAGTATTTGTCTACAATTTGTTACGTATACATTGTCTTACAAGTTATCTACATTTAGATATAATATAAGATAATGTCTCTAGGAATGGAAATGGGTTGGGTTCGGGACCGACCCGCCCCGAACCCGATATGGGGGAACCCCTCCCCGACCCGCCCTACTACTGTTCGCGGGGCGGGTCGCGATCCCGCCCCGCCAAATGACCCGATTTTTTTATTATTATTATTAAATTGGTAATAAAATTTTAGGTGAAAAACTTATAAGTTGAACTAGTTAGAGTTTTTAAGTTTGAACTTTAAACATAATATGTATATTTGAAATGGAAAAAAATCAATAAACAATATAATGGTATAGTGGTTATATATTCTCATACCCTTAAATTCTACAAATGTTCAATTATTCTAGACCTCATTAAATTTACTTTTAGTTTCTCATTCCAAAAAAAAAAAATTAAATTATTTCTCGGGTCACGGGGCGGGGCGGGTTTTCCGCCCCGCGGACCCGACAGGGCGGGTAATTTTCGAGACGGGTCGTTTCAGGTCCTCCGAATTTCGGATCGTTCGGATTTTTTTGCCATCCCTAATCTGTCACGTCAGCGCTACATAAACATGTAAACTAATAATTGGAGATTAAATTTTCATATCATTATTTATTTTTCCTACGTGACAATCTATTTTTTCCCAATTAATATACCATTAGGGATGCTCTAAGACAAGATTATTCGTTATTATATATTTTCAAAAGGGAAGAGTACGTATGCAAGGATTTTAAAAGATATAATTTAAAATTTGAGAAACTTGAGGTTTAAATTAAAAAATCAAATTTTAATTAAAAATTATATTTTATTAATTAAATAGGTAATTAAGTAGGTTAAGGTCACAATTATACAACTTATGGTCGCAGAGCCGACCCTGAGATTTTGAGTGCCATGTGCGACAATTTAAAATGGTGCCCCTTCATTTAACCTAGAAACGTATTAAGAATTATGAAATTATATATTTCAATACTAGTATTTTATTGCAAAATGTGACATTTAAATAAACTTCTTTCTCTAGATTTTTGGTCAAGATTATCCGAAATTGTTGAGTCATAAATGTTGAGGGGAATGGAACTATCACGAAGTAAATTATCTACATCTTCATTAATATCATTTTCCTTACGAAAATCATCATCAACATATTCATTTTTATCGTTTTCATTAAGTGTGTGTTTGATAAACAAACTTTTTGGAAACAAAAAATAAGTTTTGAGAAATCGCGTGGTTAAAAAGTGGTTTGAAAAGTAAAAAATTATGGACTTTGACTTTTTTAGATGGTTGAGATTGATTACTGTAGAAAATGTTGTATTTTTTTATGAGAAAATTGGTTTATCAAACAAGGGCTAAGTATCAATTCTTTCTCAACATCTTCATTTTCATCACTTTCATTTTTATCATTTTCAAGTGCTTGGTCTACATTGTTGGTTTCTTTAATAACAAATTTGTCAAGTGCACATTTTTGAGATTCTATCAACTTCTCGATTTTTCCTTTTTTTCTTTCAAATTCTGATTTTTGTTTTCTATGATGCATTTTCAAATTTTATGCCAATCATAAAAGTTAAAACTATAATTGGCCAAATAAGATCACAAAAGTAGTAGTATAGCACCTGATTAAAGTATAAAATTGTAGAATCTTTTAACAAGTGCACTGTCGTCTGCCTTTAACAATCTAAAACTAAGAAAAAAAGAGAGAACGACATAAAGTCGAGCAAAATTGGAATTTAGTGATACGATTCGAGATGCGCGAAATTATACGCCGGAAAGTTCCGAACCCAGGTTGTTACGGACGGTGGAATCTTGACCTGATATTCACGACGCGAGGATTGACGATGCGGAATAAAGAACCAAGATTTGCGAAACGCCACAAGGATTTGTCCAATCTCCCTGATAGGTTTCTGGTTTTGAACGCTACAAATACTCTCGCGAATATTTGATAAGTTCTGGATTAACGCCACAAGATAATCAATCTTGATAAGTTCGGGTTTGTAATGTGAATCCACACATTAAATAATTGAAAAACATTCAATTTTTTTTATTCAAATTCAAAGTCTGAATTACAATGAATGGAAAAAGCGTATATATAATCAAACAAAAACCCTAGCCACTAATTGACTCAAAATAGAGTTCTAACTAACATAAAATAGCTAAAAACTGGAAAATGAATAAAAATACAAAAAAGGAATTAAAAATCCACATTATTTGCGTGAAACCGGATTTACGACTGTGACAAAATCACTTACGGCAGTAACTGTACTTCTGCTTAAGGATTACGGCCGTGACCATAATACTTACGACCGTAATTTTGAAAACCTGGAATTCTTCAGTGACTTGATTACGGCTGTGATAATCTTGACATTACGGCCGTAAGAACCAAATTGATCCCTTTTGCCTCGTTTTTGCTCCAATTTGGCTTGAATATTTAAATTTTCCCGTCAAACCTGCTATTACTCCGATTTTCGAGGGTCCGGAACACATCATACCCTTCTTCTTTAGGATGATTCGTCCCGAATCATAGCTTTATTCCTATTGTTTCACTTTACCTCCTGGATCAAACGGAAAATTATTTCTTCCATACCAGTGGGATGACCAATAGTATCTTGTAACTTGGGTTACATGAATGGATTGAAGCACGAGCTTGAATTGCCATGATTGGTGTGACTCAAGCTCCAAAGTGTAAGAAACCTGCAAGAAAGAATTAAATAGAACGGGGAGAGAAATGTTAGGTTCATGAGGTATAAGGTATGGATCCTTGTATTCATGAATTATCACCATCTCCAATTCTTCTTTAAGAACCACGAGGCCCTCCTCTTCACCTCGTTCTTCCTTTGCATCTTCAATCACCTTTTCAAAATTTTTACTCTCAAATTCAACCACATCTCCTATCTCCACATTCGTATAATTAATTTCATGCACTCTCTCAACGGTATTCAAATGTGGATCTACCAATTCAACACTCAAATCTTGAACTTCAACCCCAACTTTCAATTCTTCATTAAATTTTGGAGTTTGATTATCCGTTTTTAATTTAAACTCTTCCTCCTTCTTATCAATATCCTTATCCCCACGATGCCTCCTATTACACCACTTTTCACTCTCCTTCCTTACCCTCCGTGAATCTTCTAATGCTTCCTCTAATGTCAACCCATATAGTACGCATGTTCCCCATTTCTTAAGGAATTTGTATATGTGCATACTCTTATCATAAACAGCCTCCCTCCTATGCCTCCAAGGTTTTCCCAATAAAATATGATAAGATTTCAATGGCACTACTTCACACCATATATCCTCACTATACATTCCCTGGGTGATAGGCACTAGAACCTATTTGGTTACTTTGAAATTTCCAAGCTCCCTCATCCACGTCATCCTATAAGATTTATAGTGTGGTTCTAGGACAATCCTAATTTTTCAATCACGGTGCTACTAACGAAATTAGTAAAACACTTTCCATCAATAGCCAAACTGCACCCCTTATGATCCACATAACATCTAGTTTGAAATAAAGAGCCCGGATCATAATCCATTCCTTATGTGACGTTAAACAAAATTCAAGAATGAAGAGGATTTAGACATCAAATAGTAAGAACGACGTTTATTGACTTGGAAGGAAATGAATACCCAGAATTTTAAAGAACTCAAGAAAGTGGTTCTTGAATTTTGGAGTAACTTTTTTTTTTTGAATAATGAATTTTCGGAATTAAATAATATATATATATATATATATATATATATATATAAAATAAATCCGAAAATTTGACACGAACACAACAAAACAAACGGAACAAGATTTGGATAAGAATCGAACAAAATAAACATTTTTGAATTTTTGTTGGATTTTTATATGGATCAAAACGGAAAAAATTTACTGGCACGAAGAACACTAAAAAAAAGGACTCAACAACAAGATATGGATAATTCTTATGACAGACTCGATGATAAACATAAGAATTAAACTGAATAGAAAAACCTGAATTCAGAGTCCAGCTCCGATACCAGATGATACGATTCGAGATGCGCGGAATTAAACGCCAGAAAGTTCCGAACCCAGGTTGTTACGGACGGTGGAATCTTGACCCGATAATCAATCTTGATAAGTTCGGGTTTGTAATGTGAATCCACACATTAAGCAATTGAAAAACATTCAATCTTTTTTATTCAAATTCAAAGTCTGAATTACAATGATTGGAAAAAGTGTACATATAAGCAAACAAAAACCCTAACCACTAATTGACTCAAAATAGAGTTCTAACTAACCTAAAATAGTTAAAAACTGGAAAAGGAATAAAAATACAAAAAAGAAATTAAAAATCCGCATTATTTGCGTGAAACTGGATTTACGGTCGTGACAGCATCACTTAAGGCCGTAACTGTATTTCTGCTTAAGGATTACGGTCGTGACCATAATACTTACGGTCGTAACTTTGAAAACCTGGAAGTCTTTATTTTGATCAATGACTTGATTACGGCCGTGATAATCTTGACATTACGGCCGTAAGAACCAAATTGATTCCTTTTGCCTCGTTTTTGCTCCAATTTGGCTTGAATATTTAAATTTACTCGTCAAGTCTGCTATGACTCCGATTGTCGAGGGTCCGGAACACATCATTTAGAATATAGAAACGTAAAATGAACAGATTATAATAACTAATATGATCCAATTAAAATTAGAATTTAGAAATAAAATGCGAATTTGATCTTTTTTTCTTGTACCTGAATCGGGAACTCAAAAGTGAAGTAAATGCAAAAGCGAATGAAAAATGAAATGATTCAATGAACAAAGAAGTTGAGATCACTGATTAGAATTTGGGCATTGGGGGAATTATGTAACTAAATGGTAAATTGCTAACGGGAATGAAAGGAAAATAAAAGCAATTGGGAGACACAAAATTAGAATGGAGAAAAGGAAGCTGGAAGGCTCAATTATGGAAAGTAAAAGATCTCCTTATTTTATAATAAAACTATTCCAAAATTATAAACTAAAAAAAATTAAAAAATTGTATTAACATTTTTTTTTTGGAAGAAAAATTAACATAAATTTTTTTGGTGCCTTTAAAATATTTTTGTGTCCCTATAATCAAATTTTTATCCTTGAGTACCATTTAATAGTTTTTTTTTTTTTTTTTTTTGTGCTCTTATAGTTTTATAGTGTTATTGTCCCGTGAGATCACACTACCTGCACACCCTCACACGGCCACGGCCACGGCCACGGCCACGGCCACCTCTGCTTTAGCATCTTCTATTCATTTCTGCATATAGCCTTTTAATTTTATGTTCTCAATTTACCGTTAGCAAATTACTTGATCGTAGGATCTGGACTTGTACAAAAAGTCATCCATGTATATGTATACATTATTCAGTAATTTCCGCTGAAAGAAAAACCTTCTTCCCTATATACTCACAAAACTATTATCAATTTCCTCTAAATTACATTCTGCAAAATTCAATTCTAGAGAAATCAAAGAGGATTTGAGATGGGAAATTTGATATTCACCCCCAAGAAACCGCCTCCTGCAATGGTGCTGGTTCCGCCACTCTTCGATTTCCCTCCTCTCGCCGCCCGTACTAGGTTTTACCAATTATTAGAATTGGACGTTCAATTGTTTTTAGAAAAGATTACGAGGTTAAAATTTAAATATTGTGTTTGAAACATGGCAATGCAGGATGCTGGAATCTTCATACAACGTGTTGTTTGGAAAACTAGCTTTGAGATGCCTTTTCGAGGATTACTTTGAAGAAGCGAGGCATTTTAGCTCCAGGATTATGCTGAAGCCAATCGATGATCCGCATGTTGATTTGATTGCTACTGTATCCCTTCCCTATCTGTGTTTGCTATTAGTAGAATTGGTTAAATGTTGATTATGACTTTCTTAGTTATTTCAATTGATTCGGTTGACTTCAGTTAGTGAATACCTACCGTAGGTAAAGCATTATGGAATAAAGACATTGTGGCTGTGGAAAAAATGTCTTTCTCTGAAGTAGGCTGGTTTCAACTTGTGGAATATGTAACTGGATTTTTTTTTTCTAATCCCGTTAGATAAGTTCTAGTTTGGTGTATCGTAATCTTAAGTGAGAAAAAGAGCCAGGATTAAGAAAATCAAGTTTAGAAATATATTACAGATTGCATAGCTGTCACGAAATTAATTTATTAGAATGCTTAGAAGTTGTAATGAGAATAAGTGACACTCTATTTCTTTCAAGTTTTCAAAGAGAATTAACTTAAAAATGGATTTTTTTTTTTTTTTTTTTGAAATGCTTAAAAATGGATTTGGTTACTCTAACATGGTGATTAACTATCCCTTTATGTCTTCGCTGAGTGAGGTGCTGCAGTTGGAGGCTTCTCCATGTTGAGAGTGTGATTATAAGTCAAGAAGATCCTCTCTTTTCCCCCCATGTTTTCCACCAAGAACATTTTCTAAAATCTTTTTGACCCCTGAAATTCCCTGTTTCTTACCCATTCCCATAAGAACGAATTTATGTTTCGCTTTCAATGGCTTTCAAGACGTGACACTTCCTTGGTCTGTGGAAAGTGGAAAGTTTGAAGCAGTTGAACATGTTCTCTCTTTCTTTCCTTTCCTTCGCTTCCCTCATTTTTTTTTTTCATTTCTAAATCTCAGATCGATTATTCGATTTTCGAACATTTTTATCTACTTGAAAATGAGGTTACAATATATAAGCTTGTTCCTTAGCATATCCAGGTTGCTGGTCCACTTGATCACAAGCCTGAGGAGAACATTGTTGGAAATGCACAGTTTCGCTGGCAAAGGTATTGATAGCTATCTCAAATCCTTAAAATTCATTTTCTTTGGTTGTTGTTTATTAAGTGAAGCTATGTTGTTTCTTTGTAGTGATGTTGTTGATCCTCACATGTTCGTCGACCTTTTTGTATCCAACACTGAACCGTAAGAACCAATTCTTGCGTCATCTTCCCTTTTATGCAGCCAGTGTAACAAATAGTAATTTTACGCTTGACGTACATGACCATCTAGGATTTTACTGATGAGGTCTTGCGCATACTACCAGAGATTTGGTATTGGAGCATTTGGCATATTCCCAGTGCTTTTGAAGCAAAGGTAATTTTCATTCTTAATCAAATCTTACACCCTTCTGAACAATTCAGTGTATGCTTGTTTGAGTTTTTCTTATATCTAGATTGTTTCACTCCTGCAGAGTATCTTCTGAAGATTATGGTGTTATGGGTTTGAGATATGGCTCATCAAATCTATCTGTTGGAGCTACAGTTAATCCTTTCTTCGGTATGTTATTGCTATTGGTTGACTAAACCTGCGAATTGATGATTTTTCCTATGGCATCCCAACTTTAACAAGTCACTTAATTCGGTATTTTGGAAATTTCCTGGCTATTCTCTTTTTCAGCGTGCAGCTAATCTGCCTGAACATAAATATTATATTTATGATGTACGCGTATACATGGACATACATCCACAAACACATGAGAAATATATTAACTTTTCTTTCCTCCATAGTTGGAGAAGAACTTCCAAAAAGTGCCTGGTTAGTAAGCAAGTTGGGAAGGCTGACTGCTGGGGTGCAATATGAACCAACATGTAAGCTTTTCAGAAACCCAAAATAATTACTGTTCTTTTTATCATCGATGCTTTGTGTGTTTTAGGTATTGTACTGCTAGTTGACAAGGTAAACGTGTTTATTAAGTTATAACTACTCTTTCATGTTATGTTAAACATTTGTTTGGACCATTCACCTTTCACTATCACCTGAAGTATATTCTTCTATTCGTTTTGGAAAATGAAATAAATTCTAATATTCTTATATTAATTCTATTCTTTTCTAGTTTATATTCTTATCGAACAAAAAAGTTAAAGGAAAGGTCAGAAATGAGAAAAATTGAATAGTTAGCATAAGCCATCTACATTCTTCAGTATTTCATGGAGAAAGGTTATATACTTACTGTTATATTTATGATGCTATACACAGCTGGAAGCAAAGATGGAGCAAAATACAAAAACTTGGCAAATTGGAGCTGTGCTATTGGTTATGGATTAGGGTCAGGCAGTCCATTGAGCCCATCATACAATTTTGGACTTGAACTTGCTAAAAATTCACAGGTTTGTTGCATTTTTAAGTTTTCAGGCCCTTCCTTTGATTACTTCCCTCTGATCATTTATATAATTGTGCTGTCAACCTAAATTGACATCTAATACAATTCTTTTATTGGCTGAACTTGCTTTGTTTTATTATTATTATTATTATTATTATTATTATTATTATTATTATTATTATTATTTTATTTTTCTTTTTTCTGTTTCTCATTTAGCTTGTAATTTATCCAGTTGTGGAAGATATTAAGAAACAAATTGTTTTGCTCGTATCAAATGGAATTCACGGGTTCCATTTAGGGCGCAAACAAGCCTAGTTGAGCACTTAAAATATATTTGAGATTGACACGGTGAAAATTTAATGAGGTTCAATTATATGAAATAAAAGTTTGAACTTGAGTTTGTTCAAGGCTGATTTGAGATCGAGCCATGAGTAGTTTCCCTAAAATTTCACGTTCATATTAAAAGAATAAAAGATAAGTTTTAAAATAATTTGGTAAAGAATGTGAGATGGTTAAGCTTCCTTGCTATCTTAAATCTATTTCAATAACCTTAATACTCTAGACACTACAGAAATTTAACAACAGAATTCAGCAGAAAGTAAGCAAGAAGCAATATATCTTAGTTAATCGTGCTTCATTCCACTTTTTCATTTTAAAAATTTCTCTGCATCACAGTTGATTCAATTAAAATGAGTATACAGGTATAAACTTCAACAGGGCTTTTATTTGCCATTTGTTAACTGACACTTTGCGACTAGTATACTTTTTCAACTTAAGTTCATGTATTTGTTTGTACTAGTACTAGTGAATTGTGATTTATTTCACAATGTGGGGTCTACTTATGTCTTACAATGTGTCATTACCCTTTCATTGCAGTTCATTACTTCTTTCTATCAACATGTGGTGGTTCAAAGACGGGTATCTTTCTCTCTCTCATGTGTAGTGGGTAACGGGCATTCTCATCTACAGTATAATTATGCATGCACTGATTCAATGGTGAAAGATTATATCAGCCTTATTCAAAAATATTAACATCTGTGATAACATAGGTAAAAAATCCATTGGAAGAAAATGAAATAGTTGGAATCACTAATTACATTGACTTTGGCTTTGAGTTACAGACCAGGTATTTCCATACGTAAATGTTGCATACCTTGATATACTATAAAGTGAGATCTGAGTTCGTTTTACACTTTTTCTGAAGCATTGACGATGAGAAATCATCAAATAATATTCAAGAGTCCAGTTTCCAAGTTGCCGCATCTTGGCAAGCCAATAAAAACTTCTTACTGAAGGTAGCATGTTCTTTATCTTGTTGCTAATCAGTCAAGCTTGAGGTAGTGTTCTAGGTTTTATGACATCAAAATTTCTACACGGAGATGAAAATGAGACGTGAAAAATGGACATTGCCAATGTGGTGCCTATTGTTTAGATGATGAAGAGGAGCCCATGTGATGAAGCACATGACCTACCTCTTCATCACCCTCGGCATATCCCAATTTCATGTCACGTGGGAGAGCTCTTAAGACATACCATTGTGTCAATTTTACAGGGAAAGATGGGGCCTTTAAGCTCATCAATAGCTTTAGCATTTAAATCCTGGTGGAAACCTTCTTTCACTTTCAGCATGTCAGGTATCTAATAAATTCTCTGGTGTATATATGGATATATAGTTGCTCTGGTTCTTAAGAGGTTTGGCTGCAGAGTTATAAGCCTTGAAATTTATTGTATGATATCGATCATTTTATAGTAGAAATCTCCAAAACATTACTAGATAGTTGTAAGCTCGAACTTTTGTATATATCTCTGAACAAATTATTCCATCAATGCTTTCGTTTTCTCGTCAATGAAGTTAACTAGTTTTTTAGACAGCTTTTGTTCCAGAACTCGAGAGAATGGATGATAAATTTATTGATGTCAATTCCTTTTTTGCGGTTTCACGACCCTATCATTCTTTTGCCCTCATTTCGAGTTCATACCTCTATATTTACAACAATACTACACTCATCCCACCCTTAATCCCAGACCTTACCCCTATGTGAGTGAGTGGTCAAGCTTGGAATCAAGGGTGACAATAGACTAATTCTTATATTTACTACTTGGGATCAAGGGTGAGAATAGACTAATTCTTATATTTACTACGGATGACAGCTGTCAGAGATCGAACCAAAGGAGAGACAGCATTTGGATTTGGCATTCGTGTTGACAACATTAGGGAAGCAAGGTTGGTTTCATTTTCCCTTAATCCTTCTCGAGACGGTTTTATTAACGGAAGCTAAGACCATTCTACATCCATGTAAATTCGCTATTGTCATTTCCTGGCTTGCAGTTATCAAAGGGCTGACCCGAATTACGTAATGCTGACTCCAAACAAGGAGCATCTAGCTGAAGGCATACACTGGAAAACTGAAGAAAGACCAGTGCTTCAATCTGATGTAAATTCTGGAAATTTTGATGGAATGCCCAAGGAATTGAGACCTTTGGGCAAAATTTTGTAATCTTGAATTTAGTTTTTTTTTTTTAAATAAAATAAATCAAAGCATTTGGTTTATAATTAAATTAACACGTTTCAAGAGTAATGAATTATGGATAGACGCCTCTGGATTCTGGAATGACGTGCTAGTTGTACTAGATCATACGATTTTTAAGCTTCCATTCGGTTATTAAAAGCACGTTTCTCTAAATTATTTTTAACTATACATATTTAACAAAGAATGTGATGTTTTTTATGTAAAATATACTAGTGTATCACCCGTGCGATGCACGGAATTTAATTTTTCCAAATTTTAATGTTAATATTTTTTAGTACGATCACGTGGTTGTTCATTCAAGTGACAATAATTTAGACATTCAAATAGACGATAAGAAGTAAAAGTATACGTGATTTATCATGAATTGGAAGAAATGAAATAATAAAAAACACAATAAAAAGTTTACAAATTTTGGAATACTTCCTTAAATACAACGTTTGCAGTTGAATTACTTCCATCTCCATCCTTATCACATACTAAAATTTTTAAACTCCTTCGATTTGTAACTCTTGAAACAGCAACATACAGTTGGCCGTGGCTGAAAACTGGTTTCTTCAAGAAAAGGCCGACATGAGAAAGCGATTGACCTTGACTTTTGTTAATTGTCATTGCATATGAGACAATCAAAGGAAATTATCTCCTCTGGAACTTAAAGGACAATCTTGGATCAGATGGAATCAGTGACATTCTAGGAATCAACACTTTATGACCTGCATTACTTCCAGCAAGAATCTTCGCTTCCAAAACATGACTTCCAAGTCTCGTAATGACCAACATAGTACCGTTGCATAGTCCCAGGGAATGGTCAATGTTCCTTAATAACATAACAGGGGTCCCAACCTTCAAATTTAACTCATGGTTGGGCACACCAGAACACCTAATTCCATTTAAGAATTCTGGTGTGTGTACATCATGCAATAAGTCAACATTTGTATCTGATCTGCATGTGGTATCCGAACTTAAATATGTCTTTCCCTCACCCACATTCATTGAAATCATATATTCATTTACAGACTCAACCACATCAAGAGTTGGTGCTAGTATAGCTCTTCCTTGCAAATAACTCAGGTCATCGACGACATTGCTAAACAACGGGTACGTGCTTTTCACAATTGTTTCAATTGGATCGTTCGAACATTTGAGCAAAATATCATCTGGAATTTCAATAGTTGTATGACCATCATTTGGACTTCCAATTGTTCCATCTCCTATGCTTGCAATCCACTCCGAAAAATGCTTGAGTTCAACACATTCATCATCCGATCCCAGATTTTGGAGCCTCATGTTTTTAGTTAACCTTAACACCTTACAATTTCTCCATAGATATGAGGAGTTGATAGTCGCAAGCACAATATCTTGTCTACTTCCCTTTGGAATAACAGACAGTATTTGTCGAAAATCTCCTCCAAACACAATGGGTTTTCCTCCAAAAGGCATGTCACAACTTAATGGATTGTTGAATCGCAAAATGTCCCACATGCTTCTATCTAAAGCTTCGAAGCAATATTTGTGCATCATTAGAGCTTCGTCCCAAATTATAAGTTTACACTTCACAATCAATTCGGCAAGTGGACTCCCTTGTTTGATATTGCATGTTGAATCCTCATTTGGATTGATTGGAATTGCGAACTGAGAATGAGCAGTTCTTCCACCAGGTAAAAGAAGAGATGTTATGCCGCTGGATGCCACATTTAGCACAATTTTTCCCTTCGATCTTAGAGCTGCGGATAGAGTCCTCCATATGAATGTTTTTCCAGTGCCTCCATACCCATAAACGAAAAAAAGCCCACCTAAGTTCGATTCGACTGCATCCATTATTGTGTCATACACATGACGTTGCTCATTGGTCATGTTAGAAAGAAGATTCTTGTGTTCTTCACACAAAGATACTCGGTCATACCGCAATTCATCATGTATTAGTCTATTGTGAGAATTCAAAAAAAAACTTTTAAATTTCAACCAGAGCATAATTTTTAACTTCATCATCACTCAATTCCAATTCTGAACATCAATGGGAAAAAAATAGAAAATAATTAAATCGGGAGTCATTTGGTATATGACAATTTCGAAAGAAATTTAATGCATTGTTGAAAAGTTGTTGAAAATTTGTATAAAGTAGTGATTCTCGAATAAATATACGATCGGAAATGAATCTGAGAAAAAGTTTTGTTGAATTTTTTCTGGACCAAACATGGCCAAGGTTAAAAAAAGTTTATGTAAAATATAATTCCAAAAAAAAAAAAAAACTTAATTTAAAGCTAGTAGTAGACATCATTACCTTCATGTTGCAGCAGGATACATTGTTTGTATACAATGTCGTCTGACAAATACGTCCAACACTTCTCCCAAACTACTTCAGGTCGACTTAAAGAGTTCGATGACAACAATGTGGCAAATAGATTTCTCAAAGACTGTGCAGATGCCCAATGACTTGCCTCGGAAATCCCATCAATATACTCCTTGTCATCATCTAATAATCCTAGTGCGTAGCAAGCATCACGAAAGGAGTTGTATTGAACACCATTAATGCATTTTATATCATCATAGCTTGTAGGTCCACGAACAATGTTAAGAAGGCATCTCAAATAATACATTTCCCCGTAGCCTGGAGGGACATAAAAAATCCGTCCAATCGAGAACCTCATCTTGTACTTGTTTGTGGTTGTTTTGTATTTCATGTTGTTATCAGCAACGACAAAGTTTTTAACAGCATACAAATGGCCCTCTATAAGAAGCGGTTTGAAGTTTTTTATCAGTGGACCCTTAATTGTTGCATGTATTCGAACACCCTGTTTAGCCAACATATGTTTTTTTTTAGTAAAAAAGAGATTGGTACATTTAAACATGAAATTAAATAACTAAATAAAATTGTAAGCAATACCTTAAACAATAAATAGAAAGTTGTTATATCCATTTCCTATTCTTTTGTTGAGTTACTGATTTTACATATAGTTGGAAGTAGATTTCTGATTTTAAGCACCTGTTTATTTTCTTTTATCATGTTCATCCTAGGATCTAGACACAGGTGCAGTGGAGGTAATGGAAGGGAGGAAATGGATCATGAAATTGAATGCATTTCAAATTTATTTGGAGAGGCAAAGGTAAATTCACTGTCATACCTAAACACACAATACAAGGCTGTTATGTGATTCGTTCTTATGCACACGTTCATTACTTAACTACAGCAGATTATTGGTCTTAGAATTAATTTCCTATATAGCACTTTATTGGTCTAAAAAATCATTACATTAGAAGCATGTGGCTTCTAAATCTGGCTGACTTTACTTTTTGTAACTAATTGTAATCAGAAATGAAGATTGTGCCACCTAAAAGGACCTATATAGTGTTGTAATAGAAGCAAGATTCATCCTGTTTATATCCTGATATATAAAGGTAAATTTAAATGTTAAAACTATCTATCAAATCTGAAGAAAGCATCATACATGTGCTATAAGATTTTTAGGCATATAGTTGGAAGTAGATTTCTGATTTTAAGTACCTGTTGATTTTCTTTTATCATGTTCATCCTAGGATCTAAACACAGTTGCAGTGGAGGTAATGGATCATGAAATTGAAGGCATTTCAAATTTATTTGTAGAGGCAAAGGTAAATTCACTGTCATACCTAAACACACAATACAAGGCTGTTATATGATTCGTTCTTATGCACACGTTCATTATTTCTATTTACACAGATTACTGGTCTTAGAATTAATTTCCTATATAGCACTTTATTGGTCTAAAAAATCATTACATTAGAAGCATGTGGCTTCTAAATCTGGCTGACTTTACTTTTTGTAACTGATTGTAAACAGAAATGAAGATTGTGCCACCTAAAAGGACCTATATAGTGTTGCAATGGAAGCAAGATTCATCCTGTTTATATCCTGATATATAAAGGTAAATTTAAATGTTAAAACTATCTATCAAATCTGAAGAAAGCATCATACATGTGCTATAAGATTTTTAGGCATATAGTTGGAAGTAGATTTCTGATTTTAAGTACCTGTTGATTTTCTTTTATCATGTTCATCCTAGGATCTAGACACAGTTGCAGTGGAGGTAATGGAAGGGAGCAAATGGATCATGAAATTAAAGGCATTTCAAATTTATTTGGAGAGGCAAAGGTAAATTCACCGTCATACCTAAACACACAATACAAGGCTGTTATATGATTCGTTCTTATGCACACGTTCATTACTTAACTGCAGCAGATTACTGGTCTTAAAATTAATTTCCTATATAGCACTTTATTGGTCTAAAAAATCATTACATTAGAAGCATGTGGCTTTTAAGGGTAATGATATTTGATGTCCACAATAGATATTCTAAATAGTACATTTTTATATTGAAGGAAGGGGGAAAAAATCTGGCTGACTTTACTTTTTGTAACTGATTGTAAACAGAAATGAAGATTGTGCCACCTAAAAGGACCTATATAGTGTTGCAATGGAAGCAAGATTCATCCTGTTTATATCCTGATATATAAAGGTAAATTTAAATGTTAAAACTATCTATCAAATTCGAAGAAAGCATCATACATGTGCTATAAGATTTTTAGGCATATAGTTGGAAGTAGATTTCTGATTTTAAGTACCTGTTGATTTTCTTTTATCATGTTCATCCTAGGATCTAGACACAGTTGCAGTGGAGGTAATGGAAGGGAGCAAATGGATCATGAAATTAAAGGCATTTCAAATTTATTTGGAGAGAGAGGCAAAGGTAAATTCACCGTCATACCTAAACACACAATACAAGGCTGTTATATGATTCGTTCTTATGCACACGTTCATTACTTAACTGCAGCAGATTACTGGTCTTAAAATTAATTTCCTATATAGCACTTTATTGGTCTAAAAAATCATTACATTAGAAGCATGTGGCTTTTAAGGGTAATGATATTTGATGTCCACAATAGATATTCTAAATAGTACATTTTTATATTGAAGGAAGGGGGAAAAAATCTGGCTGACTTTACTTTTTGTAACTGATTGTAAACAGAAATGAAGATTGTGCCACCTAAAAGGACCTATATAGTGTTGCAATGGAAGCAAGATTCATCCTGTTTATATCATGATATATAAAGGTAAATTTAAATGTTAAAACTCTATTAAATCTAAAGAAAGCATCATACATTTGCTATAGGATTTTTAGGCGTATTATATATGAAATATACAACAACTTCAATAAACCAAAGCAGCAATATTTTAAAGAAGGGGAAATAAATTTTAGCCAAATCAGGTATGTATAGTATGTTTTTACATTGAAGGAAGGGGAAAAAATATAGCTGACTTTATTTTTTTTATCTAACTGTAAACAGAAATGAAGATTGACAGTAGCACAGTCTCATTTATTTTTTTAGTTACTTTGAGCATATATAGATGATCTGATTACTTTGCCAACTACTACAATGCAACCTAAAAGGAACCTGCCAACCGAAATTTTAGCTATATGTGAACTATTCAACTTTAAAAAATAAAAAAATAAAGCAGCAATGTTTTAAAGAAAGGGGGGAAAAAAGCCAATTGACTGTACTTTTTAGATGACTGGAAGCACAGTGTTATACATAGTTTTTTAGCAATTTTCTAATGGGGGAAAAAGTAAGCTGACTATACTTTTCCAATTACTAAAATTCCACCTAAAAGTATGTTACATAAGAGCTATACTCAATGCATCTTTGATTGATCAGCATATATAAAGAAGGGAGATAAAATTTAGCAAGATCAGGTATGTATAGTACGTTTTTACATTGAAGGAAGGGGTAAAAAATTTAGCTGAATTTATTTTTTGTATCTGTGTAAATAGAAATGAAGATTAGCAGTAGTAATCTCATTCATTTTTTTAGTTACTTTGAGCACAGTTTATATAGGTTTTTAGCAATATTCTAATGGAGAAAAAATTAAGCTGACTATACTTTAATTGATCAGCATATCTGCCATGTTCTTGCAGGGAGATTTGGAATATAATGGACAATATTGTACTCACCTCTTGATCGTGGAAGACGCACTCCAAACTGGAAGATCCGCCTTGGTTTCCATACGCCGGTAACTCATAGGATAGAACAACACGTAGCTTCAAAGCCCACTGTGTTTTTGAAGGCTGAACATCTTTCACGAGGCTGAACAATGGTGCCATACTCCAGTTCGGATTCTGTACAGTTGATATTGGGTATAAATTATCAATATTAATTGTATAAAACTGATGAGTATTGTAATATCTATTTAAATAAAACTGATGAGTATTGTATTTTGTTCACAGATCTTGTTACTCTCTGAGACAGCAGGTTGAAGAAGATGAATAATTGGTAGTACTGGTTATATTTATTAGGACATTTTGAATACTCTTATTAGGATATTTTGAATACTCATTGGGTATACCAATAGTCACTTAGTCAGGTGCATGCTCTCTGCAAGATATAGGCTTTTCTATTAATTCCTAGTTCCAATGCAGAGGCAGCATTCTGTATTAAAAAAAAAGTTGGAAAATATGGTTGGTTCTTGTGTGTAACTGGCAGATGATGAATGTTTATTATTATTATTACTATTATTATTATTATTATTATTATTATTATTATATATATATATATATATGCTGGCATCTGAATGTACTTTAGGGGAAAAAAACGGATGCATGCTTTCTATTAATTCCATGTTCCAATGCACAGGCAGCAATGTATATTAAAAAAAAAAGTTGGAAAATATGATTGGTTCCTGTGTGTAACTGGCAGATGATGAATGATATATATATATATATATATATATATATATATATATATATATATATATATATGCTGGCATCTAAATGTACTTTTAATGCATATTTTTATCTATGGCAGAGTTTCCATTTTTGGCAGAATATCTGGGCCGGAAAATGGTGTTGCATTGTTTATGGCAATGACTTCATTTTTATATAGATATAGATTATTGAAAAGTGATTTGAGAAAATGCGTATGATTAAAAAGTGATCATATAAATGTGTGGCTCAAAATGAATTTGAAGGAAAAAGTGGAGGTGGTGGGAAAAAAAAAAACACCAACAAATAGGCTCCAGATAACAGGTACAAGGGTACAACCGTTTATCGTGATGTTTTTGATGTAAAATATATTATTGAAAAATGATTTGAGAAAATGTGTATGATTAAAAAGTGATCATATAAATGTGTGGCTCAAAATGAGTTTGAAGGAAAAAGTGAAGGTGGTGGGAAAAAAAACACCAACAAATAGGCTCCAGATGACAGGTACAAGGGTACAATCGTTTATCGTGTGCCTAACTGCATAGAATAAAAGTTCTACTTACATCCACATATCAACGAATGCTATATATAAACCAATAGGAGAAGTCCCATCCCACTCTATTGTGTGCAGTAATAAGGCAGCTTCATTTAAATGACCCAGTCAACAAAAACATTTATTTAAGAAGACCCACAACAATAATTTTTAGTCCAATAACCTCATTCTAAAAAAAATGCAGAAAATGATATATAGAATTACAAATATGCCCATAGCATTTGCCAAACAAAACCTAGCTTTGATTTCATTGTCGTCTTCTTCCTCTTCCCAGCGAAAATCTTCCTCCAAAATGGGTCTTCTTCCTCTCCCCAACGAAAATCTTCCTCCAAAATGGGTACCTGCTCTCCTTTCTTCTTCTTCAAAATAGGTTACTGATCTCTGTTATTCCTTCTCCAAACCAAAAAATACATTGTCACTCCATTGAGTGTTAATCTCTTTGAAGGTTGAAAATCCATTTTGTAACATTGATATTGGGCATTTGGAGAAGAAGGGAAGGTAAGGATGAATTTGAACAATTCTGAACCATTTTCTTCAAGTAATATCTGAATCAATGCCTGTTGGGTGTAATTTTTCCTTTATACTGTTAATCTGCGCGCGTAACTAGTTCAAAGTCGTTTTGGGCATATTGATGTCGTTATCATGAATCTGTCATTGTCATCCATATTGATTCACCCAACATCGTTCCAGTTGATTAGAACTTGAAGTACATTGAATTTCTCCAAGGGAATATGGACGTGAATACAATCGCTCGAAATGTGTCCCAATGTGGAGGAAGAGATTGACTGCAGAGTTATTGGCATGAAACTTTGAGCCTTAGTGTACATTGATAAATCTGGATTTTGTTTGTCTAATCATGAATCTTTTTGAGTAGTTGTTTATCTGGAGTGAGGATACTTGATTTGTATTAGAAATTATGCTTGTGTAGTTGGAGGTTGAATTTTTTGTTAGTTGTGTGCAGACAATAAACATTGCATTTTAGATGTGGAAGTGTTTAGGATTTATCAATTTTTGTTGGAATAAGAATGATTGGTTTTTAGCAGGTTGTTGTTCATTTGATTTTAAACTATAATGAGGTTGAAATTATGCTTGTGTAGTTGGAGGTTGAATTTTTTGTTAGTTGTGCAGACAATAAACATTGCATTTTAGATGTGGAAGTGTTTAGGATTTATCAATTTTTGTTGGAATGAGAATGATTGGTTTTTAGTAGGTTGTTGTTCATTTGATTTTAAACTATAATGAGGTTGAAATCGTTACTTTGCACATATATCGATTTTAACATCGTTCCCATCTAAAAAAGATAGTAACGAGATATAAATCGTTACTTCGTAAACATAACGAGGTTGAACATCGTTTCTTTTGAAAAGACCTTACTGCTTTATATCTGTCCATAACGAGGTTGAACTCGTTATTGTGTACACGTAATGACTTAAATGTCGTTATAGTTACTGCTTCAAAGTCGTTCGTAACGATATTAATGTCGTTACAGTTGAAAATACCTTACTGCTTTACTGTTGTTCATAACGACATTGAAACCGTTACTTCATAAAAATAACGACATAAATGTCGTTACATATATTTACAGATATGCCCTCGTCGTCCAAAATTCCCACCAGTCAACAAATTCGCACTAACTTTTCAAAAACTATGTTTAAGTCGTTGTAACGACTTCAAATTCCTTATAATTTGGAAGATCGTTTCATTGTAATTGTAACAACATTGAGCTCGTTTGTGTGGAAAATAGCCTAAAACGATGTGGAGGTCGTTACTGTTTCAGTAGAACGAGTTCGAGATCGTTATGTTTCAGGCTCAGAAAATCACATAACGATAATTATGTCGTTTGTTTACAAATTTGACGACATTAAGCTCGTTCTAGTGTACTATATTACCAAAACGATGTCAATGTCGTTTTTTCAATAACAAAACGATATTGGAATCGTTATGTTCATAGCCGAATAAATATCATAACGAGTTAAATTTCGTTCATTCGTAAGTTTGGCGAACTCTATATCGTTTCAGTGTAAATTATTACTATAACGTCGTCTGTATCGTTTCTTCAATCGAAACACGACATGTATATCGTTATGGCTCAAATCGTCGAGCCGATCGTTCTTTGCCGTCCGAAGTGCCTCCAATAGACGTAATCTAACAAAAATGAGTCATAAAAGGTTATTCAAACACTTTGTAAATCGACATGATTAGAAAGATAGGATCAATATGAGATGAAATTCCTTTAGTTATCTATTACCTTGAAACTTCTACACTTGAGAGAAATGATCCTATCTTTATAATCATGTCGATTTACAAAGTGTTTGAATCACTTTCTACGACCCATTTTTCTTAGATTACGCCTGTTGGAAGCATTTCGGATGGTAAAGAACGATCGAATCATCAATTTCATCCATAACGATACACAAGTCGTGTTCCACATGAAGAAACGATATCTAAGCCGTTATAATTATAATTTACATTGGAACGAGATGCAGTTCGTTAATTTAACACTAGAACGATATGGAAGACGTTATGATGGTTTGTCGGTTTTTGACAAAATGATTTTAATATCGTTGCATGTGCAAAGAAACGATGTCAATATCGTTTTAGTTAACATTTAAACTAGAACGATCTTAATGTCTTTCAATTTGTACAGAAACGACATTGTTGTCGTTATGTTATTTTCTGAGGCTGAATCAGAACGATATGTAACTCGTTATATGTCAAATGAAACGACATATTTATTGTTATAGTTTTATTTTCAACTCCAATGATCTCAAAATCGTTATTATTACATTGGAACGATTTATCAAATGATCACGATTTTGAAATCGTTACAACGACTTAAACATCGTTACGACAAAATTTGTGCGAGTTTGTTGACTGTTTGGATTTATGAACGACGAGGGCATTATTGTAAATATGTCGTAACGACATAAACCTCCTTCTGTGTACAAAGTAACGACTTCTACCTCATTATAAATAGATCTGAAGCAGTAACTATAACGACATGAAAATCGTTATGTGTACACAGTAACAACTTAAAGCTCGTTACTACTTTTTTTTTTTTTACTATAAGGATTTTAAATTCGTTATATGAACAAAGTAACGACTTAGATATCGAAATGGTTCTCTTGTCGTTATGAGTTCTATTACAAGGTACTTATAGCGACAAAAACTCATATATAGCAATAAATAACATATTTTCTCGATCTCGTTAATTTTTAGTCAACATTTCAACTAAAACAATCTCGATGTCGTTAAGTTTTTACAGAAACTACATGAATGTCGTTATATTATTTTCAGAGACTGAATTCATACAATATTTAACTCGTTATATACCAAATGAAACCACATCTACAAAATTTGTGCGAGTTTAATGACAGTTCAATTTTATGGACAACGAGGGCATTATTGTAAATATTTTTTAACGACATAAACCTTGTTATGTGTATAAAGTAATGACTTCTACCTCGTTATGAATATATTCGAAGCAGTAACTATAACAAAATTGAACTCGTTACGTGTGCAAAGTAACGATTTAAACCTCGAAAGAGTTCTCTTGTCGTTATGAGTTCCGTTACAAGGTACCTATAGTGACAAAAACAATCTATAGCAATAAATAACACATTTTCTCAAATCAGTTTTTAACCACACAAATTTATCAACCTTGTTACTATGTTTTTTTGTACTGGAACAACATGAAATTCGTTACGTGTACAAAGTAACGGTTTAGACCTCGTTATGAACAGACATAAAGTAATATTGTCTTCTCAACTGCAACGACATTGAACTCGTTATTTGTACACAATAACGAATTCAACCTACTTACCAAGTTTTTCTATTTGAACGACATTAAACTCGTGGTTTCGAAAGTATTATATAGCGTAACAATTCTCTAGTTAAAAGAAAACAAATCTATTTGCCTTTCTTTATCATGTGAACATAATGAACCATCTTGATAAGCATTTGGAGTCACCCTAAGTTGTCATAATTAACAAATAATATATGCACATTAACTATTCAATTTATGTTAAACAAAATAAATTTTCTTTTAATAAGTCTATAAAATAATTATTTGGTATTATAAAATAAAATAAAACGCCTAACTTCAATTTTTTTTCCATAATACTTTTAGAAAATATTACATGTTTATTAAATATAATTTATTACAAAAAAATGTTGGTGCTAATATTTTTTTATTAAATATGAAAGGTTCAATTCATTACTATTTTAAATTAAGATATTTTTAAAAAGTCTTATATGTTTATTAGATATAACTTCTTCCCCAAAGTGTTTTTAGTTCAATGTTTTGGTTGACTTTATAATATTTTTAATATATATTTATTTGTTAGATATAATTTATTAAAAAAAATGTTATTGGTTCAAGTGGTTTGATCCTTAAACTTTTTAACTAAAAGTGCCGGGTTCAATTCCTTGAACCTTAGATTTATATAGGAAAGAGATTTTTTAGAATATAATATATATGTTTTAGAGATATTTGTTAAATAAAATATTGTTGGGTTAAGTGGTTTGATTCTAAAACTCTTTAACAATAGGTGCAGGGTTCAATTTCTCTCAAGCTCAAATTTTCGGGGGGAAAATTTTTTTTTTTAAGTTAATATACTATGGATAAAAATGTCTTTTAACATTTTAATCTCCAACTCTTTCGCGCAGAGCCATTACGAATTCAATGGGTTAATAGCACAAAACGTCCCAACGTTTGACATGTATTGTGCAAAACGTCCCAACGTTTTGATTTTTGACGCTAAACGTCCCAACCTTTACAATTTTTGGTAGAAGACATCCTTTCTGTCAATTTTAATCCAATTTCACAAATTGAACAGTAAATGTCAAGGGCATTTTCGTCCAAAAAAAAAGCAGCCCATTCATACTTGGGTAATTGGCACAAAACGTCCATACGTTTGACACTTATTGTGGAAAAACGTCCCTACGTTTATTTTTTTGGCGAATAACGTCCCTACCTTTATTTTTTTGGCGAATAACGTCCATACTTTTAAATTTTCTTGTTCATTAGTCCCCAAATTTTACTTTTCTTTCAATTTAGTCATTCCGTATTTTATTTAAAGGTAATTGTCTTCAAACGTGTATAACTTTTGATCTACAACTCCGAATTGCACTCCGTTTTTTGCGTTGAACTCCAAATTCAACCATCTTTCTTATGATGTATCATGTGCTCATTTATTAAACATTTCGTTTTGACTTTTGTATAGTAGATACTTATTTTGTTAGGGTATAATTGATTGACGTAAATTGATTTCTGTAAATTTTATTGAAACAGTGAAATTTTAATTTTAGTGTGTGTTCGGCGGCCAGCGGAATTTATAAATTGGATTTATTTGACTTTGTAATCTTTTTAAGGTAAAATATTTGGTTAAAAATTGGTATGTTTAGCCCCTGTTTGAGCCATGTTATAATCTCTAATAACTTTCTGAACAACACACATTCTCTCTCTTCAAATCACTTTTTAAAAATTGGAGAAAGAGAGAGAATGTGTATTGTTCAGAAAGTTATTAAAGATTATAATATGTCCCAAACAGGGGCTAAACATACCAATTTTTAACCAAATATTTTACCTTAAAAAGATTACAAAGTCAAATAAATCCAATTTATAAATTCCGCTGGCCGCCGAACACACACTAAAATTAAAATTTCACTGTTTCAATAAAATTTACATAAATCAATTTACGTCAATCAATTATGCCATAACAAAATAAGTATTTACTATACAAAAGTCAAAACGAAATGTTTAATAAATGAGCACATGATACATCATAAGAAAGATGGTTGAATTTGGAGTTCAACGCAAAAAACGGAGTGCAATTCGGAGTTGTAGATCAAAAGTTATACACGTTTGAAGACAATTATCTTTAAATAAAATACGGAATGACTAAATTGAAAGAAAAGTAAAATTTGGGGACTAATGAACAAGAAAATTTAAAGGTAGGGATGTTATTCGTCAAAAAAATAAAGGTAGGGACGTTATTCGCCAAAAAAATAAACGTAGGGACGTTTTTCCACAATAAGTGTCAAACGTAGGGACGTTTTGTGCCAATTATCCAAGTATGAATGAGCTGCTTTTTTTTTGGACGAAAATGCCCTTGATATTTACTGTTCAATTTGTGAAATTGGGTTAAAATTGACAGAAAGGATGTCTTCTACCAAAAATTGTAAAGGTTGGGACGTTTAGCATCAAAAATCAAAACGTTGGGACGTTTTGCACAATACATGTCAAACGTTGGGAAGTTTTGTGCTATTAACCCCGAATTCAATCCCCAAAGTTTCACTCGCAAAACCGATTTCTAGCGCTAAACGCCCTAATTCAATCGTAGTTTCTGCTGTTAGAAATGACACTAATTACAATTACAAATCCTTTACTTTTGAGCTTCCCAATGATGGTTCCAACAGTTTGAAGAAGCTTTTGGATTCATGCTTTGTGGTTTGTACCTCAGTCGCCTTGTCGGTTTACTTATTCTTGACTGATGTTGATTCGGCATCGGCCTTTGTAGTCACTACGCCGAGGAAATTGCAGACCGATGAGTTCGCTACAGTTCGTCTTTTTCAAGAGAACACTCCTTCAGTTGTCTACATCACTAATCTTGCTTCTAAGTAAAGAAGTTTGAGTTTCATTTCTCCCCCCTTAAATTTCTTCACTGTTACTTTGACTATGGGTTTAGGTTTGGATTTGGTATGTGTGTATTAGGCAAGATGCTTTTACATTGGATGTGCTGGAGGTGCCCCAAGGATCGGGATCGGGATCAGGATTTATATGGGATGCGCAGGGTCATGTTGTCACGAATTATCATGTGATTCGGGGTGCATCTGATCTCAAGTAATTTCAACACTGTTTCATGATTTCTTGTCCAATGCTTCGATATGTTCTTTATAACTTCGGCGCGATGCAAATGCAATTGATTAGCCATATACTTCAATGGTGCTAGCTGAGTTTCACATGGTCAAAACAAAATTTGAAGAAGGTTTCATCGTTTAGAGAAATGCGACTTTCCTAGTTTTCATTATTATGGCATTGAAATTTGAACGTGCTAGATTATATTCTCCTTGAACCTGCAAAAATACCTTGTGAGTCAAACAAGGTTTATACTGGAAGATATTGTTAGGAGTTTGGTCTAATTATATGAAAAACCCCATAATGAACGAAAATGCAAGTCTTTTAGTTACGATCTTGAGATGACAAGAGGTCTTCTTGACCTATGTTACTTAGACTTGGGCTTGAATATTGGGTAAATGTCCATGTATGGAATTAGTTAATTATGAACTGTTATAGCTCATTTTTCTTGAAATGAAGAATCCATATGCCATATCCTACTCCAAGCACTAAGTTTCCATCCTGGATGCTTTAATTGGAATAATCACAGTAGCATGATTCTAAGATACTATACTAAAGGATAGTTCATGAGAAAATGTTGCTTTACGGAATCTATTGCGTCCTATTAATTATGGCCTATAAATATAGATGCAGAGATTATTAATTCATAACTTACTATATCTTTGTGGACTGGAAACTTTCCTGGTAATGTCATCCAAGACGTTGACTTTGCCCATCTATGTTGTATTTCAAACACCTTAGGCGCCTTAAAAGACTATATAGTTGTCTTGTCATGGTTTTTGCATTTGGACTCATTTTTATGCAAAACGCTTTATATTTCTTTATTAAGAAAATCTTTGGTTAAATATGAATCTTTTGAGAAGTTTCTAATCTATTAAGAGATTTTTCAATTTATTATATTTTGGAACTCACCAAGTGATAGCTATGTTCAGGGTTACTCTTTCAGACCAGAGCACTTATGATGCTAAAGTTGTTGGGTTTGACCAAGATAAAGATGTTGCTGTTCTGCGAATTGATGCACCAAAACCTTTCTTATCCATTGCTTGCCACCTGTTTGTCAAAATGTTTCAATGACAATGAACTAGCCAATTTCACCCCTTGTTGCCTTGATGTCCTTTAGGAGCTGTTGTGATCTTATAGCCACCATGATTAGGGTTCAATTAAGGGCGACTTTGTTATATGGGATTGATGTTTATTCCTAATACTAATTGTCACGTGGTTTTGGCAAGCATCGCATATGCATTTAGAGTGTGTGTTGCCATATAATTCCGACTCCAACCCCCCTATTGTGTTTGTTTAAGCGTACAATTGTAATGGTGGGAGTTCAATTGAAGGGATTGACTTGATGGGATACCTTGTTGCATGCTTAGTGTCAATAGCTAATACCTCATTGCTCTATATATATCTTAATGGATATGCATGTTTTGGACTCCAACTTTGGCTCCACACTAGCCTTGGGTGTGACTCTACATCTTTGTTTTGGGTTGTCTTAATGGATATTGTCGCTTGGCTTTGATGTACTTCGCTTCACCCTTGCTTTTGCCATGTGTCATCTAGGAGAATTTGGTTAGGATTTGGCCCTTGTGCCCATTTTTATTCGTTTCCTTGCAGCTTAATCGGTTGATCGCTCATCCTTTTTCTTGTTTTACTTTTCCCCATGGCATATGTATATGTTCATTATGATTCTTCATGCGGCTTTGTTCTCGCCTAATCTCCTCGTTTCTTTCACAGGATTCTCTATGGCCCCACCAACTAAGAAAGGAAAGCAAGTGGCGGGGGAATCCTCATCTGAGCCCCGCCAGGAGAAGAGCCAGTCTAAGCTTTGCATAAAGGAGCGGCTATTCCTCCCAGAGGACTTTCAGGATTGGAGGAGCGCTG
The DNA here is from genome assembly GCA_963555705.1 of Ligustrum vulgare. Classification (NCBI taxonomy): domain Eukaryota; kingdom Viridiplantae; phylum Streptophyta; class Magnoliopsida; order Lamiales; family Oleaceae; genus Ligustrum; species Ligustrum vulgare. The sequence goes on from OY743173.1 coordinate 62,633,587, forward strand.
ACACCGTCATTGCCCCGCGACGATTTTGGGCCCGCTTCAGTGAATTCGGATGGGTCAAATTCGTGAGTGATCTACCGTTTGGGAACCCCCCGCTGGTGTACAAATTCTACACCCAGTTCAACAAAGAAATTGGTGACGAGGGTTCCCTTGACTATCACCACACCAGGGTGGCGGGGAAACGTATCAAGTTTGATAAGGAAGTGGTGGATAACTATTTGGGGTTAAATAGCACTGGGTCGGTCCCCATGTCGGCTAATGCGGGTGTTTTCTTTCCGGACCAAGAGGTGCTCCGTTGGGCTTTGAAGCCTGATCTCCATGACTCCCTAAATGTCATCCTTCCGCACTACAAGAATCGGGATCTACAGCGGGACGCCTGGTACCTGCACCAGTGGGGGTCGGGGAGTCTCTTCCCATCCACTAGCCTCACTACAGTATCTGTTCGCTACCTCCGGGTCTACTACGCCATCACCATGGGAATCAAGTTTGACTTGGGGCAGCACATCTTTGATACGATATCCACATACGCCAGCTTGATACCACAGAAGCGGGGCATGCCGTTCCCTTGTTTAATCACCGCCTTATGCCGGGCTCAAAGAGTTCCCGCTGCAGTAAGTGACGACACCTTGGGGCATGGGAATCGCCTCACGAAGGCGAGCTTGGAGAATGCTCGCAGGCAGATCATTGCGAAGCGGGGTCACGGAGATGATGAATCAGGGGACTCCGATGGTGATCAGGGCGCCGAGGAGCCCGCAGCACGGGAAGCGCCACAACGTCCTAATGCTCCTACCCCTTTTGAGCTTCAGATGCTAGGCATGATGCAAGCCTTCCAAACCCAGCTGAATGCTATGCAAAAAGATCAGCAACTTCTGCTAGAGTTGCGTAAACTGAGCTGTTCATGACATGAATACAGTCAACACAGGACCCCCGACCACATTCATAGCACCAACCCTAGACCAAGCAATTCAAACCACTCATAAGCATATGTAATGGGTTTAACACCCTCACAAGATATTTCTCTCTTCGTACAAAGTGTATAAGGGTTAGAATTTTCGCTCAGCTCTCTGCATGGATAAGTCAGTACCACAGATTGCCTAACTGTCATAACCGGAGCCAACAATAACACAAGTGCAAAGTAAAGGTCTTTATTTGGTTGTAACGGGGCTTCGGGTCAGGTAGGATAAAAGGATATATTTAGGCTGAGTCGAGAAGAACTTCGCAAACTAAGTCGATTCAAAATAACATCACTTCCTTCACTCTTATTATGAACTTTATTGTTTCCCACTACCCAACTCTATCCACACTTGAATATCTTCTCTTCTTTTTTTTTTTCTCTTTTTTTTCGAGTTGAGTGTTTGACATCCTCAACTACTAATTTTCATGACTAACTTCATTTTCATTGCTTTTTCTCTTTCTCTTTTTTTTCGAGTATAGACTGCAACATTTTTTTTTTTTTTTTTTTTTTTTTTTAACGCAGTCATCAATTTGCACAAGATAGAATTACAATCCCCTGACTTCAGTCCATTACACAACCATCGCCCAACACAAGATAACTATTTCCACTAAATTAGACTTAAACCATAGCACAATCCTCAATCAACAAAAGCTTGCGAATCCCTTCTCTATAGGTTCAAAACAGAGACAATGTGACAGAAAAGGTGTTCGTGGCTTGTAACGAGGCATAAAAATTCAAAGAAAGGCCTAGGCTCAAACGGGCTTCTAATGGTCCATGTAGCAAGGTAGGCTCTTTTAGCAAGTCAAATTTGGTTTAACCTATTGCCTTTGCTATAAATTGCACTTGAATCAAGAAGCTACAACGGTATGCACAAGAAAGCACATCCAAACATAACCCAACCATGCAGGACACACATCAAAGAATTACGAGCTCATAAATATCAAAAGCAGCTCTTAGGCTCAAAAGCTCACAAATTATGGCTTTCATGTGTTTCTCCCATCCAATTATGAGTTATAGGTCATTGCTTGATCTTCATTCCAATCTAAGTCCATTGGTCGAGGGTAACGGTTAAAAGCATTAAAACCATTACTACTCACAAAGGTATAATAATTTGGGACATTCAAGGTTATATATGAAAGGGTAATCTGTCTATTGTAGGTTGGGTTAACTCGGTTGTAGATATTTGACAATTTTACTTTTCATTTCCAACCTATTGATGAAGTTTTGGACGAGATGATCTCTATGTGCTCAATTTATATCCAATTATGCAATGATTTTTCAAAAAAATGCACCAAAAGTGGGGTTGCTTCCTATCAAAGTATGGTTAAGGATCTAAGTAGCATAGATAGGTAGCAAAAACAGCTAACAAGATCAAAATACCTTTTAAAGATTCGATTACAGAGAGAAATTGAATTAGATAAGCTTACAATCAAGTTAATCCCCCCCACACTTAGACAACACAATGTCCGCATTGGCAAGTAAAACAATAAAAGGGAAAAAGAAGAAACTCCCTCGGTCTATTGTGGAGGTTGATCATCTCGAGCTCTCTGCAATTGCCGAATCTCCTCCCAGATGGCCCGTTGCTCCTCTAGCAGAAGTTGCTGATCTTTTTGCATAGCATTCAGCTGGGTTTGGAAGGCTTGCATCATGCCTAGCATCTGAAGCTCAAAAGGGGTAGGAGCATTAGGACGTTGTGGCGCTTCCCGTGCTGCGGGCTCCTCGGCGCCCTGATCACCATCGGAGTCCCCTGATTCATCATCTCCGTGACCCCGCTTCGCAATGATCTGCCTGCGAGCATTCTCCAAGCTCGCCTTCGTGAGGCGATTCCCATGCCCCAAGGTGTCGTCACTTACTGCAGCGGGAACTCTTTGAGCCCGGCATAAGGCGGTGATTAAACAAGGGAACGGCATGCCCCGCTTCTGTGGTATCAAGCTGGCGTATGTGGATATCGTATCAAAGATGTGCTGCCCCAAGTCAAACTTGATTCCCATGGTGATGGCGTAGTAGACCCGGAGGTAGCGAACAGATACTGTAGTGAGGCTAGTGGATGGGAAGAGACTCCCCGACCCCCACTGGTGCAGGTACCAGGCGTCCCGCTGTAGATCCCGATTCTTGTAGTGCGGAAGGATGACATTTAGGGAGTCATGGAGATCAGGCTTCAAAGCCCAACGGAGCACCTCTTGGTCCGGAAAGAAAACACCCGCATTAGCCGACATGGGGACCGACCCAGTGCTATTTAACCCCAAATAGTTATCCACCACTTCCTTATCAAACTTGATACGTTTCCCCGCCACCCTGGTGTGGTGATAGTCAAGGGAACCCTCGTCACCAATTTCTTTGTTGAACTGGGTGTAGAATTTGTACACCAGCGGGGGGTTCCCAAACGGTAGATCACTCACGAATTTGACCCATCCGAATTCACTGAAGCGGGCCCAAAATCGTCGCGGGGCAATGACGGTGTCAGCGCTCCTCCAATCCTGAAAGTCCTCTGGGAGGAATAGCCGCTCCTTTATGCAAAGCTTAGACTGGCTCTTCTCCTGGCGGGGCTCAGATGAGGATTCCCCCGCCACTTGCTTTCCTTTCTTAGTTGGTGGGGCCATAGAGAATCCTGTGAAAGAAACGAGGAGATTAGGCGAGAACAAAGCCGCATGAAGAATCATAATGAACATATACATATGCCATGGGGAAAAGTAAAACAAGAAAAAGGATGAGCGATCAACCGATTAAGCTGCAAGGAAACGAATAAAAATGGGCACAAGGGCCAAATCCTAACCAAATTCTCCTAGATGACACATGGCAAAAGCAAGGGTGAAGCGAAGTACATCAAAGCCAAGCGACAATATCCATTAAGACAACCCAAAACAAAGATGTAGAGTCACACCCAAGGCTAGTGTGGAGCCAAAGTTGGAGTCCAAAACATGCATATCCATTAAGATATATATAGAGCAATGAGGTATTAGCTATTGACACTAAGCATGCAACAAGGTATCCCATCAAGTCAATCCCTTCAATTGAACTCCCACCATTACAATTGTACGCTTAAACAAACACAATAGGGGGGTTGGAGTCGGAATTATATGGCAACACACACTCTAAATGCATATGCGATGCTTGCCAAAACCACGTGACAATTAGTATTAGGAATAAACATCAATCCCATATAACAAAGTCGCCCTTAATTGAACCTAAATCATGGTGGCTATAAGATCACAACAGCTCCTAAAGGACATCAAAGCAACAAGGGGTGAAATTGGCTAGTTCATTGTCATTGAAACATTTTGACAAACAGGTGGCAAGCAATGGATAAGAAAGGGTTTGGTGGGGATAGGTGATTCATGAAACATGCCTATATAGACAAAACATCCGAGCGAGTCACAAGCTATCGATAGAAAAGACAAGCATAAAGAACTCATGACCAAATACTATAACAAGCGCCAAAAGACAAGAGAAGGAGAACAAAACAACAAAAAAAAGAAAAAAGAGAAAAGACGAAGGAAAAAAAAAAAAAACGAAAACATATAATAATAAAATATATACCTCTTAAGCTTGGTGATGATGAAATGTAGAGAGGGAGGCGAGGGGTGATGTGGGAGAGTAAGAAGAATTGGGGGAGAAAGGGTTATGCGAGGGTTCACCGGTTTAAATTCTGAAAAACACAGACTTACGGCCGTAAAGGTATGACTCACGGCCGTAAGTCACATTCTGAAAAAAATTACAAAGAAACGATTACGGCCGTAATAATTTAATTACGGCCGTAATGAGGCCTCTGTATAAAAATTGGAAATGAGTTACGGCCGTAACAAGGCCATTGGAAAATTATATATATATTTTTTATTTTTTATTTTTTTATTTTTTTTTGAATGAAATGTCTAAATAAACTAAAAATAACCAAAATGAGGATACGAAAATAAAAAGTCGAGGAGATAAAGAAACCCCCCTCTCGGGTTGCCTCCCGAGCAGCGCCTTTGTTTACTGTCGTTGGCTCGACCGAGTCCGCGCGGGACTAGTGCTCTTCGTTAGCGGGTTCCAGGGCAATTACTTCCAAGTTTTCAGTTTGGAATCCCTCATAATATGGTTTGAGGCGGTGCCCATTGACCTTGAACTGTTTATTCGTGCGCAAGCTCCTAATATCGACCGCACCATGAGGAGATACATTAGTAACAACAAATGGACCTACCCAGCGAGAACGAAGCTTACCTGGGTGTAATTTGAGCCGGGATTGAAACAGTAGCACTTTTTGGCCCTCACAAAAGATCTTTCGAGAAATGCGTTGATCATGGAATGCTTTAGTTCGATCTTTGTAGATCATTGCATTCTCATAAGCCTCATTCCGTATTTCATCCAATTCCTGCAATTGAAGCTTCCTATGGTCTCCTACTGCCCCCCAATCCATATTGCTTTGCTTGATGGCCCAATAAGCTTTATGCTCGAGTTCCACCGGTAGGTGGCATGGCTTCCCAAATACCAATCGGTATGGAGACATACCAATTGGTGTCTTGTAAGCGGTTCTGTAGGCCCATAAAGCATCATCGAGGCGAATGCTCCAATCCTTCCGGTCTGGTCGAATTGTTTTCTCTAGGATGGACTTCACCTCCCGATTGGAAATTTCTGCCTGTCCACTAGTTTGGGGGTGATACGCGGTTGATACCCGGTGCATCACTCCATATTTCCGTAACAAGGCTTCAATGGTTCGGTTGCAAAAATGCGTGCCTCTGTCACTAATCATAGCTCGGGGTATTCCAAACCTACTAAAAATGACAGTTTTCACAAAATCTGCAACCACTTTAGCGTCATTAGTACGGGTGGCCTTTGCCTCCACCCATTTCGAAACATAATCGACAGCTAAAAGGATGTAATTACAACCAAACGACGGGGGAAAGGGTCCCATGAAATCAATGCCCCAAACATCAAAAATCTCACAGACAATAATGGGGTTTTGAGGCATTTGATCTCGTTGGGATAAGTTACCTGTTCTTTGGCAATTGTCACAAGACTTACAGAAAATGTATGCATCCTTGAAAAGGGTCGGCCAAATGAACCCACTCTCCAATACCTTTTGTGTCGTCCTTCTCGGTCCAAAATGGCCACTGCATGCATATGAATGGCAAAAGGTAAGGATGGATTGATGTTCTGATTCCGGCACGCACCTTCTAATGATTTGGTCGGGACATCTCTTCCACAGGTACGGGTCATCCCAAATGTAGTATTTAGCATCGCTTCTCATCTTATGCTTTTGTGCCTGCGAAAAACCAGTAGGAATTAGTTTAGCAGTCATGTAATTTACCAAATCAGCATACCATGGGGGATTTGCTTCGATGGCAAATAAACCCTCGTCTGGGAAGGTTTCCCGTAGAGGTAGGTCGTCCTCGGGTCTCACTACCCGGCTAAGATGGTCGGCAACTACATTTTCGGACCCCGCCTTATCTTTTATTTCCAAGTCAAATTCTTGTAATAAAAGTATCCAGCGGATGAGTCTAGGCTTCGCATCCTTTTTTACAAATAAGTGCCGTAAAGCTGCATGATCTGTAAAAATAATCACTTTAGTACCCAATAAATAAGGACGAAACTTTTCTAAAGCAAATACCACAGATAGAAGTTCCTTTTCAGTAGTGGTATAGTTGGCTTGAGCCTGATTCAGGGTTCGGGAGGCATAGTAAATCACATGGGCTGCTCTCCCAACCCGTTGCCCTTGAACTGCTCCCACTGCATAATCACTGGCATCACACATTATTTCGAATGGAAGATCCCAGTTGGGTGGTTGAATGATCGGGGGCGTAGTTAGCCGCTCCTTTAGTTGGTCAAAGGCTTTTTTGCATAGCTCGGTGAAATTAAATGGGACATCATTTTGCAACAGATTGCACAATGGTGATGCAATTTTGGAAAAGTCCTTGATGAACCTGCGATAGAAACCTGCATGCCCAAGAAAAGATCGTATATCCCCCACATTGGCGGGGTAAGGTAATGCAGATATGATGTCCATCTTAGCCTTATCAACTTCTATTCCCTTTTCCGACACTACATGACCTAACACAATTCCCTTATCTACCATAAAATGGCATTTTTCCCAATTTAAAACTAGGTTAGTGTCAATGCAACGTTTCAAAATTAAAGATAGATTGTCCAAACATGCGTCAAATGAATCACCCCACACGCTAAAATCGTCCATAAACACTTCTATAATATGTCCTATGTATTCAGAAAAAATGCTCATCATACAACGTTGAAACGTTGCAGGAGCATTACACAAACCGAAGGGCATGCGTCTGTATGCAAACGTGCCAAATGGACAAGTGAAAGTGGTTTTCTCCTGATCTTCTGGAGTTATGGCAATTTGAAAATATCCGGAGAAACCATCTAGAAAACAATAATGGGAATGACCAGCTAATTTCTCTAACATTTGATCCATGAAGGGAAGGGGAAAATGATCCTTACGAGTGTCAGCGTTTACCTTTCTGTAGTCGATGCATACCCGGTATCCAGTTTGGACCCTAGTTGGTACAAGTTCTCCATCTTTGTTTTCCACCACTGTTACTCCGGATTTCTTCGGCACCACTTGGACTGGACTGATCCACTTGCTGTCTGAGATTGGGTAAATCATCCCTGCTCCCAGCAGTTTCAAAATTTCCTTCTTTACCACGTCCATCATTGCCGGGTTTAACCTTTGCTGGGCTTGCCTCGATGGTTGAGCACCTTCCTCAAGCAATATTCGATGCATGCAAATTGACGGGCTGATTCCTTTGATATCCGCGATGGTCCAACCAATCGCCTCCTTGTGCTCCCGAAGGACCCGAACAAGTTTGTCTTCTTCCATATTGGTGAGGTTGGATGAAACAATTACGGGAAGCGATTCTTCATCACCAAGAAACACATATTTCAGATGGGCGGGGAGAGATTTCATTTCCACCACTGGGGCCAGCAAGATAGAAGGTAACAATTTGTTAGGATAGTCTGTCAGTTGAATTGTTTTTACGGTGTACCTGCGTGGTGTAGGTCCCAGTGAATCAAGTGCAGCAATTCCATCGTGTAATTCCTTGCTTATACCCACGTCGCTGTCATCATCTTGCCTTAGCGACTCCACGATAGCTGTTTCTAGCTCGTCCCTGCAATTTAACTTAAAATTTTTTTGCACAGCAAGAGTAATGTCATTAATAGAATAAACATCACATATATCATTTGGGTGTTTCATGGCGTCGTAGATATTAAATTGCACTACTTCCCCATTGAATTCCATAGTCAACACCCCTTTTCTTACATCAATGATGGTCCGGGAGGTCCACAAAAATGGTCTTCCTAGCAGTATAGGGGTAGAATTAGGGGAGTGATCATCATTCATGTCTAATATGTAAAAGTCTGCCGGAAACACCAATCCCCCTACTTGCACTAAGACGTCCTCAACTACCCCGTCTGGATATGCATTGGAACGGTCGGCTAGTTGGATGATAACATCTGTTTTAGTCATTTTGGTAAGATTTAATGCAATGTAAGTGGATCTAGGCATGACATTAATGGATGCTCCTAAATCTATTAGTGCATGATTTACCTTGGTGTTACCTATTTGACATGACACAGTGAACATACCGGGATCCTTACCCTTTTGAGGCAATTTCCTTTGAAATAAGGCTGAAACGCTTTCCCCCATTCTTACCTTCTCGTTTCCCACCAGTTTCCGTTTGCTAGTGCATAAATCCTTTAAAAATTTTGCATACCGGGGGACTTGCTTGATGGCATCTAGTAGCGGGATATTTATTTCAACCTTTCTAAACATCTCCAGCATCTCCTTTTCTTTGCTCTCCTTGTTCGACTTATAAATCCTTTAAAAATTTTGCATACCGGGGGACTTGCTTGATGGCATCTAGTAGCGGGATATTTATTTCAACCTTTCTAAACATCTCCAGCATCTCCTTTTCTTTGCTCTCCTTGTTCGACTTTGCTAACCTGCTAGGAAAAGGTGGAGGTGTTAGTTTAACATTTAAATGGGAGTCAGTTTTTACCTCAGGGTTTTGCGAAGCGTCGTTTCCTTTCCCGACTCCGTCCTTTTCATCTCCCTCCATTTCGGGTGCAGCCGGTCCCAATTGCGGACCCTCAATTTCTTTTCCACTTCGGAGAGTTATGGCACTCACGTTTTTAGGATTTTTCTCGGGTTGAGATGGCAATTTACCTCCGGATTGTGATTCCAACCTATTTATGGCAGTGGCCATTTGGCTCATTTGATTTTCCAGGTTTTGTATGCTTGACTTGGTATCCTGTTGGAATTGCATCGTGTTAGTTGCCAATGTCTTAACCATATCCTCAAGAGACATACCTGAATTTTGAGATTTTTGTTGATACTGCCCTTGTGGTTGGAAAGTCCCTTGTGGCTTGTTTGAAGTAAAACCCGGGGGTTTGTTATTTCCGTAGCTCAGGTTGGGGTGATCTCTCCACCCAGGGTTGTACGTATTCGAGTATGGGTTGTATTGCTGCCTTTGGAAAGGAAAACCTCCAGCGGCATTTACCTGTTCATTGTTTTCTTCTTGCAATACCGGACATGTATCCGTTGGGTGTCCAAAATTCGAACAGATTCCACAGGCCTTGGCTTGTTTCGAATTCCCTACAGCAAGTTGCTTAACAAGATTTGTTAGTTCATATAATTGACCTTCAATATTAGAACTACTTACCTCGTTGACTCGGCGGACTTAGGAATCCCTACTCGAGTTGAATTGCTGAGTATTTTCCGTCATGTTGGATATTAAAGCCCGTGCTTGCTCTGGTGTCTTGTCCATTAGTGCACCTTCGCTTGCGGCGTCTATCATACTTCTGTCCATTGGCGTTAGACCTTCGTAGAAGTATTGCACCAAAAGTTGCTCGCTAATCTGATGATGGGGGCAGTTGGAGATGAGTTTCTTGAAATGCTCCCAATACTCATATAGTGTTTCATTGTTGTTCTGGCGCACCCCACATATTTCTTTTCGGATGGTACCAGCCCTCGAGGCAGGGAAGTATTTTTCCAAGAAGAGCCTTTTCATGTCGCTCCAAGTAGTAACCGTTCCTGATGGCAGACAATAGAGCCAGTCCGTGGCGGCATCCTTCAATGAGAATGGGAAGGCTCTCATTTTTATTTGTTCCTCGGTAATGCCCGTGGGTCTCATACTGTCGCAAACCACGTGGAACTCCTTTAGGTGCCTATACGGATCTTCGCCGGGGTTTCCTCGAAAAGTTGGTAATAAGTGGATGAGTCCAGATTTAAGCTCGAAAGTTTTTCCTTCTTCCACTGTTGGAAACGTTATGCATAATGGCTGCTGAGCCACATCGGGGGTAGCCAGTTGCTTAAGAGTCCTGTTGTTAGCTGCCATTTGTCGTGCCGCTCTTCTTTGCTGTCGAAAAGTCCTCTCAATTTCTGGGTCAAGATAAAAAATTTCACAATTAGTTGACCGAGTTTTAAGCATATAAGCAAAAAAGCACAGCTGAGTATTAATTTTTTTTTTTTTTTTTTTTGAAAAATTATATAAATAAAGTGAAAATAATAAAAAAAAAAAAAATAAATGCAAAAAAATAAAATTCTAATTGATTAAACACTAAATTGGTTAACCTTTCCCCGGCAACGGCGCCAAAAATTTGATGCGTGTCGCAATGCACCAAAATAATAATTAAATATCTTACTCGCAAATTAACAGGTTTGATTGTAATAGCGGAAGTAAGAGTCGATCCCACGAGGAACGGGAACTAAAATAGTGCTTTGTCAATTAGAATAGATGGGGGGTTTTCGAGTTCAAGAATTGTAAATAACGTGAAAATAAAGTGAAAACGTAAATTAGATAAAATAAAAGTCAATTGGTTGCAAACCCTAGTTCTCAGGTTCAGTTGTATTCTATCGCAATGTTATCACTTTCCAAGTAACGCGTGTTCAATTTCCCCTTTTGATTTATCACCCGTAAATAGTTAATAAGCTCTAACTATTCCTATTCTCCCTTAATTGCATTTAATTAGAATAAGCTCTCTAATCAAACATTAGCCATTGAATAACCTAAAACAAGCTCTTTAGATTTAAGACAACAACTATATATTGGTTGAGGAGAATTAGGATGATTTAGATTATCAATCACACAAGCTCGTGACAATTAACCCAAGTTGGAATTCTTTATGAAAATATTAAATTTTCAATTGCTACTATGATTTGAATAAAAAGACAATTACGGATCCAATCATTCAAAATAGCAAATCTCAACACAACAAATTAAATGATAAGGCCTTAATCAAATAAATAATTGTATTGATTGAATTAAAACTCATAAGAATCCAACAAATCAAAATAAAGGACTTAGAACTACGTTACTAGTTTGGAAAAGCAATAACAAATTGATATAAAATACAACTTCCCCTTCGAACTAGGTATTGAAGCTTAGCCGAGCATAGTCATGAGGAATTCTATATTTTTCTGTCTTGATTCACCTTCTCGAATCTCTGAATTCTTCTTCAAAATCTTCAAGCAAGCCGTCCTCCTTCAAAGCAATAATAATCCCCTTTTCTTGTCATGAACTTCTCTATTTATAGCCTCAATTTCGTGCCTTAGCTTTGGGAGCAAGAAATCCAAAATTATGGAAAGAATTGAAATAAAGAAATTTTTGACTTGAAGATTTACGGCCGTAACATTCCTTTTACGGCCGTAATTGAGTTTCTGCATATTTTCTTAAATTGGAGTTACGGCCGTAACTAAGTCTCTGCTAATTTCTTTCTTTTAGACGGTTACGGCCGTAACTTTTCCTTTACGGCCGTAAAGTAGTTTCTGCTTATTTTCAACTTGCTTCACGACACTTTCACGGCCGTAACCTTATTTTCTTACGGCCGTAACTTTATTTGCATGAAAGTCCCCAAACTTCAGTTTTGAGTGCATTTTGGTCCTTTTTTCTTCTTTTATGATTCTATGCAATATAAAACATAAAATGCATTAATAATACTTAGATAGAATCACATTATTGCTTATTCAAGGATATAAGTGCATCAAATAAACGTTAATATAACACTTATCAATGCCCTTGACTGCTGAATGACACAACCACATTTGTTTGTCATCTAATTTTGATGAATTGGGCATTTTACACTACCTTGGGGACATTTGCGAATCTTCTGGCTAGTTTTGCTTTCTAAACAAATTCTCCTTCTAAAGCCTCTTTCTTTTGCTGTAAAAAAAGGCTAAATTCCCAATATTCTAGATCATCTGCCAGATGCTTCCCTTGCTACTGATATTAGCAGCATGATGTCCAACCATAAATCACTAACAGTATAGTATTCAACAGCTAAAGCTTTGTGCCACAGTTGTATTCTATAAAAAATGGGTTCTTATGAATAACTTAGTTAGATTTGTGGAGAAGATGGTCAGAGATTATCTCCAAGCTGTTCAAAATTCTTTAAGAAATGTCTTAATTTTTTAGTAACTATGATACCTTTTCCTCCAATAGAGTGGAGTTTATTCAGTTTAACCTATCAAATACTTGAATTTCATATTTATACGACACCAAAGGCCTTTTCCTGACATTGTCCTTGTGCTTAATTGTATGTGCCTTTGCAGTTTGGCCTTGACCATACACTTACAACTGGTGTTATCAGGTATTCGTGCATTATACTTTATTGCATAAGTTGATACTATTTGAATCATTGCACCTTTTTTGTATTAATTTTGCTGAAGATAATAAATATTCTACCTGTAGAAGTACGTTAGTTTGGAAGAGGTAATGGAGAATAATACAACAATTTCTAAAAATGTTATTAGCATATCTTCACCAGCTCTAGGTTCCTACTACAAAACCTTTTGAATTTTAAAAAAGTTCTCTACTACAAACAAATTCGAACAAGAACCATCATACCCAAATGGAGATAGGCTTTACCTTGTGTCAGGAAAACAAGTGCCTGTAAAGAAGATCAAAAGGGGTCAAATATGTAAAGACGGCCATTTATATTGTTCTTGGGGATACATTCTTGCTTGATTTTGTTTCTTTTTCTAGTTATGTTTAATTTGATCATTAATAAATGACTTGTTTAAGAATTACATAACAGTTAGTGATCTGACCAACTGTTATCAAGTAGAGGTAGAAATGAGAGCATGTATATTTGCTAGATTCAATCTATTATTAGGTCCTCACATCTTAAATGATAATCAAAGATAAGCAAACCTGCCAGTTCTTTTTTCACCATCTTCATTGTACGCATATCACAAGTTCAATTTTCCTGTAGTGGACTTCGAAGGGAAATCGGTTCTGCCGCTTCTGGACGTCCAATCCAGGATGTCATCCAGACTGATGCTGCAATTAACCCTGGCAATAGTGGAGGGCCACTTCTTGACAGTTCAGGAAACCTTATTGGGATAAATACAGCTATATATTCTCCTTCTGGTGCATCATCTGGTGTTGGATTTTCGATTCCTGTTGACACTGTGAGTGATTACGTAATATTTTTTCTTTGGGACTTCTTCTGTAAGATCCGGTATAAAATTTGTTAGCTGACATTTTTCTGGTTTGAAGATGATTGTTTTTTGATATTTCTTTCGTGTGCCAGGTAGTGGCATTGTCGATCAGTTGGTGAGGTTTGGGAAAGTCACCAGACCAATTTTGGGGATTAAGTTTGCACCTGACCAATCCGTGGAGCAACTGGGAGTTAGTGGCGTTCTTGTACTAGATGCTCCTCCGAATGGGCCGGCTGGCAAAGCAGTGCGTTTATTGACATACTTTTCTTCTTTTCCCTTGCTTTCGTTAGATGTTATGATGTGGAAGTTTCGTTGTAATTTAAAGGTTTGGAAGTTGGAAGTATATGGGTCAAAAATTTGTGTGGTGCTGATACTAGTTGTATTCTTGGTCCTGCAGGGTCTTAAACCTTCTAAACGCGATGCCTATGGCAGACTTATTTTAGGCGATATAATTACGTCTATCAATGGAAAGAAGGTCTCTAATGGCACTGATTTGTACAGAATCCTGGATCAATGCAAAGTGGGCGATAAGGTAAGGCTAATTTCTTCAACCTCCTAATTGCACTAGTATCAGGTTCGGATATGATCCTTAATTTTTTTTTGCCATCATCCCACAATAGCCTCCTGATTTTTGGTTCTTGGAGTAACTTGAGTGTCCAAAATCTTGCCAGTTCCATTTCCTGAAAAAACGCATTTATACTTCTTGGGCATTGGGGATAACTTTTATATAATTTCTATGAACACCTGAACAAGTTCGTGCCTTTCGGTTCAGTCGACATGAAAAAAGACACGTGATAGAGTGATCGTTTCTTATTGTTGTGCAGATAACTTTGGAAGTACTACGTGGTGATCGCCTAGAAAAAATCCCTGTGGTTCTCGAACCAAAGCCTGATGAGTCCTAGTGTTAATTATGAAGAAGATGCCTATTATAAGGTGTATTCTTCCCATATTGAGAATCACACTATTGTATAGTAAAACAATTGCCATTGTGCAGTGTACTGTAGAGCTACCTTGTTTAGGGAATCATCGTTTACTTATTTTTGTGTACGCGTGGTGAAACTCTGCATATTTGTACCTCCATTCCTCCACTATGTCTTGCTAGTTGTTATAGTGTTTAATTGAACCTTTGACTTGGGACCAAGTGGATTGCCCCAGTGGGGGAGGGCACCACTTACCTTGCTATAGACCAGGGTTCGAGTCCTCAAGGCCTCGAGGGTTGGGTTGGGAGGGTTTAATTTCCTTTGTAACGTAATTGTTCCCAAAAAAAAAAAAAAAAAAAAAAAAATTGACCTTTTGACTTTATATAGCCCTGTTTCATGCATATTAAATTAAAAGCATTTTTTAATATACTTTTATCGACTTTTGTTAATTCTTGATTTTGATTTAGAATTTTTATCAACTTATAAAGAACACAAAAAAGGGGCAGTCTTGTGTGAGGTTAATGCCACTTTCCTCTTTCATAATAAGGACGTTTTCTTCTCCTTCTTCTTCTTGTTTTTTTTTTTTTTTTTTTTTTTTTTTTTAATTTGGGAACATAAGGGTGGGACGTAGGATTCGTACCCGGGTTTTTGCTCGGTTTCATGACCATTGGGACATTGTCTTGGTTACAATGGTGACGATGTTATTTGGCTAGTTTGTAGTGATATTTTGAAATGAGGTTTGACGTGTTGGCAATCTAGGGGGATAACATTACTCTTTCTAGAATTCATGTTTGGATGACTTAAGTGCTATGTTTATTTTGGATAGAGCTTGCAATCTACATCGACTAAAATATAATCAGTCTTTTTCTTTTAATAATGTTATATGTCGATGTTTTCAGACGGCCTAAGTGACAGATAGGGTCAAGGTTTGGAGGTTGACTCGGAATCAAACATTAAAATAATATTAAAAATTTTTAAAAATCGTAGATTAAAAAAAAAAAAAAAAAAACCTAGGTCAAACTTGGTTAGGGTCGGTCGAGTTTTTCGAGTCGTCGAACGGATTTGATCTGATCGAAATTTTTAGCCTAGGTTTCCCAATCAGCCCAACCTGAGTTTGAAAACAATGTTAAATGTAGCATAATTAATTGTAGCAAACAAAGCAAGCCTCATGATGGTTTTGCTAAAATCACATTTTTAGTAAATTTTGATAAAAAAAATGTGACTCGAAGAAAAAGTTGTGAATTCTATAAAATATATGGTAAAAGTAATTGTCGATTTTGATTTTGATTTCCTTTTTAACTTTTTAAATCAAACATGGGCTAGATGTTATCCATTCGCACAACCAATTAGTTGTAATTGAACAAAAATTGAGATATTTATTGATATGATCATAAGAACAGGCATTTTGTTATCAGAGAGCCCCATGCATGTTTGCAGAATGTTAGTAGAGCTTCCAATGCAGTATTGTGGCCACATCTTTTACCTAAAAAAAACCAAAAAAATTAAAATAAATATAACTGGGATTCAACTTTTACTTATTTTCAGAAAACATAATTTCTGAATTTATTACAAGGAAATTAAGGAAGGATTCAAAAACAGGCACAACTGTTCTCCATTACACTTATTGTTAATTAAGATACATTTTGACATCAAAAACTGGTTAGGGAACAGAGTTTAATTTGTTCATACAGAGAGTGATGGAGAAATAGCAAATTCCAGCCCCCACAGTTCAAAACTTCCTTTCACAAAATCATAGTATCCACCCTTTAGTGCCAAAGTTTTCTTCACCAATCCTTCTCTGACAAATGGATAACTCAGCAGGTTCCCAAGTGATACATTCACTGCTTCCTGTTTCATTTTTACATAATAAAAGTGCGTTAAGGGATAAATCTCGCGTAGAATCAAGATGAAAAACGAGCATCAAATGAGTCACCGTTTTGCTGGACATGTTAAATGATAAATCCCAGTTGAGTAAAGATGAACTATTAATCAAAAGTTTTTTACCTTCTCACATAGTCCACACTGATCTGTGAAAGGTGCGTCTCCGAGCTCAGCCTTCACCTTGGCCTTTGCCGGTAAACCAATCTTCACCCAATCTTCAATGAAGTCACTGCGAGCATCATGTAGAAGTAGAACAACTATGTGAGACGAAAGTCTCGTTTTTGAAAGTACAAAAAAAGTGAGAAATCCTCTTTTCGACTCACGTGGAGGTGGAACCATCATCTGAGAGAGACATAAGCCCCTTGATTCCTCCACAGAAACTGTGTCCAATTACTATAATTTCCTTAACCTGTTAAGAATATTTCATTTTTAATTATTCTGAGAATTCAAGGTTTTTGATTTTATTCATAAATTTCAAATTAAGGAAAAAAAATTCCCAAGAAAGTGTAAAATTTAAAATGAAACTTAAAAATCAACCTTGAGGTGCAGAACAGCATACTCAATGGCAGAACCCACTCCAGAGTATCTGACCTGTTGCAACACATAATATTCAAATCCCATTTTTTTTTTCTTCAAAAATAAGTATAAGTAACTATGCAAAAACTTATAAGTAACCTTGTCATAGGCAGGGACCATGTTAGCAATGTTTCGGACCACGAATGCCTCTCCCGGGTGCAAATTCAGGACGTGTGATGGGCATACACGTGAATCAGAGCAAGCGAACACCATATACTTCCATGTTGAATCATTTTGTCAATTATTTTAAGACAAATAGAACGTTAAAAAAAAAAAATGTAGTTCTAGATCAGAAATTTTCAATAAGCTACTGTATAATTAATTATGTACCGTTGGGCTCTGGCCTTTGGCAAGTTCATCATACAAGGCTGGATTTTTCCTAAATTGGGCAAAAAATAGAACATTAGACATTAATCGTTCTTTCTTAAAGATTTTTGTCCATTTTTCCCTTGTCCCAAAAGGGGTAGATCAAAACGGAAAAAAGAACTCAAATTTATAATCCCTTGTTTGGTATAAACCGTTTATAAATATTGTTATGTACTTACGAGTCAATATTTCGTTGGTCCATTTTTTTAAAAAGTCGTAAATGGTGGACGAAAATCTCTGATCTGTCCGAATTATTGACTATTCAAAAAAATTTATCCAATGACCTGTTGTCACATGACCGTTTATAAACAAATTTTACGAAACAGTTTAAAAACGACGTATAGTTTGTTGTCTTCGTTGTCGTCTTCACAGTAATTCACTTAATTTGGGTCGAGTAGCTTACTCATATTTCTCTCTTTTGAAGTGGACAAAACCATTTTTCAGCTGCTCAACAGTGCTGGAAATTGTGGTTTTCTCAGCTGTTGCCAATTCTGCTTTAATTTGACCAATTTTTGCAGCAGCCACTGGTCCCAATTCTTCCTTCTCACTGCATCAGATGAAATTCTTCTCAATAAAATGGTGTAATTTGATCATCTTGACTACTAAAAAGTAAAGGAAATCCAGCATGGTTAATGTGGGCTCCACAGTTCCACTTTATCCATAGATGTCAAACCTGAGAAGTTTCTGAAGTCCAGCAATGGCTTCCTCATAATCTTTCCCCATGTCTTCTCTCTGCAATTTCTCAATTTTAATACACACAAAAACAATATGAAGAAATATAAAACATCCCCAAGTCAAAGGTTGGATTAATTTTTTTCATTTTTATACTTTCAAAGTTGATGTCTCGTCTCGTCTCGTCTCGTTTCAAGGGCGTTACTCAATACTTGACAACACTAAACACTGGAACAAACTAGACTCTTTCACATTTCTCCAAATGACATTTTTATTATGCACATTTTTTGAAATTAATTTTCAATCACACATTTTGCTCGAAGAACTCAAATTCCTTGTTTATAAACGAAAAATGCACTACCGAAAAGGGGTGGATGATAGGAGCAGGAGCAGCAAAAACAGGCTTGTTTTGAATGAGACTCGGAGGAGAATTAGACGACGCTTGACAGACGACGAGGGGGCGTCTCTTGAGGGACGAAGAAGATTGCGCGATGGGAATGAGAGATGCAAGTGCGCACCCGTTAACGGTGGTCGACATTGTGCATCAAAGCATACAACTTTCAGTCTTTATAACTCAACTATATCACATGCACCCCACCCCACCACGATATAGGGCTCCATTGGATAATGAAAGTGAAAGCTGATGAAATAACAGCTTCTAATGTTGCAGATCAGGTTTGGACGCTGGAGATTTAATTTTCTCATGGGAAATGGGAGAGTTTTGTGATAGTCTTTAATTAGTGCGAACTATCAACTATGACATGCATGCAATGACCATTCGCCACGACTCTTTGCATGAATATTAGCTTTTATTTAATCGGTATCCATTATTAAAAACTATTTTTTTATTCAAAATTCATTTTCAATCATACATTTTATCAATAAAATCATTTACAAGTAAACCAAAAAAAAAATCTCACTTTTTAACTACACATTCTTCAAAATTTACTATTATAAAATGTATTTTTTTTTTTTATTAACAATAATGAGTATCGAACATGGGCTTATTGGCACCATTAGTTTTCGACTCATTGTTCTAGTAGTAAGGTGGTCCTTCCTACTTTTATAATGAAGCAAGTCTTCAACTTTTCATTTGCGCGACATAAATTTGTTTTCACTATATTGTTGAGCCATTGTCTTTTTATCTATGTTGTTTTGAATAGTAGTTTTGAGAGAATGTACAGTTAAGAAATATTTGAAAAGTAAAAAATAATAGACTAAGAGCTTGTTTGGTAATGTAAAAAGTTTTGATTTTTTTAGTTTTTTGATAGAAATGTTTGAAAAATAAAAAATTGTGAGCTTGACCGCTTGACTAAGAATGGATAGTTGAGATTGAGTTTGAAAAGTTGTGGTAAAATATTTACCTTTACCAAACAAGCTTTTAACTAGATAAATGGTTGTGATTAGGTGTTGAATAAATTTAATTTTCAAAAAATATCGTGCAACATTTATTTTCAATTCAAAAGATTATATATATATATATATATATATATTTTGAAGTTTTAATATAATATATGTAATCAATACATTAAAAATTAAACTTAATAAAAAAATCAAATACATAAAAAAGAAAATTGGTGATAAATACAAATAATTAAAACAAATTTAAGACAAAAAATTTAATTAAGCGCCAAATTTTAAGATGTGTGGATATTGTTTCTTTTCCTATTTTGATTAGTTTTGTCTTTTTAAAATTTCAATTTCGATAATATTTTGTAATAAAATATTATTTGTACTACATTTTTTGTTCGAGATGATTGTATAATCAACATATTTTCATGAATTCTAAATCATTATCATGGATATAAATTCCGTGTATCGCACGGGAGAAATGCTAGTTTAAAGTAATTATAAACAACTCCCAAAAATACTCGACTAATTTCAATTTGTTTAACACCCGAAAAAGTGAGTAAACAATAATTAGTTTTGTTAAATGTCTAACCTTAAGCACGTACACCACGCTGTCCAGATAAAATTTGTGATGCTCAAACAAATATAAATTACAAAAAAAAATTGTGGGTATAAATTGAATTATAAAGATGAGGTGCACCGGTGATGGGTAAAGGATTGAAGAAGATAAGGTCCTATCTTAAAAACTTGGTTCCGGTAGTAGAGCCTGTCTTTATTCTATCTGCTTCCCTGCATTTCAATGGTTTTGCTCGTGAATGAGGATAACAATAGAACATTAATTATAATAACAATAATAATGTTACTCTGATATTTTGACTTTTTTTTTTAATTTTCTTTTTTAAATCTAAATGCCTATTTGGTGTAGGTAGTTTTTGAGAAAATTTAAGCCTCTGCTCGGATAAAATTTTCAATATAAACCAAAAATTTTTTGTAATATTTTGAGGTAAGATATGTGGTTAAAAATTGAAGAGAGAAGAGATGTGTGGTTAAAAAGTAATTTGGGAATTTGTGCCGATTATAAACCAATTTATAATCGGTTTATCGAACACGGTCATGATTTTTGGGAGAACGTGTTGTTGAAAAGTGTAAAAATTGAAAGGTCTCATATAAATGTGTTTTTAAAAATGAATTTGAGTAAAATGTTGAAAAAATTGTTGAGGACCAAATAAGGGCTATGTAAGTCACACTTTTAATAAATTTTTTTTTTTTTTTTCTATGGAGACATTGGATATAAATGTAGAAATTACTACTTCAAAGGCATGTTCGATACACATTATTAAAAAGCAGTACAATTAAAAAGATTTATAATATCTTTTTCTTTAATAATATCGGTGATAGTACAATAAAAAAACCCATGGTGGGGGTGGTTATTGGCCCTACAATTTTTTATTTTTTATTTTTTACAAAATTGTTGGTATATACTATTTGCCCTCACTAACATTTTTCCGTCCCCCTCGTGAAAATTTTGACTCCCGTGATTGGGCGGAAAAAAAAAATCATATAAGACTTACATAGGAACAAATACCCAAAATAAATAAATAAATAAATAATAAATAAATAAAATAATGGGCAAGATCAAGAGTTTCACCTTCCATTGATCATGATGGATCTACATGTCATGAATTGTCATAACTTCAGACTCCATTGACACAGAATCTCATGCAAATTGTAGATACACACTCACAACTAATTCGGTAAATACGAATTTAGTAGAAGGATTTTCTCCACGACAATTCTCACGGGGAGGGGATCATTTTCCCCGCCCCCTCACAGGGGGTGGGCGACCCCCTTGTGAGGGGGGGGGGGGGTTTCCCCTCCCGGTCAAAACCCCCAATTCTGACTACCTCTTGAAAGAGGGCTGGAAATTTAAGATTTGGAATGTTAGGCATTTATATGTGGATTTTGGCCAATAAGCATGTCAACATTATTTAGCCATCTTTTCTACGCAAATTGTTTTAGTGAACCCAAATAAACTAATGGAACAATTTTACTAGAAAAAAACAAGTAGAATGTTGTCATTATTACCATAACATAATAATACTTCCTTTGCTTTTGCAAATATTATGTAGATTACTTGAAAGGCGATGATACAAAGAAGAAGAATGTTTTTAGGCTGAGCCAAATATGCTATACACATAAATTAAGGGCATGTTTGGTAATGTGAATTTTTTTTCAAATTTTTTTCAAAATTTATTTTTAATCATATATTTCTATCGGACCTATCAGGTTACATATTTTTCAATTACTTTTCAACTAAACGGTTCACTAAAATTAATTTATCTTCTATTACCAAACATGCTCTAAACTCGTTTTCTTTCTTAATATTAAAGCGATAAATTCTAATAGAACTTCTCGCTTCTAAAGCTTTGTTGAACAAGTTGACCTCGATATGTTACACTAACATGGTAAAGTATACGAGATCTTTCTTATCGTTTCAAATTCCTTTCAAAATGTAAATAAAATAAAAATGGAATACCTTAAAGAACTGTTTGATTAATAAAGATTTGTCATGGAAAATCCAATTATTTTCCATCTTTAGTCATTTAAAGGCGTTTGACAGCAAGAATTTTCAAGGGAAAATATTTGGCCACTTTTCTTCCACACGCCTGATTAGCCAGCCTAGAAAGGAAAATAATTTCTTCAAGATGCATACCTAAAGAATTTGACATTCCACGTCATAGAGGACAGGTGCACCTACAAATTTCTACTAATTAAGGTGCCATTTCACCTAAATTTTGGTGTAGAGATGATGTCATGAATACGAAAATAAGAATTCTACAATTGTTTACTTTTGTGACAAACTTAGACTAATTGCAAATTTGCATAGGCAAGACACGTTACAATAATCTGGTAGGCATCTGATGCGTATCGTATCGTGATCCACCAAAATAATAAATAATTTCTTACTCGTTAAATATTAATTAATAATATAGTAGCGAGAGTAAGTGTCGATTCCACGAGGAACGGAAACTAATATTAGTTGTTCGATCAATTAGAATGGAATGAGGAGTTTGTTATTTAAAATTGCTTGAATAAAAAATATGCATAAAAATAAACAATTAAATATGACTAGAGAAATAATATAAGAAGAAATCTTGTTCTCGGGTTCGGTTGTACCCTTAATTAATGTTATACATTTCCTTGTAACGTATTTATATCCCTATTCAATTATTAATCATAAATAATCAACAAGCTCTAATTATCTAAATTCTTCCTTATGTGTATTAATTTAAAACAAGCTATTCGAACCAATTTTAGACACGGACAATCATAAACAAGTTCTTAAGATTTAATGCACGACTAGTATGAAAATTCAGAAGAATAGATTGAATTGGATCGTTAATTTCACAAGTTCGAATTAATCAATCCAAGTTTAATTATTACTAAAACTGTACGAGATTTATTTGTTACTAAAGTAAAGATTCAATGACAATTACGGATTAAGAATCTAAAAATAGCATATTCATGAATTCAAAGATCAATAATCCAATTGGCCAAATTAAACTATTAATCAAATAAACTCAATTGAACATTCAAAACATAATAATCCAACAATTGAAATAAAGGAATAAATTCACGCTATTAATTTATAGGAAAAAAAAAAACATAATCAAGTTAACACAATTTTCCCTTTGAACAAGATATGAAATTTAGCCTAACATGGTTGTGGTAGATTCTTCAAGTTGCTTCATGAATTCCATTGTTGTTGATATTCTTGCGCTTGGAAATATCCTAAGAATGTTCTATATTTTGCTCTCAATTTTCCTCAATATCCATCATCCTTTTTGTGGTGATTTTACTCCTTTAATACTCCAAAAACCGTGCCCTAACTTTACCTACAAGATATACCAAAATTATGCAATGAATCAGATAAGGAAATTTCTTGGAGAGCAAGTTACGGCCGTAAGTTTGCCGTAAGTTTGTCATTTACGGCCGTAAGTGCATCTCTACCGAGAAGCGTCTGTGCTCGATGTTTTGGTTATAACTTTTTCTCCTGATGTCAGATTATGGTGATTCAAGTTACGTTGGAAAGAAAACTCAAATAAATACAATTCTTTGTGAAATAGAATTTCCAAAATTCGAAAGTCTTATATGACAAAATTGAGCTTCAATCTCTGACTAAAATTCATGATCACAATCCTTGCGGGTTTTTGATTTCCAACTTCACCCCAAAGCTTTTTTGACCATAATTTTTGCATCTAATCTTCTTCCCACATGTCATTATTGATTTGGAGCTCTTTGAATATGCCCTTGAACCTCACTTCTTGAATTTTTTGTATTTCTTTGATCATGTTTCATTTCTTTTCTTCTTTTTGACCTTACATAGCACAATAAGTGAAAGTGCATTAAACGATACTTCAATAGGATCAAACCAATAACAAAATAAGATAATAAGTGAATTAAATACGTGCTAATAAAGCACTTGTCAACATCTTTAATGATAAAAATCTGTCTAATTTTAACGCTCATGTGGTAACCCAAAAACTATTAAAATATTTCAAAAGACATGAAACGGTCGAGACCAAAGTCGATCTGCAGACCTTCACCACCAAGACCTTTCACAATCTACTGGGTCCCTCTCTCACCTCCATTTTCTCTCACCTCTTGAACTTTTCCCCTCTCTATTCTCTTCTCCTTCACTTTCTTTCTCTTACAATTTTACACTGTTTATGCAGGGGACCGACCCCAACCATTAAAGATGCTCTTATATAACTCAAATGTCAAGGTAGAAGTCATGGTATTGTCCAATCTTAGCATATGTTTGGCAATTCATTATAAATAGCAATTATTACAATTTATAATTTACACAATTTCACAAATTACTTTTAGACAACACATATTTTTTCTCTCCAATTTTTAATCACAAAATTTACATCGAAATTCAAAAAAAAGACGACTGCTCATTATAATGAGCAACCGAACAGATAATATACATACAACAATTTTTATTTTATTTCAGACGTCTCACATAAATATTATCATCTCCAAATAAATCATTAATCTATTAAAATTCCGTCTAAAACTTTCTAACTTTAAGTATCGTGATTGAATTAACCATCTCTAGTTTTGCTACTAAACCCATGAAAGAGATGATAAATTAAAATAAGCCAAAAGAGTGCTGCCAACCAGTATATACTATATACCCCATATTCGTGCTACCGTCCTAAATATCCCAAACACAACCTTTTCGAGAAATTAAGGTAGGTGTTGACGTTGCCCTATCCTTGAAGTGCTTACAGGTCATCAACACATGAATTGTCCACCGTATAGTGTGGATTTGTTCTAAGCGAGATGAACTCGTCCACAGGAGTTTCGTAGTGGTACCAGGGAGGTCTTTGGAATTTTTAAGTTCCATAGGTCCAAGATTTGAAACCTCTTGGGGACGCGTCCACTTTGCGTGGAACAAATCCACATTACGCGGTGGACAATATACCGTATAGACGCCTCGTAGGCACCTCAAGGATAGGGCAACGTCAACATAAAAAGTAGCTTAGTGGTACCAAGAAGGCCTTTGGAATTCTTAAGTTCCATAGGTCCAATGTTCAAAACTCATTGTGGATGCGTCTACCTCGCGTGGAACAAATTCATACTAAGTGGTGAACAATACACTGTGTTGATGCCACGTAAGTACCCCAAAGGTAGGGCAACGTCAACATATAAATGCACATTTTTATGTTGACGTTGTTATACCCTTGGGGTGCTTACAGCTCGTCAACACGGTGTATTGTCCATCGCGTAGTAGTTAGTTTAGTGGTATCGGGAGGCCTTTGAAATTCTTAAGTTCCATAGGCCTAAGGTTCGAAACCCTCTGGGGACGCGTCCATCTCTCGTGGAACAAATCACACTACGCGGTGTATTCACCTCAAGGGTATGACAACGTCAACATAAAAAAACGTTAGCTTAGTGGGACCGGGAGGCCTTTGAAATTCTTGAGTTCCATAAGTCTAAGGTTCGAAGCCCCTTGGGGACGCGTCCACTCGCATGGAACAAATCCACACTACGAGGTGGACAATCCGTGTGTTGACGCCCCGTAAGCACCCCAAGGGTAGAGCAACGTCAACATAAAAATGCGCGTTTTTATGTTGATGGTACCCTGCCCTGGGGTGCTTACGAGAAGTCAACACACGTATTGTCCACCGCGTAGTTTGGATTTGTTAGCTGAGTGGTACCAGGGAGGTCTTTGGAATTCTTAAGTTTCATAGGTCCAAGGTTCGAAACTTCCTGGAGACGTGTCCATCTCGCGTGGAACAAATTCATACTACGCGATGGACAATTCGTGTGTTAACGTTCCGTAAGCACCCTAAGGACAGGGCACCATCAACAGTAAGCGTGTTGATTTTTTATTTTTATTTTTTATTTATTGTGAAATTCAACTCTTTGAAAATACTGATATCCCAGCCAAGACCACAAATTGAGGCTTAACATATTTCATCACACAAAAACTCCATTGTGACTAGTAGACAAGTCACACAAGTTATGCTCAAACTGTCAAACATGTGGAATAAAATATTATTCAAGTGAAATTCCCCATTATTTTTTGCCCATTCATCCACTTTTGTTCGGTGCAGCAAAACAAAGGTTAGCTTGGAAGAGTCATTGCCCCATCTTACTAAGTCCTCGTTTGGTGGAGGCTAAAATCAGATTTTTAATAAATTATGATAAAAGTTGTGTATATCTCATGAAATATATTAATGAAATTGATTGTTGAATTTGACATATATTAAATTTAGATTTTAATAGAGAAAAAACAGGGTTAAATATATGAGGTAAGTGGCTGGTAAAATGTTGTGGGGGCAGTGAACATAATAGAAAATCAACCAGTTCGTAGATCAAAAATAAAAATAAAAATAAAAATGACCTTAAGGCAAGAATGATGCTATGTAGAAAGTAATGCACAACTTATCGTCGTTCGAGCTAGTCCCAAGCGTGTCAATCAAGAGGGAACGATGTTAAAATTTGGGGAGTCCATCTTAAAAGATCAACATTATTAAGAGGAGTAGCCAAAATCCATGTAAATTGATCAATATTTTTCATCTTTATTCAATGTGAAATTTTATCACTTAACGTGTCCCTCAAGATGGTGATTCGATTGAGCAGATCAATGAAATTCGTGTGCTCATTTTTTGTATTTTAATCGGATCGAATTGTTGGTTTGAGCATAATGGACTCTAATATATCATATTATGTTTTGGATATCCATATTAAAATGTCAATCTTATTAAGAGTAGCTCAAATACTTATACATTGATCAATATTTTTCATATTTATTCAATGCGGGATTTTATCGCTTAACAAACACAAGGTAAGAGCATCTTCAATTGGACTATGATTTGGGGATGTGGATTAGAAGATAGAGAAAGAGATAAATATATTATTTTATATTTAAATTGTGGAGAGGATGTGGATATTTAGCCCCTGTTTGGCCTCCATTTTTTGTAAACCAAATTTATTCAATACCCAATCTCAATCATCTATTTTAGTCAAGCCTACAATTTTTTACTTTTCAAACATTTTTTGACTACACATCCTCTCAAAAATACTATTCCAAACCATAATTTTTCCCAAATAATAGGTCTCAAACAAGGGCTTAAAGTAGGAAAAAAAAAAGCGAGAAAAGGAAAAAAGAATAGCGAGATAGACACAATTTCAAATGAATTAATAAAAAAGTAGTGGAGGATGTGTGATTGTGGAGAGTGTTGGGTTGAAATGTGTGAAAAGTGGAGAAAAAGATGGAGAATGTGGAAGAGAAAGAGGAAAAAAGAGATATTAAAGTGGAACCCTCAAATTTTTATGTCTACATCTCACACACAATTGACAGCCGACAGTGTGTGAAGTATTGAAGATGCTCTAAATTCAGTTCTAGTGAACATAAATATCATTATATTGTTTTATGTGAAATTTGATAAAAAGTTGGGAACTTGTAATGAAAAAGATTATACTCCCTTCCGTCCCAAAAAGATATGCTTGTATACTATTTTCTGTTGAGAAAATTCCTTTCTTAAAGGGAAATATCCGCTTGTAATGAAGTTGACACTAATAAGAAATCAAAGAATCAAGATTATGAAGAAATAATTTAAAAGAACAATATCGGACTTGAATCGCATAGAATGCTATCCTAAAAGCGAAATTTGAGCCATCTCGTAATGAGAATGCTAAAGGGCCTCCAAGAAAATTGTTTTAACGGATTTCAAGCCTCAAACCAAGTATCAAATAGCACAATTGATAAACTTGGAGAATAGGAATAAAAAGAGCAAATTTGGAAGATTCTAAGTATAAAAAGATAAAAAAATTGGGATGATAATCACAAGTGAGGTATGATTAAAAAAAAAAAGATGTTTAAAACCATGAATTCTATACCTATTTATAGAATTCTATCATCCCAATTTGTGATCTACACAACTCTTCATGAAAAAATGTAAGTTATTGTTGAGAATGTGCATGAGAAAATCTGAAAATTTTCTTCAACGATCATTTTTTATGACCACGCGATTGCGCAGTACGAGGCCCACACGATCGCGTGATGCCGCATTATTTGAACAGAGACAAATCCGTTCAACCACGCGATCGCTGGACTATCAACCACGCAATTGCGTTGTTCTCATTTTGGCCGGACCTCCAGGTCCGGTCCGGACTAATTGGTCCGTAATTTGTATTTAGTCCGATTTTCACACCCCTTGGACCGCTTCTCTATATTTTAGATCGGTTCTTGCACTTTTTCATCTTTATATATATATATATATATATATATATATATATATATATATATATATATATATATATATATATATATATATATATATTTGAACAACATTTCATAACAATCCCCCACTTGTTCAAATATATAAACTCAACTTAGAATCATAAACGATGACATGCATAAAATAAGGTATCTTTCGATTTTAACCTTATATTAGTGCTAACATTGCAAAGTTATATCGAGATCCCAGGTAACCTTGGCTTTGAACCAGTTATCCCTTATGACATTACTGGAGATATCGCACACGTGAACATTCTTGCTCGATGTGTTCCAAACAATTTACTTTGGCGCATTAATGGCCTTGCGCCCATCCGAGTTCATGAACTTTTCATAAAGTAACTCTAAAACTTTCCTTGAAGCGGCACCACTTCTAAGTTTATATAGGAGAAATTCTTATAGTGTCTTGGTAACTTTTAAAGACAATTGTACTAAGTACTGAATTTCTTTAAGATTTATTCAACCCTCCAAACAGTTACCCCAACACTTACATCCTTAGGATAGGGCCTTAAATTATTTTCTAAGTGCTGCAACAATTCACTTATCGAATGACTTGTTATTACCCTTTGAACCCGTGAATTATTCATTTCGTAATGACAGGTAGGATTGCCGTCATTGGTGAATTTATAATAAAAGTTTTATCCCCATCCTACTCGATTGTATTACCAACTCTTTGGTAAGTGGTTTTGTGAATGGATCAGCCAAATTTTCACTTGACCTCACATAAGTAAGTGATATTATTATATCATTTATTAATTTTCTTATTTAATCATGTCTAAGACTCATATGTCTTGACTTTTCATTGTAGAGTTCGTTATAAGCCCTTGCTAAAGTAGCTTGACTATCGCATAGTATAGATATTGAAGATTCGTTCTTCGTATCTAGTGGAATTTCATAAAGAAGATCCTTAAGCCACTCTGCTTCCTTTCCAATTTCGGCTAGTGCAACAAACTCAGATTCCATGGTGGAATGTGTAATCATTGTTTGTTTCTTTGATCTCCAAGAAACAGCACCACCTCCAAGTGTAAACAACCATCCCGATGTTGATTTATTTTCCCCAGCATTTGATATCCAACACGCATCGGTATATCCTTTTAATATAGCTGGAAACTTGGAATATTGAAGTCCAAGGTTTTTAGTTCTCTTTAAATAACCAAGAACTCTTCCAATTACTTTCCAATGCTCAACACTTGGATTTCTAGTAAACCTACTAAGTTTACTCACGGAAAATGCAATGTCCGGTCTTGTGCATTGAACCGCATACATTAGACTCCCAATTGCACTTGCATATTCGATTAGCCCTTTCAACATTCTTTACAAGTTTAATACTTGAATCAAATGGAGTATTTGCCTCTTTAATGTTCGAATGTTTGAATTTTTCAATCACATTCTCAATATAATGTGATTGGGTTAATGCATACCCAACTCATTCTTGATCACTTTAATACCCAATATGGTATCCACTTGACCAAGATCTTTCATTTTGAATGTTGATGATAGAAACCTCTTCGCTTCTTTTATTCCATCCATGTGATTACTTATAATCAACATGTCATCCACATATAAGCACCCAAATATTACATGTTTATCACAACTTTTGATACATAAACATTTATTTACCACATTGTGTGAAAAATCAAAAGACATAATTGCATTATCAAATTTTTCATGCCATTTTTTCGTAGCTTGTTTTAAACCATATAGTGATTTAACAAGTTTACAAACTTTATTTTCATTTCCCGGAAGAACGAAACTTTCCGGTTGTTCCATGTAAACTTCTTCGTTTAATTCTCCATTTAAAAATGCAGTCTTAACATCCATTTGATGCACATGTAAGTCATATATAGAAGATAATGCAAATAGAATTCTAATAGTAATAATCCTAGCCATGGGTGCATAAATGTCAAAATAATCAATTCCTTCCTTTTGTCGAAAACCTTTAGCAACTAATCTTGCTTTATAGGTTTGGATATAACCATCGGTATTGTATTTCCTTCAAAATACCCACTTGCAACCAATGGCTTTTGATCCAGCCGGTAAATGAACAATCTTCCAAGTATTGTTGGACATTATAGAATCTATTTCATCATTGATAGCATCCTTCCAAAATGTGTTATCTCTAGAAGTCGTTGCTTCTTTATAGGTTTTAGGATCACTATCAATTTGAAGAACATATGGAATTGTTCTTACTATATCTTTCTTACTTGCTTCAATCAAGTATAGGTAAATTCTTTGAGAATCAATCTCATCGTGTCCTAATACCTTCTCTTTTTCGAGATCGTTTGCTTCTTCGAGGTTCACTAGTCTCAATTACATCTTGGGATGATGTTTCTAGTGATTTAGAAGCCGGAAATTCATTTTGAATTTCTATTGAATTTTGAGGAATATCATCAACGCTTAATGAATTCTCAAAAAATTCCATATCTCGTGATTCTATAATCACATTGGATATTAGATCAAGTAGCTTATATGCTTTACTATTTATAGCATATCCAACAAAAGCACTTTTGATCCCTCTTAGTCCTAGTTTTGTCCTAGTAGGATTGGTATTTTTATAATAAGTCAAACACCCCACACTTTAAAATATCCAATATTAGGCTTCCGACCTTTCCACAATTCATAAGGTGAAACTTTAAATTTCTTAGAAGGAAATCTATTATGTATATGACATGCGGTAAGTAATGCCTCTCCCCATAAGTTATTATGAAATTTAGACATTGTTAGCATAGCATTTATCATCTCAACTAAGGTTCTATTTTTCCTTTTCGCTAAGCCATTTTGTTCCGATTTTCTAGGTGCACTACATTGGTGTAAAATATCATGTTCTTCACAAAAGATATCAAATTCTTTAGAAAAATATTCACCGCCTCTATCACTTCTAAGAATTTTAATCTTTTTATCCTTTTGATTTTCTACTTCACTTTTATATGCTTTATAACATATGGAAAGCCTCACTTTTATGTTTCATTAGATAAACATAACAAAATCTAGAATAATCATCAATTAAAGTGATAAAGTATTTATTACCACCCCTAGTTAACATGTCATTAAGTTCACAAATGTTGGTATGAAATAAGTCAAGAATATTGGATGATCTTTCTACATTTTGAAAAAGGTTTTTTAGTGCAAATTTCACAATTTTCATTCTTTGTAAAATCACAAGATAACATGTCATTTCTAATCATTCTATGCAAAGTAGAATATCTAATATATCCTAATCTATCATGCCATAAATTTAAAGAACACACAAAGTAAGAAGAATTTATTTTATTGATTGCATTGTCAATAGTACACAATTTGACCATTCCATTAGTGGAATAGCCTTTCCCAACAAAGAAACCATTTCAGGACATTACAAGTTTTCCCGATTCAAAATACATTTTACGCCCGATTTTCCCAACAAATCACCACTCACAAGGTTTCTATTTATATCCGGCACATGTAAGATATTTGTAAAGGTTACAACTTTTCCGGATGTGAATTAAAGATCAACATTCCCTTTACCTATGACTTTTGAGCAATGTTCATTTCCCATTTGAATTTGTTGACCATCATCAATCTCTTGATAGGTCTTGTATAGGGATTTGTCATAGCAAACATGAATGGTGGCGCAAGTATCATACTACCATCCCGGAATTATTCCTTTGACAGAATTCACTTCGCTTATAGTAGCAATAATTTCATTCTTGTCAATGGAATTAACCTTGCCTCCAAAATTGCTTTGTTTTTTATGTCGGCAATCTTTCGCAAAGTGATCAAATTTTCCACAAACAAAGCATTCTCCCTTGGGCTTCTTTTTGAATTTGTTGTTGTTGCTAGTAAACTTTCTCTTGTTTACTTTGGTCACTTTGTTGTTCTCCAAGGCATTGGCTTTAGAAGTGCCAACATAGGAATTTTCAATCCCATCTCTTGCCCTCGACTCTTCCTCAATTCAGAGATATTTTTGAATTTGCTTAATTGAAAAGTCTTCGGAGTTGTGAAGAATTTTCTTCCTATATCATCTCCAAGTAGAAGGCAATTTAGCAATAATTGCTCTTACTTGAAATGATTCCGGAAGTTCTATCTTCACCGCTTTTAGTTTATTGACAATCACTTGCAATTCATGTACTTGGGGTAATAGGGGAACATTTTCCAAAAATTTAAAATCAAAGTACCATGTTATAAGGAATTTTGTAGTACCTTCCTCTTCGGCCTTGTACTTATTTTCAAGTGCATTCCAAATCTCTTTTGCAGATTTTGTATTGGTGTACAAGTCATATAGACAATCTGATAGCGCATTCAAAATGTGACCACAACAAATAAGTTCGTCTTCTTCTTGCTTCTTTCGATCAATCCTTACTTGTTCGGTATCTTTATCGGAAGGTTCGGGCAAGTCCTCCAAATTAGGTTCAAGAATGTAGAAGATTTTTAGCGCCGTTAGTAGAAACTTGATTTTGTCTTACCACCTTGTGAAGTTGGTACAGTCAAAGCGATCAAAGCGAACCAAATCTTAATTCATCAACTTGATTTTAGCCATAGTTGTATCTCCTTCGATTGCCATAACAAATTTCGCTTTTAGATTGTTGAGAAAGAAATTTCTCAATATTTTCGTCCGTCTCATAAAGATAAGTCACTTACTATAATGAGCTTATATTTAATTTTTCATTTTCTCATATACCCCTAGTTAATGTACTTTGGTAGTTAATTTCAATGTCAATTTAATGACACGTAGTTTGAATGAATTAATGAGTCTTTGAAATTAACATAAGGATATATTTGAAAAGTATAGATAATTATATTATTTCAACTATATTAATTATTATTTTTTAATCTGTGTGAAAATGGAAACATGTCTATCTTTGTGGGACGGATCTACTAATTGGTGCCACAATTTGATGTGGCACGCCGCACACTCTTCCTCAAGTTTAAGGTACAATCATCCTCATCAAAAAATATTATGATATTCTGTTACGATAAAAATAAATTCAGGTACCAATAAACATTAACTATTTCACCAATCCTCTTGTCCCCGATCAAATTAAACAGTCGCGACTTCTGCTTTTTGTCTCTATCACCGAACCCCAGCTTTCAATTCGGCGAGTGGATTGGAGCTTGTTTGGTGGAAGAAGTTTTTTTCCACTTTTTTCCTCTAATTAATTTTCAACAACGCATTTTATGGGACATTCACTTTTTATACTTTTTAACCATTTTTCAATCACACATTCTTTTAAAAATTCAAAATTCCTCCACGACGTACTGCACCAACTAGTCTTAGAATCACCAAATTTTTCGTTCTATCGTTAAATTCATTTTATCATGTTTCATAAGCCGTCCACTTCACCAAGTTACAAACGCATGCAGTAATATCTCAGTGCCATTAATTATACAAGTTCCTTTAAACACTTGTGCACTTCTTCCAATTGCATTTAAAATCCAACGCCGATCAGTTCGAGAAACAGCAAAGAAACTGCAATTTACTATCTTTTGCACATGTTTTTGGTTGATAAATCATAAATTATTAAATTATCTACAAAATACAGAGTACCTGTAGGTAAAAATGATAAATATCTCCAACTATTGTATTGATAAAATTTAAAAACGATTTCGATAATGTACCGCCATTTGAACTGAAGGTACAACCATCCGATTTCTACGATGATGCAAAACTCCTGCCTAAACCGTTGACATTAGCGAAAAACCCTACGAGGTCTCGTCTGTAAGGTAAATACGATTTCTTCTTATTCTCTTCCTTAATTTGCCTATTCCGTATATAGTGCGCTTCGTGAGCTGACGGTGATACCGGCGTGCCGACTCCGTATAGGGTGCCTGTCGCGGCTCCTTTTGCTTTTGATTTTTTAGAATTCTCAATCTTTTCCGGTTTCTCCTCCCGGTGCTTTGGTGTCAAAAAGACGAAAGAGTCCTTACCGTCGCTATTGCTTCGTCGCATCAAATCGCACAGCTTCCACCTCCTCGAACCGGATCCAGTGGACTTGCTTTTCCGACATCGGCTCGGCGATGGCTCCGTCACCTTTGGCCTCCATACACAGTACGTTCCCGGTTGTACGCTGTCCAATTCATCTGCTTCCGATGAAGACGACGAAGGAATCTCACGCTCCTTCTCAACAAGATCTTCGATAAATAATTGATTTAACGGAATTCCAATATCCTCCACCTGATCAAACGATTCCAACCTATTTTCATCGCTGTTCACCAAAAGATCACGGTTAAAAATAGGGAAAATCGTCTTGATTTTGGTGTCGCCGGTTAAAGCTTCCTGATTCTCACGTACAAAAGCAAACTCAAAATCCTCATCGTAATCATCCTTGTCGTCTTCATTTCCCACGGTATCATTTGAGTTTTCCTTCATAACTTTTACAGCAATTTCTGCTAATCCATCACCTGAATAGCAACTGAAGCTAGGGCAGATACTAATATCCTCTTGGCCACTGCTCATATTCTTTGTCTCAATCAGTCACTTCTATGTGTTTTAAGTGTATGTAAGATATAGAGAGAATGAAGATGAAGGAAGAGGCTTATATACGAGGGTTTGGAGAGGGAAAAGGTATATCAGGAAATGTGTTGACGGCGAATTTGACGGTGTTAGTTGGAGGAGCTTTGCTTGGTTAATACGTCTAACGAGGTCACTCCACACGTGGGCTTCCATAAGCTAATGTGAGTTTACTCCACTATAATAATGCCAATTACTTGATTTACTTGATTTGTCGCTATTATTGATTTGAAAAATGCCAAGTGGACCTGTGGTGTACACATTGACTTGGTTAAAGCTATTTTATCAATGAGTTTGACAATAGGATCAAGTTCATTGTTAATGTAG
Source organism: Ligustrum vulgare (assembly GCA_963555705.1). NCBI lineage: Eukaryota > Viridiplantae > Streptophyta > Magnoliopsida > Lamiales > Oleaceae > Ligustrum > Ligustrum vulgare. The sequence continues at coordinate 62,668,366 of OY743173.1, forward strand.
CATTATTGGTGAGTTACATGGTGATACTTAGCTTGTGTTTGGTAATTTGGTTTATAAATCTTTTATAATCGCTCTAATTTTAAATACAATTTTTAAAAAATTCATCTTTTTTATTTCTCGAATTTTTAATCATTTATTTATCTCGAGATCCGCAATTTTTGGTGATTATAATCAATTAATCACCCTATAGTTGTTTGATAATTCTTCTTGTACGAAATAAGAATGACAAAATGAACAACACTTCCTCACACGGAGGGGGTTCACAAATATTTTATTGTACGTAGATCCTCTCTATGTGAGTTTAAATCACTTTTTAATCATTTACATTTTCTCTCTCTAATTTTTAACCACTACTTTTTACCTCAAAATCATAAATAAATCAGTTTATAAATAAAACAGTGTTACAAAACAGAGACGAAAATAATATCTCAATTGAATTAAATAAATAATAAAATGTTAATCCAACAAATCTCATTACTAATTCCATATTTGATGTTCATCATTCAAAATTCATTTTCAACCACATATTTTATCAACAAATTTATATAAGCATAAACTCAAATATATTAAATATTTTTAATTATATATTTTTTCAAAATTTTATTATTACAAACTACGTTATTCTATGGCGAATTTCGCCATTACGATTGACCATTCTGGAAGCCGCCAATATATGGATGCTTCGAGGAGCTAGAACAGGGCGGATGAAGGCCTTGTGAGGGAAAAGGCATATGAAAATGGTTTGACTTTCTAGAAAGGTAAATTTTCACCCTTGTTTGGTTTTACGTAGCTATATCTTCCCGTCCATGAGAGCAAACGATAAAAGTGAGAAACAATTCATCCCAATTCTCCTTTTTCTACAATACTCAATTTCAATAATTTATTAAAAATTAAGTCCACAATATTTGACCTTTCAAATCTCATTCATTTATTCTTCTAAAAATTACTATTCAATTAAAGAAAAAAAAAACTCTTTTAAATAATACTAAACACAACAAAAAATTATTGTGGCATAAAATAACATGTCAATATGTCAAGTAGTTATTCTGCCCATACACGTAAATTACCCTAAGTTCTTTAAAATCGTTTATAAATTAATTTATAAATAATATAAAATTTTAAATTATTTTTTAATTACATATTTCACCTTGAAAATAATAATAAATTGTTTATTTCTCATGTCTATGCCGCTGAATAGAGTGTTGTAAATTTGTAATCAAATGATTAAATAATGGGGTCAATCCAATGCATGAACGAAGAGAAAATGCGAATTAAAATGTGGTGTGTTTATAAGAAATTATGATGCTAATAAAATTAGCGAAAGGATTAAACCAACTAATCATAGACCACTCCTAAAAGTATTGTAACTATATAATTCTAGATCATTCAAATACTTAAAGGGTAAAAAAATTAAAAATATTAGTGACATATTTACAATTTTTTGATTGATTTCTTACCAATTCTTACTTTAAGCTCTGTTCGACAACACTTTAAAAACTATAAATTAATTTATTTATATTTTTTATGTATAATTTGTGGTCAAAATATGAAGAGAGAAAATGTGTATAATTAAAAATTAATTTAAAAATTTTTATTGTTTATAAATTGATTTTTAGATTGTAATGATTGCAATAGACAGCAGAGGCTAAATTGTTCTTGAAGGATGAATGTAGGTCAGTTTGGAAGAAAAGCTAACGGACCGTTCAACAGCTGATTTATTTATTTATTGTTTATTTGACTTTTTTATTTTTTTAAGGTAAAATGTGTGGTTAAGAATTGGAGAGAGAAAATATGTATGATTTTTGAGAAATTGTATAATTTATAAATTGTAAACATTTCAAAAAAAACAAAAAAAACAAAAACAAACTAGCCAAACAGTCAGTAAGACCAATTTTGCATAATGGTTGTTAGTGTTGAAATTAGGGAAGAATACATAAGTAAGGATTTTAAAAAATACAATTTAAAATTTAAGAAACTTTAGTATTCTAATTCAAAATTCAGACTTTTAATTAAAAAACATATAATTAAATATATTTTATTAATTAAATAGGTAATGAAATATGTTAATGTCACAATTATACAAAATACGGTCATAGCCACAAATCCAAAATTTTATAGGTCATAAGTTATGAGATTTCTTGGTTAAAAATTTTAAAATTATTTTTTCAAGACTTAATTCTCGATCACAAATTACAAATTTATAGGTCATAACTTATTTTCTGTCACAAATTATCAAATCAATCAATTAAAATTTATTATTCGATCACAAATCACAAATATTAAAAGTCGCGACTTATTTATCGAATTACAGAGTACAAAATTAGTAGGTCACAACTAATATCTCGATCACAAATTATAAAATTATTTGATCACGACTTATATTTTGTCACAAATTAAAATTTTATAAGTCACAACTTATGTTTGTAACAACTTATCAAATTAATGGGTCATAATTTTATTAATTGATCATAAATCGCAAATGTTATATGTTAAGACTTATTCACAAATCACAAATTTTATAGGTCACGATTATTTTGTAGTTAAAAATCACAAACTTTAAAGGTCACAATTATCAATTTAATTATCGAATTATTTATCGATCGGTAACAACTTATTTATCAATCGAAGGTCAAAAATCACGAAATATTTCACATTTACAATCGTAGGTCACAACTTATTTATTGTTCACAATTCACAAATTTTTGGATCACAATTTATTTATCAATCACAAACTATAAATTTTATAGGTCACAAATTATTACAATTTACTTTTTGGTCACAAATTATTATATTAATTAGTCACAACTTAGTTTGATTCAAAACTTATCCACAATTACCCCTAAATGGTCACGAGCTACCCATTCCTTCACCACCCCCACACCGCCCCCTGTCATCGCCACTACCACCACCTCCAGCTCCAACCAAAACATAGAAAGAAAAACTTTGCCCCCACCATAGTTGCACATCCCACCATTGGCCACCATCACACAGCTCACCATAGATGCACACCCCATCACCACCATGACGCACAACAAACACCGTAGGCACAACCCATTTATGGACAGGCCAAGACACACAATTACAGTCCATGGAAGTATCGCCACAACTTGGGTGGTGAAGTCTCTTTCGCTAGTTATTAATCTACAAAAGCATAATCTGTAATACAAAATAACCATGGAGATTTACAAATACCCTACTTAGGGTATAAAAAATGAAATTTATTTCTTTTGAAAAGTATCACATCGTGATACTTTTCAAATTTTTGTAATATATTGATACCCACATCATTCAAAAGTAACATTTTGATACTTTCAAAATTTTATGATATTTTTTTTAAATTTGTTACTTTTAGATACTTTTCGCTCATTCTAATGATATTTTTCAATTTATCATCCATTTAGTAAACCAAATGAACTAATTTATAATAAACTACATGATAAATACGTTTTTCGTACTTATTTTGATCTCAAATTTACACAATTGTGAGTATTTTAGAGTTTGATATTGCTTAAATATTTATTTATTTTTTTTATTTTAGGAAAAACTCGAATTTGGAAGAGATTGAAGCAAAACGAGGAAGTCATGTACGGAGTATGTGAAGAAATCAGTGCATAACTTTCAGTACAAATATTTTCACGGAGCCCATAATATATCATAGAAAAGATAATTCAATTTAGAGTCCAATGCAACAAACGGTGCACAAATCGGAGTTGTAGATCAAAAGTTATGCTCGTTTTAAGTTCGGTTGACGGACCAGAATTTCAACCGCGGTCCAGTTTTTAAGCCCTGTTTTCCGTGGCCCGACCGCGGGCCGCGGTAGGGTTTTTTGCGAATTTTTTGATTTTTTCCTTATTTTTTCCATTTTGTTTTCAAGCCCAACAAGGATTAAAATCACTTTCTTGACTTCTAAACAATAAAAATACCTATTTTAACATGGAGAAGGAGAGCCCCGATTCATTATTTACCTACATTCTACAAGAAATCAAGGAGGAATTTCAAGAAACCAAAGAAGAAATCAAGAACTTGAGTTGAAGATTGGATCTTGGTGCATGAATCTCTTCATCTTCTCAAACTTATTTCATGGATTTGGTGATGTTCTTATTTATTAATCCTTCTTGTATTTATTTAATTATGTGTTATTAATTTATTAGTTGGAACAAACGATGTAATCTTAGTTTAATTATTCAATTTCAATTCTGATGTTTTTATGCTTTTATTTGATGTATTGAATTTATTTTCAATCTTAATGTATGAATTAATTGGCCACTAGTTCATTGATTTTGTGGATTGTTTTCATAATTCGAGAAGTGAGTTAACATCCTAGACCACGTGATAAATTCCAGCAATTTCACAAAAGGGTAGAGATACATGGTTGTGAATGTTGTGATCTTTGTGAATTCTTGTAATTGAATGCGTTTAATTAGGGTTTATTCTAACATAACATAGAGATATGTGGTTGACCTAATTAAATAGAACTAATTTAAACTCGAGAGGAGAATTTTAGATACAATTGTAAATTCAATCAAATACTACTTTAGAATGAAAACATGAGATGAGAAATTGAATACGAAAACTAGGATGAAATCGTGAGTCTCAACACTTTTTATTTACAAAAACAAAAATCAAATCTTTGAATTTATTTGTAGTTTAGGAACTGATTAATCAAAGTTAGTAACAAGTAAATTAGTCCTCGTGGGATCGATATTCCGGACTCAAAAAGTCCACTTTTACTACTTGTTCGCGATATCGTGCACTTGCTATATTTTCAACAACGCTACACAATTTTTAAAACCATATTTAATCACATATATTCTCTCCACATTTCAACCACACATTTTAGCTCAAAATCATAAATAAATCAGATTATAAACCGCTAAAGTGTCACCAAGCAAAAGCTTATGATATTTTTATCAGGTGTAAATGTTTTCATTATTTTTTATTTTACATTAAAAATCAGTTTTCAAAAAAAAAAAAAAAAAAAGAAGAAGAAAAATGTAAACATTTAGGGCAATTAATCCAAATAATCACTTCTTGGTAATTTACTTCTTGTTTGATAGTGCTTATAGGTTGTAACTTGTAAGCCGTGCAATAGGAAGTTAGGAACGAACGACCAAGTCCCAACACATCACACATGGCCAAAGAAAAATTGAAGTCAAATCTTACACATATTTCTACACTACAAATCTGCATTAGGATTGTGAACTGGCTTGAATTTTTCTACATTTTACTGTTTATGCAGCAATGACTCTCTGTCTCTCAACTTATGCTTATCCTCTGCTAGAGCTAATTTGTCCTTGTTTCGAAGAGACAACTCCCTTGAAATTTCTGTTTCTGAGGCTTCAGACCTTAGTCTTTGAATAATATCATGGATCATAGGTCGAAACTGAACTTGTAAAGTCCTGCATGAAAGATATGGTAATAAAGAGGAAACGACGACCAGAAGTGTAACCAGCCAGTAAAAAGGACTTGGAGCGCAGGCTTCCACGAGAACTTGGAACGCCGTTGTAGATATTATAGGAGTCACAGCACCATACATTACCAGAAATGCATACCAGAAAGCAATGCTTCCCCAGATGAAGAAGTGTTGAATCCAAGTAAAGTAGTTAATAGATATCGCCATTTGACAGTTCACTGTCCACACTACACAAGTATACATCATAACACCAAGCACTTCGTAATCAACAACATGACCATCTCCTCGGAAAGCCTGATTTACAACAGCATTTGTTGTGAAGAAAAAGATGATCATGGAACTAATAACACCATTAAACATCCAGCCAAGAATGCGTGGCCAACTGAAGAGAACGTTTTGCACTCCCTCTTTATATAATATGGGATACTGTGGATCAAAAGCCAATCAGAAATATATATCGTCTTAACGACATAAAATACACACAGGTGATATGATCTCAAATAGAGAAGTCAAGGAAAATGAAGTTGAGATTATATCGAAGTTCTAAAATATAATATAAGGTTTTACCTTGAGACAGAGTCGTGCAGATACGTCCTGATCAAAAACACCAAGTGCAATCACGGGAAGTGAAGTGAAGAATACGTTGTAGAATGACAAGTACCAATCATTATAAGCAGGTTTGCCAGAGAACGAAGCATAAGCCTCGAACCAAAATAAAGTGAACCCAAATGTAATGTTCTTGTAAAAAAAATAGCATATCTGCACTCACGCCATTAGAAAAATGTGAGAATTCAGCAACAATATCAATTTTCAACTTCTATTTTTGATATTATTTTCTTTGACATAGGAAATGGCTTTGTTTTATGCACACATCTCTAAAGTTAACATTAAATGCCTTTCTTCCCCGCTTCCACTAAAGATAGGAAAATGAGTATTATCTAGATATAGCAAGCTACAATCTCAACAAGTTATTTTTGTTTGTCGTTACAAAGAAATTTGATAAATTTCACTCTAATTCTTATGAAATGGGAGAAAAATGGAATTAAAATATTTACCATCATAGATATTCGTCTGTAACACCAGTGGCCATGAACCAACAAGAGACGCTCAAGAAACCGGAACTGAGCTATGGAGAAATCACTTGACATCACAGCCTGAATAGAATGTCAATATGATATCAACCAAATAGCTTCCGCACAATGAAAGAGGACATTTCACAAACTAACATTTTAAAAAGTCTCATTGCAGAATTTCCGGAGGGTTTTGACCAGAAATCGAGGAAAATAAGAAAGAGAAGAGTAATATCTAACCTAGACCTGATACAAGCACGTAGAAATGTATACATGACAGACTATATACCATAGTATTAGAAAATTTTTAAAATCTTCAATTATGTCAAGCTTCAAAATAATTTAAAATCCTTCGGTCTATTTGAAATCAATGGATCTTGTCCAATTTAAATGTTAAACATCATTTACTGAGGTTTGATTTGAGAAATCTCCTGTTTTCTCTTCCTTCTTTGGGATTCTTGAAGCATCTCTTCAGATTCCACACTTGGCTATTCACTAGGCTCCCTAACTGAAACGTGAAGAGAGAGAGAGAGAGAGAGAGACTTGCACCAAAACTGACGTTACACACTTCTAATTCTTATTTCATGTATATTTAACAACCAAAGAGGCCTGCATGTGCTACTAAATACAAATATAAAAGTCCTTCGGAAATAAAATAGTAAAACAGTTATTGAACTATTAATAATATAGCAGGGAAGAATCTTCGAATGTCTGAATTTGGATGCTTGGATTTATTTTAGTCTGAAAGGAAAATATGACTGGAAGCAAAAGTGGAAATGACCTGCATGCCTTCAACACCACTGATGCCAACCCCAATATCAGCCTCTTGAAGCATGCCTACATCATTTGCCCCATCGCCAATTGCTAAAGTTGTCTTGCTTATACCCTTTTTTACCATTCTAGTAACCTGAACATTTTCAACAGCACTATCAGATTATATAGATTTTGAACAAGTTTGAAGCAAAGAAATTTCTGTAAATATAGAAATGGGCATGATGATAGCACATACAAGAGCTTTCTGTTTAGGTGTGGAGCGACAGCATATAACAGATGAACAATTAATCGCAAGATCCAAAAATGAATCCTCCAAATTCTTGTTGAGAGCAAACGATAATGACTTGCCATCAATTATCAAACCAAAGGAGATAGAACTTCCTTCAGATAATCTCATTTGTGAATTTCCTTCTCTTAATTGTTTTGATATGCTTGCGCTCGAAGCCTGAGATAGTTGACCCCATCAAAGATTATAAATTTGACAATCATGAAACAAGAATTTTAGAATCCTGTACCTTTGCAATAGCTTCCTTGTTTCCTTGTTTTTCTAGGTCATTTATTTCGGGAGAATCTAGGGTAACCACAATTTGCTTCATGTCATCTCTAAGTAAGCTACAAGCATATCTACAGGGGACATTGTAATACAGATCACAAACGAATTGTCCCCAATGCAGCAATTAGAGACAAAGAAGGAGAAAATGTGAATGAAGCATATCACCCTTACCCAATGTTTATTGCTGTCTCCATCTTGTCACCAGTTATGACCCACATCTTAATTCCAGCCTCTGCAAGTTTGTCAATGCATTCGGGAACCTTCACACCAGGACGAGTAGATCAAGAGTCTTTAGCAAAGTACACACGTTAATGTGAAATTTACAAATCCTCCAAATTACAAATGAGATGTGTGTGTGGGTGGGTGGGTGGGTGGGTGGGGGGGGGAGACAAAATAGTAAATGATTAAGCAAGATAGCAAGTTTTATATTTACCCCTTTCTGTAGTTTATCTTCAACAGCCGTAGCACCTAAGAGAATTAAATTTCTTTCAACCTTATCAGCAGTTGCATCTACCATTGCATCTCGATCTGCATTTAGAGAAGTCTGGGCCTTCAGAAACTCCTCCTCCCATGACCTAAATTCTTCTTCATTAAGCTCACGATACGCAACAACTAAAGTTCGTAAACCTGCTTCAGCATATTCTTTAATATGATCCCTTGTTGTAGCTTCAAATTGTCCATTTCTTGACAGACGTTCAAACATCACACTGGACGGAATAGAAGAAACATGACCAAGGGAACAAAATATTTATACCATGTTTGCACAGTAAACAAGCCAAGAGTACTGTGTTTGGAGGGAACCTGTCTGCACCCTTGCACAGGAGCAGCAACTGGTTTTCTACATTCTTCACAATTACAGACATTCTTTTTCGAGCACTGCTGAACTCTAAGACATGAAGAAGCTTATATGATCTGGAAAAATGAAAAATCACAATATCAAAGACAAATACAAAATAAAATAAAAACTGTTTTTTACTGTTTGAGGTCAGTTAGTAGAATGGAGAAGCACCAGTTATTACAATAACAAGCAGATTCCATTCAGAAGCAAAATGGGAGACTCTCCAGGAATTAAAATTTTTAATAGAGTGTGTTTTGTATTCTTTAGGCGCAAGGCCACTGGACTATGGACAGTGTTTTTTGGGTATAGCAAATTTGGACTAGCTTATTGAAACCGCCAATAGGTGTGGAATTCGTTTGTCATCTAAGTATCTGTGTGTACTCTCCACATTTCTATTGGTAAAGGATCGCGCTAATTGTCCATGGACATAGTTATAACGACAGAACCAAGTAATTTATTTAATTTTTTTTTTTTAGATTTTTTTTGTTCTTGAAGTACGTCAATGTGAGTGATATAACACTCCATTATATAATGGTATCGTCCTAAAATTACTTAAAATGCACTCTAGCTCTTCATCGCACACTCAATAAAAGCTATTTGCACACATCCCTGTTAGAGGTACTCCAAATAGCCAGCTAAAATGCTAGAGGTTAACTCCAATATCATCAAGATTAATACCAGAATAAGATACAATTCTTTCATATCAAAAACTCTTAATTTTCATCAGAAAAAGATTAAGTATCCATTTGGTAAACTTGTTTAATTTATAAATAACACATTTCCCCAAATCACTTTTTAACCACACACATTTTCCCAAACTACTTTTTAACCATATGTTTTACCTCGAAAACATCACATTCTTTGTTTATAAACAAAAAAACTTTATCAAACAGAGGCTTAGATACATGATATTACAAGAATCTTGATCTCTTTTAATTTAGAAGAGAGTTGCATCTTTTTACCATTGTAGTCAAAACACAGTATTTTGATCGTTAAGCTTCTTCTCCCAACAGTTTGTTTACACCAAAATTTAACAAATAAAACTATATGTTCCCGGACTTTTAAAATGACCCTGTATATTGGTGTTATGTGAAATATTGCAAATTCCACATCAGTTGACCATGTAACTACTTCATTGCATGGTTTCAAGCAATTTGGGTAGTTGCTGGTGCCTGCTTGTGTCTGTTGTCATTGACAAGAATAGATTCCTACATTGCATAGATGAATCTGCAGCTGTGTTGACAGACTATCTGAAGCACTAGGCGGTGGCAGGGGCATGGACACCAGTGAGGATGCAGTGACATAATTACTTAAACATCCTTGTGTTAAATAATGGTGGGTACGAAGGTAGTCAACTGCATGGTTTAGGCTTAAGAATTCCAAATGTATCAATAGTATCTTCACACTTTTGTGCTAACATCACAATATTAGAATTACAGAAATAAATGAACACAAAAAATTTCAAAGGGATTGCACCTGTCAATCTTTCTGCCACTCTGATGATCAAATTCATGCAAACAGATGCTAGTTTGGGTTCTTTCATAGAACTCAAAGCCAAGTTCCCTTGCAGCAATGACAAAGGCAGCTTCATCTGGTGATTCAGCTTCATATGAAATTTCACCAGATTCTTGATTGACATCGGGAATGGCTGTATGGCAGAGTGCTAGCACTCTAAAGAACTTTTGTATCACATCTGCATGAGGTTCATTAACCCAATGACCATTCATAATGCGTTCATCTTTGAAGTTAAAACCTCTAATTGATTTTCCCAAGTCCGTGTTGGTGTGGCCGTCACTAGACCCTTGAACATGAGAGGAAGTGTTTCCAGAGTCAGGAACCGCCTTCCCTTTTCTCTTTGCTAGTGCCATCTCTACTTCTGTCATGCCACGACCATAAGCTATGCCAGCTATCGTACATTTAACAAACTCCATGGAATTGCATGTTAGAGTCCCCGTTTTATCAGAAAGGATTGTATCAACTTGACCAAGTTCCTCATTCAGATTGGAAGTCCTTGCATGTGCTGGCTTATCTGTATCCTCATAATACATATCCTGGTCTTGATTAATAAAAATACTCTGTAAAACCTTTACAATTTCGATGGACACATAGAGTGATATTGGAATCAAAGATCCATACAACATAAGCCCAGTCAAGAAATGAAAAAATGCAGCAAGCACAGCTCTTTTGGGATCATAAAACACAGTCGTCTTGTCTGGTCGAAGATACCACCTCGTTAACTTACCACCAACGATATCGTTCTTAGTCTGGATTCCAAAAAAGAAAGATCCTATGAATGATATCAAAATTAACGTACTAAAAAGGATGTATATTATTTTATCCATTTTTCTCTCGATCTTGCTCCTCTTGGAAGGAGGATCTGTAGCATTCTGCATAACTTTTGTTTCATGACCAGTAAAAACAACCACCCCATAGACATAATCAGTATTCCGCAGTTTAGAATCTCTTAGAAGGATCTGTTGCACTGATAGAGGATGCTGCTGACCATCGTAGAACAGAGTTCCAACAAATGCGTACAAATCTTCATTTGGGTCCTCACATTTGATAACTGCCTTAAATTGACGAAAAGAATTGTCGTCATGCAGAGAAGCTGTAACATCTAAACCATGCTTCACCTTCAGATTAGTCTCTCCATCCAGATTCATAGTTTCCACATAACAAATCCCGTCCTCGTAGCTTGATGAAAGAAGCAGCAGATCCGCAGGAAAATATTCATTCTTATATACCTTTACAAGATCCCCAACTCGTAATTTTTTCCATCTGGTTTCTTGAAAATTATGATTCCTATCATAAACTTCAACCTTCCTATTATTGGCCTCAATATCCTGAAAATTATTAATGAATCAAGATATACAAAGCTATGCCATATGAAAAAGACGAACAAAATAAAAATTTGAACTCTAGCACGGAAAAGCACACATAAAGGAAGATTGTGGTGCTGAGCTTTAGAGAACAGAACTCAACAAATTAGATATGCTGCTAAAGCCTGTGCTAATCAGTAAGTTTACAGAAGGATAAAGGACATGAACTATTTTTAGTTTCATTAACAACATTATCTTTCTGCTAGGCACTAAAGAATTATGTGTACCAAATACAGATGGCTAAAAACAAATCTCAAGCTTGAAGTGGTAGTTATCAGTCTTTGTATTCCAAGTATAAAGAAATAAAGAATCCATGTTTTGTACTTTTATTAGATAGCTCATATTCACCCAAACCACGGGTTCTTTGATTGTTTTACCTATTAAAAACTCATCTTTTTTTGAGTGTTTTAAATTGTCGACAACCTTAAATAAAGCAAAAAACATGATAAAATGGTAAAAGGGTCGAAACTGAAAAAATGTGCAAGAACCTCAACACGCTACAACAGAATAAAGAAACCGCGCTATAAGCTAAAGAGGTTGATTGTGACCTCAGCCACTGGTGATAGAAGGTTTATAGGGAAACCTAATTCCTGCCCTTGTTTTTTGAACAAAGCCTTCTTTTGAAGGGGAAAAAAAGAAATTCAGCATATTGAACCGATTGACTAATTTGATTGCTTACATGTCAAAAACTACTCAAAAACTACTAAATATTAAAAGCATGCGAAAAGGCATGAAAAACGAAAGCAATACTAAGAGAACCTCAGAAAAGCAATAAAAATAAAACCTGCTTCCTGCGCCTCCAGTCTTCGACCGCTTCCTTGGCCATTGTCGCTCCAATCACCACAATCAAAGGGAAGAGAATACTTGTAGCTGTGTATGGTGCCAGGGGACTAAACGAAACAAAAGCTACAACAAGAAAATATATATTTGCGACCCTCCTAAACTGCTCAAACAATGACTTGGGAATAAAATTAAACGCGTTGTACTTAGTTGTAGAAACATAATTGCTCCTATATCTAAGTTGGAGCTGCTCTGGGCTATCAGGTTCGTTACAATATACCACCCTTGAAAAACCCTTCTCTCCAATATGGCTATGTTCATCTCTAAATGGCGATCGCAAACACAAAAACGAATAAAGTTTGCTAAAACGTATCCTGCTCTTACTACGATCAGCCATTTTTCCTAATTTTCACCAATTCTATCTCTACCCCTCCTCCACAATAAGTCGATAACTTTATAGATTAAACTAAAATCCCGCCGAATTAATAAAACGATACTCTTGAAAATATATAAACTAAACCACATTAATCAAAGTATAACAGATGACTGCTTCGCTATGAGCTTCAACAAATAAATATTACAAGATGGTACGGATGCAGAGGATCACATCCACAAAGGCTTCCATCCTTCGTTTAATTGATGATAACGGAGATAAAACAAACAATCATTGGCTAATCCAAGTAAATATTCCCAATTTAACAGTGCTGAGCTGTCCAAAACCCTAGAATTTAAATTTCCTTTCAAAAGTTCTTTTCTTCAGTACCAAGGTCAAGAGATTTCTTCCTTCAACTGTGGGCTCAGCTACAGTGAACACTTGCATGTGCGTGATTTGAGAGAGGGACACGTACAAAGAGTGTGGTAAGAGAGAAAAAAGCGGGAGTTCGTAGTGGAAGTAGACAAGTAGTTGGCCTAATGAGCTACTTATTTTGCCCTTTCAATATTTTACCAAAACCATTACCAAAAGAAGAAAAAAGGTGGTGCTAGAATGCGTCAATCACCCCCAAATCATCTGTGTGTGTTCGAAATTGGTCCATTAACTCCAATCAACTGATTTTTAATGATTATAACTAGACAATTATTAATCAAAAAAATAATTGTCAATCACCCCCATCAACTGTGTGTGTTCGAAATTGATCCATTAACTCCAATCTATTGATTTTTAATTAACTACACAATTATTAACCAAAAAAATAAGGGAAATTATTTATAAACAAATTTATAAACAATACATTTTCTTAAATTACTTTTCAATCATATCACTTTTTTGTTTATAACCAAATTTATGTTTTTACCAAATCTTTATTATTATTATTATTATATATTTAAAAACAAAGAAGTTGTTCAGTGTAAACACAATGTGATTTAACTATTTAATTAATATTTAGTGGTTTATTGTCAACACATGGTGTCAACACAATGTGGTTAACTATTTGATTAATTAATGTTTGACTATAATATGATTAGGATTAATCTACTTAGCCAGATTAATTTACCTAAGAATTTACCAATTTCTGTGTGACAGAATTATGGTGGTTGATTTTAAAGATGATGTGATGGGTAAAGTGATAGATTTCTGCCAAGTGTATTGTATGTAAGTCAGTCGAAAAATCATTCTGACAATATAGCATGGTTCATATGATTAACCATTTGGTAAATATTATTTAAATGCAATCGAATTTCTTGTCCATAAAAAATCCTACTTGCACCAAATCTTGATTTCCTGCAATTAAATCAATAATAAGGTAAGATGAGATAATTCAAAAATCTTACTATAATTGAGAATAAGGTAAGATAATCATAAATTCAACGATCTTACCATAAGTGATGATAAGGTAAGATAATCAAGGTTGTTTGCAAATCTTACCATAAGTGATAAACTTTGATACCAAGAATGAAATCATCAAGATATTCGGCCGCTTTACAAGATTATCACAATATTTTCATGATCAACATTTCTTGATACTAATCATAAAAGATAAGTAGCAATCTTGATCAATATTTTTTGATTCAAACAAAATAAGCAATAAACATTATCTCCAAAATTAAATGATTATCGCAAATATATAGGAGACAAAAAAATAATTACATCCAAGAAATATTAAAGTAATTTAATTCAACTCAATAAATTACTACATACACGTATTTAGTAATTATATTAAATTTACTTAAATTACAAACTTGTAGAATAATAGAATATGCCAACTTTGCTAAGTTAACAAACCGTGTTTGTTGACCTTTCAAAAAGATTATCTAATAAGATATCACGTAGTCGTTTATAAACAAAATATTGCCAAAAAAGCATTAGTCACCACCGCCCAACTCCGACTTACTACCACATTCACAATATGCATCAACTCGACCTAAAAAATTAGGCCTAGTTTGTTTAGTAGTACTTATAAATTCTTTCCAATCAGTCAAATCACCTCTTGTTCGACACAAAAAGTGTCCAATATGGTCAAGTAAAAAAAAAAAACTCTACTTTCCATATCTACTATCTATATCTGTCTATCTATCTATTTACAATATATTAAAGGAGAAGATGAATGAGAAACTTTTGAATATCTATTTTACTCATATAGAATACATATCCTTTGTAATGATCCGAAAAATTATGACGTCCTTAATTGTCCATTATGACATGAGAAATTATTTTTAGAATTTATTTAATTATTGTGGAAAGAAAAAGAAAGAAAAACGGAATTTTATAAAAGAAAAGTTACGTCAAAAATGTATTTAAGTGTTCCTTTTCTTGAGACTTTTTCTAGCATTCCCAACCTCATTTGATTTCATGTCATATATGTACGGGCAAGTTCTCAAAGTGAACTTTGAGAATATGACAACAGTTTGTCATTCCAACCAATAGATAGTCTTCGGTGAATTTTTAAAATTAGTACTTTACCGAACGGTTAAGAAAGCTAGTTTCGAGTATCCTATTTCGAGTTCGACAAGTCATAACTTCCTCCTTAATTATCCATTTCTCACACCGTAAAGTGCACATTAAAGTACTCTGTGAGTACTTTGAAATGGTACCAAGAACATAAGGTTTCAACTCCGTTTGATACCCTAAATATGAGTTCAATCATCCTTCCCAAAACTGAAATTTTGGAATTTGCAAACAGATAGGAGGTGGTACGGATGACTTTGGAGATCTTATTACTCATCCAACCTGAACATAAAACCTCATGCTTGCATGCTAGAACCTCCTATAGACTTCTATCTCATGTTTTTGTAGATAGAATCTTGTTCCTTAACAAGAAAGGAAGGGAGTGTAATATCATACGGCTGGATCCTTTTTCCCCCATGTGGAATCAGATTATCTATAAATAGCCTTGTCTTCCATATGAAAATCTCACACCAAAAATTGAGAGGAAAACCATGGATTGGGAGTAAAGTCCTTCCTCCACAAAAAGCTAGAGTTCAAGTTAAGATTATGTTTAATCTTTTGTCGGGCTCAAGGCATGTTAATATAATAACACGTTCTTGATGTCCTAATGATGTTTTGTAAGATCAAACTATAGTATAACTCTTCAGGGAATCCCAAAAATTAGAGAGGGAACGTTGTCGAAACGGTTCTTCGTCTTCAAGAAACCTAGGTAATGATCTTATGCCAAACTATGTTTCAATCCATTTCAATTCATCTTTTCATAGACAAATATGTTTTATCAAAGTCTTTTATCAAAACAAATGTTTTAGATAAAAGAAATCAAGAAAACTAACTTTCAAATTCTGGAAATACGTTTAGTTTCGACACATATAGGTTTTGTATCGACACCATGTTCACCTGGACTTAAAAATGGCTTTCTGACACTTTGGTGTCGACACCAAACGGACAGCATGTCGATCAAACTTCATTCAGCCATAAATTTTGATTTACAACTCCAATTTGCAATCCGTAAAGTGCGTTGAACTCCCGATTCAATTATCTTTCCGTTAATATATTGTAAAACTCATGGAGATTTATGTACTAGGAGTTATGTGCATATTTCTTCATACACTCTGTTTAAAGCTAATTGAAAGATCCTCGTTCCAAATGAAAGTCATCCTAGGAGCTGTTCACAGATTGATTCATTCAATAAACTGTGAGTGGGATGTGTTTATTTGAATTATTTGAATAATATGTAAATTATATTATATGATTATAAGTAAGTGGATATGTTTATGTGAATTATGATTCAATTATAATGTGAGTTGAATATGGTTATTTGAATCATTGAATTAAGGAATTGAATATTCGATATACCTTATTATGTGGTATAATGTGATAACATGATATGGTGAAATTACATTCGGTTCATGTTTTGGAAATGCAATTACATTTGATATATGATGAATTATGAAAGAAAGTTTATGCATAAAAAAGAGTTTTATGCATATGGATTATAGATTTGAACTCTAGCCTCCTTAGTAATCAAAGTGTTGTTTTAAATATCGATATTGATGATGTCGGGAGCACCTCGCGACTCCGAGGGTTGTGAAGAACGACATGGTGAAATATCCCTGTTGAAGTTGAATATGGTGAAAGATGACAGGGATAGAAGTCCTAAAAGATGAAATAGTCCTATGTAATTTGATGTGTTTTGGCCATTTTATCGATATCCGGGTTATGGAAATGAGAAGCGCTTTGGGGTAGAGAAGATAATCTATAATCGGGCCCTAAAAACGTTAATTTTGAAAAGAATATACATATGCATCGATTACTTGTAATGTTGAGTTATGTTTCAATGTGCAATAACACATGTGCACCATATTCTACTTACTGAACAAGTGTATGATCATCCCATGTTATCTAACCTTTCAGGTAATTATTGATGTAAAAATGATTGACGTAGATCTTCAGATAACTTGACAGAGAGTGTTGTGCTAGGTGACGACCTGTGAGTTGTGGGCTTACCAACGAATAATAGCTTTTATGGTTGAACTGCCATACCTTTACTGAACTCGAGATCTTTATAGAAATATTTTAAAACCAATATCGTTACTTTTTAAATAAATAAATTTTATATTAAATGAAAAATTCAGGACTTCACAAGTGGTATCAGAGCATTATTTTTGAAAAAAGTTTGAAAATTTTGGGGCGTCACATCCTTACCTCTTTATTTAATAACATTAAATAATAATTCGTTATGTTAATTTATAATGTATATTTCATATTATTATATTTTCTCATTTATTTATTATTAAATTAATATATTATCTAACAATTTAAAATGTTGTAATATGATTTCATCTTATTGTATTTTCAATTAATGTAATTAATAACTAATTTAAAATATATTAGAATTGAGGTGGTTGTATTTTAATTTTCCATTTTACACATAAATGATAAATTGTATGTTTTTGATCCATATTATCCTTGACATTTAATTTATTTTCATTAATTTTGATTATTATTAGTATTAATAACTTTTTAAATATTTATTTTACCCTTATATATTTAGTTATATACAACATATACTCTTACCCCTTGTTTAATAACATTAAATAATTATCCGTGTTAATTTATAATCTAAAAATTTATAATGTTATAATATAATATAATACAATATCATATTATTATACTTTCTCATTTATTTATTATTAAATTAACTCAGTATCTAATAATTTAAAAATGTTGTAATATGATTGCAATTTATTATATTTTTAATTAATGTAATTTAACTTGGGAATTAATTTAAAATATATTAGAAATGAGGATGAGTGGGAAAAAATTTATTTAACATTTAATTTATTTTCTTTAAATATTATTATTAATTAACAATATTAATCTACAACATATTTAAATATTTTTTTGTCAATAACATCCTTCAATTGTTATTTTTTCGTAATATTACATTCAATATTTAATTTATTTTCGTTAAAAATAATGATATAGTAGTTAATAATATTAATCTACGATACATTTAAATATTTTTTCTTTTGTCAATAACATCATTGAACTCTTATTAAAATATTAATGAATTTGAATAAAAGAAAGTTAGTTTTTAATTATATTCTAACTAAGAATATAAAATAAATATTTCAAAACTCTTCTTGAGAAAAACAAAAATCAAAACTAAAATTTTTATTTAAATCTACATAATATTAAACTTTTTTCATTACAAAAATATACTTCTAAATAAATTTGATTTTCCTATGCAGGGTTTTTCATATTTTTTTGTCACTTATTATAAATATATTTTATAAATTAATTTTCGATTTGCTTAATATACTATGATGTCAAATTACTTCTTAATATATGATACGTGATTTCTTTATCTAGCTAACATTTAAACAATTATCTAATATATATTTCAAGGATCTCGACGAAAATTCTTAGCAAAATATTAATTTATTAAAAATTGTAGTCGATTTACAATTTTATTTTTTCATTTAACATCGACTACTTCCAAAAACAATTTTAGTATTTCAAACACTTTATCTGTATCACTCATCTTATACATAAGACGTGCAAATGACGTGCTTAATACTAGTATATTAAAGGCATAGATATGGAACACTTTCATTTCCTCGTTTTGCCTTATTTTTTTATGTTTATGATCAATAGTGTCCGTAGCATTCAATATAATCTCTTTAAGTACCATTATTATTTCTAATATTGTTGTTATTTAGTTTTATAATTCATTACCATCTTATATTATCTAAGATTTGTCTTGAACTTATAAATGCACGAAGAATATTTTTTCACATTTTTCATGAAATTGATAGTTATAATTTTCTAAACTCATAATAGTCATGAAAGCGAGAATAATATATTGACAAGAAATAATGTTCATCTTGTTCCAACAATTGAATGATTTGACGCGGTTCATCTTCCTCGTAATAAATTAATTACTATATAGATTTGAAATTAATAAGTGAGTAAGTATTGAATAACTATATTAATAAAAATGAGTGCTAAATTTATTTTTCAATAACATTGTTTGACATTGTTTGATCTACATGAAAATATGAGCAATTTTATCTTCACGAGATGAATGAAGTAAAGTTATTGATTCGAGAGCCTTACCAACAATAGTGTCAGTGCCAAACTAACCATTAATCCCAACTTGCAAATATTTGTAAGAGTTTATAATTTGTTAGTCCTTGTTTGGTGTGGATTAAAACCATATTTTTATTAAATTTTGATAAAATTGATAAAATGTGTGATTAAAAATTTGTGAGATCCATTAAATATGTGATTGAGATTAATTGAATTTGACTAGATTAAAATCTAAATTATAATTCTTACCAATCAGGGGCTTAATATTTAGCCTTTTTTTTTTGCTTGTATCTATTTTTAATTTAATATGGTTATAAATAACCCCCATACACACGTAAGTTGCGACAACGCCCTACCGTATCAAATTTTTGAAAATATATTGAGGTGTATGATTCAATAATGCACTAATGACCTTCGTAATTAAAGTGTCCCCTTCTACTAAAATTCGAATGACAATTCCAAATTCGGTACATTCTCTCCAAGAAGTGGATCGCCCTTTTCAATATTTTGTATTAAGTAAGTATATGTTAGAGCCCTATTATATAAAAACTCATTTGTATTCAAATTCATTTTCAACGCATGTTTTCTAAATAAAATAATATTACATAATCTTCAAGAAAACACTATTGCAAAAATTATTTTTGCAAATTTAAACAAACCCTAAATATATAACATTATTAATTATATTAAAAAACATTATTACTTATAAATTTATTGCCATTTTCAACATAGAACACGATAATTTCTTGTCCTCATAAGTCATACATACACTCAGATTATTAAAAAAAAAAAAAAATTATTTTATTTTGCCATATGATTTAACGGCAAAGATTCCACCGCAAGAACCCGCACAGGACAGCTGTCGGAGAAGACCTATTTCTAATTATTCGATTAACATGTTCTAAACTAGTCGAACCAGATGTCACGAAAAGCACTTGTAGACGACGACGTTTCCGCCCGTGCTTGATTTCTACTTTCTCCTTTATCTTGAAGTTCCATGGTCTACAAGCCATAGGTCCGTACAATTTCCAGTTGATGATTCTATTGAACATAGAACTGGTCACGACGATTCAACATCTTGGTCGAATATCTAATTGCATTTCTATGTATTTTGCTGTTTTTTTGGTTAATTTCTGATCTAGAGTTTAATTGAATTATAAAGATTCATGTTTTATGCTATGTGTGGAGAAGATGCATTAGGTGTTTTACTTTTATAACGTGCATGTTTAATTTACCAGTTACTCGATGAGATATTTAGTTCATTAAGCCCTTGATTTGCGCTCAGTTGATATTGGAGCTTGGCTTGTATGAACTTAGCTCGAATATATTTTGATATTTTCAAGTGAATAATTTGTAGAAAGAAATCAGCCGATCTTCTCATTTTTCTCAATGCTTTACTGGGAAACAGATAATGAGAAGACAGTATAGAATCTCATGATCCCTTTTCTTTCAGTGACTAAATGCTTGCATTATTAAGAGAAGGAAAATTGTAGATAATGTACAAGTTGAAATTATAATGGTCTTAAATGTAAATTAGAGGAATTCCAACGCACTCCTAAACACACACATGATTTTATTTTCCATTCCCACTTCAATTTGGTATCTCGATCAACGACCATCATCTTTATTTGGCCAGATATCTCTAAGTCTTATTTACATACAAAATCAATTTTGTTTCTTTGCAGTTTTTTGAATTTCTGGAATTTATTTGATTAGAAGGTTTCTGTGGAGATAAGGACATCAGTTCATAATCCTGGCTCAATATTCACTCGGGTGATTACTGAGATAAAGTTCAGCTCCTTTTTGAACCAAGTCTTATCTTGGTGGTCAAGGGAAGTTAAGTTTGAAAAAGCTCAAAAATTATAGACTGGGTGTTACCTGCATCTGTTTATACTTTTGGAGAGTCCTTTGGAGAATGGTTTGAGTTGGAGTAGTTACCTCTGGTAAAAAAACTGAGTTGGAAGTATCATGCTGTGAAGACATTGAGCTGCATAAATTGGGTAGACTGAAGAAAAATGCTAATTTATTAAAAAAAAACTTCATATTTTCTTGAGTCCCACCTCTTTTTTGCTATATTCAATTGAGGTATACTGAGATGTTAAGGAGTAAAGGGGGTGTTAATTTTTGATACAAGGAGAAATTATGGAACAGGTGTCAGGAAAAAAGTTTTCTCTTGATGCTAAAGATTATGAGTTATATGAGGAAGTTGGAGAAGGTGTCAGTGCCACTGTGTATAGAGCTCTCTGCATTCCTCTTAGTGAGATAGTTGCAATCAAGGTTCTTGATCTCGAGAGGTGTAATAGTGACCTGGTATGTAATCTTCTTAATTAACTTTAACAGTGACAATTTATGGATTTAATTGGCTTATATTCTATATTTGCATTTTGCATATTTTTCCAAGGGACACGATTTGATTCAAATTTGTTTTTACCCACATAGCTAGGAAGTGCAGCAGTCATACTTATGCTTTTAACTATGATTTTTGGGTTGAATTATTATGCTTGTAAGTCGGGTTCAAAATAAATATTAGCTGATGCTCACTCCTCCTTCAGTGAGTGTCATATCTGACTTTTAGAGTAAAATATTAAAGATAAATTTTATATCAGCACACGTGATTAAGGTTTCAAGGCTCTAAGAACAGTGGATGTATTAGAAAAAGCACTGACTGCATAATTTTCTATTTCGAAAATGAGATAAAATTTCTTCTAGAAGACAATTGTGCAAGTACCAAAAAAAGGATTTCATATATGCCGCACATTGGTGGTGGGGAATTTGTGTTTCCTTTCAATTTTGGATGTGGCTGAGGCATAAAGATATGTGCAGGTTAATGTTTCTTGTCTTGAAACAATCTTACCACGCATTTGAACTATTTGTCATAGAAAATATTGGTACCTTTTTGTTTTCTAACTTTTACTTCTTGGGTGTAATATGACTAGGATGGTATCCGCCGAGAGGTACAGACAATGATATTGATTGACCATCCAAATGTAGTACGTGCTCATTGCTCCTTCACTACTGGCCATAACCTTTGGGTTGTAATGCCATACCTGGCTGGGGGATCTTGCCTTCATATAATGAAATCATCTTATCCAGAAGGTTTTGAGGAGCCTGTTATTGCAACATTATTACGGGAGGTCCTAAAAGCTCTTGTCTATCTTCATTTCCATGGACACATTCATAGAGATGTGAAGGTATGCGTGTCTCACATGGCTATTTTTACTTGATGTAATGCAATTTTGTATTTCTCCGTCTTGCTTTATATTTCCTATCAATCATTTCCATTTGAAAGCATCTTCTGTACATCTACTTGGATTCGGCTTATGGATGGTTATCTATAAGATCTCCAATTATTGTATTTTCATTCTCTAGTAATGACCTTATTTATGTGGCCAAATGTTCTCTACTCTTATAGTCAATTCAGACCTGTCTCTTGTGCTTTTTACTTTTTCTCTAAATGGGTAAGAAGGTACATCCATAATGGTAGAAGTTTTATTCTCCCTGTAAGCAGTTTTTCTCTTCTTCCTAGTTTGGTTCTGAGAACATACTAATTTACATAATCTTGCAGGCTGGAAATATATTGATTGATTCTGATGGTGCCGTTAAATTAGCAGACTTTGGAGTATCTGCATGCATGTTTGATGCTGGTGATCGCCAGCGTTCTAGAAATACATTTGTTGGAACTCCATGTTGGTAGGTGTTCCTGTCGCATTTTCATTTACTCGTATTATTTTGGAAAACAGTTAATAACTTGGATATTTTTCTTAAATTTATATCAGGATGGCTCCTGAAGTTATGCAGCAATTACATGGATATGATTTTAAGTGAGTATGCTCTGACAATTTTAATCCATTTCTTTAATGTAATTCACTTTCTAAGTTCCTGTGCAATATAATTTGTATAAACAGAGCAGATATCTGGTCATTTGGAATAACAGCTCTTGAACTTGCTCATGGTCATGCACCATTCTCTAAGTATCCACCTATGAAGGTTGGTAATCTCATTTACCCTTATCACCCATTTGCATTGCGTGTATATTATATGTTTCATCGATCTTTCTACGCTTCCTTTTAAGTGCAGGTTCTCCTGATGACGTTGCAAAATGCACCACCAGGGCTAGACTATGAAAGAGACAAACGATTTTCCAAGGTTTTTCTTGATTTATGAGACTTTTTTTTTTTTTGGAAACTTGTATGTTACAAGACTTGACGAGTTTAATTGTGTCTTTTTTCTTGAAATTGCAAACCATTTTCAGTCTTTCAAAGAACTGGTTGCTGCTTGCTTGGTGAAAGATCCAAAAAAACGTCCCACCTCGGAAAAGCTTTTAAAGCATCATTTCTTCAAACATGCACGCTCCACTGATTATTTAGCCCGTACTATCCTCGATGGCTTGCCACCCCTAGGTGAACGGTTTAGGACGCTCAAGGTACTATGCTCATCTCGTGCATTTTAATGTACTTTGTGTGGAAACAAAATTGTGTTTATTTCTGCACAATCAAAATGTTATTTCAGGCAAAAGAAGCAGATCTTCTTGTTCAAAATAAGGCATTGTACGAGGACAAGGATCAGTTATCACAGGTGATAAATCAACTACTTTGTGTGTGAGTATATAATGGTTTCTGCTTCCGTAGATAAGAAAGATTCTCCTGTTGATGCATGTCATTAACTGAACAAAGGTGGACAAGATGCAATAAATGTATACATAGAGTTTGTAATTTGTTTTACAATATTATTGGTCTTGTATTTTCTACATCTTAGTCAACCCTTGTCCTGTGCTGATCTTAATGTGCAGCAAGAGTACATCCGAGGAATTAGTGCCTGGAATTTCAATCTGGAGGATCTGAAGAATCAAGCTGCCCTTGTATGCTATTAGTCCATTGATCAGTTGGTAATATGGATTGGATCTTATGAATGCCGCTTCAATAAGTTGATCATTTTCCACTTTGTTGCCTCCAGATTCAGGATGATGCTATTTCGAATTCAAAAGATTCAAGTGTGAGCGGGAAGCACAGGGACTGGCAATATGATGCTGGTACTCCTCCAGAAGGGGTGTCCCCTGATAGGAGCAATCAATCAAATGCTTCCCAGCAGCTGGAGGTATGGTTGCTTTTCTACATATATTCCTAGGTTCCTTATTCAATACTTTACCTTCAGGCTCTTCCCTTATCTCTTTTGCTCTTTTTTTTTTTTTTTTTTTGGGTCCCCCAAAATCCTTTGTAGTTATTTGATATGTGCAGTTTAATCTTTATTTTCTCAGGATGGACACAATGATATTCACGCTCTGGAGAATTCGCTTACTGCATTTCCTATGAAACCTCTCGAGGCTCTCAAGTATGGTGCCTCTGGTTTGCAAAGATAGAAAATTTTGGTTTTATCATATATTTATGGAAGCTTCTATTGCAATTTATATTGAAATCCATATCTCGATCTGCTTGCTGTTACCAGTCATCAATTTTTTATGAATGTGTTATGTCCTGTATTAATCAGACTCGTCAATTAAGGCAAAAATACCCCTTTACGAGCCATACCAGATCTTGCGTGATTTACAAATGAATTAAAACCCGAGAAGAATGATAATGCTCGGGTTGAACAAGGGATTTTATCCGACACTTCCCACCAAGTCTAAGTAACATTGTGTATCTGCACAGACCAAGTAGGAAGGGTTCTGTACATGTGCGGATATGGAGCTGACACTTTTTATGATCGTAAAAGGAAATCCTGGCCAACATATACTCCGTCAAACACATTTTGACGATCCATCTTTGATCTGCCTGAAATTCCTCTATCTGCTACATTACAAATTCTTAGTTCCCTGGTGTAGGAGTGGGTTCCAGGTCCTATTGACCATGTCATCTATCATCAGAACACCCACCAACGTGTCTTGTATGCTTATTTTAAAAGAATAAAAGTGAGGGTTATACTTTTACATATTATATGGCTTTTTCCTGCTTGAATACAAGCATGTCTTGCATAAGGGCATTGCACTTCTAATATTTAGATTTCTTCTTTTACCTCCTCAATACATGCTCATAACTCATTTAACTAAGTTGATGAACTCCTTACAAATAATCCGTGTGTTAGTGACATTTTAGTAGCTTGTTACTAAGAAAATGATTTATTTGATACATCTTTGAATGGTAAATTAATGCGACATCTTTTATTAAATGCAGAGGTTGTTTTGATGTGTTTGAGGATGACATGGATGCTGGTTGTCCAAATTGGAAAAATTCTGTTCGCTCAGAAACTGAACAGCAAGGTCAACTACAAGCATCAGCAAAAACTGATCACCAAGAAACAGGAAGACATGGTCAAAATGGCTCCTTGCCACCACCTGCTATTTCAGGACATAAATTTTTTTCAAGCAGTTCAGTGTTACAGGATAATGTTCAATCTCCTAAAAAAAATGTTGGTGATGGAGACAGGTATGGTCCTCTTCATGGTTCATTGACTCCATTTTATAAGTTCTATTTTACAACTCCTGAACGGTTTGGATAATAATTGCGTTTTCAACTCTAAGAAGTAAACACACGGCCTTAAGTGTTGGATAAATAGGTGTGACGACAATTTTTATGCTTTCAATTTTTTAAAGTAAAATGCATCCATTCCCTCTTGTAAAAGTTGAACTTTCCTCTGAGGCCTTCTGCGCACCGTTTTTGCTGCTCCTCTGTGTCAAATTTTGAATTGACCCTTTCATCTCTATGAAAATTAACTTTTTTTGTAAAATTTGTGTATGGAAATGAATCAAATGCTTCCGCTGACATTTTTTTTTTTTTTTTTTTTGATGTGAGCCAAATCCAAGATTTAAACAGAAACACAATTGTCACTGTCAATGTCTATTTAAGTCTTCTAATCCCTTAAACCTGAATTTGACCTATGAATGTTGTACTAGGAGGGGACAAACAAATTTCTTAGATTTTGAAATTTGGAGATGGCTAACGTTACAAGATCTTAGAATTGTGAAGTTACATTACCCAGAAAGAGTAAAAATAAAAGTGAAGCCCTGTTTCTTGTGGGTTTTGTATATGGTGTGTGTCCATGTACTTTATTTTTTAGCCTTTTGGTTTAAGAAAATAGGAATCCAATTGGATGGTGTCTAATATTTGGGTATATTACACTTAATGTGAATTTGACTTATGCATGTTATACTAGGAGGGACTGAAATCAAGTTTCCTAGGTTTTGAAATGTTGAGGTGGCTAGCTGTCTGTTACAATATCTTAGAATATTGAAGTTCACATACCCCCACAGAGTAAGAATAAAAATAAAGCCCTGTTTCTGTGAGATTTGGATCCTTATAACTTTTTGGTTTAAGGAAATCAGAAGTCAATTAGAACCCAGAATCATTGCTCAGTCTCCTACTCCAATTCAGTAGCATGACCAAATTATCATTTAAATATATACATCCTCTAAAATTTTTCTTGCTTCTAGATCGCACACACCTGTTGAATAGCAGCTCCCCCTTCCCCTCGGTGTGTGTACGTGACACATCCATGGTATAGGAATTGACATTTATCGCTAAACAGGGAAGATTGTGTATTGGCTCCTTGGGACCACGTTATAGCAGGTGGGCATCAAGTCCATTGACAATAGGCGATTTTGATGCAATGATAAAATGTGTGTCATAATATCCTTCATGTGTGATGTTTACAAGTATAATGAGGTGTGCTTTTGGCCATTTCCAGTCAGATATTACCCAATAGTATTAGTTTATATTTTGTAATATATCTCCTGCTTCCATGAATTTGTGAAAATATTTGTTAGAAATGTAGTGCTATAATTTTGATCAATGTGAAGGGAACATCTGCGATCAAGATATCCCAGTGAGCGGAATTATAGCGGTCCATTACAATATCGTCAAAAGAAAGATTTCAGTACTTCTACAGCTGGTAATGCTTTTATAGACTATAAATAACCATATTATTTACTCATCTAGATGGGCCTGAACATTTTTGTTTTTATTGTAACTATACTATATTTATTTCCTTTGTTCACTGAAAATTGTCATATTCTTTTTAGGGGAAGATGTATCTGAAGGTGCTGTGGTCCAACGTAAGGGACGTTTTAAAGTCACTTCAGCGGATCTGAGCCCCAAGGTATGATTTTAATCTTATCTTATCTTATTTAGCCCTTGTTTGAGCCCAATTTTTCATCAGAAATGAGTTTTGTAACAGCAATTTTTTAGAGAAAGTGTAGTTAAAAAATATGGAAGAGTTTTGGGTTTATGTGCAAATTATTTTATTAATAGAATGTATGGTTGGAAATGAATTTTGGATAATGGGGCTAAAACAGTGGCTAATAGACTCGTCAAGTAGGTGATTCAAAATTGTCTATGTCGTGGATTCCTGTTCTTTCACTTCTAGGTTATTTCCTTTATTCTCGTTTCTCTTCTTTTTTCAG
This sequence comes from Ligustrum vulgare, assembly GCA_963555705.1. Taxonomy (NCBI): domain Eukaryota; kingdom Viridiplantae; phylum Streptophyta; class Magnoliopsida; order Lamiales; family Oleaceae; genus Ligustrum; species Ligustrum vulgare. The sequence goes on from OY743173.1 coordinate 62,696,044, forward strand.
AAGCTGCATCAGTAACAATATGTCCTTGTTTTTCTTGGTGCAAATTGTTCATTAAATTAAATATAATCAAATGGGTAGAAATCTCATTTTTCATCCTGAAATATTCTCCTCCTCTAGATATTTTGCCTTCAATAAAAGTAGCGTGAAACTGAGCTTTCCATTTTTCTGGCAATGACTTTATAACCATTGCCTTTTCTTTCTCGTATTTAGGGGTCTACGAACTGTTTCTTTAATCCTAATACTGGAGGTTCCACAAGCCCAATGAACCCAAGCCTTGTGGCTTCTTCAGTTCTTCCATCATTGCAATGTATCCTGCAGCTGAACACTACGCAAAGAGTGAGTTTCTTATCTCGACCATACCTGCCCTACTATCATGATACTAATTTGCTCCCTATTCTTACCAGGAAGAGATAATTAAATTGATCAAGTTTGCGGAGCAAACCTCTGGTATTGTCGCTTATGCTTGATCTCAGGGAAAAAAAATTATTTTCATCATTCGTACTACTTTTCCGGGGGATATGAATGGAAGATTTGCTGTATAAAGGAAAAATTTCTTGCTTATTCATCTATCAGGGAAACGTACTCATTGATATTTGATAATAGCAAATTTGCTGAAGTACAGAAATTACAACTCTCATTTTCCTATACAATCAATGAGCAAACTAGCAAAGCATATTTCCCTTTTCATTTGCAAACCTTCCATTCTTCACACAATTCTCCATTTTCATTGCGGCATGTTTTCTTTTTTATTTTAGACCTCCTTTCATTGTGTGTGTGTGTGTGTGTGTGTGTGGAGGTGGTGAGCAATATTTTGCCTTCATGTATCTCATCATGGATGATTTTTTCTTGGTACAGGCAATCCTAATGAGTTCTCTGAGGCAGGAGTAAATGACATTGCGAAGGTATGTGTGTGTTTTTTTATTTTTCTCTCTTTTAACTGATTAAAGTTATTCAAGTTGTACTATCCTGACAAAAACGTGTTATAATTGCCTCTTTCTTTTATAAATTAAGCCTCCTTTTGGAAAAATTTATAAATCATTTATATACGGTCAAACTTCATTTTCAACCTCACATTCCAATAGATGCACAACTTATCCACGACCCATTTCTATCTATTTATAAATTTATTTAACCGTTTATAAAGCTTTGCTCTGTGATGATTCAGAATTAAATTTAAAAGCTTCTCCATAATACAAGGTTTCTTCTTGTAACATTTTACAGATTCCAGCTACTGCTGCTAAGGAGAGAGAGTTACAGGCTCAGGTGATTCAATTGCAACAAAGGTATGAAGCTATACCCTCAACCCACCCTATAATATGTAACATTGTTGTTTCTATTTTCTAGTCAACTAATCATAATTTTCCAAATCTCAGCATCGGAAGTCTAGTCGACGAATTGCAGAGACAGAAGATAAAAAATACAAAGGTATGTGTGTTATATTGTTTTATTCTTGGGTCGTTTTCAAGCTTCATTTCTCACATAACTGTTCATATTCAATAACCTATATGACATTGTTCTTGAAAATATATAAAGCTCGTGTTTGGTATGCAATGCAATACAATAACAAGATTTTAGCTTTTATTTTTCTTAAATACGATTTCAGATTATTCTTCAATTGCCATCTTCTTGGGTTCGAACATGACGTAATTACATGTTCTATGGTTTTCAGTTGGAAAAGAAATTGGAATCGCTGCTTAAGAAGGACGAAAATACATGAGAGCTATTGAAGTTCAGATGCAAGAAAGTAGATTGGGTGAGAATATATAACAGCTATTGAGGTATTTCTTCTACCTTATCTCCCACAAGGGAAAAGAGCTTCCTTAGCATTATTTGTCCAGATATAGGAGAGGCGTGGGTTGAGAATTTTGTGCAGCAGACGTGATTTTAAACCCAATTTTCTGAGTTGTCGCTCTTCAAGCGTGTAACAAATAGGCATTATGTATTGTAATTGTTGGATAAACAATTTGTAATTATTGTACTATTATAAGGTGGCCCTGCCTTTTTATGGCGCCTTTTGTTAAAAGGTTGAGTCGTAGCTTTAAAAATAAATATTAAAATTTTATTTATTGACTTTTTGATTGTATATATCAGGTAAGGTGGACTAGAACGGGATAGTTATTGAGGAAAACATCAATTACAAATGGAACAAGTAAAATTGAAATTTCAATTCTGAAGTTCATGTACATTCAGTTTCTGTTTGCATGTAATGAAAAATATAATTATAATTTAAGTTAGGTCAAGTTTACTTGGAATATCGACGGCGTGATCTTGCATGAACTTGATTTGACTACCTATTCTTTGCCGTTGATTAGTTTACATGTCATAAAAAGCTACTTATGTAATATAATGTCATATATTATTGTCCAATAGTTTGCATTTTTCCAAGTAAAAGGGCCACGATGTTGCACAAAACTACCTTTCTGAAAGGGAGAGCCAAAATTGAGTAAAATAATTAATAATGTCTTTGGTTACTTGTTTATTTGCCAGTTTGGTGTTGGAAATTTTGAGAATGTTGATTTTTTAAGAGAATGTGTGGTTGAAAAGTGATAGGTTCCAGAAAAACGTGTAACTGAAAATGAATTTGAGAGAGAAATTTAAAAAATGATTGGGGATCAGACGAGGGTAATAAACATCATATTTTTTAAAATCACTTTTTAAGGACACACGTTTTGTGAAAGTATTTTTGAACACATTTTACTTAGAGAACAAAATATTATTTGTTTATAAATAATTTTGGACAATCAAACAGAGATGGAGTGTGGGATTCTAAGTCAGTATCATTTCATTGTCATTCCTAGTGAAGATCTTTGAATCTAGGATACATCATTTTCTTTTCCTATAACATGAATGGTTTGAATTTAGCCAGTGTTCGGCTACTTTGTTATAAATTTATTTATAACATATTTTAATACCACTTTTTAATCATAAATATTTTTTGAAATTATTTTTTAATCACAAATTCTGTTTTAAAAAAAAAATATTCCATTTTTAACATCGGCTTATAGCTGCCGAACATAGGCAAGAAATAAACCCCGAACAGAGGCAAGCCGCAAGACAAATATAACGTGCAGATTTGTGCACGTGATAACGCGTTACTTGTTAGTGATTCTTGTGAGAAAGTACAAATTTTAAATGCACCTTGTTGATCACGTACTACGCAATTATCATCGATAATTCCAAGCTATGAATATTTTGAGGTGAATTTAGAATCAACGTGGGTCTTTTTTCAACACAAAATTAACTAGCATTGCTTTTTTTGTTGTTGTTGGTGTGACAAGTATTATTTATAATTTAGGAGCTGTTCTTTAAAAATTAATTGGTAAATAAATAGAATGTTTTGTGTCAAATTAAGGAATTGAAATTATTTGTTGATTTATTTGTGTTTTTTAGGTAAGATGAAATGTTAAAAATTGAAGAGAGAAAATGTAGATGGTTAAAAAAGTGATATGAAAAATTGTGTAATTTAAATTTTTATAATGATTATAAATTAAATTTTTATTTGTGTTTCCCGAACAGGGCCTTAAATTAATCAATGCAAAATATAATCGAACTGTAATCGGATATTTTTAATATAAAATAAGGGTTTTGCTGTGTACGTGGTTCTCGCGGTCACACAAAATCTCTTATTATCTGGGGTGATTGAACGAGATTGATGAACGGTCCAAAATTGTTAGACCAAGAAATTTGGTAGATTGTACGGTTGGTGATTAGAGTAAAAATCACCGGTTGTGATTTTTCATTTTTGGCGATGGGTTTCCCAACCACCAGCCGCCCTAGTGTATAACTAAACTGAGCCAGATCGCCTGTCATACAACACGTGGTCGGGTCCACATTTTTGTAACTCTCTTAGCCGTTCACAAATTAAGCCCAGCCATCTTTTCTTTAGCCAAGCCGATAGGGAATCTTTCTCCACTCACATTAAGAGCCTTTGGTCCATGGAATTTCTTTACAACGTTTCAAACTCAAAATTTGTTTGGTATTCTTTAAATTTCTTTTTTTCTACAATACTCAATCTCAATTATCAATTAAAAGTCAAGTCCACGATATTTGACTTTTTAACCAAATTTCAATCATTCATTTTCTTAAAAATCACTATTCATTTTTAAAAAAAATTCTTTTTATACAATACCAAACACACGCTCAATATCAACCATCCATCTTTAGTCAAGTCCACAAATTTTTGACTTTTTAAACATTTTTAAACCACACATCCATTAAAAAAAAATCACAAAAATCAAAATTTTTCTATGAATCAAACAACTTCTAAAAAGACTTCATATATGTCGTATGTCATTGTTGTCCATCTTCATTCTAGAATAGCCTCTTTTATTATTTATCTTCAACCACTTCTTTTCGATCATTGTTGTCCATCTTCATTCTAGAATAGTCTTTTTTATTATCTCTTCAACCGCTTCTTTTCAAAGTACACCAATTTTTTTTTGATTTACAAGAATCTCCACTCTATTTTAATAATTAAAATTTTGAAAATTCCGCAACAATTATCTCTAATTTACATAAATCTCAACTCTCTTTTCATAATGGAAAATTTGAGAATTTCAAAATAATTGGGAAATAATTAGAGAATGACCAAGCCAAAGAATGATTGAAATAGACCATACTGTCAAATCTCATCACAAAAAAGGGTGCACTAATTTTAATAAACGTGAATAGATAATGTTAGAGCGGCTTGTCTAGTGGGCTTTACGATAAAAAATTCCATTATCCATTTTATTTATAAACAAATAATTTTCAATTTTTTAGGCAAATTGTATTTTTGAAAAGCGATTTCGAAAAATTTGTTGTTAAAAATAAGTTTACCAAACAATTGCATAGTCTCAATTTGGTAAAAGTTTTTTTCGTTTATAAACAAAGAATGATGATTTCAATGTAAAATATGTGATTCAAAATTGATTCAAAAAAATATGTGATGAGTACAAATTTTGTCTATACCTGGGCCCTCACAAAAGCCTCGAACCCGAACATGTAATTATTAACTCATTATATTTTGGTACCCCCGAACAACCTATGAGCTCCGAGGAGTACATATCCCGAACACTATCTTGGTACACACGTAAAACTTAAATGCTCGGGGACCTTAGCTCCAGCTCATTCATTCGAGATGGGTTCAGAGTCATCATTCTCAAGTAATAATCAACATCAATAGGATTCTCGGTCCACAAATCATATTCCAACACAACTATTACAACATTATCTTAATCAAGACTCATACGTCTAATAAAACTCCTAAATCTCCAAACAATTTGGGTAATCTAATCCTACTTAAAATACACTACTTATTCCTATAAATACAAGGCATCCAGCCATTATTCAGGTACACAATTATCTCTACAATTTATAGCCTTTTGCATAAATTATCTCCTTCCTCTTTACTGACTTAAGCATCGGAGGGGCGACGAGGACACACCTCCTCGCCTTTATTGCAGGTATTCGGAGATCCAGTTCGTGCTAGTTTATTGCTCAAGCTCGGAATATTTCAGGTGCGATTTTTAGCATCATCATTGGCGCCGTCTGTGGGAAATCGAACAAAAAATCATGTTGTTCAAAGATCGATTTCAAAATCAGAATAAATAAAAATTCTCAAGAAATCTTTTCTCTGTCTCGTTCGCTGTCATTGCCGCAAAATATTCTACATCTCAACCCTAACCCACTTTCTAAAAATTACCTCTTTTTAATTCCAGACCAAGAAGTCTGAACACTAAATTTCACAAAGAGAAATCAGACCAGCAGCATAATGAAATCCCCAAACGACAAACCCTACTCCCCTCCTCGGATCAACGACTCCATCTCCGGAGCCTTCACTGCAACCCGCCAGCCAGTCCGCTCCAAGCTTCAGCCCTTCCTTCATCCACGACTCCGCAGGAAGGCAGCGATAACTTTCCAATTCCAGGCGTCCAGCCCTCCTCGCAAGAATCCAAAACCATGGAGGGTCGATGTTAATAAAGGCTACTATAACCCCAAGGCTCTGACGACCACCATCAAGGTTACGGAAAGTGCTCACCTCACCTGAAATTTCGGCTAATTCCTCGCACTTAAGTTCGGTCATTTAAAGGAGACTGACCATTTTACTTTCTGTCTTCCACGATCTCTAGCGGTACCCGTGGCTGTGGAAACCGCCTGCACTGCGACACCAGGTACCCCACCAGAATCTTTCGGTAATCCTATTGCTGGGTCGAATAATCTTGTGGTTGGGACGAATAAGTGCTAGTCAAATCCATGAATCCGACGAAATATCATATGCTCGATGACCTTGCCAGTTCAAATTGGATTAACCTTGTGATTATTTGGAAATTCATAATTGGATTTCGATTTGTTATTCTCTGATGAGTTTTTAACATACGACATGTTTGATTAATCGTTAAAGATTAAAATACCCCAACCCAGAATTGAAGCCACGACCAAAGGTAATGTGGTCGAACTGCTAGAGGCAATGACCGCACAAGACAGGTCTTGAATCGTTATTATTGATACTAGTTGATCTGAGTCACTCCTTGCCTTCCTTAGCATCAGGGAAAAGCTATCAAGGCAGCTTCTGTCCCCATTTGTAAACCTGTGACTACCGAGGCATACACTTGTGCTCGTATGAGATCTTCATCTTTGGAAAACTATTGTCATAACAACCTCCAGCTATGATGCATTATTTCTCCATCTTTCACTCAGGCAACTCCAGAAGCAAGGTGTACTCTTACCCTACTTATCAATTATTGCGCAACTTGTTAGAGATTCTGTTACATATTGAAATTTATGCGATCTCATAAGATCTGTGTTTATTGCTGAATTAAGTGCTAATCAACTCTAAATATGATTACTTGCTGTTATCAAGTTTGATGATCTATGTGATAAATGGAGACTATGGATTAAAATTAAATCTGCAAAAACGTATGAGCAAAACATTATGGACCCGACATGATACACACAATTTAATTGCTAGCTCTCCTGCTTTTTGAAATATAACATCTTTGTGGGAGTCTTGAAAGTCTCATGATCTGTGAACATGTTGATTTAATAGATGATAGCTGTTTATGATTTTGGTCTCATTATTTACATGACCTCAAGTATGATTTAATCAATAATACATGAGCTAAACTCAATGTGAATTGCTTGCTGAATATGAAGTTATATGATCTGCTTCCATAATGATTCATGTTATAATTGGTGATCTAAATTTTATATAACCTGAAAATTAGCTGAGTTAAATAATAAATTACAAAATGACACACCATGACCAGTTATATAAAGCATCATATTTCTCTGCGATCTAATTGAAAACCAATAGAAACACCAACTATGAAAAAGATGATCTTCTTGGGTACAATCTGCATTGATCAACACGCCTTGACACCTTCCTTTAATGGTCAATCACATTAATTAGAAAAATGATTGCTTTGAACCAATTAAATTCATAGACGTTTTAGCGGGAAGTATGTGCTAACGTGATTGCAGAGTAATCGAATTGCATGAATATCTGTGCACGTTCTTTTCTCGAATTTGCTTGTTGCCTTCGGACTATTGATAGGTGCAAATATCAATGTGAAAGTCTTGCCCCGCGCAAGCACTGAAAGCCGTGCCCACGAGCACGCACTCAAAGCCTTGCCCCGCGCAAGCGCTCAAAAGCCTTGCCCACGAGCACGCACTCAAAGCCTTGCCCCGCGCAAGCGCTCAAAAGTCGTGCCCACGAGCACGCACTCAAAGCCTTGCCCCTCGCAAGCACTCAAAGCCGTGCCCACGAGCACGCACTCAAAGCCTTGCCCTGCGCAAGCACTCAAAAATCGTGCCCACGAGCACGCACTCAAAGCCTTGCCCCGCGCAAGCACTCAAAGCCGTGCCCACGAGCACGCACTCAAAGCCTTGCCCCGCGCAAGCACTCAAAGCCGTGCCCACGAGCACGCACTCAAAAGCTTTGTCCCGCGCAAGCACTCAAAGCCGTGCCCACGAGCAGGCACTCAAAGTCTTGCCCCGCGCAAGCACTCAAAGTCGTGCCCACGAGCACGCACTCAAAGTCTTGCCCCGTGCAAGCACTCAAAGTCTTGCCCTACGCAAGCACTCAAAGCCTTGCCTACTAGCAGGCACCAAAAAACTTTCCTACGAGCAAGATCAAAGATTTACCCCGAGCATCAACCTCACGAAATGATTCCGGAAACACTGTTCGGGCCACAAACTTTATTCGGGCCTAATTCTGTGTTCGGGCCTCAAACATTGTTCAGGCCCCAAGCGATGTTCACGCATTAAAAGTTGTTCGCCCATGTTACTTGAATGTTTGGAATTCTCAAATCAAAACTCACATGCTCGGGTTTATCACCTTAAGTTTATTGCTTGTGTTTGAGCTTCTCACCACTTAACATACTTGATCTCATTACTTAACAAGAGCTCGGCTTATTATTGCTTAAACATAAGCTCTAGTTTATTTCTCCTTAAACATAACCTCCGCATCACATCTTAATCACGATACTTCATTATTGCGCATCCATCTCTCCCTGAACTCGATAATGGATGCGCGGGGGCCTATGATGAGTACAAATTTTGTCTATACCTGGTGTAGCGACCCAAAATTTTAACGCAATTTAAATAATTATTTTAATATTTAGAAAATCGTGTCGCTACTATTTCACTCATTATTTTTAAGTTAACGCCGCGACGTGTTCGTCTAGCCAAGTCAAGAAATAGTCAAGATTATTCGATTTTAAATTAAAGTCCAAATACGTAATTCAATTTTATACCAAAATTGTACCATGAACCCATGGTTTCATCATCACCAAACTACCACCACATGATGATAACATGGAACATGGCTAGATATACAAAAGCATGAAATGCACGCTGTAAAGTTATAAAAGAGAATGTGAAAGGAATGAAATCACATGCTGAAGATTGGAAAGAATGTGAGAGGAGTTGGACTGTAGGATATATATACATATACAACAGAATCACTACAACCTCACGACTGCTAGGTTGAATTTACTCTGCAACCTGCAACAACGGCCAAGACCAAACACTGCAGTTCCTTTCCTGCAGCTAGAAAACCAAGCATCATCAGTCCTCCACCACCAGCAGCTCTAATGTCAAGCAACAATACTTCAAATCCCAATCTGCAACCATCACCATAGAACCATTTCAGAACCAAAGCAACCTACATCAAACACCACCGTAGCCACTCCACTGCCCTCTCCAAATTCTCACCAAATAAGCCAAATAAAAAAAAAAAAAAAATTTGATTAGATAATGACGTGGTGAACCGGGTATACGGAACTCGGGGCGTCACAGTTGGTATCAGAGCCAGTCTGCGTTTCTGTAGACTGGAATAAAAAAAAAAAATTTCAAAGAGAAATTTTCAAGAAAACATTTTCCATTATAAGATTTTTATCGATGAAGATTGCCACTGCCATCATTTCGTTCCACCAACTCCGAGGTAAAGAAGTTTATGATGTTTAAAGTTATTTCAGTATTTCAGATACTTATGTTAATGATTTATGAGAAAGAGAACGAGTGTTAAGCATAATGGAAATAATATGATTTAAGAATGATTTTATAATAATTTTGTCCTTAAGTTTAGAATTTATGAACCCTAGATGGACTTTGCATAATTGATTTTAGACATGGCACTAAGTATGAGAAGTCAACGGAAAGGATTAGATTATATGTTCAGATTATCTATCGTTTAGATTAAACGAGAAATAGCAAGCCAGTTATGAAGTACTGATAAGATGTTAAGATTATAAGTGATATGATTTTATTTAGACTTTTATGAGAAGCATTTTGAAGTTAGAGATTTAAAGATTTGATTCTTAGTTATTGAGAATTAAGTAATGGATATTATGTTGAGTAAGCGAATTATGCCTCTATGTTGAAGAGAAATTTATTATGAAGTTTGGCCTTGTGAATAAATTTTGGGAATATGATTTATGGCATATATTTATAAGTATGAGTAATCTTTTGAGCCAATTAAGGTATTGTAGGAAGTGATATTGTGATAACGAAAAATATGATTTGAAATTGTTATGTTGAGGAATTATGAATTGAATTATGGGATATTTTGATGATATTGAAGTGTTGGAATCGTTTTCAATATTTTAGATCGTTGTGATCAAATGTGGAGTTATATGTTATTGTTGGTTATGAAGTATGCTTATGGTTTGGATAAGTCCAAATTACAAGGAAGACTCTACCTAGAATTTTATCATTTGGAATTAAGAGCATAATATGGTATGCAACGACTAAGGGAATTGAGGTTAGAATTTCAAGTTCCTTTACACAAAGCGAGATTTTAGTAAGTGATAAGTTATAAGTTAAAAGATGAGTGAAGACAAGTATTATGGCATTATTGGGAAGAATCTTGATTTTTATTGGAAACTAATTGATCATTATTAAGGAATGATCACTTGTATTGGAGAATATTATAAATTATGAGGATAAGAGATAATACGGTTGATTATTTTGGAATTTGATCGGGTAGATATGTTAAAAAATAAGCTGATGATATTATATTTATTTGTGAATAATATGTTATTGGGTATACTACATAGAGAGAATATTCAGGAAATTGTTTTAAATTATTTTGGTGATAATTGGTGATAAGAAGTTTTAGAAATGACAAATTATTATGGTTTGATATGTTAAAGATTTATTGAAATTTGGAGAAAATTTTCATGGGTTTATAGAGAGTAGTGAAGTGACGTGATGTCATTTGGGTTCTTAAATAATGACTTAAGTATTTAGTAAATATTTCTTTATACAGAGTTTAGAGGCTATGTCAAGAGCTTACATGTTAGACCTTTGTGATAGTTAAGACGATCATTTACCGTTTGTTGAATTTACATGTAATATGATTATTGGGAATAGTTAGTTATCATATTATGGTGAGATGCTTTAAAGAAGTAAAGATTTATTTTATAGTGAGAAATTTGGGAACATATGATTTAATGTTTGGGATTATGTGAGATAATGATGATGGTCATTTGAATACAATAGGTACAAGAGATAATTATAAGGAATAATGTGATTTTCTTGGGTCAAGAAGTTAAGGTGATGATGTGTTGAGATTATGGAATAAGTTGATCTTTCATGAATAAGTTATTGTGTATATTGGTTCTAAATGGAATTCAAAGAATGATGAATCTCAGTCATGGAAAATAAATCAGGTTTACTAGTAATTTGAATGATCTAGTGATGTACGTTAAGTTTCAATTATGATACTAGAAGATCATGAGAGAATTTTTTTTTATGAAATTGATGAAAGAAAATTTTATCAGGTCATAAATTTTGTACAAATATTGATGAAGTAATGCATTTGATCAGAGAAAGGCTTATGATTGATCATATCTTGAAATTTTGGAGATTGTTATTAATGGTATCTTGTTTAGAAAAATAAGAAATGAAATTTTATGTAATTGTCATGGTGGATAGAATTGTGGAAAATAGGGATAAGACTTCAAAATGATGACTTATTATGGAGTAGTGTGTAGGAAGAGTGACAATAGTAGAATCCAAGATTTATTAGTCTAAGAGATTAATATATAAGTGAGCATATTGACGTATAATGTTCACGTGATAGGTATGATGATTATTATTATATTGAAATTTTAGAGATATTGATATGAATATTTGAGGTCACATGATACAATGATAAGTGACAGGTTACATGAGTACTACAAGATATGATGAAATATTACATACGATTGGGAATTTTCATTTTGAGTCATAATATATGGATTTATTTAAAGATTTGGTGATGCAGTTTCGATTAATTGTTATCGGTTGTACTTTGAAGTGAGTAAATATTTTGACTACAATAATGGAAAATCTGAAATGATCAGTTGTGTGATTTTTTTGGGATTGTATAATTGGGTTAAGCAAACTTGATGAGAAATTCTATATGATTCATAGAAGTCTTATTAAATGATGATAGACTTAATCAGAGTACTGTTCATAAGTATGACATGAATTGAAGTTTTGGGAGAACAGGAAATAAAATTTTGAACTTCAGATTTCGGAAATTTGTGAAGTTTTTTTAATATCATATCTGATTTATGATGCTTTAAGTTAGTACCTTAGCTATCAGCTAGAATTGAGTATGTGATACCGAGTACATAATGTATGATTTAAAGTATGAATTAAATGATTTAAGTTTGAAATCTACAATTTTGAAAAGGAAGTTTCAGTCGAGCTTATATAAAGATTACGCTTGTAAATTTTTTCAGAAAGATTTTGTCTTATTATGAGGCACATATGTGCATAGTATAAAGAGAAAAAGTCAGGTTCTTAAGAAAACAAAGAGATGCACTTAGTCAAAGTCCAGTGGGTTAGATATTATAACGATGAGATTACTAAGAAAAAGAAAGAAGAAGAGATTCTGATTAAGAATTCAGAAATCATAAGACCGAGTAAGTTTAATTTCGAGGACGAAATTATTTTAAGGGGGTAAGTTTGTAGCGACCCAAAATTTTAACGCAATTTAAATAATTATTTTAATATTTAGAAAATCGTGTCGCTACTATTTCACTCATTATTTTTAAGTTAACGCCGCGACGTGTTCGTCTAGCCAAGTCAAGAAATAGTCAAGATTATTCGATTTTAAATTAAAGTCCAAATACGTAATTCAATTTTATACCAAAATTGTACCATGAACCCATGGTTTCATCATCACCAAACTACCACCACATGATGATAACATGGAACATGGCTAGATATACAAAAGCATGAAATGCACGCTGTAAAGTTATAAAAGAGAATGTGAAAGGAATGAAATCACATGCTGAAGATTGGAAAGAATGTGAGAGGAGCTGGACTGTAGGATATATATACATATACAACAGAATCACTACAACCTCACGACTGCTAGGTTGAATTTACTCTGCAACCTGCAACAATGGCCAAGACCAAACACTGCAGTTCCTTTCCTGCAGCTAGAAAACCAAGCATCATCAGTCCTCCACCACCAGCAGCTCTAATGTCAAGCAACAATACTTCAAATCCCAATCTGCAACCATCACCATAGAACCATTTCAGAACCAAAGCAACCTACATCAAACACCACCGTAGCCACTCCACTGCCCTCTCCAAATTCTCACCAAATAAGCCAAATAAAAAAAAATCAAAATCCAGAATAGACGGATCCCACATACTTACCTCTTTATCACCGGATTTTCGCAGCTAAGATCGACTCCAAATTCGCGATTAAGCTGCGGTTTTCGCACCTAAACCGTACCAAAATCTAGTCTACATCAATTCCGACACTCGTCACAACCGGCGTCGGTGTTGCGCCGGAGAAATCACCGGCGGATGGGCGAAACCGGAGTCCAATTTACGCAGCCCTAGTTTTCGCCTTTGGGTCGATTTCAGTGAGAGAGAAAACGACTGAGAGAGATGAGAGAAAGCTGAGGATATATATTTAATCTTCAGAAATTTTATTTTAGTCCCCATGTTCCAAATTGTTTTAATTCAGTCCCTCAAAGCTTTAAAGTTTTGCATTCCAACCCTTAAGTTTTAAATGATTTTAATCAGCCCTTTCATTTTAAAAAGCTGATTAATTCAGTCCCTGCTGATTTACTTTATTTAATTTTAAGCTCAAGTTTCAAAAGTATTCATTTTAGTCCCTAAGCTTTCAAAACATCAATTTCAGTCCTCAAATTGTAAATTATCAATTTGAACTATATAATTCAAAAGACTAAGGTGACTTATTGGCTAAGACGAAGCGTACGGAGAATTTAAAGAAATTGAAGTCATTCCGCTCAACTTTGCACTCGTCGGATTTAAGGTAGACTCGCCCCTATTAATTGATTTAAATTATGATTGTATGTGAATGTCACATAACTTGTGAAATTATGTTTTTATGAAAAGTAAGTATGTTTTTATGACAAGTAAGTATGTCTTATGTTTTTATGAAAAGTAAGTATGTTTTTATGACAAGTAAGTATGTCTTATGTTTTTATGAAAAGTAAGTATGTTTTTATGACAAGTAAGTATGTCTTATGTTTTTATGAAAAGTAAGTATGTTTTTATGACAAGTAAGTATGTCTTATATTTTTATGAAAAGTAAGTATGTTTTTATGACAAGTAAGTATGTTTTATGGTTTTACGAAAAGTAAGTATACCCTATATTTTTAAGAAAAAATTTGGATCATTGCTATGAAAACAATCTCACAAGATTTCTATGGGTCACATATGATATGTTTATGATTATGCTAACTTGTGAAATTATGTTTTTATGAAAAGTAAGTATGTTTTTATGACAAGTAAGTATGTCTTATGTTTTTATGAAAAGTAAGTATGTTTTTATGAAAGGTAAATACACCTTATGTTTTTATGAAAAGTAAGTATGTTATTATGACAAGTAAGTATATCTGTGGATGATTATTGGTACCACTCTTCAAGTTTCAATTCTGAAAAAAAAAAAATTCGGAAAGAAAATAAAAAAATAGAACGGGTGTTGAGCATAATGGGAATAATATGACTTAAGAATGATTTTCAAAATAATTGTTGTCCTCGAGTTTAGAAATGATAAACCTTAAATGGACTTTGCATAATTGATTTTAGACATGGCATTAAGTATGAGAAGTCAACAGAAATGATTAGAAATATGTTCAGATTATCTATCATTTAGATTTAATGAGAAATAGCGAGCCAATTTTATGAATTTTTATGAGATGTTAAGATTATAAGTGATATGATTTTAATGAGACTTTTATGAGAAGCATTATGAAGTTAGAGATTTAAAGATTTGGTTATTGGGAATTAAGTAATGGATATTATGTTGAGTAAGTGAATTATGCCTCTATATTGAAGAGAAATTTATTATGAACTTTGGCCTTGTGATTAAATTATGGGAATATGATTTATGACTTATAAATATAAGTATGAGTAATCTTTTGAGCCAATTAAGGTATTGAAGGAAGTGATATTGTGATATTGACGACTATGATTTGAAATTTCTATGTTGAGGAATTATGAATTGATTTTCTGGAATATTTTTTTATGATATTGAAGTTTGATGAAATTGTGGTCAATTTTTAGATCGTTGTGATCAAATGTGGAATTATTTATTATTGTGAGTTATGAAGTATGCTTACGGTTTGAATAAGTCCAAATTTCAAAGGAAACTCTGCTTAGAATTTTATCGTTTGGAATTAAGAGCATAGTATGGTATGCAATCATTAAGAGAATTGAGGTTAGACATGCAAATTCATTTACATCACAAACGAGATTTAGTAGATGATAACAGAGATATTTATTATTTTCTCGTAAGGAGAACACACAAGAGTCACATTGGAAAGAAATACATGAAACACGCAAAATCAAAAGAAAGCAACATGGGAAATTCCTCAAATTGAGAGATGTGTTTCCGGAGTAGCCGTATCCTACCACCTCTGACCTTTTGAGGAAATAAAGAAACCTTCAAAGAGGTGTGTTTCGAGAGTAAGAATACTCCGTAATCTACCACCTGGAACCTTTGAGGTACACACAAGATTTAAACATTAAGGAAATCCTAGGAAATTAGAGGGGTGTCTCGAGAGTAAGAATACTCCGTACTCTACCCCCACCTATTCTAAGATTCATAAAGTTAAGTTTACATTAACCGGACTCCATTTTCGCTTGATTCCCCTTCCTTGCGACCAATCTATCTTAACCCCTGCTGGATCTTGTATTGAGATATATGACTGCAGCTTATCCAGTAGTTCATCAATAGTAGGAGCAGAAATAAGGAGCCTTCTGGAAAATGGAGAGATGAATCCCTGTTCCACAGCATAATCAAGAAAGGTTAACAAACCATCAAAGAAATTGTTAACATTCAGAAGCCCAATAAGCTTAGTATGGAGATCTAGTTGAGCCCACGAGGTAATGTTAAAGATTTCTTCTAAGGTACCAAAACCTCCGGGCAGGGCTATAAAGGCATCAGAACCATATAGCATACAAGTTATGCGTTCATGGATGGATAAGGTTTGAACTTCATGCCCTCGTGTTTTGCCTGCAACATCTACCAAAGGGACAGGTATGACACCGATTACTTTTGATTTCTCTGCAAGAGCAGATTGGGAAACACAACCCATTAGACCACTGCTACCACCCCCATACACAAGAGTGATACCTTTTTCCCCCAGTTTCTTTCCAAGATCTACGGCCGCTTCTAGATAACTGAAGCCTTTCCCCACTTTTGATCCACAAAATACACAAATAGTTTTGATCTGTCGAAGTTTTGGTGCTTCCATCTTTGATAGTAAAGAAGGGAAAACTTACGAAGAAGATGTGATTTTGGGATGCCTGAACTATGAAATATGTTTGGCTATTTAAAGCCGGAAAAATTTACTGTTTTTGATTGATTCTGAAAAAGTAAAGATTTACTTTTGACAAAATCGGCCAACTTTTGACTGTTTTACCAAAGATATCACCTTTCGGTGATTTATTTCCAGCTTTATCAAACCTCGAGAAAGGAAAATATATTTATTTTCAGCTTTATCAAAACTCGAGAAAGGAAAATATATTTTATTTCCAAAACGCGTGAAAGAAAACAGCAAAATATTTTAAATGTGTATCAAGAGATTTACCTTATATCATTGCTGAACTGCCAGAAGCCTCATTTTGTAAAACAGACTGGCAAACAGGATCTTTTGCTATTATATTTTGGAGACTATAACGATTTTTGTCCTCGTTAAACTGAGCGTATAAGGAGAGAAGTTCACGTTGCACATAACCACTTGGGTGCGTCTCAAGAGTCAGTCGAATATCATCCAAAGACTCCTTACTCAGTCCACCCTTTATGAATTTGATTTTATCATCCCGATTAGTAGAAGAATATCCTACTGTTTTGCAACGAGTATCACAATTCCAACGAGCACATTTGTAGCAACCATTCAGCCTTTTTGCTCTTCGTTTCTTTGCGAATGTGCTTTTGCCTAAACCAGGCATGTGCTTTGGAAATGTCATAGGTAATTCACCAGATAGTCGAACCTTTGCTTCGATCAACCAGCGAACATCTTTTGAAACACCATGAGCCATCAGCAACCTCAATCTTTCGAGTCTTATTCGATAAATTTTCCTCAGATCATTCATTGGAAGACTGGAATAATACTTGCGAATGTTTGTAAGAATGATATCCATGTTTTTGATGGATCTAACCTCTTCCCAGCATGAACTATTTAAAAGCATTAAGGATCGGAGGGAATCCGCGTGATGTTGTGTCCAGCAAGAAAGCGCAGGATTATTTTAATGAAAAGAGGAGACAAGAAGTAATGCACTGTTAAATTTTATCTATAAAGGAAGATTTGATGATAAGATTTGAGATATGAAATATTTTTCTTGGATTTTGGGTACTGATATTCTGATATAATAATCAAGGTATAGAAATAATACGGGAATACGTGAAAGAGAAATAAGGACCGTATTGAATCAGAATTCATACGTATATACAAGTGAAAGAAATACTTTGCAGGAAATGTGGTGATATTTAAGTAAAGAATCTTAGTTTGGGCGATATTTGTTTACTGAATTTTGGGTTACAAATATTGGAAAGATAAGTTGATGATATTATGTTGATATGTTATTGGGTATATTACATAGAGAGATTATTCAGGGAATTGTTTTGATTATTTTGAGAATATTCGATGATAAGAAGAAAGGAAAAATTATTATGATATGATATATCAGTAAAGATTTGTTGAAATTTTAGAGATATATACTAATATCTGAGGTCACATGATACGATGATAAGTGACAAGTTACATGAATACTACAAGATATGATGAAATATCACATACGATTGGGAATTTTCATTTTGATTCAGAAGAATTTATGAGTAGACATATGTCTATTATTGATAGAAAAGTCCATGTCTTAAGAAAACAAATTGATGCATTTAGTCAAAGTCCAGTGGGTTAAATATGGTTGGGTTAAATATGGTAGCGATGATGCTACATAAGAAGAAGAAGAAGAGATTCTGATTAAGTATTCAGAAATCATAAGATCAAGTAAGTTTAATTTCGAGGACGAAATTATTTTAAGGAGGTAAGATTGTAGCGACCCAGAATTTTTACGCGATTAATAATTATTTTAATAGAAAATCGTGTCGCTACTATTAAGTTAACGCCGCGACGTATTCGTATAGCCAAGTCAAGAAATAATCGAGATCGTTCGATTTTAAATTAAATTCCGAATTTCTAAAAAAAAATATCTCCATTCTCTTGATTTAAAGTATATTAAGTCCAAGTACTTAATTCAATGTTATCCCAATATTTATTTATACAAAAATTACTTTTATTATTGAAATTAAGAAAATATATGCAAGCATGGGAGGTTCCATTATATGTAATCATGAAGAGCATAATATTTGTATAAATATGGAAAAGTATATGAATGATTTATATACTCCATTATATATAATCATGAAGAACATAATATTTGTATAAATATGGAAAAGTATATGAATGATTGATAAGACTCCATTATATGTAATCATGAAGAGCATAATATTTGTATAAATATGGAAAAGTATATGAATGATTTATATACTCCATTATATATAATCATGAAGAGCATAATATTTGTATAAATATGGAAAAGTATATGAATGATTGATAAGACTCCATTATATATAATCATGAAGAGCATAATATTTGTATAAATATGGAAAAGTATATGAATGATTGATAAGACTCCATTATATATAATCATGAAGAGCATATTATTTGTATAAATATGGAAAAGTATATGAATGGTGCTTTACTTTAAGAAAAGGATGTGTTAAAATTAATAGAATTGAATGATTATGTTTACAATATGCCAACTTTATACATCTATTTAAACCCATCTCTTTTACACACAACTCTACACATATACACTTATTTCCAATCTCTTGACAAAATCCACAAGTAAGAGAAATTCAAGGTGGTCAAGAAAGTTTTGGTCCATTTACTACTACACTTCATTTTAATCTTTTAAAAGGTAAGTATATCTTATATTTTTATGAAAAGTAAGTATGTTTTTATGAAAGGTAAATACACCTTATGTTTTTATGAAAAGTAAGTATGTTTTTATGACAAGTAAGTATATCTTATGTTTTTATGAAAAGTAAGTATGTTTTTATGAAAGGTAAATACACCTTATGTTTTTATGAAAAGTAAGTATGTTTTTATGACAAGTAAGTATATCTTATGTTTTTATGAAAAGTAAGTATGTTTTTATGAAAGGTAAATACACCTTATGTTTTTATGAAAAGTAAGTATGTTTTTATGACAAGTAAGTATATCTTATGTTTTTATGAAAAGTAAGTATGTTTTTATGAAAGGTAAATACACCTTATGTTTTTATGAAAAGTAAGTATGTTTTTATGACAAGTAAGTATATCTTATGTTTTTATGAAAAGTAAGTATGTTTTTATGAAAGGTAAATACACCTTATGTTTTTATGAAAAGTAAGTATGTTTTTATGACAAGTAAGTATATCTTATGTTTTTATGAAAAGTAAGTATGTTTTTATGAAAGGTAAATACACCTTATGTTTTTATGAAAAGTAAGTATGTTTTTATGACAAGTAAGTATATCTTATGTTTTTATGAAAAGTAAGTATGTTTTTATGAAAGGTAAATACACCTTATGTTTTTATGAAAAGTAAGTATGTTTTTATGACAAGTAAGTATATCTTATGTTTTTATGAAAAGTAAGTATGTTTTTATGAAAGGTAAATACACCTTATGTTTTTATGAAAAGTAAGTATGTTTTTATGACAAGTAAGTATATCTTATGTTTTTATGAAAATGTTTGGATCATTGCTATGAAATCAATCTCACAAGATTGTTGTGGGTTCCATATGATATGTTTATGATTATGCTAAGGGGACCGGAGTTTAGTAGCGCTACACATAAGAATTCTTGCCATTTAAGTTCGGTAAAATTCTTGTGTCTCCCTATGTTTATGAGTATTTCGATCCTATCCTATGTTATGATGAAAATGATCCATATGCTTTCAAAAGAAAATTTATGCTTGGTATACTTACTGGGATTTTATAAATCTCACTCCACGATATTTACCATTTTCAGATAATTGAAGGTTCGAGGCGGTCAACATGGAAGTGGCAAAAGTGGTTAAGATTGATGAGATAATTATGTTGAACTTTATGTAAGAAAATTATGTTCTATTTTTATTCACAAATAAAATTATGGGATTCTAATTATTCTTTTGAATAATTTTACATTACTATTTAAGTCTCGATAATATGATATGAGTCACTTTTAGTGGCACTCGAATGGTCGAGAATTCGGGTCGTCACAGTTAATTATTGTACGAATTCATTATCAATTTTGTTTGTTTAATATATTATTCCATATATTTTGGGCAAAAGTTACAACCCAACTTAATTTCTAATTGAGTCAATCTTACTAAGCTTAATATGCACCAAAATTCATATAAATATCCTCTCTGTCTCATGATTCTACATTGAAAAGAATAAAAAAAAATTGAGTCTTCTATCAATTTATATCATACTTGACATGTATATTATGTGTAACACATAAAGATTCATAACATATGAAGATTTCATACTTAACATGTCTTAATAAAATCGTAAATGACTTGCAAAGCATATAACATACCTGGTTCGAGGAGTCAATACGTGGAGAGTGACATAGTAGAGTGATGAGTTAAAATATTTCATATAATCTTATTTTCCTTTAATCAACAATAATTTAATGTGGTTGTATCCAAATCAACATTTTCTTGAATCATAATTCCTAATTAATCACAGTCTTCAAAACAAATTCAATATCGATATAGTAATTATCTCCCCATCAATAATTAATAACTTAACCCAAATAAAATTTATCGTCAAATCTTATTTTTCCTTTAGTCCCCGAACTTCTAGAAATTTATCAAAGACATCAATATAAACATCATATCACTAACTAATTATATTCCATAAAATTTTCAGGACATTACAAACTCCCTTGCTTAAAATGAATTTTGTCCTTGAAATTCGCACATCAAATTTCATCATGCTTTTCAAAATCATAACCATACTTGACATGTGAAAATTCAACTTTTTTTTTATAATGAATAGTGATTTCGTTCACTGTCCATCATGAATAGCACGTCGTTTTACTGTTCACGTGAATAGTGATTTTTTTTTTTTTTTTTTTTTAAAGAAATAAAATTTCAAAAATCTACAGAATCGTTTTTAAAACTCTTTGCTCTGATACCAACTGTGACGACCCGAATTCTCGACCATTCGAGTGCCACTAAAAGTGACTCATATCATATTATCGAGACTTAAATAGTAATGTAAAATTATTCAAAAGAATAATTAGAATCCCATAATTTTATTTGTGAATAAAAATAGAACATAATTTTCTTACATAAAGTTCAACATAATTATCTCATCAATCTTAACCACTTTTGCCACTTCCATGTTGACCGCCTCGAACCTTCAATTATCTGAAAATGGTAAATATCGTGGAGTGAGATTTATAAAATCCCAGTAAGTATACCAAGCATAAATTTTCTTTTGAAAGCATATGGATCATTTTCATCATAACATAGGATAGGATCGAAATACTCATAAACATAGGGAGACACAAGAATTTTACCGAACTTAAATGGCAAGAATTCTTATGTGTAGCGCTACTAAACTCCGGTCCCCTTAGCATAATCATAAACATATCATATGGAACCCACAACAATCTTGTGAGATTGATTTCATAGCAATGATCCAAACATTTTCATAAAAACATAAGATATACTTACTTGTCATAAAAACATACTTACTTTTCATAAAAACATAAGGTGTATTTACCTTTCATAAAAACATACTTACTTTTCATAAAAACATAAGATATACTTACTTGTCATAAAAACATACTTACTTTTCATAAAAACATAAGGTGTATTTACCTTTCATAAAAACATACTTACTTTTCATAAAAACATAAGATATACTTACTTGTCATAAAAACATACTTACTTTTCATAAAAACATAAGGTGTATTTACCTTTCATAAAAACATACTTACTTTTCATAAAAACATAAGATATACTTACTTGTCATAAAAACATACTTACTTTTCATAAAAACATAAGGTGTATTTACCTTTCATAAAAACATACTTACTTTTCATAAAAACATAAGATATACTTACTTGCCATAAAAACATACTTACTTTTCATA
Source organism: Ligustrum vulgare (assembly GCA_963555705.1). NCBI lineage: Eukaryota > Viridiplantae > Streptophyta > Magnoliopsida > Lamiales > Oleaceae > Ligustrum > Ligustrum vulgare. Next base: position 62,718,202 of record OY743173.1, read on the forward strand.
AAAACATAAGGTGTATTTACCTTTCATAAAAACATACTTACTTTTCATAAAAACATAAGATATACTTACTTGTCATAAAAACATACTTATTTTTCATAAAAACATAAGGTGTATTTACCTTTCATAAAAACATACTTACTCTTCAAGTTTCAATTCTGAAAAAAATTACTTTTATTATTTAAATTAAGAAAATATATGCAAGCATGAGAGGTTCCATTATATGTAATCATGAAGAGCATAATATTTGTATAAATATGGAAAAGTATATGAATGATTTATATACTCCATTATATATAATCATGAAGAGCATAATATTTGTATAAATATGGAAAAGTATATGAATGATTGATAAGACTCCATTATATGTAATCATGAAGAGCATAATATTTGTATAAATATGGAAAAGTATATGAATGATTTATATACTCCATTATATATAATCATGAAGAGCATAATATTTGTATAAATATGGAAAAGTATATGAATGATTTATATACTCCATTATATATAATCATGAAGAGCATAATATTTGTATATATATGGAAAAGTATATGAATGATTGATAAGACTCCATTATATATAATCATGAAGAGCATAATATTTGTATAAATATGGAAAAGTATATGAATGATTGATAAGACTCCATTATATATAATCATGAAGAGCATATTATTTGTATAAATATGGAAAAGTATATGAATGGTGCTTTACTTTAAGAAAAGGATGTGTTAAAATTAATAGAATTGAATGATTATGTTTACAATATGCCAACTTTATACATCTATTTAAACCCATCTCTTTTACACACAACTCTACACATATACACTTATTTCCAATCTCTTGACAAAATCCACAAGTAAGAGAAATTCAAGGTGGTCAAGAAAGTTTTGGTCCATTTACTACTACACTTCATTTTAATTTTTGGTCCATTTACTACTACACTTCATTTTAATCTTTTAAAAGGTAAGTATATCTTATGTTTTTATGAAAAGTAAGTATGTTTTTATGAAAGGTAAATACACCTTATGTTTTTATGAAAAGTAAGTATGTTTTTATGATAAGTAAGTATATCTTATGTTTTTATGAAAAGTAAGTATGTTTTTATGAAAGGTAAATACACCTTATGTTTTTATGAAAAGTAAGTATGTTTTTATGACAAGTAATATGTTCCAAATTGTTTTAATTCAGTCCCTCAAAGCTTTAAAGTTTTGCATTCCAACCCTTAAGTTTTAAATGATTTTAATCAGCCCTTTCATTTTAAAAAGCTGATTAATTCAGTCCCTGATGATTTACTTTATTTAATTTTAAGCTCAAGTTTCAAAAGTATTCATTTTAGTCCCTAAGCTTTCAAAACATCAATTTCAGTCCTCAAATTGTAAATTATCAATTTGAACTATATAATTCAAAAGACTAAGGTGACTTATTGGCTAAGACGAAGCGTACGGAGAATTTAAAGAAATTGAAGTCATTCCGCTCAACTTTGCACTCGTAGGATTTAAGGTAGACTCGCCCCTATTAATTGATTTAAATTATGATTGTATGTGAATGTCACATAACTTGTGAAATTATGTTTTTATGAAAAGTAAGTATGTTTTTATGACAAGTAAGTATGTCTTATGTTTTTATGAAAAGTAAGTATGTTTTTATGACAAGTAAGTATGTCTTATGTTTTTATGAAAAGTAAGTATGTTTTTATGACAAGTAAGTATGTCTTATGTTTTTATGAAAAGTAAGTATGTTTTTATGACAAGTAAGTATGTCTTATGTTTTTATGAAAAGTAAGTATGTTTTTATGACAAGTAAGTATGTTTTATGGTTTTACGGAAAGTAAGTATACCCTATATTTTTAAGAAAAAATTTGGATCATTGCTATGAAAACAATCTCACAAGATTTCTATGGGTCACATATGATATGTTTATGATTATGCTAAGAGGACCGGAGTTTAGTAGCGCTACACATAAAAAAATTCTTGCCATCTAAGTTCGGTAAAATTCTTGTGTCTCTCTATGTTTATGAGTATTTCAATCCTATCCTATGTTATGATGAAAATGATCCATATGCTTTCAAAAGAAAATTATGCTTGGTATATTTATGTGATTATATGTTGATATGTTTTTCAAAGATGTTTTTAAAGAGCCGGTATTTATGTGTTCAATTATATTGTAGATTAATTAATTGGCGATGAGTCTACTGAGTATTTCATTTATGAAATGCTCACTACACTTTTAACAGTTTTGCAGATTTTGGAGACGGTGGCAAGTGATGGATGATGGTGGCAATAATCGATAAATGGTTGAAAGTTAAACTTTAAGATTTCCGTATTTTCCAAGCATCGAATAATTATGAGAACTTCATTTATTTGAGAAATTATGATATTGTAAATTTCTTTACAATATTAATGGTTCGGTTTACTATTTCAAATTGTTTCATAAATGTTATTATATTTTATCGACCATTACAGTTTATTTAAGGTTGCCATAAATGAAATTCAGTTATTCTTCCGCAAAAAAATATTATCCGCAAAAAAAAAAAAAAAAAAAAAAAAAAAAAAAAAAAAAAAAAAAAATTGATTAGATAATGACGTGGTGAACCGGGTATACGGAACTCGGGGCGTCACACCTGGGCCCTCACAAAAGCCTCGAACCCGAAATGTAATTATTAACTCATTATATTTTGGTACCCCCGAACAACCTATGAGCCCCGAGGAGTACATATTCCGAACACTATCTTGGTACACACGTAAAACTTAAATGCTCGGGGACCTTAGCTCCAGCTCATTCATTCGAGATGGGTTCAGAGTCATCATTCTCAAGTAATAATCAACATCAATAGGATTCTCGGTCCACAAATCATATTCCAACACAACTATTACAACATTATCTTAATCAAGACTCATACGTCTAATAAAACTCCTAAATCTCCAAACAATTTGGGTAATCTAATCCTACTTAAAATACACTACTTATTCCTATAAATACAAGGCATCCAACCATTATTCAGGTACACAATTATCTCTACAATTTATAACCTTTTGCATAAATTATCTCCTTCCTCTTTACTGACTTAAGCATCGGAGGGGCGACGAGGACACACCTCCTCGCCTTTATTGCAGGTATTCGGAGATCCAGTTCGTGCTAGTTTATTGCTCAAGCTCGAAATATTTCAGGTGCGATTTTTAGCATCATCAATATGTATAATTAAAAAGTGATTTGATAAAATATAAATATATTGTTAGATGCAAATAGAAAAGGCTGAACATAAGCGTCCATCGAGCTGATGACAATTGACCAGCTAAGCCAAGTCGTCTTGAGTCGTCAACATGCATTAAAATCGAAGCGTGACCGATTATCATTCCTACTTAACCTTCTAGTAACAAACTTCCTCTACTGATTCAAGCTGCTTCAATGGGGATTTTGCGATTGCACAAGACTGAGAATGCGGAGATTGATGAGTTCTGCCGTATGCTGCTGTCCTGCGCTGCCGGACACCGGAGAAAGGACGGTGAATATTTGAGAGACAAAGATTCTACGATCTCCGGAGCTGGAAACGACGGCTCACTGGAGAAGTTAGTGTGTGTCACAAGCGGCGTTTCATACCTTGGTATCGCTGTTGTGAACCAGCTCCTTGTCCATGGTTACTCCGTGCGGATCATTGTTGATAATGAAGGTCTGATTCTGTGGACTTCACTTATTTCTTCTTAAATTTTACTGAGTTTTTATATTTATAATCTGCATTCGGTGGATTTTTTGGTCCGTAATTCGGTAATTTCTTGCAACTAAGGCCAAAAATTGAAATTAATATTATGAAGGGTCGTGTTGAGCCTCTTTGGTAAATTGTTTATAAACACCGATTTCTTAAAATCACATTTCAATTATATAAATTACCTCAAAATTATCACATTCTTTATTTATAAATAAAATTTAATATTTTTTTTATTCCAAATTCCAATGATGGTTTTTTTTTTTTTTTTTTTTTAAGTTTCTCTTTTTATAATCTTCTAGAAAGAGTTATTTTTGGTTACTTGGTTTATCACCCATTAATTTTTGCAATTTTTTTGCCGTTTTGTATAACCTGCCGCCTTATTTTATTATATATATATATTTTCCAGTCGGTGGTAACCAAGTTGCGAACTTGATTCATGCAATATATGTATATTTATACATGGTTATTTATTCATATTCACGATTTAATGAAAAAGATTTAATTTAATTTAATTACTGAATTACTTTTTTTTTGGTAACATCAACTTGCAGGTATCTCCAACATGGAATGTAGTAGAGTTTTTTAGATTCATGAATTCTCATAAATTTTATGAATTTTAATACAATTCTGTAGAATCTCTAATATTCTAATAGAATTATATTTCACGGATTTTAGTAGATTTCAATAGATTTTAGTAGAATTGTTGAACCTGTCATCAATATGAATTTTAGAATTTCATTCACTTTTACATCTTATCGAGTAATTTCTTTTTTTCTTTATTATTTTTCGTTGTATAAGTTGAACATGAACTTGAGACAAAAGTAAATATATATATATATATATATATATATATATATATATATATATATATATATTAATATAAAAAAAAAGCAAGAATATTCAAACCGTTTAAAAATGAAGTATTTTCTTATACAAATAATCAATTAGTTTAAATAATTAAACTCAAAATTTCAATTATATAAAAACGTTTATAGATTATCACAAACAAATTTGTAAAATTTTATTAATAAAAAAATGAATGAATAAAGCATTATTTTTCCTTCAGTGCATAGAATTGTCACATTCCAGAGGTGTGGGGAATTGGGAATTATGATTGTTAAATTAATAAGGATCGTGGACCCAGTACCTTCATTTATAAAAAAAAAAAAATGAAAATGAGGGTCGTGGTGATTTTTTTTTGGGAAAAAAGGGTGGAATTGGATATCCGAGGGGTCATGGTTGGATTTGTTGAGGAATCTTGCCTTCATATTTATGGTTTAAAATTCATTAAAATCGTTACAATTCTATTCATATTAGAAATTCACTGAAATCCATATATTTTTTAGGATGCCGGAATCTTGTGGAATTAATAGAAAAATTCATATTGAGGACTTTAAATTTTGACAAATTCTATAAAATTTCAAATTGATGATATGTTGAATGTTATGGAATTCTAAAATCCTTTAAATTCCATTTCGGGACACCCTCTTGGATTATGTTTGCAGACAGAGATGAGTCCATCATATGCTTTTCATATGTTTTACAAGTTTTCTGAATTATAACCATTGAGTTTTCTTTTTGAAGACACACTTTAGATTTTAGCTTTTAGATTTACAAAATGCAGATTACAATGTATTCCCTTTTCTGAGATTTCTCTACATTGTGGTATAATGAATTATTAATGTTGAATTGGAAATGCAGAAGATGTGGAGAAGCTGAAGGAGATGGCAATATCTGGTGAAATGAGACTTACCAATAGTATTATTGAAATTGTCATGGCAAAGCTGAATGAAATTGAAAGCTTGGTCAATGCATTTGATGGTTGCCATGGTGTGTTTCACACTGCTGGCTTTATCGATCCTGCCGGGTTATCTGGCTATTCGGTGAGCGCTTGTTTATTCGTCCTTCCATTTTCTCCCCTCAACAGCTTGCCGATCAGTCTTAATGCATTTACTTTTTTGATGACAATATTTATAAATTTCTTTATTAAAATAAAACTACAGATATATTTATGCTGTACTTGATGAGCGTTTGGTGTTGAGTAGGACACAATTTTATTCTATTGGTTTCTAATTGTCGAAGACAAAATATAAAGTAGAATTTTTACATTAGATGGACAGATAAGATGGTTAATGTGATACAGAGCAAGTACAGGTATCGAGTTCGAAAATTTGACGTGTAAGGTATTTAGCGAGGGGCTTGTCGAAGAGAAAAAAAAAAACGAATAAGTTTCTCCTTCTCTTAATAGTGTAAGGTTTTAATGAAATGGTTTAATACAAACGTATACTGCCTCCAAGAGAATAGATAATAGATAACAAGACGGACTAAGGAAAGTTACAGCACTTGTTGGATGTCATTCAGGATAATATCACCTATCATTAGGATAGGAATGTTAATGTTATTTATTATGACTAGAGATGAATCTGACACATTCATATTGAAAATTGAGGAGGTGCTTAGTACACGTGCACATGAGCACTTATTCATTTTTCAATGAATATGTGCCAATTAGAGTAGAGATCGATATTTTCTAGTGATAAATAGACAATAGTATTACTCCTAGGATAAATTTGCAACTCTGCTATGTAGCTTCTTCAACATGTAAATGTTGGAGTGTCTGAATATGAAGCATATTCAGTTCTATATATTACTCCTAGTTTTGATTGTTAGAAAATTTATTACAGATAATAATTTATCTATAATCTGAATAATCATCATGTTGGAATTATCAAGAATTAAATAACCGAAGCGGAAGCGTACCTTAATCAAACGTAATTCACGATAAACGATTCGGCGGTGTTTGGATCTTCTAAATCGATACGTAATCCTTATTATCTCTCTGATGATGGGATGTCAGACAAGATGAACAATACGTAGGATTCAGGGACCATAACCGACTTTATATACTGAATTGTCAATTAACCTAATCCGGTTCATCATGAATTAAGTAACGGCCTAGTATCTACACATAAAAGTCCATACATTTAATTAGATGCATTAAAGCCCAATCTATATAAAATCCTTATTAGATCACTTTAAATGGGCTTAACCAAAATTGATAGCCTTTTATTCAATATACAATAATTCACATATAAGCCCACACGATTGATTAAAATCCTTACAATCTCCCACTTGGGCTATATGTGTAACCTTACAATTGTATATCAATCATAACCTTATGAGTACTCAGAATTTTGCTATCATTACTGAATGCATCCCCAAACAATCCGGTCCATCAATTATATCAACATAGGATCAAAGCGGCTTTCGCTACATTAATCGTAACTAAACCTATCAATGGTCACGTATATCGACATAACTGAATGACATGGATCAAGTATGGATGTGTAGCATGGAAATTACATGTAATGTGATCTTCAACATGCCTATTTCCAACTGGTCCGACTTAAGTGAGATCATCCTTAAACAAGTTCAGAGATAATAAACCTGAAACCTTACAGCTATAAATAACTTCAACTTTAAACTGTATCCAAAAAAGGACAATAAATGTGTCTAATGCACCCAAAATATAAACTCCCACTGAAACCGAATATCCTCAAGAAATACAACACTCATATGAGTATTGTGCTCATGAAAGACATTGGGTTGTAATACTTTAGTAAGCGGATCCGCAATTATGGAGTTTGTTCCAATATGCTCTTATTAACACGTGTCCACTCTGAACTGTATCTTTCACAACCAGGAACTTATGTCAATTTATTTTGACTTAGTTGAGCTCCTGTTGTTATTGGAATATAAATCTGCTGAGTTATTGTCACAATATAACTTTAGTGGTCTTTCTTTACGGTACAGAATACGCAGCCCAGTGACAAAATTTCGCAGTTATATTCCATAATTAGATGTCCCCAAAATTGCTACAACTGTGCTGCCAATTGAAAGAAGCTAAAGTGTCTGTTAAGCACTCCATCCGGAAATAGTTCCAACAACTAGCAGATAAACGTAGCCTGATGTGGATCTTTTACTGTTTTGGCATCTAGCAAAAATCGGAATCATAATACCATATGATCTCCAACTGATCCGATTTTCTGTATGTGAGTATGTAATCTTTTGTTCTCTTTAAATACTTTATAACTCATGTTTGGCTGCTTTCCAAATGATCCATCTCAGGGTTACTTAAATATCTCCTTAGTATCCCAATAACGTATGCAATATCCGAACGCATACAAATTTGAGTATATATTAGATTCCCTATAGCTTAACTATATGAGATCCTCTGCATTTCTTTAACTTCAAGATAACTTTTCGGGCATTAGTCTTGACTAAATTTGTCTCCCTTAGCGATAGAGCTGTCCCCTGATTTACTGTCTTGCATGCCAAACCTCTTAAGTACTTTATCGATATAGCCATTTTATGACAATTCAAGAATACCCCGAGAACAATCCCGGTGTATCTGAATTCCTAAAGTACGTAGAATTCAGGGACCATAACCGACTTTATATACTGAATTGCCAATTAACCTAATTCGGCCCATCATGAATTAGGTAACGGCCTGGTATCTACATATAAAAATCCATACATTTAATTAGATGCATTAAAGCCCGATCTATATAAAATCCTTATTAGATCACTTTAAATGGGCTTAACCAAAATTGATAGTCTTTTATTCAATACACAATAATTCACATATAAGCCCACACGATTTATTAAAATTCTTACATTGATATCGTAAATTTCCATTTTTGAAGGTGAATGAACCATTTTATACCTGCAATTAGTTTTATTCTCTCCCTTTTTGAGGAACAAGGTCATTACGAAAATTCAATGTTTTCCAGAAAGCCATGGCTGAGGTCGAAGTGAATGCAAGTGAAAATGTTGTAAAGGCGTGCGGAGTTACACCTTCCGTTAGACATTGCGTATTCACATCCTCACTTTTGACCTGTATTTGGCGAGACAACTCTTCTGATGAACTCCCTTTTCTAATTGACCATAGCTGCTGGAGCGATGAATCCGTCTGCCTAAACAAAAAGGTAATCCCTCGGATCCGATATATCAAGAATTTTAAGCAAATTGCTGAGATGTAATGTAGTTTAATCCAATTTTCTCTGGAATTTACAGCTCTGGTATGCTTTGGGGAAATTGAAGGCAGAAAAATCTGCTTGGGAAGTTGCCAAGGAGAGCGGTGTTAAGCTTACGACCATTTGTCCCGGGCTTATAACCGGGCCAGATTTCTACGGTCATAGTCCAACATCTACAATTGCTTATCTCAAAGGTGTTCAAGAAATGTACGCCAATGGCTTGCTAGCAACTGTCGACGTAAATAGATTAGCAGAGGCACATGTATGTGTATTCGAGGGGATGAACACGACAGCATCCGGGAGGTACATTTGCTTTGACCGAATAATCGAAAGTGGAGACGAGATTGAAATTTTAGCTAGAGAGACTGGCATGAACACAAGCACAATAATAGGGGGCGCGTCAAGTAGCAACAGGGCTCGGTTTGAATTGTCGAACCAGAAGCTTTGTCGGCTGATGTCAAGAACATGGAGATGTTCTAATGAATAACAGGTAAAATTGTTGTTCAAGTTTTGCTTTGATAAAAAATTGAAAGAATAGGTACCTCTGTCAAATCCTTAAAACCAAAGATGCCTAATGAACGTAGAATAGAGTCTGTGTAACGTTTCAAACATGTGCTCAAACCGTTAAATCATATGTAATGTTCGATTTGAGAGGGTTTGTGATTATCTTACTCCTAGCAAATTTTTATTGTGTCCCCCCGGACCCCGAATTTGAACTCAAACACGTGTCTTGAGTATCTTATAAGTGTAACTTTTGATTTAAAACCCAAAAAAGTGCAGTTTGGGACTGTGTGTGTAACTTAAATAAGTGGATTATCTTAAAATTTCAGTATTTTGCACAATTGCCCTTACATTTTCTGTGTATTGCAATTCGTCCCCCTAAACTATTCCTATTGTTCGATTTGGTCACTGGAGACTCATTCTCATACAATTCAGTCCTTCAATTTTTGATTGTTACAATCTGATCCCAGAACTTTTCGACCGTTTCGGATAGAAAGTATTATAACATTTGTTATGCAGTCGACCGTACCTTCGATTTCATACCTTTACACTAACTTGACGAGAGTCAGCTGGATTAAACACATTAAAATAGCTGTTGAAATCAACCCAGTGAAATACCGTAAACTGAATAATAACGAATTTCACGAAATTGTGGATATGAGAAATAATTATAAATGTTTAATTAAAATTAATGTATAGAATTTAACGACAAATATCCAAATCATTTTTTCTTATAGAAAACCCAATTTGTTCAATATTTGTGTAGTTCATTTATCAAAAGAAACCAAAAAAAGAACAAAAAGCAAATGAAGAAACTGCAGATTTACTGCAAGAAAACTTCACTGAAGGTACCTTCATCAATGGCTGTTTGTTCAGACTCACGTGCGACGTCGTGGAGTTTAAGGAGGGAGTTGAAAAAGAGGGACATTTTTGCTTTATTCACTGACATTGGAAAACATATAAAAACTCCAAAACTCCCTCTACAAATACCCATGCTTCAGTGCATACATTTTAATATCAAAAAAATGCTTTGCTGTAGTCAAGATTTAGAATTCACTAAAATATATGTACTGTGTTCAAAGCCCACTAAGCATATTTACACACACACACACCCACGTGTGTGTCTGTGTGCAATTATGCCACACATTACTGTATGTATATACAATATATATATATTCATCTCATCTGTTCATATAACTGTTTAAGACTTCTCCGAAATCTCAAATTTCAGACCAAAAAAAAAAAAAAAGAACAGCAGTCTTAGCATCTTCATATTCATGGCTACATCGAATATTTCGAGTGCATTTGTCTGAATTCTCGAGAGTCATTGAATGAAAATCTACGAGTATTTGCAATCTGAGGTACGTAAATCTCCTCCATTATTAATACGAATTGTCAATGTGTACAAGTAGCATTCAGGTGTTGATACCAGATTTTAGATATTCTAGCTTCAATGTCCCGACTATTCATAGAATGTGAGAAGCTGGTGATTACACAGTAGATAAAAGTAGGATTTAAGTTAAAAGTTAATTTTTCTTAAATTATTATGTTTTGAGTGTAACTGTGTAAGTGCATTTTGTATATCATCGTGCATCCCTTAATTGGCTTTGGATCTGTAGATCTCTGTTAAGAAAAAAGAAACTTCATCTCCACCGTCCATCCTATTCTCCTTGATTGGTTCTTATTATTTTTATTATAATTATAATTATATAATTTTTTTTTCTTTTTAATTATTATCCATTGGGACGGCCATATTATTTTATCTGATACGGTCTTTAAATTACACTTTTTTTCTTTTTCTGTTGAAAATAATCTATTTTGGATTAAAAGTCTGCAGCAAAAAGCTGCTTTTAATTTGACTTTTTATATTTTTTAGGTAAAAATAATGATTGAAATTTGAACAGAAAAAATATGTTTAATTAAAAAGTAGTTTAAAAAATTATATAATTTATAAACTGATTTATAAAATAATTTATTTAATATTAATATTATTAAAAGTGAATTAAAGCCATGGTTGCTTTCGGCTTACTTTGACAATAATGTATAAGATTTGTCCGTTTATCAAATCCTAGTCATCAGATGAAAAAAATTTAAAAATATAAAGTAAAAAAAATCGAGTCTCAAGCCTTCATTTGGTAACACATTTTCTCAAACCACTTTTCAATCACATATTTTATCTCGAAAATGTCACATTCTTTATTTATTTTAAAAAAAAAAAAGGACTTCTACCAAATAGAGGCCTGCCCCATGCGGAATCTCCATGCCCTCATTGGAATTTGTTTTTTTTTTTCCCCTCTAATTAATAAACAAAAGAGAAAACAAATAATTAAAAGGACAGATCTTGGGTACTCATAAATTGTTGCCGGGGAATTAGTTTTGTTAATTTCATTTTCATCTTCTTGTTACAATAAATAAATATTGTAAAATATTTGTATCAGTATAGAATCTATAGATTCCTTTCCCTTACCCAACGGCAACACCCACCCACCCAACAACAAGATCTTATAGATTTCTGTGTGATTTTCACCTTCGTGAAAGTGTGATTACAATAAGACAATCTTATAATTTTTTTTTTTTTGTGTGAACCCAATTCTCCATTTTGTTCATTGACGTGTTTGCTATTTGAAGTATCGTATCTTGCTCAAGCTAACTCGAGTGATATTTAGAATAGAGTCCATGTAACTATTCGAGTATGTATTCAAACCATTAAATCATATGTACTTTGTCCATCTTAGTCCTCGTAAATTTCTATCGTGATCGTAAGAACCTGAAATCAATACACGTCTTATGAAATACTTAACTTGAGTATCTTATAAGGTAGAAATCTTGAAAAACACGATAAAATAACGATGCCTTTAGTTCGAATCATGATAGACGCGATAGAAACTCGTGAGTAGTAAGATGAGCACAGATGATTTAACGACTTAGGCAATCGTAACAGCCCAAGTTTATGTTCCTATTGTGCCTCGTGCATTTAGAGTCTATTTGGTAATGTGAAAAATTTTGATTTTTGTAATTTTATTTATTTATTTTATGGATGTACGGTTTAAAAATGTTTTAAAAGTAAAAAATTGTGGGCTTGATTAAGAATGAATGGTTGGGATTGAGTTTGAAAAGTCGTGGTGAAATTTTTTTATTTACCAAACAAGCTCTAAGAAATATTAGTGTGCATTTGGTCATTATTTTTTGTCACGCGCAATAAATATTTGTCATCTAGGTGATGTAAAAAAATTCACTGACATGCAGAGAAGATGTAATAAAACAGTGTCAAAAGCTTGTATTTTTACAAGACATGAAGAATAATAGAATTCAAGACATTCCAATGAGAGAATGTCTTTCACCAATTTGGTTTGGCTAAGTCTTTCACGTTCCCTTTGTCGTCTTTTAGACCATTTTTGTGAACCATATCATCATAGTCCAGTCTAGTCAAATTTCCTATCACTTCCTTGGCTTTAATTTTTATGGGATATTTAGGTTGGGTCCCCAACTTTGTTGCATGGTGTGGTTATGGCCTCTAACATACTTAAACTTGTACATTTGAATCCCCATGTGAACGAAATTGTCAATATGAATGATAAAATCGCGTAGGACTTACAGATGGATGACAAAAATATCATACAACTGAATATTTCTTACCAATTCAATTAAAAATAGCATTCTATTTTACCTCAACATTGATAGTTTGATTAAGTGGGAAGTGTTTGCTTGGAAGGGATTTTTTCGAAGTGGAAAACATTTTTTGAAAAATGTGTGGTTAAAGAAAAATCCGATTAACATTTAACACGATTCTTGTAAGTATAAATGGCACAATCAAATTGATCTCTTCAAATAAGAATCCGTTTTCTGAAATATCCTAACTTTCGTGCTTTGACGAGTCTTGTCATAAAAATCCTTAGAGCATCTCCAGCAGATTCTTTATATTTAGAGAGCATTTTTCACACTTTAGAAAGAATTTATAAATTTAGAGAGCTATTTTTTTAAATTACTCCAACAGCCTCTTCATCTTTTTCTCTATATTTTTCTTTTTTCAAAGAGCATTAATTTTTTTCCTTCAAATTTTGTTATTCCTCTAGTTCTAAATAAACATTTTCCCTATCAAGTATTCTCATTTGAGCTATTATACTGATTTTCATCCATATCAATTACAAAATTCAAGTTGCTGATTTTCCAAAAAAAAAAAAAAAATTCATATTGAAGAAAAATTGCAAACACAGAGAACGAATATACACACATAAGAATATAGCGTGGACGGTGGATACAAGGGTAGTTGAAAATGGGGTTGATAATTGTGCATGATATTTAATGAAGAAAGAGGGAGTGTATTGAAAAGTGAAATATTTCAATGTATTTAATAAGAGTTAGTGAGTTTGGAGTCAAACTCACTCTCTAAATTTAAAAGTTAATTTAAAGAGGCTATTGAAGTATTATTTTAAGACCTTGCTCTTTAAATTATAGAGGATTTTGAGTTTAAAGAGTTTGATGGAGATGGTCTTAAGCCTTAATTTCAATCCTCCCCGAGAGAATATGTGCATCTAAAAGTAAGGAAGAGGTGAAAAGGACGTAGAGTGAAATGTATGGGATGTTGTCCAAAATCCGTAAAATCGTAAGTTCCTAAACAAGAGGAGCTAGGGTTATAACCGCGAGTTTTGTTGGAAGTGATAAAATGATGAGACGGGTGTGAAAAAAGACGATTCATATAGTCAACCTCAAATGAGGTACTAGTTGTACCATCATCAAATATATTGTGTTGTGTACTAATTTACCCAAAATCGTTACGAGTAAATAATTGTCAAATATTTCACCATTAGACTTTCTATATTTTATTTTTGAACACAATAAATATAAATAGTGAGATGCAAAAGCAAGCACTAAAGCAACTGACGATTTTTCTGAGTCTGAAACTGAGTCTGAGTGTTCTCAGGTGAGTCTATTTCCTGTCCTACTTTGCTATAATCTGCCATTTTTCTCTGCTCAAAGAAACATCATATTATCAGAATCTTTTCTCTTACAGTGAAATTCACTTACACACATGTATTCTATACCTATTTGGAATTACCAGAATAATTGCATGGAGAAACATTTTCCAATCCTGTATATAAATGTTTGCAGGTTTTACAAGAAAGTGAGATCAAATGGAAGAAAACCCATCTCAGGGATTATCAAGAAATGGGGCCATGCGCCGCCGCCACGAAGTTGTGGATGAAGATGGAGTAGATAAGATTACGTGCACAGGGAAGTCATGTCAATCTTGCACAGCCGGTGTGATCGCCGACTGTGTCGCCGTCTGTTGCTGTCCATGCGCCGTCGTGAACCTCCTTGCACTGGCGTTTATCAAGGTGCCGTGGATGGTGGGCCGGAAGTGTTTCGGCATGGGCAAAAAAAACCGGCGGTTAAAGGAGAAGAATAGAAAATGTGAAAGGAGTTATAGCGACTGTTGTGGGGACACATTTGGAATTTCGGAAAAAGGACGGGTAAATGGAGGTACAGAATTGGAAATTGTATCACCTGAGGAAGAGCTACCGGACAATTTTTGCGCGGGGTTTGAGGATGAAGAAATTTTTCATTTGGGTTTTGGTAGGGTTTCTTTTACTGGAATTCCATGTGAAACTAAGGGTAATTAGGGAAATATAGTTTTTGAAAAATTATTTCTTGCTTAAGAAAGTTTAAACTGTTATAAAACTATCAAAATCTAAACAAGAATTAGAGATGAAGAGATGGAGAGAATAAAGAGGAGAATTCTCATTCCATTAGGTGTGTGAAATACAACAATGAATGCCTCTATTTATAGGAAGATAAAGTCATTCACAATAATTCTTTACAATATTAATTAGGTGGGAGTTAGGTAAGAAATTAGGTAGAGATCTACAAAGGAATTTCTTAATAATTTCTAATAATTTATAACACTCCCCCTTGAATGACTTATTGCTCAATTGTCTTCCTCGTTAAAACCTTGCTAAGAAAACCCAGTGGGATAAAACTTGAGCAAAGGAAAAAAGAGTACAGCTGCTCCCCCTGATGTTGGCCATCATTAATCATTGAGTCTAATATCCAAAATGACATCAATGATAAGTAGTACAAATCATGTACTGAAATCTGAAGTACTTCGCTGCTTCAGTGTTTTAGTGCTTTAGTGCTGCCTCGTTAAAACCTTGTCAGTAAAACCCAATGGGACAAAATCTGAACGAAGGAAAAAGAGTACAGCCGCTGCCTCGTTAAAACCTTGTCAGGAAAATCCTGTGGGACAAAACCTGGACGAAGGAAAAAGAGTACAGCATGACAGCATGATTCTCCCCCTGAAGTGTGCAATCAAGTATTCATGAACCTTTTGAATAATGATATCATCTTTCTTCTGGAATATATATGAAAATCTTCCTGTGTGTAGCCGATATCATAACATTCTTCATAAGATGTGTATGATTTTCTTCATTTGTTGATATCATTCCAGTATAACAATGTGTTGCTGAATTATAGCTTGTTGATAGCTATGATGATGCCTCAAAAACCTTGCTAGGAAAACCCTGTGGGACAAAACCTCAGCGAAGGGAAAAAGAGTGCAGTATTCTCATTAATTTTCATCAATACGCCTCAACTGTTGCCTCATTAAAAACCTTGCTAGGAAAACCCTGTGGGACAAAACCTCAGCTAAGGGAAAAAGAGTGCAACGCGTATTTATTCCTTTTCATGGAATATCACAAGTATATTGATGCAATCACGAATCTTTTCATCGTATAATTTATGATGAGCTTTATATAAATCGTTCATAGCTCATGATGTCATAACATGCTATATTAAGCAATGTTGTACTAATTTATTGATTGCATCTTTCACTTCTGGTGAATAATCAAATTTAGAATTCACTTCTGGTGAATAATTAAACATATTCATTTTCATATTCACTTCTGGTGAATAATTAAATCTAGAATTCACTTCTGGTGAATAATTAAACATATTCATTTTCATATTCACTTCTGGTGAATAATTAAATCTAGAATTCACTTCTGGTGAATAATTAAACATATTCATTTTCATATTCACTTCTGGTGAATAATTAAATCTAGAATTCACTTCTGGTGAATAATTAAACATATTCATTTTCCGAATTCACTTCTGGTGAATATTCATTTTCCGGATTCACTTCTGGTGAATATTCATTTTCCGGATTCATTTCTGGTGAATATTCATTTTTCGAATTCACTTCTGGTGAATATTCATTTTCCGGATTCATTTCTGATGGATAATATAATTTTGCATATTGAAAATCAATTGCATGCCCAAATATTCAAATATAATAATAGTACACTCCAATTTCACTTTCAACATATTATATCATGAAGTCATTTGTATCATTCTATAGTGATACTAATCTGGGCATATTGAATCTTTCAATGATTTATACATGTATGTTCTTGCACTTTATAAACTGCAATTTCTAATTTGCAGGAGCATAATCAATCATTGAAATAGATATCAATTTTGACATATAATCTACAATCATTTTACTTGAAATCCCAACGTACCGCGATCAACTGGTACATCAAAGAATACTCTCAAAGTACCGAGATGAGAATCATACATTTTGATCTCACTCATTGGTATATCAAAGAGCTCAAGCTAGTGATTTAGACTATAGTCTATCCACCATATGTCATGTTACACATTTAAGCATTTAGACTTCAGGTCGCAATTTGGACTTCAGGTCCTTGAACAATAATCCCTACATTGGGTTTATATACTTGGCCAAAGTATTATAATTTCATCAACCTCATTTTTATAAGAGGGTATGCAGTCGACTTATTTATCGATTCTATTTTAATATAACATAGAGAGATCTCTATATATGTTCTATCATCAGGTACCTGAGTCTCTTACATTTAACTATGTCCCTTTTACTCACTATGAGTATTTAACCTCAAAGGGATCATTTCAATCATTCAAGAGATATTTATTTTTGGAATCGATAGTCATTATGCTTCAGGCATAATTACGCTTCAGGCGTGTTTTCCCCAAATATTATATTATATCAATTGGCTAAAATGCCGCACATGTCGTCCCTTTTAGGGATGTAATTTCAACCATATATCTCGCTTTGGTAGATTGTATACATACCACACTTTTACAAATCATAAAGCTTCTCGAGCTAATCCCGTTTATTATAGAACTTCTGGTTCAATACGGTTTTATTTCATTTTGATGTATGAATATTTGATTCAATACAATATTGCTAAACTTCTGGTTCTGGTTCATACTATATACATATTTCACTTGTACGTATGAACTTCTAGTTCAGTAAGATATTTCACTTGTACGTATGAACTTCTGGTTCGGCAAGATATTTTACTTGTACGTATGAACTTCTGGTTCAATACAGTATTCATTTCATCAGTACATATTTATGTACAGTTCAAATCAGTATGCCTTTATTATTTTTATACCGAAAAATCAGGTACAATATCCAAGGAAATATCTCATGATCTCAATCTTGTCGCCAAATCTTCTCTTATATCGAAAAAGGTAATGACGCATTATCTCACCTTTTTAATAATTTATTCCATTATTTCTTGATGGAATCTATATTACTGACACGCGGAGCCACCGCTCTTTTACGCGTTAAATAATGCATTTAAATAGATGATTTGGGAAGAAGGCTAGATCCATCAAAAATGGATATCATACTTTCAAATATTCGCAAATATTATTCCAATCTTCCAGTAAATGATTTGAGAAAAATTTATCGAATTAGGCTCGAAAGATTGAGGTTGCTGATGGATCATGGTATCCCAGAAGATGTTCGCTGGTTGATCGAAGCAAAAGTTCGATTAGCTGGTGAATTGCCATTGACATTTCCTAAACACATGCCTGGTTTAGGAAAAAGTACTTTTGCAAAGAAACGAAGAGCAAAAAGGCTTAACGGTTGTTACAAATGTGCTCGTTGGACATGTGATACTCGTTGCAAATCAGTAGGATATTCTTCTGGAAATCGGGATGACAAAATCGATTTCATTAAGGGTGGACTGAGTAAGGAGTCATTGGATGATATCCGATTGACTCTTGAGACGCACCCAAGTGGGTATGTGCAACGTGAACTCCTTTCCTTATATGCTCAATTTAACAAGGATAAAAACCGTTATAGTCTCAAAAATATAGTAGCAAAAGATCCTGTTTGCCAAGCTGTTATAAACAATGATGTTTTGGCTGTTCAGCATTGATACAAGGTAAATCTTTTGATATATATGCACATATAAAATATTTTCCCGTTTCCTTTCACGAGTTTTGATAAAGGCTGTTTAAATATTAAATCACCGAAAGGTGAGTAGGGTGATTTTGTCAAAAGTAAATCTTCACTTTTTCAAAAGACGAGCGGAAATAGTGAAGTTTTTCGGTTTTAAATAGCCAAACATTTTTCATAGTTCATTCATCCCAAAATAACATTTTCTCGTAAGTTTTTCCTTCTTTACTTTCAAAAATGGAAGGATCAAAACTTCGACAGATCAAAACTATCTGTGTATTTTGTGGATCAAAAGTGGGAAAAGGTTTTGGGTATCTAGAAGCAGCCGTGGATTTAGGAAAGAAATTGGGAGAGAAAGGTATCACTCTCGTGTATGGAGGAGGTAGCAGTGGATTGATGGGTTGTGTTTCACAATCCGCTCTAGTAGAGAAAGCAAGAGTGATAGGTGTTATACCTACTCCTTTAGCTGATATCGCAGGCAAAACACGAGGGCATGAAGTACAAACCTTATCTATCCATGAACGCATAACTTGCATGTTATATGGTTCTGATGCCTTCATAGCTCTACCTGGAGGTTTTGGTACTTTAGAAGAAATCTTTAATATTACCTCATGGGCTCAACTAGATCTCCATACTAAGCCTATTGGGCTTTTAAATGTAAACAATTTCTTTGATGGTTTACTAACATTTCTTGATTATGCTGTGGAACAGGGATTCATCTCTCCATTTTCTAGGAGAATCCTTATTTCTGCTCCTACTATTGAGGAACTGCTGGATAAGTTACAATCATATATTCCAATACAAGATCCAGCAGGAGTAAAGATAGATTGGTCGCAAGGAAGGGGAATCAAGCGAAAATGGAGTCCGGTTAATGTAAATTTATCTTTGTGAACTCTAGAATAGGTGGTGGTAGAGTACGGAGTATTCTCACTCTTGAGACACACCATAAATTTCTAGGATTTTATCAGTGTTTTAATCTTGTGTACCTCAAAGATTTAAGGTGGTAGAGTATGGAGTATTTCTTACTCTTGAGACACACCTTTTTCTTTATTTCCTCAAAATGTCAGAGGTGGTAGGATACGGCTACTCCCGAAACACATCTCTTATTTTGAGGATTATAAATGTTTTTCCTCTTTTTCGTTTTGCATGTATGACTCGTTTTATGCTTATTCAGGAGCAATAATAATATCATTTCAGTATATTTAGATGATAATTTTTACTTCTTCTGGAGTAAATATGTACTTCTTCTGGAATACATAAGTACTCGTGCAAAAACTTTTCCAGACACTTATCATCTAATATTCATCTCATAATACTGATGAGATTATTTTCACATTAGCTATGTCCGTGCTATCATGTGATATTATTTTATCATACATCAACATTCTCTTGTTGAATAATTTTCATCCACCCATTCAAATTCAGATATTGGTAACTTCTGGTACCATTGGATAAAATATTTTTATCAACATTTACCAACTTTTTGGTAGTGATAACTTCTGGTATCATTTGATGAAATATTATCTATCTTTAGTAGTGATAACTTCTGGTATCATTTAATGAAGTATTAAATAACAATATTTTATTAACAATAATAATACTAGGGTTATACCACCAAGTATATATTAACAATAATATTGTATATATATTAACAATAATAATACTGGGGTTATACCACCAAGTATATATTAAAAATAATATTGTATATATATTAACAATAATGATACTGGGGTTATACCACCACGTATATATGTTGACAACAATCCTCTAATATGTTAGAATTAACCAACAATTGAGGTGTTTATATGTATTCAATTGATAAACCGACCATATAGGCGGTGTCAACATAATAAAATAATTAAACCGACCATATAGACGATGTCAACATAATGAAATAATTAAACCGACCATATAGGCGGTATCAACATAATGAAATAATTAAACCGACCATATAGGCGATGTCAACATAATGAAATAATTAAACCGACCATATAGGCGGTATCAACATAATGAAATAATTAAACCGACCATATAGGCGGTATCAACGTAATGAAATAATTACCTTTCATGAGTGAGTGAATCATATCTTTCAGTCAAGGTATTCATAATAGTCCAATCCGTTACGGTGCGTGAATTTGCTTTGAAAGTTTCGGGTTACACAATTTCTCCAATTTTTTCTATGGACTTGGAATTGATTTTCTAATCTATGATGTATAAATGATTTTCTAATACCAAAAACACTAGATTTGAAATATGAAACGTTGATTAATAATAATCTGGTTTCTGATACAGAAGTTCATCATTTAGATGCAACTGTAGAGCATACTCCCGTCGTATTACTCAATTGGCTAGAGACTCGTGCCGATAACGTGTTATAAAACTATCAAAATCTAAACAAGAATTAGAGATGAAGAGATGGAGAGAATAAAGAGGAGAATTCTCATTCCATTAGGTGTGTGAAATACAACAATGAATGCCTCTATTTATAGGAAGATAAAGTCATTCACAATAATTCTTTACAATATTAATTAGGTGGGAGTTAGGTAAGAAATTAGGTAGAGATCTACAAAGGAATTTCTTAATAATTTCTAATAATTTATAACATAAACATCAAATTGTTTTCTTCTCTCTCTTTTTTGGGCTTCAAAGGATGAGAGTAAATGTCCATTTTACCCTTTGGCCTTGGCTTTTGAATTTGATGTATAGGTCTCCTATTACTTAGGTACAGAAATGAAGAATTTGATTTTATGCCGTCTTTCTTTGTAAAATTGTGCAGTTAATTTTAGGCTGTGTTTGATAGAAAAGATGGAAAATAGATGGTAGGAAAATATTTTCTAGGAATTGATTTGGTTGAAAATTATTTTCCTGAAAAATGTTAATTTGAAGTGTTTGATTAGATTATTTTACCAAGTTAAAAAGTGGGAGATTTTTCAAATTTTGTTGTTTGATTGATATTATTTTACATGGCAAATAATCAAAATTTAATAAATTTAATAAAAAAAAAAATTTCTTCACACATTTGTACTTGATAATAATAATGTTAATTTCTGAAAAAAAATAAGTCAATTAACAATAATAAAAATGATCAAACGTGACGCAAAAGAATTTTCCACCTTAACTGGAAAATATTTTCTCAACAAATAGGTAAGAAAATATTTTCAAGACAAATTTTTCCAACCAAATACCCAACAAATGCAAAAAGTGAAAAATATTTTCCATGATTTGACATTTTCCTGAAAAATAAGGCTGTATCAAACACAGCCCTAGATTTTTTTTTAAAAAAAAAAAAAAAAATTCTTAATCCGGATTAATTAATTTAAAAAAATCCACATTTTAACATGTACAAATTGATTTTTTTTGAATTAATTAATGTTTATATCCAATTTTGTTGTAGATACAATTATAAATAACATTCCATTTGTTGCATGCTTCATTTTATCAATTATTCATGTTCATTCTAAGGATAATTTTGTTTAATTAATGTTGATTGATTTGTTTAATCTTAAAAAAAAAAAAAAAAACTTTAGACAAAGTAGCCTGATCGAGTTGACACTACAAAAAAAAATTCCATTTTACTGACCGTCAAGTAAAATCAAATGCCTTAGACAGCTAAGTTGAAGATTTTGATAGTTTTGTAAGTGATTGATAAATTGCAATTGCAGTTTTTTAGTAAGAGCTTTAAGACTTAATAAAACAAGAGAAAACTACGGATGCTTTTTTGGGTGGGAGCTGAAAACCCTAATGAATCGGATATACAATGTTGTTGGCTACACCAACGCTCAAATTCGTTGATTGTTATTGTTTTGGCTAGGTGGTTTCAATAATCAACAATCTCTTTAACAGAAAGGACAAGAAATCTTCAAATGTCATCATGTTCCTCATACGAATTTCGAGACATGACAAGTGAAGAAATAACTCAAGTATGTGTAAATTGTAATGCCTCAATGAAAAGGGGGAAAAACTTACTACATTTCCCCGTTTGGTTCAGAAGTTTTTATATGACTTTCCTCTAAAACTCAATTTCAATCCCACGTTTTTTACACTTTTTGTAGCATCAACTATTTTCACACTTTTCAACATTTTTTCAACCACATATTCTCTAAAAAAAATTAATTTTCCTTCAATTTCTCCTTCACACCAAACAGGCTCTCCGTAAGCGTGATTGAGTTGGTCTGGTCCAGTTCTTCAAACATGTATTGCCAACAAAGGAAAGGGGGCTAAAGCACTCAACGTGCTGGGAATTAAAGCTATTTCCAAAATATCCATTTTTCTTTAATGGGATAAGTGTTAATTTCCAGCTAATAGACCTGAATTTTTAAATTAAGCCCTTGTTTGGTTCATGGGTTTTTGAACAATTTCTCACGTAACTCATTTTTAATTACACATTTTGATAGAATCTGTTACTTTTGCACTTTTCAATCGTACATTTTTTCAAAAATTTAATTTTCCTCCAAAACCTCCTACATCAAACGGGCTCTAATTGACCTAAAAATTGAATTATTGCTTACTCGGCTAACATATATATATTGAAATCTATACTTATGAAATAAATATATTAACAAAATAAATTTGGTAAAGTACATCATCCTTAAGTACCTTTTTTTGTTCTTTTCTAGCTTTGTTGAAAAACCATGCCTCGCCTCCTCAGAGGCTTGTGGGAGTTGAGAAGGGCATTTCAATGTATTAAGATTTAAAATTTTATCTTGAAAGTAGAGGTGTTAATTCGGGAGGTTCGGCTCAGGTCGGTCCGTCAACATAAAAGCTCAGTAACGACCCGCTTGAAAAAAAGCCCGCCCGCTGCTGGTTACGGGTCAGCCCACAAATTTTGAACTACAACCCAGGCCCGCCGACCATCCAGATCGAGCCTATGCGGGTCGCGGTTCATTCTAATTTAACCCGTATGAATAAAAATATAGATTTTTTCATATTTATAGCAAATTTTTGTCAAATTTCTAAATACAAAATGATTAAAATGATAAATTCATATTTATACCATAAAATATTTACATTGAATTTAAAATTATATTTTATGTTATATGAATTATTTCTAAATTTGCAAATTTATATAAAACATAAACAAATAACAATTAAATGCTAAATGTATTTCTAATTACTATTATCAAAAAACATTACGTTTTTTAGCTATTAAGGAGAAAAAAAATAAGATTTTGCTTTAAAAGTTATATTAGAATTTGTACAAGAAGAAAGATTTTCAATGTTACTATATTTAATAAAAATAGTTTTTTTTTTACGGGCCAGCGGGTTAACCGCAACACGAGAAGGTTTAATCCGCAAAATCTGTAATTTACAACTTCTTGACCCGTGAACTGTCCGCAGGGATCGGCCCGCGATCCCGGATCGATCCGGGTCGGTTTTCACGAGTCTGATTGACCCGTCCGTCTTGACACCTTTACTTGAAAGTAACAAATTTATCAAAGAATAGTTCAAATCGTTGAATTATATTTCGATTATTAGTCGATACTAGGATTTTCCTAATTCCCTTAATATAACCCCGCAAAAAACGAATCAATTTTAAATTCCATTCACCCAATTTCGTCTTAAAATGATCAAATTACTCATTTGAGTTTAATGGAACTGGCCCCATATTAAGCCGGTCAAACTTATTAAGAGTAATCCAAGCAAGGATGTCAATGTGTATATATATATTTCAATAATTAATCGATGTGGGTTGCGTAAATGCACATGCAAACAAGTCACTGTAAGTATAACTTCTGTCAAAAAAATCAAATACGCTGATTCAATGATGTCAAACTAACAGAATATGCTTATTCTCCAACTACTATCATCCATGAAAACCTAGAGAGCAATGGCACAAGTTCACTACAAAAGTAGACTAAAGAACGAACAACAGGTCAAATCTGTAGATTAACATACACCTCATCAGACTTAAAAACTTGATGTATTCTCAACCACCCTTTTTACCTTTTCCACAGATGTTTCTACCTTCTCCAAGAGGGATTTGAGCTCATCCTTCAAGCTGGATTTGTCCTTGGGTGGAATTTTGTCACTGCAGTTTTCCAGCATTGCTTCCATCATCTCAAGTTTCTCCCTGATGATGCCAACGTCAGGCAACTCGCCCTCTGCATGCTGGTATGAGTCTGGCTCCTCGGAGATTTTTGTATGAGAACCATGAGGTGTTGAACCAGTCGAGGAATGCTGCAGCACATAGTTAACACATTGGCTGCCAAACGGACTTTTGTTTACAGAGGATCTGAAGGCTTCTCTTGCATCACGGTCATTCATGTAGACAACCTTCACACTATCAGAATCTGGCACCAAGCAAGTTTCTGTTTCATTCAGACTCCCAAACTTACTGAACTGCTGAACAATTTCCTCTTTAGCTGGCAAAGTGAATCCAGGGGAAAACGTCAAAATGAGGGACATTGATGAGGTTTTTCTCCCGGATTTATCAGCACTTTTTTTTGAGCGCAAACTCCCATCAGCTTTTCTCGGCGTGATTGTATCAGACTTCATTACTTTCTTTTGGTTACTGGCCTTGGTACTTTTCGGCTCGGAAGATCTGGCCTTTTTCTGAGTAAGATCATTTCCTAGATTATCTGGCTGAGAGTGCAGTGACTTTCTCTTCCGACCTGATTGGCATTTATGAAAAATCTTGTAGTCTGATCCCTGTGAATAGATTGAACTCCTGAATGCAGAAGTAAATTTTGAGACTGCATTAAGATAACTCTTCTTGGTCAAGTAAACATGATCAACAGCTGCAAACTGAATCTCAGATAACATATCACTAACATTAACATCCACTGCAGAAGTAAATGTCATCTTCTCTGTATCCTCACTTGCCTCGCTCAAATTAACAGACATGTCAAGTCCTTGCCGCTGTTTGTTAGGCAGTTTCTCCACAGGTATGTCTCCCGTGTGAGCTATCTTGGTATTTTTCTCTGATTCAACTTCTGATCGTTTCTTAAAGCTTGAACTTCCTTCCCTCCATTTTAGGTCTGTGTAAGGAGGAGATAGGTACCTGCTTTTCTTCCTTTCCCTTGGAGAAGATACCATTTCAGATGCCTCTATGGCTTCCTCTGTCACATTTCCCTCAGCTAAAACAATATTTTCCTTCGGTCTGCTTAATAAAGGATCATCATTTTTCACCACCACGCCCACATCATCACTTGCAGCATTTGACACCTTATTCTCTAAGATTTTGGAGGATTCAGAAACAGTAGTGTTCCTCTTCCCAACATTCTTCTTCTGCGTTGAAGAAGCTTCACCATTGCCACCATCCTCTACGCCTCTGTTATTACCCTTCCTCTTCTTGACAGATTTGGACTTGCCTGTTCCTTCGGTGACTGTAGTTCTCTTCTTAATTTTGGGCTTAACTTCCGGGTTTTCTTTCATAAGTTCAGCAACACTTTTCTGCTTCCTACCATTTGAAGGAGCTGCAGAATTCCCAGTACCTTCTGTGGGTAAAATGGATGAATCATCTTCAAGTGGACCGATAGGGACTTCAATTGGAACACTGAAATCAATCATGACCTCATCCACATTGTTACTTTTATTTTCAATCACATTTTTACTATTGTCTTCCAGACCTTCAATTTCTTGGGGTTCACAGTATACAGGCAAACGCCCACCACCTTTTGAACGATTAAAGGCAGAAAGCCAACTCTTCAAAACTGCAAACTCTATCATACTGCCAACAGAAACAGCTACTGCAATGCTTCTCACTCTTGCAAGTAATTCTGCAGGTTCATACATAGGAGTTGAAAGCCTACCAATATCAACCTCTGGCACAAGAACTCCGTCTTTGATTCCAACATTTTCCACCAGCGGCCGAGAAAGTCCAACTTTACGCTCCTCAGGTATACATTTACATGTCATATTTGATTCCGCAAGTCTACCGATCTCATCAACAGCCCTCTGAACAGCATTGAGAAAGCTCTTAGAACTACTGTCTTTCCAATTGTCTTCAAAGTTCTCCACAAAAGGTATTAGCTGAGATGGCAAGCACCAAGCACAAGAACCATCCCCAAAAAAGGCCAACAAGAGACGAGCAGCCTGACCAGCATGGCCATGCTTCTCAGCAAACATTTTCATAAAAACATAAGATATACTTACTTGTCATAAAAACATACTTACTTTTCATAAAAACATAAGGTGTATTTACCTTTCATAAAAACATACTTACTTTTCATAAAAACATAAGATATACTTACTTGTCATAAAAACATACTTACTTTTCATAAAAACATAAGGTGTATTTACCTTTCATAAAAACATACTTACTTTTCATAAAAACATAAGATATACTTACTTGTCATAAAAACATACTTACTTTTCATAAAAACATAAGGTGTATTTACCTTTCATAAAAACATACTTACTTTTCATAAAAACATAAGATATACTTACTTGTCATAAAAACATACTTACTTTTCATAAAAACATAAGGTGTATTTACCTTTCATAAAAACATACTTACTTTTCATAAAAACATAAGATATACTTACTTGTCATAAAAACATACTTACTTTTCATAAAAACATAAGGTGTATTTACCTTTCATAAAAACATACTTACTTTTCATAAAAACATAAGATATACTTACTTGTCATAAAAACATACTTATTTTTCATAAAAACATAAGGTGTATTTACCTTTCATAAAAACATACTTACTCTTCAAGTTTCAATTCTGAAAAAAATTACTTTTATTATTTAAATTAAGAAAATATATGCAAGCATGAGAGGTTCCATTATATGTAATCATGAAGAGCATAATATTTGTATAAATATGGAAAAGTATATGAATGATTTATATACTCCATTATATATAATCATGAAGAGCATAATATTTGTATAAATATGGAAAAGTATATGAATGATTGATAAGACTCCATTATATGTAATCATGAAGAGCATAATATTTGTATAAATATGGAAAAGTATATGAATGATTTATATACTCCATTATATATAATCATGAAGAGCATAATATTTGTATAAATATGGAAAAGTATATGAATGATTTATATACTCCATTATATATAATCATGAAGAGCATAATATTTGTATATATATGGAAAAGTATATGAATGATTGATAAGACTCCATTATATATAATCATGAAGAGCATAATATTTGTATAAATATGGAAAAGTATATGAATGATTGATAAGACTCCATTATATATAATCATGAAGAGCATATTATTTGTATAAATATGGAAAAGTATATGAATGGTGCTTTACTTTAAGAAAAGGATGTGTTAAAATTAATAGAATTGAATGATTATGTTTACAATATGCCAACTTTATACATCTATTTAAACCCATCTCTTTTACACACAACTCTACACATATACACTTATTTCCAATCTCTTGACAAAATCCACAAGTAAGAGAAATTCAAGGTGGTCAAGAAAGTTTTGGTCCATTTACTACTACACTTCATTTTAATTTTTGGTCCATTTACTACTACACTTCATTTTAATCTTTTAAAAGGTAAGTATATCTTATGTTTTTATGAAAAGTAAGTATGTTTTTATGAAAGGTAAATACACCTTATGTTTTTATGAAAAGTAAGTATGTTTTTATGATAAGTAAGTATATCTTATGTTTTTATGAAAAGTAAGTATGTTTTTATGAAAGGTAAATACACCTTATGTTTTTATGAAAAGTAAGTATGTTTTTATGACAAGTAATATGTTCCAAATTGTTTTAATTCAGTCCCTCAAAGCTTTAAAGTTTTGCATTCCAACCCTTAAGTTTTAAATGATTTTAATCAGCCCTTTCATTTTAAAAAGCTGATTAATTCAGTCCCTGATGATTTACTTTATTTAATTTTAAGCTCAAGTTTCAAAAGTATTCATTTTAGTCCCTAAGCTTTCAAAACATCAATTTCAGTCCTCAAATTGTAAATTATCAATTTGAACTATATAATTCAAAAGACTAAGGTGACTTATTGGCTAAGACGAAGCGTACGGAGAATTTAAAGAAATTGAAGTCATTCCGCTCAACTTTGCACTCGTAGGATTTAAGGTAGACTCGCCCCTATTAATTGATTTAAATTATGATTGTATGTGAATGTCACATAACTTGTGAAATTATGTTTTTATGAAAAGTAAGTATGTTTTTATGACAAGTAAGTATGTCTTATGTTTTTATGAAAAGTAAGTATGTTTTTATGACAAGTAAGTATGTCTTATGTTTTTATGAAAAGTAAGTATGTTTTTATGACAAGTAAGTATGTCTTATGTTTTTATGAAAAGTAAGTATGTTTTTATGACAAGTAAGTATGTCTTATGTTTTTATGAAAAGTAAGTATGTTTTTATGACAAGTAAGTATGTTTTATGGTTTTACGGAAAGTAAGTATACCCTATATTTTTAAGAAAAAATTTGGATCATTGCTATGAAAACAATCTCACAAGATTTCTATGGGTCACATATGATATGTTTATGATTATGCTAAGAGGACCGGAGTTTAGTAGCGCTACACATAAAAAAATTCTTGCCATCTAAGTTCGGTAAAATTCTTGTGTCTCTCTATGTTTATGAGTATTTCAATCCTATCCTATGTTATGATGAAAATGATCCATATGCTTTCAAAAGAAAATTATGCTTGGTATATTTATGTGATTATATGTTGATATGTTTTTCAAAGATGTTTTTAAAGAGCCGGTATTTATGTGTTCAATTATATTGTAGATTAATTAATTGGCGATGAGTCTACTGAGTATTTCATTTATGAAATGCTCACTACACTTTTAACAGTTTTGCAGATTTTGGAGACGGTGGCAAGTGATGGATGATGGTGGCAATAATCGATAAATGGTTGAAAGTTAAACTTTAAGATTTCCGTATTTTCCAAGCATCGAATAATTATGAGAACTTCATTTATTTGAGAAATTATGATATTGTAAATTTCTTTACAATATTAATGGTTCGGTTTACTATTTCAAATTGTTTCATAAATGTTATTATATTTTATCGACCATTACAGTTTATTTAAGGTTGCCATAAATGAAATTCAGTTATTCTTCCGCAAAAAAATATTATCCGCAAAAAAAAAAAAAAAAAAAAAAAAAAAAAAAAAAAAAAAAAAAAAATTGATTAGATAATGACGTGGTGAACCGGGTATACGGAACTCGGGGCGTCACACCTGGGCCCTCACAAAAGCCTCGAACCCGAAATGTAATTATTAACTCATTATATTTTGGTACCCCCGAACAACCTATGAGCCCCGAGGAGTACATATTCCGAACACTATCTTGGTACACACGTAAAACTTA
This sequence comes from Ligustrum vulgare, assembly GCA_963555705.1. Taxonomy (NCBI): domain Eukaryota; kingdom Viridiplantae; phylum Streptophyta; class Magnoliopsida; order Lamiales; family Oleaceae; genus Ligustrum; species Ligustrum vulgare. Next base: position 62,747,934 of record OY743173.1, read on the forward strand.
AATGCTCGGGGACCTTAGCTCCAGCTCATTCATTCGAGATGGGTTCAGAGTCATCATTCTCAAGTAATAATCAACATCAATAGGATTCTCGGTCCACAAATCATATTCCAACACAACTATTACAACATTATCTTAATCAAGACTCATACGTCTAATAAAACTCCTAAATCTCCAAACAATTTGGGTAATCTAATCCTACTTAAAATACACTACTTATTCCTATAAATACAAGGCATCCAACCATTATTCAGGTACACAATTATCTCTACAATTTATAACCTTTTGCATAAATTATCTCCTTCCTCTTTACTGACTTAAGCATCGGAGGGGCGACGAGGACACACCTCCTCGCCTTTATTGCAGGTATTCGGAGATCCAGTTCGTGCTAGTTTATTGCTCAAGCTCGAAATATTTCAGGTGCGATTTTTAGCATCATCAATATGTATAATTAAAAAGTGATTTGATAAAATATAAATATATTGTTAGATGCAAATAGAAAAGGCTGAACATAAGCGTCCATCGAGCTGATGACAATTGACCAGCTAAGCCAAGTCGTCTTGAGTCGTCAACATGCATTAAAATCGAAGCGTGACCGATTATCATTCCTACTTAACCTTCTAGTAACAAACTTCCTCTACTGATTCAAGCTGCTTCAATGGGGATTTTGCGATTGCACAAGACTGAGAATGCGGAGATTGATGAGTTCTGCCGTATGCTGCTGTCCTGCGCTGCCGGACACCGGAGAAAGGACGGTGAATATTTGAGAGACAAAGATTCTACGATCTCCGGAGCTGGAAACGACGGCTCACTGGAGAAGTTAGTGTGTGTCACAAGCGGCGTTTCATACCTTGGTATCGCTGTTGTGAACCAGCTCCTTGTCCATGGTTACTCCGTGCGGATCATTGTTGATAATGAAGGTCTGATTCTGTGGACTTCACTTATTTCTTCTTAAATTTTACTGAGTTTTTATATTTATAATCTGCATTCGGTGGATTTTTTGGTCCGTAATTCGGTAATTTCTTGCAACTAAGGCCAAAAATTGAAATTAATATTATGAAGGGTCGTGTTGAGCCTCTTTGGTAAATTGTTTATAAACACCGATTTCTTAAAATCACATTTCAATTATATAAATTACCTCAAAATTATCACATTCTTTATTTATAAATAAAATTTAATATTTTTTTTATTCCAAATTCCAATGATGGTTTTTTTTTTTTTTTTTTTTTAAGTTTCTCTTTTTATAATCTTCTAGAAAGAGTTATTTTTGGTTACTTGGTTTATCACCCATTAATTTTTGCAATTTTTTTGCCGTTTTGTATAACCTGCCGCCTTATTTTATTATATATATATATTTTCCAGTCGGTGGTAACCAAGTTGCGAACTTGATTCATGCAATATATGTATATTTATACATGGTTATTTATTCATATTCACGATTTAATGAAAAAGATTTAATTTAATTTAATTACTGAATTACTTTTTTTTTGGTAACATCAACTTGCAGGTATCTCCAACATGGAATGTAGTAGAGTTTTTTAGATTCATGAATTCTCATAAATTTTATGAATTTTAATACAATTCTGTAGAATCTCTAATATTCTAATAGAATTATATTTCACGGATTTTAGTAGATTTCAATAGATTTTAGTAGAATTGTTGAACCTGTCATCAATATGAATTTTAGAATTTCATTCACTTTTACATCTTATCGAGTAATTTCTTTTTTTCTTTATTATTTTTCGTTGTATAAGTTGAACATGAACTTGAGACAAAAGTAAATATATATATATATATATATATATATATATATATATATATATATATATATATATTAATATAAAAAAAAAGCAAGAATATTCAAACCGTTTAAAAATGAAGTATTTTCTTATACAAATAATCAATTAGTTTAAATAATTAAACTCAAAATTTCAATTATATAAAAACGTTTATAGATTATCACAAACAAATTTGTAAAATTTTATTAATAAAAAAATGAATGAATAAAGCATTATTTTTCCTTCAGTGCATAGAATTGTCACATTCCAGAGGTGTGGGGAATTGGGAATTATGATTGTTAAATTAATAAGGATCGTGGACCCAGTACCTTCATTTATAAAAAAAAAAAAATGAAAATGAGGGTCGTGGTGATTTTTTTTTGGGAAAAAAGGGTGGAATTGGATATCCGAGGGGTCATGGTTGGATTTGTTGAGGAATCTTGCCTTCATATTTATGGTTTAAAATTCATTAAAATCGTTACAATTCTATTCATATTAGAAATTCACTGAAATCCATATATTTTTTAGGATGCCGGAATCTTGTGGAATTAATAGAAAAATTCATATTGAGGACTTTAAATTTTGACAAATTCTATAAAATTTCAAATTGATGATATGTTGAATGTTATGGAATTCTAAAATCCTTTAAATTCCATTTCGGGACACCCTCTTGGATTATGTTTGCAGACAGAGATGAGTCCATCATATGCTTTTCATATGTTTTACAAGTTTTCTGAATTATAACCATTGAGTTTTCTTTTTGAAGACACACTTTAGATTTTAGCTTTTAGATTTACAAAATGCAGATTACAATGTATTCCCTTTTCTGAGATTTCTCTACATTGTGGTATAATGAATTATTAATGTTGAATTGGAAATGCAGAAGATGTGGAGAAGCTGAAGGAGATGGCAATATCTGGTGAAATGAGACTTACCAATAGTATTATTGAAATTGTCATGGCAAAGCTGAATGAAATTGAAAGCTTGGTCAATGCATTTGATGGTTGCCATGGTGTGTTTCACACTGCTGGCTTTATCGATCCTGCCGGGTTATCTGGCTATTCGGTGAGCGCTTGTTTATTCGTCCTTCCATTTTCTCCCCTCAACAGCTTGCCGATCAGTCTTAATGCATTTACTTTTTTGATGACAATATTTATAAATTTCTTTATTAAAATAAAACTACAGATATATTTATGCTGTACTTGATGAGCGTTTGGTGTTGAGTAGGACACAATTTTATTCTATTGGTTTCTAATTGTCGAAGACAAAATATAAAGTAGAATTTTTACATTAGATGGACAGATAAGATGGTTAATGTGATACAGAGCAAGTACAGGTATCGAGTTCGAAAATTTGACGTGTAAGGTATTTAGCGAGGGGCTTGTCGAAGAGAAAAAAAAAAACGAATAAGTTTCTCCTTCTCTTAATAGTGTAAGGTTTTAATGAAATGGTTTAATACAAACGTATACTGCCTCCAAGAGAATAGATAATAGATAACAAGACGGACTAAGGAAAGTTACAGCACTTGTTGGATGTCATTCAGGATAATATCACCTATCATTAGGATAGGAATGTTAATGTTATTTATTATGACTAGAGATGAATCTGACACATTCATATTGAAAATTGAGGAGGTGCTTAGTACACGTGCACATGAGCACTTATTCATTTTTCAATGAATATGTGCCAATTAGAGTAGAGATCGATATTTTCTAGTGATAAATAGACAATAGTATTACTCCTAGGATAAATTTGCAACTCTGCTATGTAGCTTCTTCAACATGTAAATGTTGGAGTGTCTGAATATGAAGCATATTCAGTTCTATATATTACTCCTAGTTTTGATTGTTAGAAAATTTATTACAGATAATAATTTATCTATAATCTGAATAATCATCATGTTGGAATTATCAAGAATTAAATAACCGAAGCGGAAGCGTACCTTAATCAAACGTAATTCACGATAAACGATTCGGCGGTGTTTGGATCTTCTAAATCGATACGTAATCCTTATTATCTCTCTGATGATGGGATGTCAGACAAGATGAACAATACGTAGGATTCAGGGACCATAACCGACTTTATATACTGAATTGTCAATTAACCTAATCCGGTTCATCATGAATTAAGTAACGGCCTAGTATCTACACATAAAAGTCCATACATTTAATTAGATGCATTAAAGCCCAATCTATATAAAATCCTTATTAGATCACTTTAAATGGGCTTAACCAAAATTGATAGCCTTTTATTCAATATACAATAATTCACATATAAGCCCACACGATTGATTAAAATCCTTACAATCTCCCACTTGGGCTATATGTGTAACCTTACAATTGTATATCAATCATAACCTTATGAGTACTCAGAATTTTGCTATCATTACTGAATGCATCCCCAAACAATCCGGTCCATCAATTATATCAACATAGGATCAAAGCGGCTTTCGCTACATTAATCGTAACTAAACCTATCAATGGTCACGTATATCGACATAACTGAATGACATGGATCAAGTATGGATGTGTAGCATGGAAATTACATGTAATGTGATCTTCAACATGCCTATTTCCAACTGGTCCGACTTAAGTGAGATCATCCTTAAACAAGTTCAGAGATAATAAACCTGAAACCTTACAGCTATAAATAACTTCAACTTTAAACTGTATCCAAAAAAGGACAATAAATGTGTCTAATGCACCCAAAATATAAACTCCCACTGAAACCGAATATCCTCAAGAAATACAACACTCATATGAGTATTGTGCTCATGAAAGACATTGGGTTGTAATACTTTAGTAAGCGGATCCGCAATTATGGAGTTTGTTCCAATATGCTCTTATTAACACGTGTCCACTCTGAACTGTATCTTTCACAACCAGGAACTTATGTCAATTTATTTTGACTTAGTTGAGCTCCTGTTGTTATTGGAATATAAATCTGCTGAGTTATTGTCACAATATAACTTTAGTGGTCTTTCTTTACGGTACAGAATACGCAGCCCAGTGACAAAATTTCGCAGTTATATTCCATAATTAGATGTCCCCAAAATTGCTACAACTGTGCTGCCAATTGAAAGAAGCTAAAGTGTCTGTTAAGCACTCCATCCGGAAATAGCTCCAACAACTAGCAGATAAACGTAGCCTGATGTGGATCTTTTACTGTTTTGGCATCTAGCAAAAATCGGAATCATAATACCATATGATCTCCAACTGATCCGATTTTCTGTATGTGAGTATGTAATCTTTTGTTCTCTTTAAATACTTTATAACTCATGTTTGGCTGCTTTCCAAATGATCCATCTCAGGGTTACTTAAATATCTCCTTAGTATCCCAATAACGTATGCAATATCCGAACGCATACAAATTTGAGTATATATTAGATTCCCTATAGCTTAACTATATGAGATCCTCTGCATTTCTTTAACTTCAAGATAACTTTTCGGGCATTAGTCTTGACTAAATTTGTCTCCCTTAGCGATAGAGCTGTCCCCTGATTTACTGTCTTGCATGCCAAACCTCTTAAGTACTTTATCGATATAGCCATTTTATGACAATTCAAGAATACCCCGAGAACAATCCCGGTGTATCTGAATTCCTAAAGTACGTAGAATTCAGGGACCATAACCGACTTTATATACTGAATTGCCAATTAACCTAATTCGGCCCATCATGAATTAGGTAACGGCCTGGTATCTACATATAAAAATCCATACATTTAATTAGATGCATTAAAGCCCGATCTATATAAAATCCTTATTAGATCACTTTAAATGGGCTTAACCAAAATTGATAGTCTTTTATTCAATACACAATAATTCACATATAAGCCCACACGATTTATTAAAATTCTTACATTGATATCGTAAATTTCCATTTTTGAAGGTGAATGAACCATTTTATACCTGCAATTAGTTTTATTCTCTCCCTTTTTGAGGAACAAGGTCATTACGAAAATTCAATGTTTTCCAGAAAGCCATGGCTGAGGTCGAAGTGAATGCAAGTGAAAATGTTGTAAAGGCGTGCGGAGTTACACCTTCCGTTAGACATTGCGTATTCACATCCTCACTTTTGACCTGTATTTGGCGAGACAACTCTTCTGATGAACTCCCTTTTCTAATTGACCATAGCTGCTGGAGCGATGAATCCGTCTGCCTAAACAAAAAGGTAATCCCTCGGATCCGATATATCAAGAATTTTAAGCAAATTGCTGAGATGTAATGTAGTTTAATCCAATTTTCTCTGGAATTTACAGCTCTGGTATGCTTTGGGGAAATTGAAGGCAGAAAAATCTGCTTGGGAAGTTGCCAAGGAGAGCGGTGTTAAGCTTACGACCATTTGTCCCGGGCTTATAACCGGGCCAGATTTCTACGGTCATAGTCCAACATCTACAATTGCTTATCTCAAAGGTGTTCAAGAAATGTACGCCAATGGCTTGCTAGCAACTGTCGACGTAAATAGATTAGCAGAGGCACATGTATGTGTATTCGAGGGGATGAACACGACAGCATCCGGGAGGTACATTTGCTTTGACCGAATAATCGAAAGTGGAGACGAGATTGAAATTTTAGCTAGAGAGACTGGCATGAACACAAGCACAATAATAGGGGGCGCGTCAAGTAGCAACAGGGCTCGGTTTGAATTGTCGAACCAGAAGCTTTGTCGGCTGATGTCAAGAACATGGAGATGTTCTAATGAATAACAGGTAAAATTGTTGTTCAAGTTTTGCTTTGATAAAAAATTGAAAGAATAGGTACCTCTGTCAAATCCTTAAAACCAAAGATGCCTAATGAACGTAGAATAGAGTCTGTGTAACGTTTCAAACATGTGCTCAAACCGTTAAATCATATGTAATGTTCGATTTGAGAGGGTTTGTGATTATCTTACTCCTAGCAAATTTTTATTGTGTCCCCCCGGACCCCGAATTTGAACTCAAACACGTGTCTTGAGTATCTTATAAGTGTAACTTTTGATTTAAAACCCAAAAAAGTGCAGTTTGGGACTGTGTGTGTAACTTAAATAAGTGGATTATCTTAAAATTTCAGTATTTTGCACAATTGCCCTTACATTTTCTGTGTATTGCAATTCGTCCCCCTAAACTATTCCTATTGTTCGATTTGGTCACTGGAGACTCATTCTCATACAATTCAGTCCTTCAATTTTTGATTGTTACAATCTGATCCCAGAACTTTTCGACCGTTTCGGATAGAAAGTATTATAACATTTGTTATGCAGTCGACCGTACCTTCGATTTCATACCTTTACACTAACTTGACGAGAGTCAGCTGGATTAAACACATTAAAATAGCTGTTGAAATCAACCCAGTGAAATACCGTAAACTGAATAATAACGAATTTCACGAAATTGTGGATATGAGAAATAATTATAAATGTTTAATTAAAATTAATGTATAGAATTTAACGACAAATATCCAAATCATTTTTTCTTATAGAAAACCCAATTTGTTCAATATTTGTGTAGTTCATTTATCAAAAGAAACCAAAAAAAGAACAAAAAGCAAATGAAGAAACTGCAGATTTACTGCAAGAAAACTTCACTGAAGGTACCTTCATCAATGGCTGTTTGTTCAGACTCACGTGCGACGTCGTGGAGTTTAAGGAGGGAGTTGAAAAAGAGGGACATTTTTGCTTTATTCACTGACATTGGAAAACATATAAAAACTCCAAAACTCCCTCTACAAATACCCATGCTTCAGTGCATACATTTTAATATCAAAAAAATGCTTTGCTGTAGTCAAGATTTAGAATTCACTAAAATATATGTACTGTGTTCAAAGCCCACTAAGCATATTTACACACACACACACCCACGTGTGTGTCTGTGTGCAATTATGCCACACATTACTGTATGTATATACAATATATATATATTCATCTCATCTGTTCATATAACTGTTTAAGACTTCTCCGAAATCTCAAATTTCAGACCAAAAAAAAAAAAAAAGAACAGCAGTCTTAGCATCTTCATATTCATGGCTACATCGAATATTTCGAGTGCATTTGTCTGAATTCTCGAGAGTCATTGAATGAAAATCTACGAGTATTTGCAATCTGAGGTACGTAAATCTCCTCCATTATTAATACGAATTGTCAATGTGTACAAGTAGCATTCAGGTGTTGATACCAGATTTTAGATATTCTAGCTTCAATGTCCCGACTATTCATAGAATGTGAGAAGCTGGTGATTACACAGTAGATAAAAGTAGGATTTAAGTTAAAAGTTAATTTTTCTTAAATTATTATGTTTTGAGTGTAACTGTGTAAGTGCATTTTGTATATCATCGTGCATCCCTTAATTGGCTTTGGATCTGTAGATCTCTGTTAAGAAAAAAGAAACTTCATCTCCACCGTCCATCCTATTCTCCTTGATTGGTTCTTATTATTTTTATTATAATTATAATTATATAATTTTTTTTTCTTTTTAATTATTATCCATTGGGACGGCCATATTATTTTATCTGATACGGTCTTTAAATTACACTTTTTTTCTTTTTCTGTTGAAAATAATCTATTTTGGATTAAAAGTCTGCAGCAAAAAGCTGCTTTTAATTTGACTTTTTATATTTTTTAGGTAAAAATAATGATTGAAATTTGAACAGAAAAAATATGTTTAATTAAAAAGTAGTTTAAAAAATTATATAATTTATAAACTGATTTATAAAATAATTTATTTAATATTAATATTATTAAAAGTGAATTAAAGCCATGGTTGCTTTCGGCTTACTTTGACAATAATGTATAAGATTTGTCCGTTTATCAAATCCTAGTCATCAGATGAAAAAAATTTAAAAATATAAAGTAAAAAAAATCGAGTCTCAAGCCTTCATTTGGTAACACATTTTCTCAAACCACTTTTCAATCACATATTTTATCTCGAAAATGTCACATTCTTTATTTATTTTAAAAAAAAAAAAGGACTTCTACCAAATAGAGGCCTGCCCCATGCGGAATCTCCATGCCCTCATTGGAATTTGTTTTTTTTTTTCCCCTCTAATTAATAAACAAAAGAGAAAACAAATAATTAAAAGGACAGATCTTGGGTACTCATAAATTGTTGCCGGGGAATTAGTTTTGTTAATTTCATTTTCATCTTCTTGTTACAATAAATAAATATTGTAAAATATTTGTATCAGTATAGAATCTATAGATTCCTTTCCCTTACCCAACGGCAACACCCACCCACCCAACAACAAGATCTTATAGATTTCTGTGTGATTTTCACCTTCGTGAAAGTGTGATTACAATAAGACAATCTTATAATTTTTTTTTTTTTGTGTGAACCCAATTCTCCATTTTGTTCATTGACGTGTTTGCTATTTGAAGTATCGTATCTTGCTCAAGCTAACTCGAGTGATATTTAGAATAGAGTCCATGTAACTATTCGAGTATGTATTCAAACCATTAAATCATATGTACTTTGTCCATCTTAGTCCTCGTAAATTTCTATCGTGATCGTAAGAACCTGAAATCAATACACGTCTTATGAAATACTTAACTTGAGTATCTTATAAGGTAGAAATCTTGAAAAACACGATAAAATAACGATGCCTTTAGTTCGAATCATGATAGACGCGATAGAAACTCGTGAGTAGTAAGATGAGCACAGATGATTTAACGACTTAGGCAATCGTAACAGCCCAAGTTTATGTTCCTATTGTGCCTCGTGCATTTAGAGTCTATTTGGTAATGTGAAAAATTTTGATTTTTGTAATTTTATTTATTTATTTTATGGATGTACGGTTTAAAAATGTTTTAAAAGTAAAAAATTGTGGGCTTGATTAAGAATGAATGGTTGGGATTGAGTTTGAAAAGTCGTGGTGAAATTTTTTTATTTACCAAACAAGCTCTAAGAAATATTAGTGTGCATTTGGTCATTATTTTTTGTCACGCGCAATAAATATTTGTCATCTAGGTGATGTAAAAAAATTCACTGACATGCAGAGAAGATGTAATAAAACAGTGTCAAAAGCTTGTATTTTTACAAGACATGAAGAATAATAGAATTCAAGACATTCCAATGAGAGAATGTCTTTCACCAATTTGGTTTGGCTAAGTCTTTCACGTTCCCTTTGTCGTCTTTTAGACCATTTTTGTGAACCATATCATCATAGTCCAGTCTAGTCAAATTTCCTATCACTTCCTTGGCTTTAATTTTTATGGGATATTTAGGTTGGGTCCCCAACTTTGTTGCATGGTGTGGTTATGGCCTCTAACATACTTAAACTTGTACATTTGAATCCCCATGTGAACGAAATTGTCAATATGAATGATAAAATCGCGTAGGACTTACAGATGGATGACAAAAATATCATACAACTGAATATTTCTTACCAATTCAATTAAAAATAGCATTCTATTTTACCTCAACATTGATAGTTTGATTAAGTGGGAAGTGTTTGCTTGGAAGGGATTTTTTCGAAGTGGAAAACATTTTTTGAAAAATGTGTGGTTAAAGAAAAATCCGATTAACATTTAACACGATTCTTGTAAGTATAAATGGCACAATCAAATTGATCTCTTCAAATAAGAATCCGTTTTCTGAAATATCCTAACTTTCGTGCTTTGACGAGTCTTGTCATAAAAATCCTTAGAGCATCTCCAGCAGATTCTTTATATTTAGAGAGCATTTTTCACACTTTAGAAAGAATTTATAAATTTAGAGAGCTATTTTTTTAAATTACTCCAACAGCCTCTTCATCTTTTTCTCTATATTTTTCTTTTTTCAAAGAGCATTAATTTTTTTCCTTCAAATTTTGTTATTCCTCTAGTTCTAAATAAACATTTTCCCTATCAAGTATTCTCATTTGAGCTATTATACTGATTTTCATCCATATCAATTACAAAATTCAAGTTGCTGATTTTCCAAAAAAAAAAAAAAAATTCATATTGAAGAAAAATTGCAAACACAGAGAACGAATATACACACATAAGAATATAGCGTGGACGGTGGATACAAGGGTAGTTGAAAATGGGGTTGATAATTGTGCATGATATTTAATGAAGAAAGAGGGAGTGTATTGAAAAGTGAAATATTTCAATGTATTTAATAAGAGTTAGTGAGTTTGGAGTCAAACTCACTCTCTAAATTTAAAAGTTAATTTAAAGAGGCTATTGAAGTATTATTTTAAGACCTTGCTCTTTAAATTATAGAGGATTTTGAGTTTAAAGAGTTTGATGGAGATGGTCTTAAGCCTTAATTTCAATCCTCCCCGAGAGAATATGTGCATCTAAAAGTAAGGAAGAGGTGAAAAGGACGTAGAGTGAAATGTATGGGATGTTGTCCAAAATCCGTAAAATCGTAAGTTCCTAAACAAGAGGAGCTAGGGTTATAACCGCGAGTTTTGTTGGAAGTGATAAAATGATGAGACGGGTGTGAAAAAAGACGATTCATATAGTCAACCTCAAATGAGGTACTAGTTGTACCATCATCAAATATATTGTGTTGTGTACTAATTTACCCAAAATCGTTACGAGTAAATAATTGTCAAATATTTCACCATTAGACTTTCTATATTTTATTTTTGAACACAATAAATATAAATAGTGAGATGCAAAAGCAAGCACTAAAGCAACTGACGATTTTTCTGAGTCTGAAACTGAGTCTGAGTGTTCTCAGGTGAGTCTATTTCCTGTCCTACTTTGCTATAATCTGCCATTTTTCTCTGCTCAAAGAAACATCATATTATCAGAATCTTTTCTCTTACAGTGAAATTCACTTACACACATGTATTCTATACCTATTTGGAATTACCAGAATAATTGCATGGAGAAACATTTTCCAATCCTGTATATAAATGTTTGCAGGTTTTACAAGAAAGTGAGATCAAATGGAAGAAAACCCATCTCAGGGATTATCAAGAAATGGGGCCATGCGCCGCCGCCACGAAGTTGTGGATGAAGATGGAGTAGATAAGATTACGTGCACAGGGAAGTCATGTCAATCTTGCACAGCCGGTGTGATCGCCGACTGTGTCGCCGTCTGTTGCTGTCCATGCGCCGTCGTGAACCTCCTTGCACTGGCGTTTATCAAGGTGCCGTGGATGGTGGGCCGGAAGTGTTTCGGCATGGGCAAAAAAAACCGGCGGTTAAAGGAGAAGAATAGAAAATGTGAAAGGAGTTATAGCGACTGTTGTGGGGACACATTTGGAATTTCGGAAAAAGGACGGGTAAATGGAGGTACAGAATTGGAAATTGTATCACCTGAGGAAGAGCTACCGGACAATTTTTGCGCGGGGTTTGAGGATGAAGAAATTTTTCATTTGGGTTTTGGTAGGGTTTCTTTTACTGGAATTCCATGTGAAACTAAGGGTAATTAGGGAAATATAGTTTTTGAAAAATTATTTCTTGCTTAAGAAAGTTTAAACTGTTATAAAACTATCAAAATCTAAACAAGAATTAGAGATGAAGAGATGGAGAGAATAAAGAGGAGAATTCTCATTCCATTAGGTGTGTGAAATACAACAATGAATGCCTCTATTTATAGGAAGATAAAGTCATTCACAATAATTCTTTACAATATTAATTAGGTGGGAGTTAGGTAAGAAATTAGGTAGAGATCTACAAAGGAATTTCTTAATAATTTCTAATAATTTATAACACTCCCCCTTGAATGACTTATTGCTCAATTGTCTTCCTCGTTAAAACCTTGCTAAGAAAACCCAGTGGGATAAAACTTGAGCAAAGGAAAAAAGAGTACAGCTGCTCCCCCTGATGTTGGCCATCATTAATCATTGAGTCTAATATCCAAAATGACATCAATGATAAGTAGTACAAATCATGTACTGAAATCTGAAGTACTTCGCTGCTTCAGTGTTTTAGTGCTTTAGTGCTGCCTCGTTAAAACCTTGTCAGTAAAACCCAATGGGACAAAATCTGAACGAAGGAAAAAGAGTACAGCCGCTGCCTCGTTAAAACCTTGTCAGGAAAATCCTGTGGGACAAAACCTGGACGAAGGAAAAAGAGTACAGCATGACAGCATGATTCTCCCCCTGAAGTGTGCAATCAAGTATTCATGAACCTTTTGAATAATGATATCATCTTTCTTCTGGAATATATATGAAAATCTTCCTGTGTGTAGCCGATATCATAACATTCTTCATAAGATGTGTATGATTTTCTTCATTTGTTGATATCATTCCAGTATAACAATGTGTTGCTGAATTATAGCTTGTTGATAGCTATGATGATGCCTCAAAAACCTTGCTAGGAAAACCCTGTGGGACAAAACCTCAGCGAAGGGAAAAAGAGTGCAGTATTCTCATTAATTTTCATCAATACGCCTCAACTGTTGCCTCATTAAAAACCTTGCTAGGAAAACCCTGTGGGACAAAACCTCAGCTAAGGGAAAAAGAGTGCAACGCGTATTTATTCCTTTTCATGGAATATCACAAGTATATTGATGCAATCACGAATCTTTTCATCGTATAATTTATGATGAGCTTTATATAAATCGTTCATAGCTCATGATGTCATAACATGCTATATTAAGCAATGTTGTACTAATTTATTGATTGCATCTTTCACTTCTGGTGAATAATCAAATTTAGAATTCACTTCTGGTGAATAATTAAACATATTCATTTTCATATTCACTTCTGGTGAATAATTAAATCTAGAATTCACTTCTGGTGAATAATTAAACATATTCATTTTCATATTCACTTCTGGTGAATAATTAAATCTAGAATTCACTTCTGGTGAATAATTAAACATATTCATTTTCATATTCACTTCTGGTGAATAATTAAATCTAGAATTCACTTCTGGTGAATAATTAAACATATTCATTTTCCGAATTCACTTCTGGTGAATATTCATTTTCCGGATTCACTTCTGGTGAATATTCATTTTCCGGATTCATTTCTGGTGAATATTCATTTTTCGAATTCACTTCTGGTGAATATTCATTTTCCGGATTCATTTCTGATGGATAATATAATTTTGCATATTGAAAATCAATTGCATGCCCAAATATTCAAATATAATAATAGTACACTCCAATTTCACTTTCAACATATTATATCATGAAGTCATTTGTATCATTCTATAGTGATACTAATCTGGGCATATTGAATCTTTCAATGATTTATACATGTATGTTCTTGCACTTTATAAACTGCAATTTCTAATTTGCAGGAGCATAATCAATCATTGAAATAGATATCAATTTTGACATATAATCTACAATCATTTTACTTGAAATCCCAACGTACCGCGATCAACTGGTACATCAAAGAATACTCTCAAAGTACCGAGATGAGAATCATACATTTTGATCTCACTCATTGGTATATCAAAGAGCTCAAGCTAGTGATTTAGACTATAGTCTATCCACCATATGTCATGTTACACATTTAAGCATTTAGACTTCAGGTCGCAATTTGGACTTCAGGTCCTTGAACAATAATCCCTACATTGGGTTTATATACTTGGCCAAAGTATTATAATTTCATCAACCTCATTTTTATAAGAGGGTATGCAGTCGACTTATTTATCGATTCTATTTTAATATAACATAGAGAGATCTCTATATATGTTCTATCATCAGGTACCTGAGTCTCTTACATTTAACTATGTCCCTTTTACTCACTATGAGTATTTAACCTCAAAGGGATCATTTCAATCATTCAAGAGATATTTATTTTTGGAATCGATAGTCATTATGCTTCAGGCATAATTACGCTTCAGGCGTGTTTTCCCCAAATATTATATTATATCAATTGGCTAAAATGCCGCACATGTCGTCCCTTTTAGGGATGTAATTTCAACCATATATCTCGCTTTGGTAGATTGTATACATACCACACTTTTACAAATCATAAAGCTTCTCGAGCTAATCCCGTTTATTATAGAACTTCTGGTTCAATACGGTTTTATTTCATTTTGATGTATGAATATTTGATTCAATACAATATTGCTAAACTTCTGGTTCTGGTTCATACTATATACATATTTCACTTGTACGTATGAACTTCTAGTTCAGTAAGATATTTCACTTGTACGTATGAACTTCTGGTTCGGCAAGATATTTTACTTGTACGTATGAACTTCTGGTTCAATACAGTATTCATTTCATCAGTACATATTTATGTACAGTTCAAATCAGTATGCCTTTATTATTTTTATACCGAAAAATCAGGTACAATATCCAAGGAAATATCTCATGATCTCAATCTTGTCGCCAAATCTTCTCTTATATCGAAAAAGGTAATGACGCATTATCTCACCTTTTTAATAATTTATTCCATTATTTCTTGATGGAATCTATATTACTGACACGCGGAGCCACCGCTCTTTTACGCGTTAAATAATGCATTTAAATAGATGATTTGGGAAGAAGGCTAGATCCATCAAAAATGGATATCATACTTTCAAATATTCGCAAATATTATTCCAATCTTCCAGTAAATGATTTGAGAAAAATTTATCGAATTAGGCTCGAAAGATTGAGGTTGCTGATGGATCATGGTATCCCAGAAGATGTTCGCTGGTTGATCGAAGCAAAAGTTCGATTAGCTGGTGAATTGCCATTGACATTTCCTAAACACATGCCTGGTTTAGGAAAAAGTACTTTTGCAAAGAAACGAAGAGCAAAAAGGCTTAACGGTTGTTACAAATGTGCTCGTTGGACATGTGATACTCGTTGCAAATCAGTAGGATATTCTTCTGGAAATCGGGATGACAAAATCGATTTCATTAAGGGTGGACTGAGTAAGGAGTCATTGGATGATATCCGATTGACTCTTGAGACGCACCCAAGTGGGTATGTGCAACGTGAACTCCTTTCCTTATATGCTCAATTTAACAAGGATAAAAACCGTTATAGTCTCAAAAATATAGTAGCAAAAGATCCTGTTTGCCAAGCTGTTATAAACAATGATGTTTTGGCTGTTCAGCATTGATACAAGGTAAATCTTTTGATATATATGCACATATAAAATATTTTCCCGTTTCCTTTCACGAGTTTTGATAAAGGCTGTTTAAATATTAAATCACCGAAAGGTGAGTAGGGTGATTTTGTCAAAAGTAAATCTTCACTTTTTCAAAAGACGAGCGGAAATAGTGAAGTTTTTCGGTTTTAAATAGCCAAACATTTTTCATAGTTCATTCATCCCAAAATAACATTTTCTCGTAAGTTTTTCCTTCTTTACTTTCAAAAATGGAAGGATCAAAACTTCGACAGATCAAAACTATCTGTGTATTTTGTGGATCAAAAGTGGGAAAAGGTTTTGGGTATCTAGAAGCAGCCGTGGATTTAGGAAAGAAATTGGGAGAGAAAGGTATCACTCTCGTGTATGGAGGAGGTAGCAGTGGATTGATGGGTTGTGTTTCACAATCCGCTCTAGTAGAGAAAGCAAGAGTGATAGGTGTTATACCTACTCCTTTAGCTGATATCGCAGGCAAAACACGAGGGCATGAAGTACAAACCTTATCTATCCATGAACGCATAACTTGCATGTTATATGGTTCTGATGCCTTCATAGCTCTACCTGGAGGTTTTGGTACTTTAGAAGAAATCTTTAATATTACCTCATGGGCTCAACTAGATCTCCATACTAAGCCTATTGGGCTTTTAAATGTAAACAATTTCTTTGATGGTTTACTAACATTTCTTGATTATGCTGTGGAACAGGGATTCATCTCTCCATTTTCTAGGAGAATCCTTATTTCTGCTCCTACTATTGAGGAACTGCTGGATAAGTTACAATCATATATTCCAATACAAGATCCAGCAGGAGTAAAGATAGATTGGTCGCAAGGAAGGGGAATCAAGCGAAAATGGAGTCCGGTTAATGTAAATTTATCTTTGTGAACTCTAGAATAGGTGGTGGTAGAGTACGGAGTATTCTCACTCTTGAGACACACCATAAATTTCTAGGATTTTATCAGTGTTTTAATCTTGTGTACCTCAAAGATTTAAGGTGGTAGAGTATGGAGTATTTCTTACTCTTGAGACACACCTTTTTCTTTATTTCCTCAAAATGTCAGAGGTGGTAGGATACGGCTACTCCCGAAACACATCTCTTATTTTGAGGATTATAAATGTTTTTCCTCTTTTTCGTTTTGCATGTATGACTCGTTTTATGCTTATTCAGGAGCAATAATAATATCATTTCAGTATATTTAGATGATAATTTTTACTTCTTCTGGAGTAAATATGTACTTCTTCTGGAATACATAAGTACTCGTGCAAGAACTTTTCCAGACACTTATCATCTAATATTCATCTCATAATACTGATGAGATTATTTTCACATTAGCTATGTCCGTGCTATCATGTGATATTATTTTATCATACATCAACATTCTCTTGTTGAATAATTTTCATCCACCCATTCAAATTCAGATATTGGTAACTTCTGGTACCATTGGATAAAATATTTTTATCAACATTTACCAACTTTTTGGTAGTGATAACTTCTGGTATCATTTGATGAAATATTATCTATCTTTAGTAGTGATAACTTCTGGTATCATTTAATGAAGTATTAAATAACAATATTTTATTAACAATAATAATACTAGGGTTATACCACCAAGTATATATTAACAATAATATTGTATATATATTAACAATAATAATACTGGGGTTATACCACCAAGTATATATTAAAAATAATATTGTATATATATTAACAATAATGATACTGGGGTTATACCACCACGTATATATGTTGACAACAATCCTCTAATATGTTAGAATTAACCAACAATTGAGGTGTTTATATGTATTCAATTGATAAACCGACCATATAGGCGGTGTCAACATAATAAAATAATTAAACCGACCATATAGACGATGTCAACATAATGAAATAATTAAACCGACCATATAGGCGGTATCAACATAATGAAATAATTAAACCGACCATATAGGCGATGTCAACATAATGAAATAATTAAACCGACCATATAGGCGGTATCAACATAATGAAATAATTAAACCGACCATATAGGCGGTATCAACGTAATGAAATAATTACCTTTCATGAGTGAGTGAATCATATCTTTCAGTCAAGGTATTCATAATAGTCCAATCCGTTACGGTGCGTGAATTTGCTTTGAAAGTTTCGGGTTACACAATTTCTCCAATTTTTTCTATGGACTTGGAATTGATTTTCTAATCTATGATGTATAAATGATTTTCTAATACCAAAAACACTAGATTTGAAATATGAAACGTTGATTAATAATAATCTGGTTTCTGATACAGAAGTTCATCATTTAGATGCAACTGTAGAGCATACTCCCGTCGTATTACTCAATTGGCTAGAGACTCGTGCCGATAACGTGTTATAAAACTATCAAAATCTAAACAAGAATTAGAGATGAAGAGATGGAGAGAATAAAGAGGAGAATTCTCATTCCATTAGGTGTGTGAAATACAACAATGAATGCCTCTATTTATAGGAAGATAAAGTCATTCACAATAATTCTTTACAATATTAATTAGGTGGGAGTTAGGTAAGAAATTAGGTAGAGATCTACAAAGGAATTTCTTAATAATTTCTAATAATTTATAACATAAACATCAAATTGTTTTCTTCTCTCTCTTTTTTGGGCTTCAAAGGATGAGAGTAAATGTCCATTTTACCCTTTGGCCTTGGCTTTTGAATTTGATGTATAGGTCTCCTATTACTTAGGTACAGAAATGAAGAATTTGATTTTATGCCGTCTTTCTTTGTAAAATTGTGCAGTTAATTTTAGGCTGTGTTTGATAGAAAAGATGGAAAATAGATGGTAGGAAAATATTTTCTAGGAATTGATTTGGTTGAAAATTATTTTCCTGAAAAATGTTAATTTGAAGTGTTTGATTAGATTATTTTACCAAGTTAAAAAGTGGGAGATTTTTCAAATTTTGTTGTTTGATTGATATTATTTTACATGGCAAATAATCAAAATTTAATAAATTTAATAAAAAAAAAAATTTCTTCACACATTTGTACTTGATAATAATAATGTTAATTTCTGAAAAAAAATAAGTCAATTAACAATAATAAAAATGATCAAACGTGACGCAAAAGAATTTTCCACCTTAACTGGAAAATATTTTCTCAACAAATAGGTAAGAAAATATTTTCAAGACAAATTTTTCCAACCAAATACCCAACAAATGCAAAAAGTGAAAAATATTTTCCATGATTTGACATTTTCCTGAAAAATAAGGCTGTATCAAACACAGCCCTAGATTTTTTTTTAAAAAAAAAAAAAAAAATTCTTAATCCGGATTAATTAATTTAAAAAAATCCACATTTTAACATGTACAAATTGATTTTTTTTGAATTAATTAATGTTTATATCCAATTTTGTTGTAGATACAATTATAAATAACATTCCATTTGTTGCATGCTTCATTTTATCAATTATTCATGTTCATTCTAAGGATAATTTTGTTTAATTAATGTTGATTGATTTGTTTAATCTTAAAAAAAAAAAAAAAAACTTTAGACAAAGTAGCCTGATCGAGTTGACACTACAAAAAAAAATTCCATTTTACTGACCGTCAAGTAAAATCAAATGCCTTAGACAGCTAAGTTGAAGATTTTGATAGTTTTGTAAGTGATTGATAAATTGCAATTGCAGTTTTTTAGTAAGAGCTTTAAGACTTAATAAAACAAGAGAAAACTACGGATGCTTTTTTGGGTGGGAGCTGAAAACCCTAATGAATCGGATATACAATGTTGTTGGCTACACCAACGCTCAAATTCGTTGATTGTTATTGTTTTGGCTAGGTGGTTTCAATAATCAACAATCTCTTTAACAGAAAGGACAAGAAATCTTCAAATGTCATCATGTTCCTCATACGAATTTCGAGACATGACAAG
This sequence comes from Ligustrum vulgare, assembly GCA_963555705.1. NCBI lineage: Eukaryota > Viridiplantae > Streptophyta > Magnoliopsida > Lamiales > Oleaceae > Ligustrum > Ligustrum vulgare. The sequence continues at coordinate 62,767,558 of OY743173.1, forward strand.
TGAAGAAATAACTCAAGTATGTGTAAATTGTAATGCCTCAATGAAAAGGGGGAAAAACTTACTACATTTCCCCGTTTGGTTCAGAAGTTTTTATATGACTTTCCTCTAAAACTCAATTTCAATCCCACGTTTTTTACACTTTTTGTAGCATCAACTATTTTCACACTTTTCAACATTTTTTCAACCACATATTCTCTAAAAAAAATTAATTTTCCTTCAATTTCTCCTTCACACCAAACAGGCTCTCCGTAAGCGTGATTGAGTTGGTCTGGTCCAGTTCTTCAAACATGTATTGCCAACAAAGGAAGGGGGGCTAAAGCACTCAACGTGCTGGGAATTAAAGCTATTTCCAAAATATCCATTTTTCTTTAATGGGATAAGTGTTAATTTCCAGCTAATAGACCTGAATTTTTAAATTAAGCCCTTGTTTGGTTCATGGGTTTTTGAACAATTTCTCACGTAACTCATTTTTAATTACACATTTTGATAGAATCTGTTACTTTTGCACTTTTCAATCGTACATTTTTTTCAAAAATTTAATTTTCCTCCAAAACCTCCTACATCAAACGGGCTCTAATTGACCTAAAAATTGAATTATTGCTTACTCGGCTAACATATATATATTGAAATCTATACTTATGAAATAAATATATTAACAAAATAAATTTGGTAAAGTACATCATCCTTAAGTACCTTTTTTTGTTCTTTTCTAGCTTTGTTGAAAAACCATGCCTCGCCTCCTCAGAGGCTTGTGGGAGTTGAGAAGGGCATTTCAATGTATTAAGATTTAAAATTTTATCTTGAAAGTAGAGGTGTTAATTCGGGAGGTTCGACTCAGGTCGGTCCGTCAACATAAAAGCTCAGTAACGACCCGCTTGAAAAAAAGCCCGCCCCCTGCTGGTTACGGGTCAGCCCACAAATTTTGAACTACAACCCAGGCCCGCCGACCATCCAGATCGAGCCTATGCGGGTCGCGGTTCATTCTAATTTAACCCGTATGAATAAAAATATAGATTTTTTCATATTTATAGCAAATTTTTGTCAAATTTCTAAATACAAAATGATTAAAATGATAAATTCATATTTATACCATAAAATATTTACATTGAATTTAAAATTATATTTTATGTCATATGAATTATTTCTAAATTTGCAAATTTATATAAAACATAAACAAATAACAATTAAATGCTAAATGTATTTCTAATTACTATTATCAAAGAACATTACGTTTTTTAGCTATTAAGGAGAAAAAAAATAAGATTTTGCTTTAAAAGTTATATTAGAATTTGTACAAGAAGAAAGATTTTCAATGTTACTATATTTAATAAAAATAGTTTTTTTTTTACGGGCCAGCGGGTTAACCGCAACACGCGAAGGTTTAATCCGTAAAATCTGTAATTTACAACTTCTTGACCCGTGAACTGTCCGCAGGGATCGGCCCGCGGTCCCGGATCGATCCGGGTCGGTTTTCACGAGTCTGATTGACCCGTCCGTCTTGACACCTCTACTTGAAAGTAACAAATTTATCAAAGAATAGTTCAAATCGTTGAATTATATTTCGATTATTAGTCGATACTAGGATTTTCCTAATTCCCTTAATATAACCCCGCAAAAAACGAATCAATTTTAAATTCCATTCACCCAATTTCGTCTGAAAATGATCAAATTACTCATTTGAGTTTAATGGAACTGGCCCCATATTAAGCCGGTCAAACTTATTAAGAGTAATCCAAGCAAGGATGTCAATGTGTATATATATATTTCAATAATTAATCGATGTGGGTTGCGTAAATGCACATGCAAACAAGTCACTGTAAGTATAACTTCTGTCAAAAAAATCAAATACGCTGATTCAATGATGTCAAACTAACAGAATATGCTTATTCTCCAACTACTATCATCCATGAAAACCTAGAGAGCAATGGCACAAGTTCACTACAAAAGTAGACTAAAGAACGAACAACAGGTCAAATCTGTAGATTAACATACACCTCATCAGACTTAAAAACTTGATGTATTCTCAACCACCCTTTTTACCTTTTCCACAGATGTTTCTACCTTCTCCAAGAGGGATTTGAGCTCATCCTTCAAGCTGGATTTGTCCTTGGGTGGAATTTTGTCACTGCAGTTTTCCAGCATTGCTTCCATCATCTCAAGTTTCTCCCTGATGATGCCAACGTCAGGCAACTCGCCCTCTGCATGCTGGTATGAGTCTGGCTCCTCGGAGATTTTTGTATGAGAACCATGAGGTGTTGAACCAGTCGAGGAATGCTGCAGCACATAGTTAACACATTGGCTGCCAAACGGACTTTTGTTTACAGAGGATCTGAAGGCTTCTCTTGCATCACGGTCATTCATGTAGACAACCTTCACACTATCAGAATCTGGCACCAAGCAAGTTTCTGTTTCATTCAGACTCCCAAACTTACTGAACTGCTGAACAATTTCCTCTTTAGCTGGCAAAGTGAATCCAGGGGAAAACGTCAAAATGAGGGACATTGATGAGGTTTTTCTCCCGGATTTATCAGCACTTTTTTTTGAGCGCAAACTCCCATCAGCTTTTCTCGGCGTGATTGTATCAGACTTCATTACTTTCTTTTGGTTACTGGCCTTGGTACTTTTCGGCTCGGAAGATCTGGCCTTTTTCTGAGTAAGATCATTTCCTAGATTATCTGGCTGAGAGTGCAGTGACTTTCTCTTCCGACCTGATTGGCATTTATGAAAAATCTTGTAGTCTGATCCCTGTGAATAGATTGAACTCCTGAATGCAGAAGTAAATTTTGAGACTGCATTAAGATAACTCTTCTTGGTCAAGTAAACATGATCAACAGCTGCAAACTGAATCTCAGATAACATATCACTAACATTAACATCCACTGCAGAAGTAAATGTCATCTTCTCTGTATCCTCACTTGCCTCGCTCAAATTAACAGACATGTCAAGTCCTTGCCGCTGTTTGTTAGGCAGTTTCTCCACAGGTATGTCTCCCGTGTGAGCTATCTTGGTATTTTTCTCTGATTCAACTTCTGATCGTTTCTTAAAGCTTGAACTTCCTTCCCTCCATTTTAGGTCTGTGTAAGGAGGAGATAGGTACCTGCTTTTCTTCCTTTCCCTTGGAGAAGATACCATTTCAGATGCCTCTATGGCTTCCTCTGTCACATTTCCCTCAGCTAAAACAATATTTTCCTTCGGTCTGCTTAATAAAGGATCATCATTTTTCACCACCACGCCCACATCATCACTTGCAGCATTTGACACCTTATTCTCTAAGATTTTGGAGGATTCAGAAACAGTAGTGTTCCTCTTCCCAACATTCTTCTTCTGCGTTGAAGAAGCTTCACCATTGCCACCATCCTCTACGCCTCTGTTATTACCCTTCCTCTTCTTGACAGATTTGGACTTGCCTGTTCCTTCGGTGACTGTAGTTCTCTTCTTAATTTTGGGCTTAACTTCCGGGTTTTCTTTCATAAGTTCAGCAACACTTTTCTGCTTCCTACCATTTGAAGGAGCTGCAGAATTCCCAGTACCTTCTGTGGGTAAAATGGATGAATCATCTTCAAGTGGACCGATAGGGACTTCAATTGGAACACTGAAATCAATCATGACCTCATCCACATTGTTACTTTTATTTTCAATCACATTTTTACTATTGTCTTCCAGACCTTCAATTTCTTGGGGTTCACAGTATACAGGCAAACGCCCACCACCTTTTGAACGATTAAAGGCAGAAAGCCAACTCTTCAAAACTGCAAACTCTATCATACTGCCAACAGAAACAGCTACTGCAATGCTTCTCACTCTTGCAAGTAATTCTGCAGGTTCATACATAGGAGTTGAAAGCCTACCAATATCAACCTCTGGCACAAGAACTCCGTCTTTGATTCCAACATTTTCCACCAGCGGCCGAGAAAGTCCAACTTTACGCTCCTCAGGTATACATTTACATGTCATATTTGATTCCGCAAGTCTACCGATCTCATCAACAGCCCTCTGAACAGCATTGAGAAAGCTCTTAGAACTACTGTCTTTCCAATTGTCTTCAAAGTTCTCCACAAAAGGTATTAGCTGAGATGGCAAGCACCAAGCACAAGAACCATCCCCAAAAAAGGCCAACAAGAGACGACCAGCCTGACCAGCATGGCCATGCTTCTCAGCAAATTCAGAAGCATCCAATGGATTATGAATCTGTCCAGGCCACCACGGATGACCCTTAATTTTACCCCAAACAAGATCTCCTACACGAAATCCATGCTCCTCACCCACCCAGTTTTCTTTATTCTCCATTTTTTCATTATCAGCAGCCATAATCTCAGTATTTCCTGGCACACCAACTTTCCCCACCTTTTCCCCAGTTTGTCCTGCGTTTTTACCCATAGTAACAGTACCATTCAATTGTTTATTATAACTACCCAGAACTACTGCGTTCTCTGCACTGGAGCCCTCCTCATCTTTATTTTTAAACATTTTCTCCCTGCCATCAACATCATCCGAAGAACCAAAAGCATAAGCTCTAAGAGTAACACAATTAGTCACGTCAACATTAGATACATTATTAATATTCTCAGACTCATTTTCATCATCCTTCTCAGCACCTAAATCAGACTCCAACTTCTCAAAACTAGTCTCCACAACAGTTTCCGTCTCAACAAGGCACTTGGTAACTATAACTGAATCGTCATCTCTGTTCAAATCAGAAGAACTAACCTGCTTTAACAGGTTCTCTTCCGGTTCGGAACGGGAACCCCAATTCCCATCCATTTTGGGATCCGAACTGCTCTTTTGCGCTTTAGAAGAGTCAGCTATTTCTGCAGAAGAACCAGCAAGAATTTTTCTGGCAGCTTCAATTTCTTGAGAAGTTTCCATTTCTATAGAAAACCCAAATTTACGGAACGCCAAGCAAAAACCCTTCTCCAACGATTCTTCCAATCTCCCCTGTAGTGATAATAAGCCAAATGGAAACCAAATAAATAACAGTACTAGTGAACTAAAAATCTACGACAAAATTTTCTAGGATTTTCACTCCCATAAAAAATAAACCGAATAAATTCCAAACGAACCCACACAAAGCAAAGGGGCAATAATAACAGTGAAAAAAAAAAAAAAACAGCAACAAGGTCAAGAAGTTCGAGAAGGTACCAAATAATCACTGCTGGCAGTAAAAGTTACATAGCGGAGATGATGATACCTTATATAGTATATACACAAATTTTCCTAAGTCATTTTTCTTCAAGACAAGAAGATTCTTGAAACCTCTTTGAGAGTTGAAATTGCAGTTTTATAATAAAGAAAATTAGGGTTTATAAATGAACCTTTCAGCTACTAATTTCTTTTCTTTCAAAATAGCAATTATTCTGGCAAATAAACGCAAGCAGTGTGTAATTTTTCTAGGCGGTGGAGCCGTTTTTGGGTAATAAATTGATAAAAATTTGTATCACTTGTGAAAGTACAGTGATGAGAGCTACTCGCTCTCTTGTGAACCTTTGTAGTAACTAGGGTTTTTATAAATTGACGTGGCGTGCGGTGGTAGCGAGTGGCTTCGGAATTTGACTCCAGGACAAATGTTTAGGAGAGTGTAATTTACCGTAACTGACAGTAGCCATCTGTAACGTAAAATTTGGCCTCAATTAGGGGACCGGCTCTTCCATTCGCGAGCGAACGAACCAATAGTGAATCACTTGAGCGAGCCTGATGAACCATCTCATCTCAAGATCGCCAGCAACTCATATTTTAGATACGAAAGTAATTTTCAATTAAAAAAGGTGAGCCATGAATGATTTGTCCTATCAAGGAACAAGTTTGTAGGACTAGTCGATCTAAACTTTCTTTCGGGATTGTCCTCCGTCCTAGACGTCTTAAATAGGAACTTCACCACAATAGCACACAAGTCAATCTACACTACGAGCTGAATATGAATCTTGCATTTCTGGAATAAGAGTTTACATGCTTGGGTTCAGAAACTGGAAGTAGAAATAGAAATTGGTGTTCCTGTATTGAAAAAAAAAAAAAATGAAGATTCAAATTTTGATTGAGTCCCAATTTTGACACATGAACTACTGACATTTGACTTCAAGTTTGAAAGTATAGGAAATTTTGATTACCGAGGAATCAGTTTGTTGCTGTTGAAAGTTCGAATTCCCCAACGTCGAAGAACAGTGACAATTCTTATGTATTGGGTGAGGGTGAGGAGAACTTCTCTAGCAGAAAATGGGGGTTGAAGGAGAGAATTAGGGATTTAACATTCAATTGGAGAAGTTTTAAGTTAAAAATGAAAAGGGTCCCAAGTCTGGTATATATAGATATTCATGAAAATTAGGTTACTTGGGGAGAAAGAATGTTGAATTCCGCACAAAAAACCCAGTCGTGGCCCAGACTTTTAACCGTGCGACCGCGCGGTTATAAATGTTGCGATTGCACGCCTCTGCAGGTCTGTTTCAGTTGTCAATTTTTTAAGTTATGCGACCGCGCGGTTTCCTGGTTGGATGCAATTTTCATCTTTTGAAGTGCTACAAGTTGGTCCATGTCTTTTAATTGCACAGCAAATCCTCCAACTTTAAATTGTTGCAATTTAGCTCCTGAACTTCTGATTTCTTCCAAATTTGATTTCTTCTTCCATTTTTCAACCAATTGGCCATTTGAGTAACCGCATCAATTCTTGATTTGCACACTTTGACATTTTTATCATCCAATTGCTTGATTTTGACTTCAATTCCATTGTTTTCTCGACTTTGGGTTATTTCTTAAATATAAACAAATACAACCAAAATAAATAGTAAAATTCTTGAACAAACAATAAAAATCCTACTTTTAGGATAGAAATAAGTCTATAAAATACACTTATCAACATGAGACTAACTGTTTGGTCCAAGTTGCAGCCACGTAGGGTTTTTGTTAGACACTTGGACAATTCCATCCATTGACCCAAACGGCATCCATAGCAGTGAGGATTGAGAAACACATTTCATTGTTTAGTTACCATTGAGTTACACTTAAAAAATCAGTGGGTAAATAATAACTTTACGGAAAGTTCAGTGACCACCATTGGCAATAATTCATCCATTAATAATTGGACCCCAGAAACTGTAGACTGGAATTTTTATTTTTTTTAATTTTTTTTTTTATTTTTTTTATATGGTGGAATTCAAATTCTAACTTCATTCAATATCCAACTTCTATTTATAAATGGACCCAGAATGTGGTTGTCATGGCAATTTTTTTCCTGCTGAATGGATTTCTTTTGTGGTATTCAATTTCTAATTGTGGAAATTACATGGACTCATGTTTTGTAAGAATCAAATTCAAATATAAGACCAAACTTATAAACCTTCAAAAATCAGGTTTTAATTAAGATTCAAATAATTAATTAATTAACACAATCTAAAATTAAATTATTATCCAACCCTATTTCAATCTCACACAACACCACACAAAACCCTAATTGTTCTCTCTCTCTCTCTCTCTCTCTCTCTCTCTCTCTCTCTCTCTCTCTCTCTCTCTCTCTCTCTCTCTCTCTCTCTCTCTCTCTCTATATATATATATATATATATTCCATCCACTCGTTTAATCATCTATTCAGACCCAAACGCCGCCTTATTCCCACCACCCCCGCCGGCCTCTGCAACTCGATCTAAAGGTAACCGTGACAGCTATTTCCTAGAGATAGCGTCGACTCTTCAAATCACCACCACCACCTCCTTCCACCAACGGTCACACCCCATGGCAGCGGAGATTTGAACTTTGAAGGTAACTGCGACGCCTCTATTTTCCAAGAGGCAGCGATACGTGGTGCAATATGTGTACGTCTTTGATCTGGTGTTCTAGTGCATGTGAGCGATGATGCATCTTTGATCTAATGGTGTGGTGCTTCGATCCTGTGGTATTTTGCAAGTAGTGGTACTGCTGGCGCTGGTGGTGGAGGCGGCGTTGACGTGGAGGTAGCGAACGAAACCTTTTTAGTTTCTGTACACTCGTTAAGCCTCTTTAGTATTTCTGATTGCTTGCTCAGATTCATGTTAGGACTTATGGTGGTTGATCAGATTGAGATCATATTGGTGAATGGATTTGGGGTAAGTATGGTAAATATAGTTTTAATTTGAAGCAATTTTTAATTTGAATGCTTACCCTAGAGGCGGCGGTGGCACCGTGGCATGGAGGTGTTGTTGAGACGATGTGAGCAGTGATCGGAGAGGTGTATGTTTGATGAAAACAACAATATGACTCAGAATATTTGATATATGTGACTTAAAAATTTACCTAAATAATTGACAAGTTGTAATTTAATAATTTGATAAGTTATGACCTAGAAATAAGTCGGCTCGATTAATTTGACATTTTGTAACATATTGATTTAACAATTTGTGACCTTAAATTACAGGCATTGTGACCTAAAAATCAGTCTGATTTGTAACCTAATATTTTGTTAATTTGTGACTTTGAAATCATTTGTGATTAAAGAGATTTGTGTTTTGTGACCTGAAATTATATAGAGTTGTGACCACAATATATATTTTTAATAAGATATTTTTAATAATTTAATTTAATTAAGTGAAATTAACTACAACCTGATTTTTGAAATTATATAGGTTTAGTCTCATTTTTGAAATATGTATACTTAAACACCTTATTTATGTATTTTTCCCTTTCTAAATTCATTAAATATCCAACTTCTATTTGTAAATGGACCTAGAATGTGGATGTCATGGCCTCTTATTTTTTATTATTATTATTTTTTTATAACAGTCAGGTAATCCTTTATTTAAAATTTTAGCTCCTGTTCTCTTTGCTGTTTTGAGGTCGTTTTCTGTTTTTATTTTCGAAAACGCTAAAAACGCGTTCTCTTTACCATTTTCGAAAACGCATTTTGGAAAACAAAAAAAAAAAAAAATTGTACACAAAACGGAAAACGCCCGAAACATCGTTTTGTGTGTATTTCGACAAAAAATGTCCAAAACGCGGAAAACGCGTTTTGGGAATTTTTTTTTTTTTTTATAGAATTATCTTAACTTAGAAGTAAGCTTAATATAAAGTTTTTATTTTTTTTATTTTTTTTAGAATTATCCTAGCTTGGAACTAAGCCTAAATAAAGATTTTTTTTTTTTTTTTTTTTTGAGAATTATCCTAACTTGGAACTTAGTTTAAATAAAGTTTTATTGAATTCAATATCAACATTACAAAAAAAAATCAAATGAGAATTCTTGTTGTTATATTTCAAAAAATGCAATGATAAATGGACTATGGTGGTTTTGAAAGAACTTGCATTTTCTAGATTTTAATAGAAGTAGAGCTTTCTCAAGTCCCGAACCTGATCAAGCTGTGTTAATATAGACTCTTAATGCTCACATTAGTGTGTTGCATGTAGGGATGACAAAACGGCTCGTCGGCTCGGGCCGCTCGGGCTCGGCTCGGAAAAAGCTCGGGCTAAGCTCGGCTCGCAGCTCGAGATTTCGAGCCAAAGCTCGAGCCGAGCTTTTTTTTGAGAGACGGGCTTTGGCTCGGCTCGGCTCGAGCAAAAAAAAAAGCCCGCTAAAAAAGCTCGATGGGAGCTTGAACAATGAATTTCGACCACGAGTTCGGTTCAACTTACTATATATAAACATTTTCAATAAAGATTTAATGAATTTTTGCTATAAAAATAAGAAAAAAAGTAAAAGCTCGGGACTTGGCTCGACTCGGCTCGGAAAAAGCTCGAGCTAAAGCTCGAGTCGAGCCTTATTTTTGGGGACGAGCTTTAGTTCGGCTCGGCTCGGGCCAAAAAAAGCTCGAGCCAAGTTCGAGCCTTGATCTTCGGTTCGCGAGCCGGCTCGGCTCGGCTCGTTGACATCCCTAGTTGCATGTAACCATATTTTTAGTGTATTGTGAAAGGAAATTTGAGTTGGAGTTAGTAGTATTCTGCAAGCAAATTAATTAAAAATAGTTTAAATAATGTTCTGCAAAATTTCAAACAGAACGTGTTTTCCAGCTTTTCATTTTCAAAAACAGTTTTCAGAAATGACAAACCAAACGCGTTTTCAGCAAATTTGAAAACAAAAAACACAAAACATTTTCGAAAATGAAAATACAAAATAAAACACAAACAGAACGCCACCTTAGGTAGCGTTCTGTTTGTATTTCGTTTTGTGTTCTCATTTTTGAAAACGTTTTTCTGTTTTATATTTTCGTTTTTAAATTTGTTAAAACGTATTTGCTTTATCATTTTACAAAATTATTTCTAAAAGGGAAAACTCGAAAATACGTTATGTTTGAAATTTGAAATATATCATATTAAATTATAAAAACTGCTCAAGAGGTATAAAACTTTTAAAGGTGTACAAATCGGTCCTCATCTTCAACCTTCAGCCACCAATCCCGCTACACCCCAACCTCCACAACCACATATCAAACCCACCTCCAACCACACAACTCGTACCACACCACCTTAAAGGCTTAAACCATCAACCACCATAACCACACCACCTGAAAATGACCAAACCCAATTGCAACTCGCAAGGCACTCATCAGACATCAATCACATATGAATAGTAGCTACAAGAGTTCAATGAGGAGCCCAGTACGAATTGAGCAGATTGAGAGTAATCCAGTGAAGTATAGGAGGAAACAAACTAACTGGGATAGCTTCAATCCACCATATCTTACTAGGTCACAAAATCACGCTTCCTATGGCGAGACAACCTCGCAATGAACAATATATATATACCCACAAGTTCTCCTGTCCAAATCTGAGCAATATGATGTGTAGAAGAACTTAGTAATAAAGTTGAATCTAGGTAGGGTATAGACAACCCAGCTTCTTAAATGCTATAAAATATATCTATCTATATCTATACATGTATAAAAGTATTTGAATTTTACGAATACTTATCGAAATAGATACAATTGAAAACAATTTTCGTGCATCACACGGGGTAAATACTAGTTTGCATAGATACCCTAGAGCGTGGTTGTCATGGGATTTTTTTTTTTTTTTTAAACCGTTATGTAAATCTTTATTCAAGATTTTATTTTTGATCGTTTTAACTTCCATTAATTAGCATTTTTCAAGTTCAACTGCCATTTTTTGGCGATTTTTTCCGTATTGAGTTTCCATGTACTTGATGGTTTTGTATATGTTGTAAATACTAATGTTGATTTTTATATAAATACTAATATCCACTCACGAAATTATCACTTCAAACAATATTTCTAGTTACATCATATATGTTGCTAAGAAACCTGTTTTCAGTCATGGACAACTATTAGTTGTTATATCTTAATTTTTATATAAATATCAATATCCACTCATGAAATTATCACTTCAAACAGAGCTAAAAATTCATTCCCACCGGAGGTTATAATCATTTCCAATTACATCATATATGTTGCTAAGAAACATGTTTTCAGTCATGGACAATTATACGTTGTTATATCGTTGGTCACAATAAACGTTATGTATAAAGAGGTTTTTCGTAATTTATAATGATAATATTCGACTGCATCGCTTTACATAATTTTTAATGTTTATATAACAAATTGTACAAAATTTTATGATTCGTTCATTGCACGGATAGACAACCAATTTTTCATTAATCATTGTATCGCATGTCAACTCATAACCTCCATGGCGAAATTGCTATGTTGTCAGAAGTGAGCACCGTTATGTTGCCCACCCATCAATGAGAATGCACAAAGTGTCTCATTGGTGGGTGGACAACATAACGTTGCCCACTTCTAACAACAAAGCTGACCTATGGTAATAATTATATATATGCCTCTGTTTGTTAAATTTTTTTTGTTTAAAAACATGTTTTTTTATGTTTTCTAGGTAAGATATGTGGTTAAAAATTAGAGAAAGAAAATATGTGTGGTTAAAAAGTGGTTTGAAAAATTGTATAAAAAAAACATGTTTAAAAACATGTTTCTCTTAATTTTCCAAACAGATGTTAGATTTCATTTTTTAATCACGTATTCCAATAAATTCCCAAGAATATCTACAACTAATTCTATTTATACATAAATTAATTCGTTTATAATACATAAGCAATTACGCAATAGATCAACTATAGAACTTAATACGTCAATTTGGGAATGAATGTGACGGAATTTAACATGTAGAAATTAGTCCACTCACCACTCACCACCTTAATTCCCTTAATTCTAACTAGTATCACACTCGAACGTTACATGAGAGAATAATATGAAATAATTATATTGTAAATATAATTTTAAAATAGAAAAATAAATTTGAACATATAATTTACTTTGATTAATGATAAAAATTGTCAATAAATGCTCAAAGTAAAAATGAATTAAAATTCTCATAAATTTTGGAAAACCTCTTTAATTACTAAATTGTTTGTACAGTTTGCAGTTGTTCACACCTATGTGATGCATGGAAGTTATTACAGACAAAATATATTTAAAAAGTTGTTCAAACTTAAATTAAATAATACAATTTTTCAAACCTATGTTGCATAAAATAAATAAAAATTGTGTCCAACTATTTTTTACTGCAGCTTATGGTTGTCCACACTTTTGTGATGTATGGAAGTTGTTATAGATAAAATAAATTTTAAATAATTGCTCAAACTTAAATTAAATAATGCAATTTTTTAAACCTATGTTGCATAGGATAAATAAATAAAAAATTGTCCAAATTTTTTTGTTGTAAAAATTTTCAAATTTAGAAAGTTATTTTTGCGGAAAATCATGTGTAAATTTTAGTGACGACTATTTTACTTTAATATATAGTATAGATAGATATAGATAGTATAGATTTATATATCACCCAAAATATGACGGAATTTGACATGTAGAAATTAGTCCACTCACCACCTTATTACCCATAATTCTAATTTATATCACCCAAAATGTTCTTTTTGTTGTAAAACTATAAAAATCATAACAAAGAAAAGAAGAGAGATGGAGAGAATGAGAGAAATGCTTCTCATTTTTAGGTGTAAGTGATACTACAAACTCAAGCCCCTATTTATAGGGGTGATCAATGATACAATCGTAATATATAAGTTTACAGGGGTACAATAGTAATAGGTCATTCACATTATATATTATTTATAACACTCCCCCTTACATGACATATTCCGTAATTACTGTCTCGTTAAAACTTTGCTAAGATAACCCAGTGGGATAAAACTTGAGCGAAGAAAAAAGAGTACAGCTACTCCCCCTGATGTTGGCCATCATGAATCATTGAATCTAATGTTTGAAGTGACATTCAATTATAAGTAGAGCAAATTATGTACTGAAGCTTGAAGTTTTGAAGTGCTGCCTCGTTAAAACCTTGTCAGTAAAATTCAGTGGGATAAAATCTGAACCAAGGAAAAATAGTACTGCCACTGTCTCATTAAAACCTTGTCGGCTAACCTAGTAAGACAAAACCTGGACGAAGGAAAAAGAATACAACATGATTCTCCTTGAAGTGTGCAATCGAGTATTCATGAACTTCTTGAACATTGATATCATCTTTCGTCTGGAATATATATATATATATATATATCTCCTTGTGTGTAGCCGATATCATAATATTCTTCATAAGATGTTTATAATTTTCTTCATTTATTAATATCATTCCAGTATAAAAATATGTTGCTGAATTATAACTCGTAGATAGGTATGATAATGCCTAAAAAACCTTGCTAGGAAAACCATGTGGGACAAAACCTTAGCGAAGGAAAAAAGAGTACATTATTCCCATTAATTCTCATTAATACGCCACAACTGCTGCCTCATTAAAAATCTTGTTAGGAAAACCCCGTGGGACAAAATCTCAGTTAAGGGAAAAAGAGTGCAACGCGTATTTATTCATTTCATAGAATATCACAAGTATATTGATGCAATCTCGAATCTTTTCATTAAATATATCATTTATGGTGAGCTTTATATAAATCGTTCATAGGTCATTTATGATATCATAACATGCTATATCAAGCAATGTTTTACTAATTTACCGATTGCATTGTTTACTTCTGGTGAATAATCAAATTCAGAATTCACTTCTAGCAAATAATTAAATCTAGAATTCACTTCTAGTGAATAATTAAACATATTCACTTCTAGTGAATAATTAAATATTCATTTTTAAATTCACTTCTAGTGAATAATCAACTTCCCAGATATCAATAATAGTACACTCCAATTTCAATTTCAGCATATTATATCATGGAGTCATCTGTATCATTCTATAGCGATACTACTCTGGGTATATTGAATCTTTCAATGATTATACTTGTATGTTCTTACATCTCATAAACCACAATTTCTAATTTGTATAAGTGTAATCAATTATTGAAATAGATATCAATTTCTACTTATAATCTACAATCATTTTACTTGAAATCCCAACGACCGCGATCAACTGGTACATCAAAGAATACTCCCAAAGTACCAAGATGAGAATCATACATTTTGATCTCACTCATTGGTATATCAAAGAGCTCAAGCTAGTGATTTAGATTATAGTCTATCCACCATATGTCATGCCAGTTCTATGAAAAATTCCGGGCGCAACGAGTCATCTTTTAAGACTATGTAATATTTTTCATTTGTACAAATAATTATTGGCTTTACACATTTAAGTGTTTGGACTTCAGTTCCTTGAACAATAATCCCTACATTGGGGTTTTATATTTGGCCAAAGTATTATAATTTCATCAACCTCATTTTCACAAAAGAGTTGTGTATGTATTCGATTTATTTATCAATTCTATTTCATCTCAATATAACATATAGAGATCTCTTTACATTTTCTATCATCAAGTACATAAATTTTTTATCATTTAACTATGTCCATTTTACTCACCATGAGTATTTAGCCTCAAAGGGATCATGATGTGATCCAGACCACGGATACAAGCCCGCACAAAGATCCGTTGAAAATCAAAGGAGGACCGATGACTCGATTGCAAGCAAAGAGGGCCAATGAAGCAATGGGCAAGTTAGTTCAAGAAACAATGGCCAAAACAATGTTCGTGACATCAAAAGAAGCAAGTTCCATGTTGGGACCGAGCCAAAACAAAGAGTGGATCAACCTCATTCAAGCCGACGAAGAAAATTGCAATTTTTCAAAATTCACGGCCGTAACATATGGGAGCTCACGGCCGTAACCAACATACTGTTGAAAACTGTGATTTGAAGAAAATTGGACTTACGGCCGTAACGTATATTTGTCACGGTCGTAAGTCCGTAACATTGCCTCGGATCAAAAACAAGATTTTCAGAAATTTGGTTTACGGCCGTAAAAATAGTCTCACGACCGTAATGTTGGAACAGAAAGGGCCTTACGGCCGTAAAGTGAAGGTTCACGGCCGTAAATAATTATATGCGTGAATTTAGGAATTTTATTTATTTCCTTATTCTTTGGTATTTGTTTCCTAGTTTAATTAAAACGCTTAACCTAGTTTTGACCCTATTTATAGAGATGTAATTTTCATTATTCATGACACAACTTTGATATTATAATTGAGAGGTTATTCTGCTTTCACAATCTTATTCTTCATTGAATAAATCCCGAACTTGTGAGTTATTCTTGTTTGTTCAAATCTCGGTGAGAATTATTATTGCTTGTGATCAAGAGGTCAATATATCCCAGTGATTGTATTGGTTGCTTGATTCAATTAATTTTAATTGGATCCATAAATCGTGGTTCTTGGGTCGATTTCAATATTTTGTGGGTTGCGTAGCTACAATTGCTACGTGGTTTGCATCATTTGGTATCAGAGCTTAGGCTCCAAAAATCAAGGTTATGTCTTTTGTTTTCTTGAGTCGTTCTTTAATCTTGTTCTTCGTGTTCTTCCAGTTCTTGAGTCTTTAATCCAAAAAGTGTCACAAAAAAAATCAATAGTCGTTATTTCCTTCGTTTGTTATCCAAATTAAATTTCGTTTGTTCCGTCTTTCTCGAAGTTGAATTTTCGAGAAATCTAAAAAAAAAAAAAAAAAAACGAAAATTCTCAGTCCAATTACAATAGCAGTTATTTGATTTCAAAAAAAAAAAAATATTCTTGACTCAATCCTAGTTTCCATAAAAGTGTCAAGTTCTATATCAAGTCAAAATTCCATTCTCTAAAGGTCTTCTTCAAGTTTTCCAAACAGTTCATAGAATTCTCACTTTTACTCGATTTGAATCATTCGGGCTTAAACTTGTTTGAGTTCGGGTTCGTTCTTTGAAGCAATTGGGGTGAAAGAATTGAGTGGAAAAAGGCAGAGAGGTGAGATCAATAGAGGGTAAAAGCCAAATTTGAGTGATACACGAGCGAAATACACGTGAGGCATATAGTATTTAGTTTTAGGATGTCTGAACAATCTGCTGCTACAAAAAACAACGATCAAGTCAACATGACGGAAGAGATGGTACAACGGTTTGAGCGGTTGTTTGGGGATGTGATAGGTAGGCTAGAAAGGCTTGAGCAACCTCGGGAAGTGCCTAATGCCCGCAGGCAAGGTGGGCAAGGTCGTAGAGTAGAAGGGATCGATGAGAATGAAGAAGGTAGTGATTTTGACGATGGGGTAATTGTGGATAGAGTAATTAGGCATGGAAGAAGGGATAGAGATCTTGGTGTCGATAGGATGGATGGTAGTATGAGGAACATCAAAATGACAATTCCGTCATTCAAGGGTAGGAGTGATCCGGAAGCATACCTAGAATGGGAAAAGAAGATGGAATTAATTTTCAATTGCTACACTTATTCGGAAGAGAAAAAGGTTAAGGTAGCTGTACTTGAATTCTCCGATTACGCTATTACTTGGTGGGATCAATTGGTGACTTCTAGGAGAAGGAATCGCGAGAGGTCCGTTAGTACTTGGGATGAGTTAAAAGCTATCATGAGAAAGAGGTTCGTTCCTAGTCATTACCATCGGGAGCTTCATCAAAAATTACAAAGTCTATACCAAGGATCAAAGAGTGTGGAGGATTATCATAAGGAGATGGAGATGTTGATGATTAGAGCGAATGTAGAAGAGGATAGGGAGGCTACGATGGCTCGATTTTTGAATGGGTTGAATAGGGATATAGCTAATGTGGTTGAACTGCAACATTATTTGGAGATGGAAGATATGTTGCACATGGCTATAAAGGTAGAGAAGCAAATAAAGAAAAAGGGAACAATAAGGTATCGATCTGGTTCTAATTCTTCTTGGAAGCCGAAGTGGGATAGTAAAGGAGATGGGACTGTTTCTAAAGGGAAGTTTGAAGCACCAAAAGGGAAGTTTGAGGCACCAAAAGGGGAGGAGGAACAAGCTAATAAACTCGTACCTAAAGGGGAACCTCAACCATCTAGGAGTAGAGACATTCAATGCTTCAAATGTTTGGGGAGAGGACATGTGGCATCTCAATGTCCTAATAGGCGAGTGATACTTGTGCGGAAGGATGGAGCCATGGAGAGTGATAGTGAGGAAGAAGATTATAGCGATATGCAGGCGTTGGAGGAAGTATGTGATAATGAGGATGTGTTATCCGGGGAGCATGGCGAGTTATTAGTGGCAAGGAGAGCTCTTAGTGCTCAAGTCAACACGGATGATTTGGAACAACAACGGGAGAACATATTTCATACACGATGTCGCATAAATAACAAGGTATGTAGTATGATTATTGATGGTGGTAGTTGCACTAACGTCGCTAGTACTATACTTGTTGAAAAATTAGGATTACCTTTGTTAAAACATCCTAAACCTTATAGGCTTCAATGGCTAAATGATAGTGGATAAATTAAGGTGAATAGGAGGGTGTTGGTGAGTTTTTCTATTGGTAGCTATGTGGATGATGTTATGTGTGATGTGGTTCCTATGCATGCCGGACACATTTTGTTGGGTAGACCTTGGCAATATGATAGGAAGGTAACGCATGATGGGTATAAAAATAGGTATAGCTTTACCAAAGGGGGAAAGACCATTGCACTTGCACCATTGACACCGTCACAAGTGTATGAAGATCAAATAAAATTGAAAATGATGAAGAAAAAAGAGTGAAGGAAAATGAGAGAAAGAGAGTTGAGGCCACGACCTCAGAAAAAGGAGAGGAAAAGAGAGTTGGAGCCACGACTCTAGAAAAAGGAGAGGCGAGAGAAAAAATGAGTGTTGGGGCACATACCTCAGAAAAAGGAGAGGGAGCGAAGAGTGCCAGAAAAGAAAGAAAAATGAGTTTCTACGCAAAAATGAGTGAAATCAAAAAGGCATTCATGGAAGAACGACCGATGGTTCTTCTGCTGTACAAGGAATCATTCCTTGCATTTGATGAAACTAACAAATCCCTCCCTATTTTGGCTATTTCTTTATTGCAGGAATTCGAGGATATATCTCATGATGACATACCTAGTGGGTTACCACCCATTCGAGGTATTGAACATCAAATTGATTTTGTACCTGGAGCAGTCATTCCGAACCGCCCCGCTTATCGAAGTAACCCCGAGGAGACTAAGGAGCTCCAAAGGCAAGTGGAGGACTTGATGAGCAAAGGGTATATAAGGGAAAGTATGAGTCCATGTGCCGTACCCGTGTTACTTGTGCCCAAAAAGGACGGGACTTGGAGAATGTGTGTCGATTGTAGGGCCATCAACAACATAACGGTAAAGTATCGTCATCCTATTCCTAGGTTAGATGATATGTTGGATGAATTGCATGGCTCTAGCATATTTAGTAAAATTTACCTTAAGAGTGGTTATCATCAAATTCGAATGAAAGAAGGAGATGAGTGGAAAACTGCTTTTAAAACTAAGTATGGCCTGTATGAATGGTTAGTAATGCCTTTTGGGCTTACTAATGCACCTAGCACATTTATGCGTTTAATGAGTCATGTTTTACGTGCATTTATAGGTAAATTCGTTGTAGTTTACTTCGATGATATCTTGATATATAGTAAAACTTTGAATGAACATGTGGAGCATGTTAGGTGTGTGCTTGTGGTTTTAAGACAAGAGCAACTTTTTGCTAATTTTAAAAGGTGTGATTTTTGCATGGAAAAAGTTGTGTTTCTTGGCTATGTGGTTAGTGCTAAAGGAATAGAAGTAGATGAAGAAAAAATCAAAGCTATTAAAGAATGGCCAACACTTAAAAGCATAACTGAGATTAGGAGTTTTCATGGCTTGGCTAGTTTTTATAGGCGCTTTGTTAAAAATCTTAGCACGATTGCCGCACCACTCACAGAAATTGTCAAAAAAAATGTAGGTTTTAAATGGGGAGTAGAACAGGAGCATGCATTTGAGACTATTAAAAATATGTTGTGTGAAGCACCGGTTTTATTACTTCCTAACTTTGACAAGGCTTTTGAGATTGAATGTGATGCCTCAGGGCTAGGCATTGGAGCTGTTTTAATGCAGGATCAAAGGCCAATCGCCTATTTTAGTGAAAAACTGAAAGGGGCTGCACTTAATTATCCCACATACGACAAGGAGTTATACTCACTTGTGCGCGCTTTGGAAACATGGCAACATTACTTGTGGCCACGGGAGTTCGTGATACACACTGATCATGAATCCTTGAAGCATTTGAGGGGTCAAGCTAAGCTGAGTAAGAGACATACAAGGTAGGTAGAATTCATCGAAACATTTCCCTATGTCATCCGATACAAACAAGGTAAGGAAAATGTGGTGGCAGATGCATTGTCTCGAAGGTATGTTCTTTTAAATTCTTTAAATTCTAAATTACTTGGATTTGAATACATTAAGGACATGTATGTTAGTGATCCGGACTTTTCTAGTATTTATGATTCATGTGGTAAAGGGGCTGTGGATAAATTCTTTAAACATGATGATTATTTATTCCGAGAAAATAAATTGTGTGTCCCTAGGTGCTCAACGAGGGAGTTACTTGTGAGAGAGGCCCATAGTGGAGGTCTAATGGGTCATTTTGGAATTAAAAAGACCATCGAAATCCTAAGTGAACATTTCTATTGGCCTAAGATGAAAATTGATGTGGTTCGGGTTTGTAGTAGATGCATTACTTGCAAGAAGGCAAAATCTAGGATTAAACCTCATGGATTATATATGCCTCTACCCGTCCCTAGTGAACCTTGGGTCGATATCTCTATGGATTTTGTTTTGGGATTACCTAGGACTAAGAAGGGAAGAGATTCAATTTTTGTGGTAGTAGATCGCTTTAGTAAAATGGCACATTTCATACCATGCCACAAAACTGATGATGCTACTAACATAGCTGAAATTTTCTTTCGGGAAGTCGTACGCTTACATGGGGTTCCTAAAAGTATTGTCTCGGATAGGGATGTTAAATTCCTTAGTCATTTTTGGAGGGTCTTGTGGAACAAATTAGGTACAAAACTACTTTTCTCTACAACTTGTCACCCACAGACCGATGGACAAACCGAGGTAGTAAACAGGACAATGATTCAATTGTTGCGCACGATAATCAATAAAAATATGAAAAATTGGGAAGAGTGTTTACCATTTATTGAATTTGCATATAATAGGGCTATACATTCTACTACTTCTTATTCACCATTTGAAATTGTTTATGGTTTTAATCCGCTAACACCATTGGATTTAATTCCTTTACCTGTGAATGAACGTAGTAGTCTAGATGGAAAGAAAAAGGTTGAGATGGTTAAAGCACTCCACGACAAGGTGAGGTTGGCGATTGAAAAGAAAAATGAACATTATGCTTCGCAGGCTAACAAAGGAAGAAAGGGCGTCATATTTGAACCCGGTGATTGGGTCTGGGTACATTTGAAAAAGGAGCGGTTTCCAGAACAACGCAAGTCAAAGTTACAGCCACGAGAAGATGGTCCATTCCAAGTGATCGAAAGGATCAACAACAATGCCTATAAACTCGATCTTCCTGGTGAGTATAATGTTTCGGCGTCATTTAATGTTTCTGATCTATCTCCGTTTGATGCAGGTACAGATTCGAGGTCGAATCCTTTCGAAGAGGGAGGGGATGATGTGATCCAGACCACGGATACAAGCCCGCACAAAGATCCGTTGAAGATCAAAGGAGGACCGATGACTCGATTGCAATCAAAGAGGGCCAATGAAGCAATGGGCAAGTTAGTTCAAGAAACAATGGCCAAAACAATGTTCGTGTCATCAAAAGAAGCAAGTTCCATGTTGGGACCGAGCCAAAACGAAGAGTGGATCAACCTCATTCAAGCCGACGAAGAAAATTGCAATTTTTCAAAATTCACGGCCGTAACATATGGGAGCTCACGGCCGTAACCAACCTACTGTTGAAAACTGTGATTTGAAGAAAATTGGACTTACGGCCGTAACGTATATTTGTCACGGCCGTAAGTCCGTAACATTGCCTCGGATCAAAAACAAGATTTTCAGAAATTTGGTTTACGGCCGTAAAAATAGTCTCACGGCCGTAATGTTGGAACAGAAAGGGCCTTACAGCCGTAAAGTGAAGGTTCACGGCCGTAAATAATTATACGCGTGAATTTAGGAATTTTATTTATTTCCTTATTCTTTGGTATTTGTTTCCTAGTTTAATTAAAACGCTTAACCTAATTTTGACCCTATTTATAGGGATATAATTTTCATTATTCATGACACAACTTTGATATTATAATTGAGAGGTTATTCTGCTTTCACAATCTTATTCTTCATTAAATAAATCCCGAACTTGCGAGTTATTCTTGTTTGTTCAAATCTCGGTGAGAATTATTATTGCTTGTGATCAAGAGGTCAATATATCCCAGTGATTGTATTGGTTGCTTGATTCAATTAATTTTAATTGGATCCATAAATCGTGGTTCTTGGGTCGATTTCAATATTTTGTGGGTTGCGTAGCTACAATTTCTACGTGGTTTGCATCAGATCATCTCAATTATTCAAGAGATAATTGTTTTTGGAATCGATTGTCATTATGCTTCAAGCATAATTACGCTTCAGGCTTGTTTTTCCCATAATGTTCACAAATCTTATATTATATCAATCAACTAAAAATGTCGTAACATGTGTCATTCATATTTAGAGATATAATCTCAATCATATATCTGAGTGCATTTTGGTGGAGTGTATACATATTGCACTTCTTAGAAATCATAAAGCTTCTTCAGATAATCTCTGTTTTATTATATTGACATGTATAGAATATTGTTGTATGATAAGCCATTTCTAAACAAGTTATCCATAACAAATAATTTGAAGCTTTTAATCTGGATTATCTAACCATTCATTTAAAACTTCTGGTTCAATATAGTTTTATTTCACTTCTATGTATGAACATTCGGTTCAATATAATATCGATGAACTTCTGGTTCCATACAATATATATTTCACTTATGAACTTCTGGTTCCATACAATATATATTTCACTTATGAACTTCTGGTTCGATACTATATATGTATAAACTTCTGGCTCAATACAATATTTACTTCACTCGTACGTATGAACTTCTAGTTCAATACAATATTTATTTCACTTGTAGGAGTTTCTTTATATTACAAATCAATATACCTTGATTTATTACATCGAAAAAGGCTTGGGACGATATCCAAGGAATTATTTCATAACTCATTCTTGTCCTCAAATCTTCCCTTTTATCAAAAAGGCAAGAAATGATATCCCAAGAAAATAAATATTGTCCCCAACTTTTCAATATTTTATTCCCATTTTCTTGGTGGAATTAATGTCACGCAGAGCCACCGCTCTTTACGCGTTAAATAATACATTTAAATAGATCATTTGGGAAGAAGATTAGATCCAACAAAAATGGATTCCATTATTATCAAATATTCGTAAATATTATTCTAATCGTCTGAAAAATGTTTTGAAAAAGATTTACCGAGTTCGACTTGAAAGATTAAGGTTGATGATGGATCAAGGTATCCCAAAAGATGTTCGTTGGTTGATCGAAGCAAAAGTTCGATTTGCTGGTGAATTACTAGATTCATTTTTTAAGTACATGTATGGCTTAGGCAAGAGCACTTTCGCAAGGAAGCGAAGAGTAAAAAGATTAAATGGTTGTTACAAATGTGCTCGATGGACATGTGATACCCATTGTAAATAATAGGATATTCATCGAGATGATAAAATATATTTCATTAAGGGTGGACTAAGTAAGGAGTCATTTGATGATATTCGACTGACTCTTGAGACGCACCTTTGTGGGTATGTGCAGCATGAGCTACTATCTTTATGGGCTCAATTCAACGAAGAGAAAGATCGTTATATGCTCAACAATATAATATCAAAAGATCATGTTTGTCAATCTGTTATAAACAATGATGTTTTGGCTACTCAACATTGATACAAGGTAAATCAGTAAAGTGTGTATATGTACACATATATATATTTTAACAAATTATTTTGTATTTTCATTTTTCGCGTATTAACAGATTGTTATTGAGAGACCACCGAAAAAGTGTCCATTATGGAGCATTAAATATGCTGTCAGAGATATGATCAAAAGTTGTGTTATTTAGTCAAAAGTAAATAGTAACTTTTTCAAAAGACGAGCAGTAAATAGTGAATATTTTTAAGTTTAAAAAGTTAAATAATTTTTCAGTTTAATGCATCCCAAAAAAACATTTTCTCGTAAGATTTCCTTCTTTATACTCTTAAAAGATGGAAGGATCAAAACTTCGACAAATCAAAACCATCTGTGTATTTTGTGGATCAAAAATCGGAAAAGGCTTTGAGTATATGGAAGCAACAGTGCTTCTAGGGATGAAGTTGGGAGAGAGAGGTATCAATTTAGTATATGGAGGGGGTAGCAGTGGATTGATGGGTTGTGTTTATCAATTTGCTCAAACAGAGAAAACAGTGTGATATGTGTTATACCTGTTCCTTTAGCTAATATCGCAGCCAAAACACGAGGACGTGAAGTACATACGTTATCCATCCATGAACGCATAACTTGCATGTTATATGATTCTGATGCCTTAATTGCCATGCTTGGAGGTTTTGGTACTTTAGAGGAAATCTTTAATATTACCTCGTGGGTTCAGCTGAGTCTCCATAATAAGTCTATTGGCCTTTTAAATGTTAACAACTTCTTTGATGGTTTACTAACATTTCTTGATTATGCTATAAAACAGGGATTCATCTCTCCATTTTCTAGGAGAATCCTTATTTCTGCTCCCACTATTGATGAACTGTTGGAAAAGTTACAATCATATGTTCTAATACAAGATCCAGCAGGAGTTAAGATAAATTGGTCGCAAGGAAGGGGTACCAAGCAAAAATGAAGTCCGGTTAATGTAAATTTAACCTTATGAATCTCTAAAATATTGTGGGTGGTAGAGTACGGAGTATTCTTACTCTTGAGACAAACCTCTAATATTGATGAATATTTGAACTTAATCTTGTGAACCTCAAAAAGATTAGGAGTGGTAGAGCACGGAGTATACTTACTCTTGAAACACACAAAAAGATTAGGGATTGTAGAGTACATAGTATTATTACTCTTGAAACACACCTCTATTTTTTGAGGACTTTATAAATGTTTCCCCCTTTTGTGTTTTGTATGTATCTCTTTTTTTGATATGTTTCAGTATGACTACTTTGTGCTTCTTCAGGAGCAATAATAATATCATTTCAGTATGTTTAGACGATGAGCTTTACTTCTTCTAGAGTAAATATGTACTTTTTCTGGAGTACATAAGTGCTTGTGCAAGAACTTTTATCAAATCTATATATCTCAATCATATAATATTTATCTAATAATATTGATGAGATTATTTTCACATTAGCCATATCCGTGCTATCACGTGATATTATCTTATCATACATCAAAATTTTTCTTGTTGGATAATTCATTTTTATCAGTCCTTTCAATACAGATATTGGTAACTTCTGGTACCGTTTGATAAAATATTTTCATTAAATCTAACAACATTTTGGTAATGGTAACTTCTGGTACAATTTTATAAAATATTATTAAACTTTTGGTAATGATAACTTCTAGTACCATTTGTTGAAATATCAAATAACAATAATATATAAAATTTATATGAGCAGAAATATTTAAAATTAGCAGAACCATCCACATAGGTGGTAACGTAATATGTATACTTAAAACTGATAAAACCAACCATATAGATGGTGACATAATATAATTGAAACTGGTAAAACCAACCATATAGGTGGTAACAACATAATGAAATAATTATCTTTCATAAGTGAGCGAGTCACATCTCCAGATCCAGTCAAGGTATTCATAATATTCCAGTCCATTTATGAGAAGGAGTCATATTTGGTCAAGATATAAATCTAATTTATAATAACTTAATACATCACGGTTTGGCAATAATTATATTACCTGTACCTTGTTTAAACTTTTTAATTTGTCTCATTGATCACATATTAGTATTAAATAATTGTGAATATATATTTAATTAACAATAATCACATGATTATAATCATAATCATAAATAATCAAACGAGTTAAAATATGATTAATATAATCAAACGACTTATTACCTGGACAAAAATCAAACGTTATCTTTTCATCAAATATGTTTGTCCTGCTGTCATCCATAAAATTAGTGGACACCACCTCATCTTTAATGAAGCCTAGGATACCTGCAGTTGTTTATGTTTCTTGAGCTTGGAATGGTCGCTGGAGCAATCAAAGATGTTAGAGAGATGATCCAAAGCACCCATTTCTTCTTTCAAACCTTAATTTCTTAATGAATCTTTAATCTTAATTTGGGTTATGGAATAAGGTAAATTTGTTAAGTGTGCTTTAAATTGACAAATTGAGCTAATTTCTACTTATAAATTATGTTTATATTATACATTTATGTATAACCTCAATTGAAAAGGAAATTTACAAGATTGAAGAGAATTGAGCTTAAAAGAGCAAATTTTTATGTTTATGGACCTAATTGAAAGAAATTAAAAGTTTGAGGATTGACATGCAACATCTCAGAAAGATGGAGGATCTGTCTTGCGAATAATTCTGGGGTATTTTGTAATAAAAGTCAAAATGTGGGAACTAAATTAAAGAAGAATAGAAGATGACGGATCTGAAGGGTAAATATCTGATCATGGATCGCTTGGGCTTAGCCCACGCGGTTGCAACATTTGGGTTGAACGAACCAGTGCTGAATGTTTCGCGTGGGCAAAATTTCAGCCAAATTCGTTATTTATTTTTGGGGGCGTTTGCACAAATACCCAACTTTTGGTATCATTATTGAAACTTCCGTCATTTTAAAGAATTACTGAAAAATATTTCAATTTTTTTATACTGAAAATACGTTCTTCATCACAAGTTTCATATTATGATACTTTCAAATTTTTGATATCATAACCTGAAACTTTTTTCAAATTTTTATGATATTTAGGGTGAAATTTTAGTATCGCACCTTGATACTTTCAAATTCTTATGATACTTTCATTATATTCGATCAGACATTTCATCAAACACGTTGTAGAATTGGTGAAATTTCAATGGTGATGTCTTTCAACAACATACCCAGCCTCATCGAGGAAAAGGGAGGTGGGACACGGTGCTTATTAAAATATTGTAAGTTTTTTGAGAGGAAAAAGAAAAGTAAGCAAAAATCATTAAAAATATTAATGTAAATAAAATCCCAATAAGGGATAAAAATGTAGTATGGACTATGGAGTGCAATTATCCCTTTTTTTGTTTCATTTCTTTTTGCATTAAGGCCTATTTGGTTCAGCTTTTAGGGTTTTTAGGTCTCGAATTTTTGGATATTTAAACACTAATTTTACCATTTCAACTATCTTCTACATTTTTTTACAATTTTTCTCTCCCAAACCCTAGCTTCCATAGTTAGGTTCTCTCTCTCTCTCTCTCTCTCTCTCTCTCTCTCTCTGTGTGTCTGTGTGTGTGTGTGTGTGTGTGTGTGTGTGTGTGTGTGTCTTTTCCTTTTCTTGCTTTTGGTTTAGAAATCTTGGAAGATAAATCAATAGTACAAGATGAAGAAAGGTTGGGGAGCTCAAATGGAAGAATAGCTTCCTCATTTTTTTCTCTTCAATTTTATTTGTTTAGTGATGTATTTTTTCAAACTTTGTGTTTTCTTTCTTTATACATTATGAGCTATATTAGTTTTTGTTGGGATGGTTGATTATAACTTAACTTAATTAATTTATTGATTTTGGGTTATTTATTATTGTGCATTTGATTTTTTTATTATTATCTTGCATTTGTTCAGCCACCAAATGTTTGTTGATAAATTGTATTGTGATTGAGAAGTGCTACACGTTTTAGATTAGAAATTCAAATACCCTAGGTAACTTAGTCAATTAATTTATTAGGGATAGTTGACATTCGAGAGAAGAGATTGATTTGTGTTAATTAATTAATTAATTAATTAATTAGGGCTAATTTACATTCGAGAGAAGAGATTAGTTATGTTTTAATTAATAAACATTGCAATTATTTGGTTAATTAATTTATTACGTCTAATTAACATTCTAGAGAAGAGGTTGGCTTGTGTTAGCTAATTAATTAAGGCTAATTAACATTTGAAAAAATAGATTAGTTTTGTTACGAGATTCGAACCCAACATATGTTTTAAGTAATTCATTTCATTTACAAAATGCAAATTTGTATTAAATGAAAGTTAAGTGAAAATCAAGCATCCCAACACTTTTATTATCCAAGTTACTTCTAATTTTTTGTTTATTTATTTTTATTTACTTTTGTTAAATCTAGGAGTAGATAATTAATTAAAACCAAAATCTTATCACGTTTTAACGACAATTCAACCAACACTAAAGTGTATAAATCAATCACGAATAAATCATTCATCATGGGATCGACAACCCGGACTCTTCAAGTACCTACTTTATTACTTGAACACGGCTTGTGCTCTTGCTCTTGCAATACACACTTTTTAGCGAACAAACAACTTGTCACCATTAAGCAAAAGAAAACTAAGTCTTTGAAGAACTATCTAAATCGATTTAATCGTCAAGTAATGGACACATATAAGGTGTTTGACGACGTGCTTATAATACCGTAACGTCTGGCCTATGGACAGAGTCAAGGTTCTAGTTGTCGGTACATGAAGATGGGCCCAAGACATTTCGTGAATTTCTAACAAGGGAAATAGGAGCTAAAGAAGCAAAGTCAAGTAAAGTTAGGGAAAAAGGAGTAGCTAAGGATCTGGAGAAGTCAAATGGCAAGTAGAAGGAACTCCCAAGGAATGACAAGTTCATAACAGATAAATGTGCAATTTTTGGTTGCAGAAATGACTATTGTTTCGGCAAAAGTTTTGGAGAGTTTCGGAATTGCCAGGTGAAGAAAATCGGAAGAACTATGAAGCCTTTATATAGAGGTAAGCGAGAAAGATACCAAATGGCCACATCGAAAAGACGCAATGACACTAATTATGGTTGCTATAACTGTGCCTAGATTTCTTTTCCCCAATGGTAGAAAGACACGTGACACACATGGTTTTTTTAAATATGTGTCAATAATAAAATTGAAACAACGGTTCGTTTTTGAGATCCATTCTCAACGATTCAAACTGATCTTGAGGGGACATTTGTTGTATACCGAACTGAGCTGGATAAAGCCAAGATCTATTTTCCACCTGACATGTGACGCATGCAAATTTCAAGACTTTTTTCGAATGTTTTAAACAATTATGCTCTGATACCACCTTGTGACGCACGACCGGATTTTTCTGTTGTTTTTAAACTGAAAAGCCAACATGTGACGCATAAAAAAAATTGCGGAAATACTTTATCTTTCTTTTCATAAATCGGTGACGTAAACGACGTCGCTTGACTGGGATTTCAAAATCGCTTTACTTTAAAATAAAATTCATTTAAAAAGTGATAAAACATTTAAATAAGATCTTGACTTTAAAATATTTCAGATAAACAGTAATAATAATAAATAGTGAGTTTGGAATTTCAAATACAAAACCTTATTCAGTGAGTCCACAACTCACAGGTCGTCATCTAGAGCTGCACTATCTGTCTCGTCCTCTGAAGGTCCGCGTCAATCCCTTTTTCATTTATATTATTACCTGGAATATTAGATATGTCTTGGAATGAACAAACACTTGCCCATTGAGTGAAGTATGGTGCACACGTGCTATTGCATTTGCACGTAGACAAGTCAATCTCACATATTCAAGGTTTATTCATGTTTTACTTATTAAATCAATCAAGTCTATATTCAAATCTCCTAGTCACGTCATATATTCAAGATCAGACCCAAGTCAAGTTCAAGTTAATTTAATTTAGATTATATGTATTTCAAGTAATCCAGTCCAGTCAAATTAAATCCAAATATTCAAATCAAATCAAATTAACATATTCTAGTCAAGTCATATTTCATATCTTTAAGATCAATGTAAAAACATGCCTTACATATTTAAACCAATTAATAACTATATTCAAGCCATATAATCAAGACAAGACAAGTCAAGACAGGTCAAGGCAAGACATGTATTCAAGTCAAGTTAAGTTCATGTAATCGTGAATGGTGCAAATGTATGCTTTTCAAGAGAGCATGACTTTTAATAGGTCCTATATTACAAATCAACTACTATCCCGAGCGCGCACAAGTAGGGAATGTAACACCTAGTTCAAGCGTGGAGTTTATTCCTTGAGTTCTTTTACGAGCGTGGTTTCTATACCACGAGTTTCAAGCAGGCTATCGAGATCCCTGAAATTCATTATCAAGCGTAACCACATCATGATCAAAATAGTCAACTACGTGACATGTATATCAAGACAAGCAGGATAGAGTGATTGTAATACCAAGAAATTCCTTTCTATGCAATGCATAATAAAAACATGAAAATCCTTTTAATGCAATGTGTAATAAAAGCATATCACGAAATAGCATTTAAGATCATGTAATCGAGTATAAGTCCAGCCAAGACAAGTTCATATGTCCAGGAGTTACACATAGACAAGTTAATTCTTATATATTCAAGATTGAAGTAATATTCAAGTTATTTTAATTTCAACTTCTCAAGTCAAGTCAAATAAAATGGATATAACTATGTGTTGTGTCTTTTAACAAGTAAACTACGTATTATTATTATTATTATTATTTGTCAAGACTAGATTATTATCTTCATTATGTTAATAAATCTAAGATCACATAAACAAGAGCAAGAATTACTTTAAACATTCAAATAATACTGGTTTAGTATCTCATGTATCGATAGGTATTGATAACATAAGATAACAAAAACTTTTCATGATTTCAATATATTGATACATAAGGTTAATATATTTCACAAGCAGATGACAATTGAATTGTAAGTCAACTTATCATTTTAATACATGTTAAATAAGAACAAATATTATTCAAGATATCCAAGTAATATAAGTTAACTATGTTATCATCATTTTATGATAAACAAACGATTTATGTAATATAATATTAATGATGATAATCCTATTAGTCATTATTTTATTTTAAATAAGCAGATTACAATATTCAATAGCTATTAATGTTATGACAAGATTAACAAAATCGAAATCAAATATGAATTACTTATAATGAAATCCCATCAAACTTATATGAAGTAAACAAATAAACATATTCCACTCACCTTAATTCAGCAGTGCCTAAAACAAGGTTCCCTAAATTTCTGCTTCATGATGTATCGATACTTCAAGAACATGTTCATCTTCAAGCTTCATGTATCGATACATTGTATCGATACTTGCAGTTGATTCAGCAACCCCAATACTGGTTTCTAGGATTTCTCATGAGTTTAACTATATTTGATAGATCATAATTTTATTTAAGATGTCAAGAACATGTTATTAATTAACAAGTCTTGAGCCAAACATAATTTTCAAGGGAGAAAAGAGGACTTATTCTTCTATGGTTTTCTATAAGTTTTTGTGTGTGATTTCCATTCAAATGCTAAGGCAATTTATAGGTAAAGAGAAATCATTAGGTGGAAGAGCTCAATCATGCAAAGCAACAAGTGTCACTACTAGGTTAGGAGGTTGGGTGAGTCATTAAGTGTAGGGAGGACACGTGTGTTTACTTCTTCCAGAAATCAATTTTATGGATGCTACTTTGATCTCATATTCGAGGCATCAAACGATGTTGAAATTTTGGTTTCTTGGTACCATTTTGAAGTACTCACGGACTAATTTAATGTGCAATTTACAGTGCAAGAAACGGATAACCGAGGAGGAAGTTATGACCTTCCGAAGTTGGTTACAAAGTTGTTTTCGGTTTAACCGTTTTTACCATCCTAACTTTAAAAATTCACTGAGGGCTATCTGTTGGTCGGAATGACAAACCATTTTCATATTCTCGAAGTTTACTCCGAGAACTTGCCCGTACATAAATCACATGTAATCAAATAAGGTCTGGAGTACTAGAAAAAGTCTCGAACAAATGGATACTTAAAATATGTTTTTGATGTAACTTTTCTTTTAATAAAAATTTCGTTTTTCTTTCTTTTCATTTCGAAATCACTGCATAAATTATAAAATACTTTTATTACGTCATAAGGGACGTCAAAATTTTCAGATCGTTACGTGACAAGTCTTTATTTGTTAAATGAGGTGAGTTGGATGAATGTGATATGGAAGAAAACGTGCCTAGATGAGGGAACCTTGATTATTGTAGAAGAACCCACAAAGGAAACTGGAGTCGAAAGACTCGAAAATCTATCAAATCGGACCTGGTGTCGGAAAAATGTAATAATTATGTCTTCATCTCCCATTTACCTATAAATAAGAGAGTTAAATGCTCATTAATGAGCAATTAATTCAACAAAACCTCTCAAATTTCACATACTATGAATTGTCTAACAGAATTGAACTCCACATCATATACGAACTGAACCCTTGTTCAAACAAAATATAAATTCAGTTCGTTGATGATCTAAATACTTGTTAAATTTCATCAAAGAAACATAAAATTTTCTCAATTTCAATAAAGACTCTTGTTGACTAGCTTCCACGTGAGAAGTGACATCAACAGTCACAATTTAACCAATTTATTGATTATAACCACCCAAATATTAGTCATAAACAATCTTCATCCTAATTCCAACTTGCCCCCGCCTCTTGTCACCTCACCACCAGACTCCACACACCTCGTCGAGTTACTACCGACCATGTTTGCCGCTAGCTAACGCTACTAACAAAGCCCAGATCACATCCATGTCCACCGCCACCTCCTAGGATGGTTGTAGCCACAGGTTCAAATCCCTAAACCCATATAACTTGATTGCTTTCTGAGCTAGTGCATAACAATCCAACACCCTCCAAACTGATAAATACACAAATCTTCAGTCATTTGTGTGTTCATAGTACGTTCGAATAATCTGATTTTTTTTCCTTTAAAATTCCACATCTTCAAGTAGCCATCAATGACGATTGTTGTAATAATCTGAAAATCAAGAAATCTAATGTATGTTGTAGGGATTTTAATCGCCAGAAATCAACCACAAACCAATATAATCAAAAACAATAAATGCAAGAACACACAGATTTTTACCCAAAGGGTCCGGAGGTTCGGTGACCACTTTCTAACACCTACATCCCTCATTGAGTCTCCACCAATTGTGGATCTGACTCAAGAACTTTATTAATCTCACCAAAAAGTTACAGATTACAATAACTTCCAGAAGATCTTCCTCTTTCAACCCTATATCACGCTACACAAAATACTTTCAGAAATAGATGACTACACATCACAGTACAACTATCTCACACTAGAGATTCTGAAAGAAAGCGAGATTTAATTAAAGAAGGGCACCAAAACTGGTTAAAGAGAAGACAGAGAACATGAAGGACTAAAGCCTCGTTTCAGTATGCAGAAGAAGAAGAAGGGGCGTCTCAGAGAGTGAAGCCCTAGATCAGGATCAAGCCTTTTATAAGGCTCAGCCAAGTAACCTGTTCAGATTGCACCACATGGACGGTGCTGATGTGAGGAGGTGTTACAAATTAAAAACACGCATTTGCTTAACTACAAATATTGGCACACGACTTCACATATGTAACTGCCTTTTGGTGTCCTCAATTACAAAAAAATGGCCAATCATTTCAACTTGCTACAAGTACAAGGATATGTACTTACAAATCTCTCACTGTCATGCTACAGTGAGGTATAGATCCGTGTACTTACAACATTTTTCCAAATCGTTCTAATTTCGTGATAGAGTTTAGAGCGAGGTTGTTAAAATGATTTTAGGTATTGGGGTGAGGCAAAATGGGGATAAATTAATTTGGTTATTATTATTATTATTATTATTATTATTATGGCCTGATTTTTATATAAATAACTTGTAAACTTGATTTTTTGAATTAAAAAATTTTGTGCGAGTGTAATTTCTTCGTTCAGATCGACATTGTATTTAATCTATGTTTGGTAATAATTTTTTGTTTATAAACAAAGAATGTAATATTTTTTAAGTAAAATATGTGGCTGAAAAAATAATTTTGAAAAATATGTGTAGTCAAAAAATGAATTTTAGAAATGTGTTACTTAGATCTTCTTTGCTCCTATATGAAATTTTTCAACTTTTTCTCAAATTCAATTCAACCACACATTTATATGGGGATCCACCACCTTTCAAAAACTTTTCAACCATACATTCCCCTAAAAATTACATACACTAAATAGGCTCTTATAAACTAGTTTACCAAACAGAGGCTTAGTTGTAACTAGTAAACTAAAGCCGAACCCCATGACTTCTAAATGCAAATCCAAAATTTAAAATATATAATGTGAAAAGTAATTCATGAGAATTGGGGCATTTTGAGAATCAAACTTGGGATCTCTAGCACCCATAGCGAGATTCATATCACTAGACCAAATACCAATTGAAATGTAACTAGTGTTGTCAATGGACCAAGCTGAGTCACTTGGCACTATGAGCACAAGCCGAGCTTGCTTATGCTTAGCTCGTTTAAGGATCAAACTGAAATTTACTTAAATTTTATAAAACTTGAAAAATACTTATGATACTTTTCAATTTTTTTAGTATCAAAGTTTGAAACTTCACAAATTGTTATGATACTTTGTCCAGACATAAAATCAAATATCATACATACAAATTTTCCTCTCCCCATTCCTCCCATGCCTCCTCCTGCAACCCCTTTCACAATCCACCCACAGCAATTAGACACAGTTCCACGAGTGTTTTGATTAAAAGTTTAGTCATACTAAAAAAATTTCAGTGGGCTCCTTTGGTGGTTCCTCCACACATCCGACTCTTTTTCTAAACCTCACTAATCATCGCTTACTACTCGACAATAGTGTGGTGGTGGTCCCTTGGCTGAGGATACAAGATTGTAAAGTAAAGTGAAAGGTCTGTGCTTATCATTTGTGCTTAATTGTTATCTTTCCTTTATTACACTGAATTTCAAAGGGGATAATTGACACTAACTATAATGGACAAGGATGAGAAGAGAGGGGTCAGGATGGTCTCTCATGAAGCACCACAACCCAGTTAAAAGGGGAAAGGGAAGTACTATCAGAGCCAGCAGAAGATGTAACTTGGAATTTGAGAATTATTGGGTGGTATCGACGCCAACTGTTGCATCGGCAGTGATGGAGTTGAGGAGTAGGTGATGTCGGTGCCGGTGGTGGTGAGGTCGGGTGGCGGTGGTGATGTCTCTTCACGTAGGTCCCGCCATTGACGTTGTCTCACTATGGATGTTTGGAAGACGATGCAACAAAGACATATTTTTCATTTTTCTTTTTTAGTGTAGTATATATTAGTATCGTTAACTTAAGATGGTAAACTGTGCAATTAACCGGGAGAATTTTCAAAATGCTCAAGTCAAACATGGACTAAGTCAAAATACTCTAACTTTTCAAAAACTAACCACAACACCCATTTTCCTTTAAAAAGACGTGTATACCCTTAATAACCATATTTCTCTTATACCCATCATTTATTTCATATTTATATTAAAACAAAAATCATACAATTTTCACTTTTCATTATTTTCTCATTTTTTCATCTGCTTGTGCTCAATACACAGATAAATTATTCTATCATTTTTTATCTGCGTGTGCTAAAAAAATTGGCAAAAAAAATAAATAAATACAAAATTCAATTAAAAGATTTCATTCGCTACTTCTTATCGGTAAGTTGATTTAGTAATATTTATTATACTGTATTTAATTTCGTTCTCATTGTGTTAAACTTATTCAACATATCTATAATTTCAGTAACAAAAAATTATCAAAAAATTCATCTATTGTTAATTTTTTTAGTTAATAATGTACACTAAACAATGGGAAATTAATATGGTGAAGTGTGATTTTTATCAGTTTAGTAACAAAATCGGAAGAATTGAACAATAGACCGGACCAAAAAGTGCCAGTCATTGGTCCGGCCAAACCGAGGCATGGTCCGACCCGACCAACTATTTTTTTACAATTATTTTTTATCAGTTACTCTGATTTTCCCTAACTTGTTGTTTTGGAAATTTATTATTTTTAATTAATGCAAATATGACTTTCATCTCAGTTTCTTATTTTGGTGAATTCGTGGTTGATGAAAATCTGCGATTGTCATGGAAATATACAAGTGATCAAAACATTTCTGTAATTTTGTTAACACCAGGTATGTCATTTACAGACTTGTACAGCAAACTACAAGATCAACTCGAAGTTGATCGATCTGAATATGATATGAAATTTGGATTTCTATATAACTCTAATTCTACTGTTGCATTGTCACCCTTGTTTGTTACTTCTGATGTGCAAATTACGTGGTTAATTGAGGCGAATAAAGAGGAAACTATTCCTCTCTGTGTAACTTTAGTACGAAAGGATACCCCCGATAATCAGAATGAAGAATTCGATGGTGGGGATCAGAATGGGAATGATATTTGGGACACATTAGAAATAGCTCGTGAGGATGATGATGTTATTCCTAATACAGTTGCTATACTCCATGATCCTCTTATCACCCATAGATGTCACGATGTAGTCAGAGACAATCAGGAGGACGTTCCATTTACAAACAATGATCTGATTAATTTATCCAGACGTCAACATGAGTACTTCGAGAACTCACATGCTGGGCCAAGTTCACGATCGACTAATTGTTCACGTATGGTTCCATATGATGAAGATTTGGAAGTCCAACAATTATTTAATACCAAGCAAGATCTCCAAGAAGCGGTGCACAGTATTGCACTTAAGCACAATTTCGAGTTTAAAGTGAAGAAGTCAGACAGGAGTACCTACACAATTTCCTGTGTAGATGATAATTGTAGTTGGCGTCTGCGAGTAACGAGGATGGGTACAAATCAATTCTTCGTAGTTCGCAAGTATGCACGAGAACATACTTGTCAAGTGGGCATTCGTCAAAATGATCACAGACAAGCGCGTTCATGGTTTATAGGACGACAGATAATGAATAAGTTTGATGACCCAAGGACTATTTACAGACCTAGAGACATCATTAACGGTGTGCAGAGAGATTTTGGGGTGACCATGAGCTACCAGAAGGCCTGGAAGGCTAGAGAATGTGCGTTAGAGGATTTAATGGGTTCACCTGAGGAAAGTTATGCGAAATTAGCCAGGTATTATCATAACATGTCGAGAACTAACCCTGGTTCGACATTCTTTATTGAGGTTGATGACGACAATCTCTTCAAGTATTTTTTCATGGCTCTTGGACAATACATAAATGGATTTAGAAGATCGATGCGACATCTAATTCTAGTATATGGTACAACACTGAAAGCTAGATATGAAGGGAATTTAATTATTGCTACATGTCAAGATGCCAATATTCAAAAATACCCTCTTGCGTTCGGAATAGTGGATAGCGAAAATGATCTAGCGATGAATTGATTTTTCTCAAAGTTGAGGGAAGTAATTGGAGATGTCGATGACCTTGCTTTTATAAGTGATCGGGGAAATTCTATCATAAATGGTATAGCTGGATTTTTTCCCGAGACACACCATGATTATTGCATGTACCATATACAAGGCAATTTGAGGACGACGTACGGTGGCACTGGGATCGTTTCCTTGTTTAAGAGAGCGGCAGAGGCTTACACTTTTGAAGATTATAATAAGTTTATGATCGAAATAGGTAACAAGAGTGAGGCTGTCTCGGAGTACTTAATAGATAAATTGGGGATTCAACATTGGGCACGGTGTCAATTTCTAGGACGTCGATATAATAAGATGACGTCAAATAACGTGGAGTCTTTGAATGCATTATTTAAGAAGGATCGAGAGTTACCAATTATGGAAATGATTGAAAACATTAGGGAGAAGTTACAGGTTTTGTTTCAAGATAAACGCGAGGAATCTCAATCATGCACATCTTATCTCACCCCTGCCATGGAAACCAAACTCATCAAGACATTAGACCTGGCTAGAAGGTTGGGCGTGGAGCCACTGGATCAGTTTAGATTCAACGTCGTATGCGGACGTAATGTTGGTTATGTTGTGGACTTGAATGACAACACATGCACGTGTAGACAGTTTCAGCTTGAGAGCTTTCCACGCGCTCATGCAGTTGCAGTTGCTAGACATAGGGGCTTGATAAGTGTTATATTAACGTTTATTTTATACACTTATATCCTTGACTATGCCATAATGTGATTCTATCTAAGTATTATTAATGCATTTTATGTTTCATGTTGTATAGGATCCTAAAAGAGGAGAAAAGAAGAAAAAAGGACCAAATTGCATTAAAAACTGAAGTTTGGGGACTTAGGCGCAAATATCTTTACGGCCGCAAGCAATTATCATCACGGCCGTAAGTGCATGAGTGAAACGGGCAAAATTCAGCAGAAAAGATGTTACGGCCGTAAGAAATATCTTTACGGCCGTAACCCTCAAAAGATAGAAATATGCAGTAACTCAATTACGGCCGTAAAAGAATAGTTACGACCGTAAATCTTCAAGTCAAAAATTTCCTTATTTCAATTCTTTCCATAATTTTGGATTTCTTGCTCCCAAAGTTAGGGCACGAAAATTGAAGTTATAAATAGGGAAGTTCATGACAAGAATGAAAGAGAGGAGAATTATTTTGAGAGCCACCAATATCAAGGTTTGAAGAGAAGAAATTCTGGGCAAAATCAAGGTGAATCAAGACAATATTTTTGGGGAATTCTTCATGGCAATGCGTGGCTAGTCTTCTCAACCTAGTTCAAGGGGGACGTTGTGTTCATATTAATTTATTATTCATTCCTCAAACTCGTAACGTAGTTCTTGTTTTTATGTTTTATTTATTGGATTTCTCATGAACATTAATTTCGTCAAGACAATGTATTAATTGATTAAGGCATTGTCTTTTAATTATTGTGTTGATGTTTGCTAATTTGGGTAATTGGATTCGTATTTGTCTTGTTATCCAAATCATAGTAGCAATTGGTAATTTTATATTTCCATATGAAAATCCAATCTAGATTAATCAATTCGAGCATATGTAATTGATAATTTAGTTCACCTAATTCTTCTTGTTTTCACAGAGTTAATGCATTAAATCTAGGGAGCTTATTCTAGGTTGTTCATTCACTCTAAATTGATTGGAGAACTAATTCTAATTGATTATTATTAAGGAAGAATTGGATTAATTAGAGCTTTTTGATTATTCCGGGTGATAAATAAAACAAAGGAAATAGTACATGCGTTGCTTGGGGAATGACAATATTATGATAGGGCACGACCGAACCTGAGAACTAGGATTCTTTATTATTTGATTTTTATTCCAGCTATCTTACATCTTTATTTGATTATTTAGATTAATTGCAATTTTCAACTCAAAACCCCCCATTATAATTCTAATTGACATGGCATTAAATTAGTTCCCGTTCCTTGTGGGATCGACCTTTGTTTCCGCTATCACATTTAAATTTGAGTTTTGGCAAGTAAGGAAATTTAATTAATTCTTGGTGCATCGCGACGCGCACCAAGTTTTTGGCGCCGTTGCCGGGGAACGGTTAACCAATTTTCTGTTTAATCAATTAGAATTTTATTTTCTGCATTTTTATTTATTTATTTTTAATTTCGGTTTAATATAAAAAAAATTTGAAATTCCAAAAATTTTATTTATTTATTCATTTATTTGTATGCATAAAACTCGATCCGCTAATCCTGAATATTTTTTATTTGATCCAGAAATCGAGCTAACTTTTCGACAGCGAAGAAGGGAAGCACTAGAACAAATGGCAGCTCATAACCTCAACAACAGGACACTTAAACAATTGGCCACTGGTATTACCTTTTCGAGGACATGCTGGTGAAGACCCTTACAGACATCTCAAGGAATTCCACGTGGTTTGTGACAGTATGAGACCCACTGGTATTACCGAGGAACAAATTAAAATGAGGGCCTTTCCATTCTCGTTAAAGGATGCCGCTACTGATTGGCTATACTGTTTACCATCCGGATCAGTCACCACCTGGAATGACATGAAGAGGCTATTTTTGGAAAAATAGTTTCCTGCATCTCGGGCTGGAACAATCCGGAAGGAAATTTGCGGGGTTCGTCAAAACAATGGTGAATCGCTGTATGAATATTGGGAGCGCTTCAAGAAGCTCATCTCGAGCTGCCCCCATCATCAAATCAGCGAACAACTACTGGTGCAATATTTCTACGAAGGACTGCTACCAATGGACAGAAGTATGATAGATGTCGCAAGTGGAGGTGCCTTAATGGACAAAACACCGGAACAGGCTCGGGGTTTGATTTCCAACATGGCTGAAAACACTCAGCAATTTAACCCAACCCGAGACATGCAAGTTCACCGCGTGAACGAGGTAAGTAGTTCCAATATAGAAAGTCAACTGTTTGAACTAACAAATCTCGTTAAACAACTTGCTGTAGGAAGTGCACAACAAGTCAAAGCATGCGGGATATGTGCTAACTTCGGACATGCAACGGATGTGTGCCCGGTGCTCCAAGAGGAAAACAGTGAACAAGTGAACGCTGCTGGAGGCTTCCCATTTCAAAATCAACAATACAATCCGTACTCAAACACTTACAACCCTGGCTGGAGGGACCACCCGAACTTGAGCTATGGAAATAACAAACCTCCTGGTTTCGTCTCCAACAAGCCTCAAGGGAATTTTCAACAACAAGGAAATTTCCATCCACAGGGACAATATCAGCAAAAGCCACAATCATCAGGTATGTCTCTCGAAGAAATGATGAAAACTTTGGCCACTAACACTCTACAATTTCAACAGGATACCAAATCCAGCATTCAAAACCTGGAAAATCAAATGAGTCAAATGGCCACAGCTATCAACAGACTGGAAGCACAAACAGGAGGAAAGTTTCCATCTCAACCCGAGGTGAATCCGAAGAATGTAAGTGCAATTACTCTTCGAAGTGGAAAAGAAATTGAGGCGCCACAATCAAAGCCAACCGCGAGTGAAGAGGAGGAGGTTGAAGAAAAAGAAGTCGAAAAGAAAAACAGCATTCCACAAAACTCTCAGGTAAAAACGAACCTATTGTGAATGCGAAACTAACTCCACCGCCTTTTCCGAGCAGGTTAGCGAAGGCGACTAAGGAAAGCAAGGAGAAGGAAATTCTGGAAATGTTCAGGAAAGTGGAAATCAACATTCCACTGTTGGATGCAATCAAGCAAGTGCCCCGATACGCGAAGTTCTTAAAGGAGCTGTGCACCAACAAACAGAAGTTGATGGGAAATGAAATGGTAAGAATGGGGGAAAATGTGTCAGCACTCTTCCAAAGGAAACTGCCCCCAAAATGCAAGGATCCAGGTATGTTCACTATACCATGCCAAATAGGTAACACTAAACTGGATCGTGCATTAATAGATTTAGGTTCATCTATAAATGTAATGCCTAGGTCTACATACAATGCATTAAAACTTGCTAATATGACTGAAACAAATGTGATTGTTCAACTAGCCGACCGTTCCAATGCATATCCGGATGGGGTAGTTGAAGACGTTTTAGTACAAGTAGGGGGTTTAGTGTTTCCAGCAGATTTTTATGTGTTAGACATGAATGATGATCACTCTCCAAACCCCACTCCTATTTTGTTAGGCAGACCATTCCTAAAAACATCGAAAACTAAGATAGATGTTAGTGATGGTATACTTACCATGGA
Organism: Ligustrum vulgare; assembly: GCA_963555705.1. Classification (NCBI taxonomy): domain Eukaryota; kingdom Viridiplantae; phylum Streptophyta; class Magnoliopsida; order Lamiales; family Oleaceae; genus Ligustrum; species Ligustrum vulgare. The sequence goes on from OY743173.1 coordinate 62,808,480, forward strand.
GTTTGATAATGAAATTGTTAAGTTCAATATTTATGACTCCATGAAACACATTAATGATGCTAACAAAGTTCATTCTACTGTTGTGAGTTATTCTCCATTTCAGGAAACTGTTGCTGAGCTTGATGATTGTCCAAAGCCATCACAACCAGGTGAAAACTTTTGTACCGTCCTACCAGTAGCTGATGAGAGGTTTCCCCCTACTTTGCAGACACTAACGAAGAGCATTAAGAGGAAATTGAGCTTTGGTAATCCACCTAATCCCGGTTGAAGGAGGAAACAACCTGTCGAGCCAACGACAGTAAACAAAGGCGCTGCTCGGGAGGCAACCCGAGAGGGGAGTTTCTTTACCTCCTCGACTTTTTATTTTCGTATTTTCATTTTTGGTTATTTTTATTTTATTTAGTCATTTCATTCAAAAAAAAAAAAATTCAGTGGCTAACTTACGGCCGTAAGGTACTCAAGTACGGTCGTAACACAATTCCAGTACGTTTAATCAGAGGCCAGCTTACGGCCGTGAGACATAACTTTACGGCCGTAATGCAAATTTTTATCTTTTGTCAGAACCCACTTTACGGCCGTAATACGCTACCTTACGGCCGTAAATCCGAAATTTCAAAAAAAAAAAAAAAAACTGCTTCACTCACGTACCCTTGCTCCTACCCCTTTTGTAGTGCAGATGCTGGAATTGATGCGAGCCTTCCAAACTCAGCTGAATGCCTTGCAAGAAGATCAACACCTTAGGCTAGAAGAGCAGAGAGCCCTTCGGGAGGAGATTCGACAGTTGCAGAGACCCCGTGCCGATCAACCGCCACATTAGACCGAGGGAGTCTATTTTCTTTTCCCCCTTTATTGTTTTACTTTTCAATGAGGACATTGTTTTGTCTAAGTGTGGGGGGGAATTGATTGTGAGCTTAATGTCTTTATCTACTTTCTGTAGTCGAAACGTTAAAATTCAGTTTGAGTCAGCATCCATTTTAATCTTTGATAGGAAGCGACCCCACTTTTGGTTCATTTTTTTGAAAAATCATTGCATAATTGGATATAAATTGAGCACATAGAGATCATCTCACCCAAAACTGCATAATAGGTTGAAAATGAAAAGAAAAATTGTCAGATGTCTACAACCTAGTCAACCCAAACAGGAATAAATGTATTATCCCTTCATATATAACCCTGAGCGTCCCAATTCCATCAGAAATGATTATACTTTTGTGAGTAGTCATGGTTTGAATACTTTTAACCGTTATCCTCAACCAGTGGATTTAGATTTGGAATGAAGATCAAGCAATGACCTATAACTCATAATTGGATGGGAAAAACACATGAAAGCCATAATTTGTGAGCTTTTGAGCCTAAGAGCTGTTTTTAATACTTATGAGCTCGTAATTCTTTGATGTGTGTCCTGCATGGTTGGATTTGTTCTTGGATATGCTTTTGTGTACATGCCGTAGTAGCTTCTTGGCTCGAGTGCAAAATATAGTAAAGGCACTAGGATGAACCAAATTTGGCCTTCTAAATAAGCCTACCATTGTACATTTACCAATAGAAGACCCTTTGAGCCTTAGCCTTTCTTTGGAATATTAATACCACACTACAAGCCACGAACACCCATTCTTTCATGTTATCCTTTTTCTTGAACCTATAGAGAACGGATTCACAAGCTTGTGTTGGTTGAGAAGTTTGAGGTGGATTAAGTTTCAAAGTGGAAATTCAATCTTGTGTCATTGGGGATTGTGGGGTGATTTGACCAGAAGAGAAAAAAAAATTGCAGTATATGTTTGAAAAAAAAAAAGTAAAAAAAAAAAAAGAGAGAGAAACAAAAGAAAAAGAGAAGTTCAGGCCAGTTCTCAAATTACGAGGTCATGAACATTTGCTAGTATTGAAAATAAACACTCAAGCTGCACAAAATAGAAGTCTAGTGTTAAATCAGTTGGATAGCATGGAGATTATTAAATTCATGTTGAAGAAGAAAGAAGGAATGTTATAATTGAACCGATTCGGCTTGTGAAACTCCTTCTCGATTCAGCCTAAATGTTTCCCTTTTATCCCACCTGACCCGAAGCCCCGCTACAACCCAACAAAGACCTTTGCTTTGCACTTGTGTTATTGTTGGCTCCGGTTTTGACATTTGAGCAATCTGTGGTAACAAGTTTTTCATGCAGTGAGTTGAGCGTAAAATTCTCACATTTATATACACTTTGTGCGAAGAGAGATATCCGGTGAGAGTGTTGGCTCCCATTACATGTACTTATGAGTGGTTTGAATTGCTTGGTCTATATTTTGTACCCTTTTGATCGGAAACTGTGTATTGACTAAATTTTTACCATGAGATAAACCGCACTAATCTGTTGGCATTTACTTGAATTAGTCAAAACTTACATTTTTCTGGGGAATTGATAAATTCAGAGAGAACTCACGAGAGGTGAAAGGATATAATCCACATTGGGGTATCAATTTTCATTTTTTTCGGAGAATATTGGGTGATGCATCTCTTACACACACTAACACACTCCGATTATGCAATTTGATTTTCGTGCTAAAAAGAAGTGGGTTGTGACCTTGACTTTCCAGATTTAAAAGTCTAACATGTTCATTCGAGTCGTGCTTTAGTTCTTTTCTATCATTGTTCGAGGACGAACAATGGTTCAAGTGTGGGGGGATTTGATAAGTGTTATATTAACGTTTATTTTATACACTTATATCCTTGACTATGCCATAATGTGATTCTATCTAAGTATTATTAATGCATTTTATGTTTCATGTTGTATAGGATCCTAAAAGAGGAGAAAAGAAGAAAAAAGGACCAAATTGCATTAAAAACTGAAGTTTGGGGACTTAGGCGCAAATATCTTTACGGCCGCAAGCAATTATCATCACGGCCGTAAGTGCATGAGTGAAACGGGCAAAATTCAGCAGAAAAGATGTTACGGCCGTAAGAAATATCTTTACGGCCGTAACCCTCAAAAGATAGAAATATGCAGTAACTCAATTACGGCCGTAAAAGAATAGTTACGGCCGTAAATCTTCAAGTCAAAAATTTCCTTATTTCAATTCTTTCCATAATTTTGGATTTCTTGCTCCCAAAGTTAGGGCACGAAAATTGAAGTTATAAATAGGGAAGTTCATGACAAGAATGAAAGAGAGGAGAATTATTTTGAGAGCCACCAATATCAAGGTTTGAAGAGAAGAAATTCTGGGCAAAATCAAGGTGAATCAAGACAATATTTTTGGGAAATTCTTCATGGCAATGCGTGGCTAGTCTTCTCAACCTAGTTCAAGGGGGACGTTGTGTTCATATTAATTTATTATTCATTCCTCAAACTCGTAACGTAGTTCTTGTTTTTATGTTTTATTTATTGGATTTCTCATGAACATTAATTTCGTCAAGACAATGTATTAATTGATTAAGGCCTTGTCTTTTAATTATTGTGTTGATGTTTGCTAATTTGGGTAATTGGATTCGTATTTGTCTTGTTATCCAAATCATAGTAGCAATTGGTAATTTTATATTTCCATATGAAAATCCAATCTAGATTAATCAATTCGAGCATATGTAATTGATAATTTAGTTCACCTAATTCTTCTTGTTTTCACAGAGTTAATGCATTAAATCTAGGGAGCTTATTCTAGGTTGTTCATTCACTCTAAATTGATTGGAGAACTAATTCTAATTGATTATTATTAAGGAAGAATTGGATTAATTAGAGCTTTTTGATTATTCCGGGTGATAAATAAAACAAAGGAAATAGTACATGCGTTGCTTGGGGAATGACAATATTATGATAGGGCACGACCGAACCTGAGAACTAGGATTCTTTATTATTTGATTTTTATTCCAGCTATCTTACATCTTTATTTGATTATTTAGATTAATTGCAATTTTCAACTCAAAACCCCCCATTATAATTCTAATTGACATGGCATTAAATTAGTTCCCGTTCCTTGTGGGATCGACCTTTATTTCCGCTATCACATTTAAATTTGAGTTTTGGCAAGTAAGGAAATTTAATTAATTCTTGGTGCATCGCGACGCGCACCAGGGCTTTTCACCACAGTCATTATACACTGAGTACTATACCACTGCTTTGTGTAGAGAAGCATATGCTGAAACTATATTTCCTCTACCAAATGAGGCTGAGTGGGAACTTCACGAACACTTGCTCCCGCTTGATAATTTACTGCCACTGAATGTCCGACGACATACTCCTGGACGTGTACGTACGTCTAGAATACCATCTACTAGAGAGTTTCCCAGACCGCGAAAGTGCGGCAGGTGCAGCGCAGTCGGTCATACTCGCCAAACTAGTACTAGTCAAATTCCCTTGAATAATTAATTTTATCACTATTAAAACTTTTATTGTAATTATAGTGTTGTTAATAATAAATTATCTTATTTTCTCTATGTTAATAAAGTTCGTGAATTGCTTGTCATACGATGAAATATGATAAATGTTTCTTAGGGGAAAAAAAGATATTTTAGGCCATCAGAAACGTGTGATTATTAATTAATTGCAAAACAAAAAAAAATTATGCATATCACCTTCGCTGGATTGCTCTCACAAAAGCGGTCGAGGCACATGCTACACTAATTATCTGAATCCATTTCCATCTTCTTGTAAAGTTGAAGAACCGAAGGAAAATGGAAATTGATTCAAATAATCAGCATAGCACGTGTCTCGATCTTTTTTGTGAAAGCAATCCAGTGAAGGTGAAATGCATAATTTTTTTGTTGCGGTATTATTTAATAATTACACTTTTGTGGTGTCCACAATAACTTTTTTTTCAAGAAACATGCATCATATTCCCCTGTGAGATAAGCAATTCATGAACATTTCACTTTTCCGGGATTGCTTTCACACAAGTCCTCAAGACATATGCTGCATATATTATCTGAATCCATTATCAACTTCTTGCGATCTCCACCTATACAACTTTATTTCCATAGAATCAAAAACAAAAACAGAAAATGAATATGCTGATGTCATTAGTATATTAGTTTTCTATTATAGTGTTTGGTTCCTTAAAAGTGAAGGTGTAAATGTGGGATAATCGAAAGAAGTTGATAATGAGTTCAGATAATATATGCAGCATACGTCTCGAGGACTTCTGTGAGAGCAATCCTGAGAAGGTGAAATTCACAAAAAAAAATTTAGTAATTATTAATTAATATAAAATAGAAATTTAGCAATTATATATATATACACTATTTTTTTGTTCTAAAAAATATATTGTTGTCTATACTTGTGAGGCAATTTATTCAACTTTACTCTTAATTAACCCTCCATACCCTAAACTCTAAAACCCCACAGACCGGACCACATAACCCTCATGGCCGGACCACTTCCACAGTCCGCCCGGACCACTTCCCGGCCGGACCGTGGTCCGACCAGGTCGGACCACGCATTGGTCCGGTCGGACCACTTCCCGGTCGGACCGTGACCAAACGTGGATTTTTTTTAATTTTTAATATGTAAATTAATGCACGTGAAAATATTGAATTACGGTAATTGAAAATAATGTATGCACTTGTAATTTCAAAAGTAATAAAGAAATTGACAAATAAATATATATACACAATTACATATAAAAACTATATTTTTACATATAAATATATATACACAATTACAAATAAATAAATATACACAATTACATATAAAAATTATATTTTTACATTTCTAAATCTTATGGATCACAATTATACGTAAATAAATCAGTAGCCAACTTTATCCTTCACTTCTGTATATGTTCTTGATTGATCATCTTGACATCTCGTCCGATACTCGAGAACTCAATATATTTTATTGCAAAAATCTCGCAATCGTCGCTGTAAGTTAAAAAAAAACTTTGGTGAAATAAATGAACATTGTTAAGAATTTAATTAAATACTAGAATACGAGTATAAGAAAATTTACTTGACACCTTGTTTGGAAATCCCCTTGATCTTCTTAATGACTAGTACATCATCGACACCAATTCTAGCACGCTTAGCCATTAGAGGAACAATGACTGCCAAGGAAATCAGAGCTTCTTGGAGCTGAGTCTCTGTGAACAACCATGATCGGAGTCGTACACATACATTTTTGATTCAGCGAACACGACCTCAACAACAATGATGTGCGAGTTCGCGATCACCGGAATATAGATGTGTGTACAACCCATCCACGACTGGCCACACACGGGCTCTGCCCCTACCACGTAGTCCAACATGTAATCTGGCAACACGTACGAGGTAGGGTTGCTTTCATACATTGAGTACTCGATGTCGACAGCATTTTTAAAGCCGCAGCACAAGATCACTCGCCCAGGAAAGCCGAACGATTTCGGGTACCTACTAGCCTGATCGCGCAGCAACTTCATCGTAAGATCAACATGCTACAACATAAAACATAAGCGAATTAAATATTATCTAATCAACAAATAATATAGTGAGTTCACATAATTACGATTATGCACTCACATCGTCGGCAAGCCAAGCTCTGCTCTGCTCCGCTCCTGAGGACTATTCCGAATCAATCTTTGGCATCAGATATTGTTGTCTTCCCAATGGCGAAACGAAACCTAAATGAATAAATAATTAGAAATTCATATACAATCATTTTAATAGTTAAGAAATAAATAAACAAAATCATAATAAACTTACTTCGACTTAAGTTTATAGTACCACATATCGAACACCTTTTTCTTCGCCGGATCGACTTCGCGGAATAAGTTGACATAAGTGCCGTCCACGAATGTCCTCTTCTTTGCCTCGGCCGTGAAGGGAGAAAGAACATGCTGTAAGGGTTGTCTTGTCCTCTTACCTATAATCTGCTCCTTCACCTCAACAGTACGTTTCCGTCCCCTCTTCTCGACCATCTCTGTCAGCCCCTCAGTCGACTCATCCTCCAGCACCTCTGACACCCGAGGCACCTCCTCCTCCGCTTGAGATACCTCCTCTGTCACCCCTGTCGACATCTCCATCGACACATGCGGATTAGTCACATCCTCAGACACCCGAGACACCTCCTCCTTCGCCCCCCAAGGAACCTCCTCCTCCACCCGAGACACCTCCTCCGCCACCGGCACCCCCTCAGTCACATCCCCAGCCACCCAAGTCGGCACCTTGTAAAAATCCAGCTCCGTCATCCAAGCTATCATATCATCCAGGTCATCATGCTCTGGCATCATATCTGATACTCCATGCCCACATCGGAGCTCATCCCTAAGCTCGTCGACCTTACCTCCGAGGGCGTCGACCTTCACTTCGAGGGCGTCGACCTTACCTCCGAGCTCATCCCGAAGGGCATGTATCTCATCACAAATGACCCCCACCAGATGGTCAAACAAATCATTAATATGAGGTACTTGGCGTTGAAAACAAAAATGACAATTGATTATTTAACACAAATATTATAACATGTAAATGTGATCATTAAAATACTATAGTTTATTAAAAACTGAATCCATTAACATACCGATGGAGTGGGGGAGCGTAAAGGTCCGCGAGATGTCCCCAGTGAATGAGATCTCATGAGCGGCGGGGACATGTCTCATACTTGACTACGGTGATCCTAGATAAAACAAAAGTGGAAATTAAATTTCGAATATTGTTTATTTAAGATTCTACAAAATTTTCGACAGAGTCTCCCCTTAAAATTGGACTTAGCCACCCTATAAAGGGACATCAAAATGTCATAATAAAGCAAAAACGTTCAAGCACTCAACCGAGAATTCAAAACACCAATCACAACTCAATAATACTCCCATATCACCAACTACTCCAAAAATAATTCTCAACTCATAAACATATCAAATTCAAATTATAAACTCCAACAAATATAATAGGAAATAAACTAACCCTCAGTAAAATATTATAGCTTATTGAAAACTGAATCCATGAACATACCGGGGGAGTGGGGGAGCGTAAAGGTCCGCGAGATGCCTCCGGTGAATGAGATCTCATGAGCGGCAGGGACATGTCTCGTACTGGACTGCGTTGATCCTAGATAAATAAATAAAAAATGAAAATCAATTATTTAACCCAAAAGGTAAATAACAATATAAAATTACATTACATACCAATCCACACATGTAGTCCTGCTCCTCCTCTTCGGTCGAAGTCGTCAACTCATGAAGGACTTCGAACTAATATATTAACATTCGAACAATTTATAAATCATGTGTCAAATATTATATTACATTAATAATAATTTCTAAACGCTCACCTGAGGATCATCGAGGATAGCCGAAAGCTTCTTAGCGCTTGGCGCCTCCGTTGCTCTCCAATTTAGTATCTGAGGAAATCGTGTCCCTGTCCTAACTGCCCACCTGTCACCTAAGGCGGGAATAACCTCATACGCCCATATATGTGAAACTTACAATTATTATGATGATGAAAAACATAATAAACTAATTCAAAATGAAAATTTTAAAATTATTACTTGCAGAGCAAAAGGGAAGCCGTACGCATCATACTTCCGGGGGGCCTTCTCCGCACTGGGCATCAAATGCGTTTTCTTAAATATGTTAACGGTATCGACATAAATTTTAGACCCCCATGTATAGTTGTTGAAGGCTTCAATATCATCAACAAGTTCCAAAGCATATAGGTCGATACCATTCTTTACTTGCTTGCCCTTCACGAAACTCTCGAGAATATAGACCATGCATAATTTCAATTTGTCCAACATATCGGGACAAGTCTGTAAAGTTTTCCAGAGCTCCCCCCTTAAAATGGTCCTTTGTCCTTTAAAGTATTTGAGATGAAGCCTCGATTTTGAGAGTTTTCCGGGCTTAGGGTCCTTTTGGCCATCACACTTTAATCCTGTGATGAGGGAAAACTCAAAAGTCGAGAATGTGACTATCTTGTCATCCTCGAAGCAAAAACTAAATACACCATCATCTAATGGCTTTAAAAGTCGAAGTACCAGAGAATCTATAATTTGCGGTGAAAACTACATCTTGGCCAATTCTTTGAATTGCCAAAAGAAAGATCGTTTCAAGATATCTTGATGATACTCATCAAGACTCTTTAGAACTGTGTCGAAGTCACAACTCCTGTACTGGGAAACTTTAGCTGGAACCCCTCTCAATTCAAGAACAATCGCATACTCCATCCTGCAATAATTTCAAATGTTAAAATAATAGTTCAAAAAAGCATGCCGCAATATTTAAGCATTCTACATTGTAGACTACCGCGCAAAAATGAACAAGTAGGAAAATTAAATATTACAGGAAAAACTTTATTATTATTATTTTTTATTATTATGGTATATATATAAACATTATTAATTATTATTGTATTATTTTTTTATTAAAGTTGTGTAATTATAATTACAATTATTAATGTTATGAAACTATTATATATATTTTTACATTTATGAAATTATAGTTCATGTTAATTATTATGAAAAATATTAATAATTTTTTATCAACATTATTTAATTATAATTACATTTATTTTGATATTATTAATAAATTTCTTATTTGCATTATGAATTATAATTACATATCTTATTTCTAATTATTATGAAATTATTATTAACAAATAATGACATTATAATTACATTTTCCAACATTGTGAAATTATTAAATTTTTGTTACAATTATGAAATCATAGTTCACATTTGTTAATTTTAATTATATTTATTATCACTAGTAATGAAATTATTTTTGTAATAAATGATAAATAATATTAATAATAAAAAAGTTATTTAGAATTTTATAATTTATTTATAATGTAAAAGAGGTAGTCAAAACAGTTCGATCAGACCAAATCATATTGGCCCGGCCTCCAAAATTTTGACCTCAAAGTGGTTCGACCGGACCCAAAAAAGGGCCAAAAAAAGTCCAGTCGGACCAAAAACAAATTGGTCCGGCCGGACCATCATTTTCTTCGCTGGAAACACCCAGCGAAGAAGATGTACAATGGCGGAGCTCGCCATTTCCGACGAGCTCCGTCCCCAAATCTTCAATGCTATTAGTTCAAATTCATGAAACTTCAAATTATAAATCTAGAAATCAAAGTTAAAAATGTGAAATAATCTTGTCTAGTATTTGAACTTTGAAGAATGATGATGTCTTCTTCTTCTTCTTCTTCTTGATGATGTCTTCTTCTTCTTCTCTCTTCTTTGACGGACAGATCGAGAGCTTCTTTGCCGGATCGATATGGTTGAGTTTTGGAAAAATGGACGGATCAAATACTTGTATAAGAGTAAGAGTATATTAGACTTTGCCAATAATTTTTCTTTTTACCTTTTTATTTTTAACTTACAATTTGGTCAATGAGCATTTTGAAAAAAGGGTTGAAAGATCTGGTTATTGGGACGTATTTCCTCGCAATTAACTCCCTTTTTTTTTTTTTTCCTTCTTGGGACTTTAATGGATCAGGGCTGCATCTGGATCTAACTAGAGCCCAGTCCAGCCTCCACCAAATCGGCTGGTATACCGATCAACTATTTGTGTTATGTGCAAGCAAGTGGAAACCCTAAATTCCCGTGCCAACTCCAGTATTTTCTTTCACGGATTTTCTCAACTCCAACCCTAAATTTCCTAGCTCCAAAGGACCAAAGTTCAATTTGATTGGGAGAGATGAAGAGGAGTGGAGACGACGTCGTAGAGAAACTTGACGGAGCAAAGAAGCCCGTCTTTCTCACCAAAGCCCAGCGAGAACGGCTTGCCCTTCAACGCCGCGAAGAGGAAATCGCTCAACAAAAACGCAAAGCTGAACTTTTCCTTCAAAGCAACAATGTCTCAAAACCCCTTTCTTCCGGCCGGGATAGGGACCGAGATTTGGACCACAGGTCTTCTCGTGACCATGATAGGGAGAGGGAGAGGGAAAGGGGTCGGGATGTGGAGAGAAGGAATAGAGAGAAAGAGCGCGAGGAGGAGCACAAGGCACGTGAGCGTGCTCGATTGGAGAAATTGGCCGAGCGAGAGCGTGAGGTGGAATTGGCTGCTATTAAGGAACAGTATTTGGGGTCTAAGAAACCGAAGAAACGGGTGATCAAGCCCAGCGAGAAGTTTCGTTTCTCATTCGACTGGGAGAATACTGAGGATACTTCTCGGGATATGAATTCGCTGTATGAGAATCCTCATGAAGCTCGTCTACTATTTGGTCGTGGACTCCGGGCAGGGATGGATCGGAGGGAGCAGAAAAAGCTTGCGGCTAAGAATGAGAAGGAGATTCGTGATGAGATTAGGAAGAAGGAGGGTGTTGAGGAGACACACGAGGAAGCTGCTGCCCAGAAGAAGAAGGAAACGGCTGCTGATTTGTATGATACCTTTGATATGAGGGTGGATCGCCATTGGTCTGAGAAGAAGCTCGAGGAGATGACGGAGAGAGACTGGAGAATTTTCAGGGAAGATTTCAATATTTCTTACAAGGGTTCGAGAATTCCTCGCCCTATGAGGAGCTGGATTGAGAGTAAGTTGAGTCCTGAGTTGTTGAAGGCAGTGGAGAGGGCTGGCTATAAGACTCCATCGCCAATTCAGATGGCTTCAATTCCTCTTGGCTTGCAGCAGCGTGACGTGATTGGCGTTGCTGAGACTGGTTCGGGTAAAACTGCTGCCTTTGTTCTTCCCATGTTAACTTACATTACCCGACTTCCTCCTATAACCGAAGAGAATGAGGCCGAGGGACCTTATGCCGTTGTGATGGCCCCTACTAGAGAGCTGGCTCAGCAAATTGAGGACGAGACAGTAAAGTTTGCACATTATCTGGGTATTAAGGTTGTTTCTATTGTTGGTGGACAGTCCATTGAAGAACAAGGTTTTAGGATTAGGCAAGGGTGTGAGGTTGTGATTGCTACACCTGGGCGTCTTCTTGATTGCTTGGAAAGGCGGTATTTGGTTCTTAATCAATGTAACTATGTAGTTCTCGACGAGGCTGATCGTATGATTGATATGGGTTTTGAACCTCAAGTTGTGGGTGCATTAGATGCAATGCCTTCAAGTAACTTGAAACCGGAGAATGAGGATGAAGAGCTTGACAAGAATAAGATTTATAGAACGACCTACATGTTTAGTGCTACCATGCCTCCTGCTGTCGAGCGGCTAGCGAGGAAGTACTTGAGAAATCCTGTTGTTGTCACAATAGGTACTGCAGGAAAGACAACCGATCTCATTACTCAACACGTTGTCATGGTGAAGGAGAATGATAAACCAGGTAGATTGAAGAAATTTCTGGACGAGATTGGGGACAAGACAGCCATTGTGTTTGTTAACACAAAGAAGGTTGCCGACAATGTAGCAAAAAATTTGGATAAGGATGGTTATCGTGTGACTACATTGCATGGGGGGAAGTCTCAAGAGCAGCGAGAAATAAGCCTCGAAGGATTTAGGACTAAGAGATACAATGTTTTGGTTGCAACTGATGTAGCAGGTCGTGGTATTGATATACCTGACGTGGCACATGTTATAAATTACGATATGCCAGGTAATATCGAAGCTTACACCCATCGCATTGGGAGAACAGGGCGTGCAGGGAAGACAGGGGATGCCACCACATTCTTGACTTTGCATGATACTGACGTCTTCTACGATCTGAAGCAAATGCTTATTCAGAGCAACAGTCTTGTGCCTCCCGAGCTTGCCAGACATGAGGCTTCAAAGTTTAAGCCTGGTAGTATCCCTGACAGACCACCCAGAAGGAACGAAAAGGTTTTCGCTCATTGATGCATCAATTTGGCCATATTCTTCCAGCAGTGAATTGAAGATTTCTGATTTTTATGTGGGCAACGAATAGATGGATGATAGAAATCTAAGCTAATGGTGCATTCAGCATCTTGGAAATGGTATCTGTCTACAATAAGAAAATTTTAAGCGGGTGAGGCATGTCTTGAGCATACCTAAAGAAGCTGTAGCTGAGAAGAACATCATGGTCCTGGTATGACAATTTAGAAGAGGGGGTATATACTATATAAAGATTAACTAGCATGATGTGATTGCTAAAGATGGATGTATGTCTCAATAGATGTTATGTGGTGGATGGTAGAGTTGAAATATTGTAGCTGATACCTAGTTTATTGGTCAAAAATCTTATATAGCTGTACCCAAACCATTTTTCTTTTGAAATAAATCTTTAGTTTATTGGTCGTATTAAGGTCATTCATTGGTTGAGAATGAAGTTCTAGGAAAATGAGTATTTGAAAATTATTGGCATCAATTATGGAACTTTTTGTTACTTGTGCAGGAAATTTGAAGCTGTAAATGTTTTGTACAGGGAAGTTCTAATTGTATTCTTCATTTCTGACAGGGTGATATATTAGTTGAATTTGAGTAAATTGTCGTTCCAGAAATCTTCGTGTTTAAAGATTAATTTAGTAGGATATAAAAAATATGTTTCTTGGGGTGGGTGGGTGGGGCTGGGGCTTCTATGGCTTCACACTTTTTTATTTTTATATTATTATTATTTTTTTAACCTTTCTTCCTATTTCTCATCAGAAACACTTCATTTACCAAGTCCTATTGTTGAGATTGTGAATTTGTGCCATGAATTATGTGTTTGTAATTAACCAGTCCTATTGTTTGCTTTCTTTCCTTTCTCTTCTCCAATGCTAGTGCTTACTGATATCTGAATGGACCCATCAAATTTTAAATTTTATTTTCTGATGAATAATTCCAAGGGATTCCAAGGGGTTATTCTAAAGAACAAAAAACCTTTTGTTTCATTCCCCTAGATCTTTTGTCATCTGAGACAAGCTTGATAAAGGAGCATATGTCGTCGTTAGACGGTAATTAACTTGGATAAAATGAATTACACTTTGAGTCCTCTAATCTCTGACCTGGTGGCTGTGGAGGGCCTGTTCTATCGGTAAGTTGGGGGCCTATCACTCGATTTTGGCTAAATTAGTTAGTGCTTTGAGCATAATTATCTGATATGATGTCGCGTGTTGTCTAGTCTTCTCAATGCATTCGTCGTTTATTCTGAGTATTCTTCATTTTCTTCTAGTAACTTGTTATGCGGGGGTGTAAAGTACTTCTCTACATCGATCTGAAACTTTTTTCTTTCTTGTTTGCCTCTTTAGGGTGTAAAAGGTGGACCATAAACTATTTTCGAATTGTCATAGACATTATGCCGGTGTCATAAACTGCACTTCTTATACAAATGAATATCGGTACTGTCTTCATTTATCCATTTTTTTTTTTTGTCTTAGGTTAATTGGAAAGGAAATTTTGCTAAACAGCTTTTGAACATCGGTTGCAATTGCCGACTTGTGGCTAAGGATCTGGTTTGGGCCTTGGGTTATGGGGATTAGAGAAGCTACTGTGGGATATACATATCTTTTAAAAGATATGGTCTTTTCTTGGCGGAGAAATTAGATTTATGCTCTGTGATAGAGCTCCTTCATCCAGAGATATGCAAAGATGTATCAATATCTGCAAAAGGGTAATTTCATGCAATCTTAACTTGTTCTTTAATAGAGATTTTAATTATTTAAAACTTGTTTCAGTTATAGGTCATTAAAGAAAGCTCAGGAAGACCATCATTTTTGTGTGAGAGTGTGAGATGAAGATTTGCTATTTTGGAGTAGCATGTAGAGAGTATTTCAATTAAAGATAGAGCCCTTGTTTGGTATTGATAAAAATCAGATTTTAGTAGATTATGATAAAAGTTGATGAGATTTCTGATTGAAAAGTTGTGGGTTTCATAAAATGTTTCGTTATGATTAAATGTTGACTTTGAATTTGATTAAAATATAAATTTTAAGTGCTACCAAACGGAAGCATTGTCCAATCTACAAATGCTCTATTGGAGGTTAGTCAATAATTTTAAATTTGAATTTTTGGGTAGATATGAGTCTTCAGTTGAATTCTGATATGTACGAGAAAAGGTTGAGGCGGTTTATCCATTTCGCAACTTTCTCATTTTTGTTGAATTGAGTTTTCAATTCATTTTTATGTTCTTGTGATTATTTTGATTACTATTAAATCAGTGTATAACGTGTACAGTAATTGGCAGCTATTATTTCTTCACTTGTCTACAACAAGATAAAAAGAATGAAGCATGAGGGTTTTTAGGATAAATAAATTTGTTCCATGGTGTCTTACAAATTATACTCCCAAAGTTTTTTGCGTCATCACTGCTTAAAATTGTAAGGGATGCAATCTGAGTTTGATGACAAATAATGTGTTGAATACTGTTCTTATTCCCAGTATCTGATTTTGTATATGGAAAGCCTACGTCTATCTCTCCGTGTATTCATATTTATTATTTAGAAACCCTTCTTGGTTCATTGTAATGCAAAACCATTATGAATTATTTGTCAATTTATCAAAATAAAGTATTTAGGTTTACGTACTTCATTTCTTCAGTAGTTCATTCCGATCTGAATGTTTCCCGATCCAGTTGGAACAGCTTTCTGTATCTTTTGTTTTCAGTTGTATCTGATCTTATTTGATTGAGTAAGCATTGTGGGAACTTGTCTTCTGCGCATGTTGATGTCTTCAAGAATGAACTATGGTGCAATTTACATCAATTTGGTCATATTTTATTTTTGCTTTTGTCCTTTATATATTGAGTCATTGCCAGTACTCAATGGAACTTCAAATTGCAATTTTGAGCGAAGTTGTAAATTAGATGAAACTTTAATTGATCAAATTGCACTAAAAAATTGGAATTTGAATCATTTATCGTAATGCCTCTAATTCTATTGACTTGGAACTAGGGGTGGATATTAGTGATGGCAACAGTTTGGTTCGGTTTCGATTCGTCCAAAAACTATAACAGAACTACCAATTTTCTGTTCATACCATAACCGCCCCATAACCGTTTAAGTCGGGTCGGTGTGGTTTCGGTTCGCGTATCGGTTCGGTGCGGTTAATAACCATTTAAATATAAATTAGCAAGTCTAAAAAAAAAAATAATAATATTATTAAAAAAAGCAACATAACAATATTAAGTAAAATTCGAAAACAATATTTCAAATTCAAATGCGAAATTCAAACAATATCCAAATTCTCAAATTCAAATGTGAAATGCAAACAATATCCAAATTCAAATGCGAAATTCAAACAATATCCAAATTTGAACTTCAGCCCCCTTCGAGTTGGGCACAGCACAGAGGACTAGCGAATGGGAGTCGCGAGTCAAGTTCGTTATTTGCTTGATCTCCTCTCACGGTAGTATGACCTGGTAATGTATTCATAGAATCTCAGATGAAATGAAATGATGAAGTCAATATCCCTAATTTAATGAATTCTTATTAGGCCTTGGTTGGTCATGTTATGTGGGTAGTGAATTGGGACAATGGGTTAATTAAGTTTTAAATGGATGACTAATTTTGAGCTTTTAATTTTTATAAATATAACCCAAAATCAATTTTTAAATTTAAAACCATAATTCACTAATGCACCACCACAAAAGTCACATACATGTCAAATCACACTTCCTAAAATTAGTTCCGTACATATCAACACAACAATCATTACCTTAATTTGTAAATATTGCACCAAAAAACAAAAAACAAAAAAAAAAGAAGCACCAAACTAGTGTGAGTGAGAGACCAGACATCCTATCTTCTAAAATTAGTGCAAAGAATTTCATGTAAGATATAACATGATATAAACAATTCAACAATTATCATAATATATTTAAGTAAGCTGGATTTGTACACTCTATCATGTAATGTAACACAAAAAATGTCAAAAGTATCACGTGGACTTAATTTTTAAATTAAGAATATTCAGTTTTCAGTTTGGTTTTCGATTTTTAAATAGGAATCGATCTGTTTTTAGATCTCCATTTTTCGATTTCGGTTTGGTTTGGTTCGGTTTCGGTTCTCATTTTTCTCCTAAATAACCGATCGATTCCCCTTTTTTTGTTTGGTTCCGGTTTGATTCTTTCGGGTCCCTTTTTTTGTCCACCCCTATTTCGAACATTACTAAATTTTAAAATCTCCTTAAAATAAGTATTTTAAATAAACGATAACATGTATAAATATTTTTTTTACACGACATGAAACTTGAAATAAAATGCGTAAGCGTAATTGATTGAAATAATTTAAGTTTTAATGTCAAACATAATAAACGAATCGTCTAACTTTTAAAATATAAGATTCGAAATTAATTTGACAAATGGAAAATGATGCTAAAAAAATACTTGTTTAAAGAAAATTATAAGTTAAAATTGGATTTTCATTTTATTCAAAGATTGTCCCGCTCATTGTCATGGCTCGTCGAATTCCTCAACTTGAAAGGGTGAAAATGTTAGGGGGCGGGTATAATGAATTACACTCAGTGTGGAAATAGCAACTAGTCCAAGTTAAATTCAAACATGCAAATCCAACTATGAATATCATACTAATACAAAATTTCTTGTTGATTTGTGTACTGTAGGACATCCTCAAGGATCCACTTTTGATTACAAACCTATTTGCGGTTCCTAACAACATGTTATTAGCGCTAAATAAATTTTGCACTGTGAAAAAATTCCAAGAACCAACTTTCGATCTTGGACCTATTTACGATCCCTGGCAACCTTTTCATATGTACAAACATTATATCACAATTAAAATCACACATCAAAAATTAACATGGACAATTAACATCAATTGCATTAATGTAAACCCTAACTCAAAGTCTTGAAATTTTCTAGAAATTGAACTGGATGTGAAGCGAGGCGCGAAGCCAGTTCAGGCCCAACGTGGTCCATGGACCGCGCTGGATCTTGGGTCTGCACTGGGTCAGGCCCAAACCCAAAAGCGCCATACTCGCCTGATTTCAATTTGCTGATTTACTCCATTTTGATTTTTAACTTTTCAACATGTGGGTAATGTAAGGCTGAGTTTGATAGCGATTGTTGAATTTGGGTGAAAAAAAATGAATTTTAGGGAATTGAATTTCAGGGAATTGGAAGGTAATGTGTTTGATTGGTTTAATTTTCTAGGTGGAAAAAGAAAGAATTTTTTCACCTTTTGTTGTTTAATTAATATTATTTTTCATAGAAAATAAAATAAAATTTAGCTATTTTAATCAAAACAAATATTTTTTTTTTATACATTTGTACTTAATAATAATAATGTTAATTTTTAGGAAAAAAATAAATCAATTAACAATAACAAAAATGATCAAACGTGACGAAAATAGTTAAAAATTTTACCTAGAAAATTAATTCTACTAGTATGGTAGGAAAACCAATTCAACCAAAAGTTGGAACACTTGCGCGTAGTGAGAAAAGGAGGAAATGAAATTACCTGAAAAATTATGACTTTCAAACACAAAAAGACAGAATTTGGGTGGAAAATTTTTCTTTTACATGGAAAACTTGCCCTATCAAACGCACCCTAAAATTTTCTGATTTCAATAATGGTTGATTTATGAATTATGATAATGAGTGCCAGAAGTTTATTTAATTTATAGCCTATAGTATATTGATATTTTTCATTTGGAAGTAGTGATTTATTTCTCATGTCTTGTTGTCTACTGGATTTGTGGTTTGTTGAGTTGATTTAATTTTGAGATTTGTGTTTTGTGAAGTTCATTTGTAAGTTTCTAATTATAACTTATTTATTTTAGTCGAGAAAATTATGTCGACCTTATATAGATTCTGATAAGTATAAATTTTATTCACACCCGAGTATTTACAAAAACGTCAAGCCCGAGCTCTTTAACAAAGTATAGTCTCCTAATCAAATGTGTAACCCCGAGGACCACCATGACCCGAGGAGGACCTCAACCCCGACCACGTGAATATCACTCTATAATATATTTTCTATCCCCGAGGAATACCTCAACCTTGACCACCATAAATCCGAGGATGACCTCGAGCCCGAACACATGAATATTATCCCACATTACATCTTGATACCCCCGAGGAGGACTTCAACCCCGACAATCATTTATATCCCGAGTATATCCTTTGTCCTCATCCCCGAGCACTTGAATATTTAGCTAGTCATATCTTGGTACCCCCGAGTAATATATGAACCTCGAGGCCGAGCACTTAAACATTACACCATACACCATACACCATATTGAGAACCCCGAGGACTTGAACAACCCCGAGGAGAATATAACCTCCGATCACACTTAAAATGCCCGTGGCAAAGACGTTTCCCCGACCACTCATAATACCCCCCGAGGATAGAATACCCCGAGTATATATATCTCACCAAAAAGGTGCATGATGTGCTCGGGGCACATGATGCTCAGGTCACGTCTCTCATTGATCGGACATGACTTGATCTGATACGTGGAGTCTACAACCTCCTAATTCCAAAAGAACTATCTTCCAACAGAATCATATTTGGGTTTTACAACCTCATCCCTAGAAAATAGGAGGATGATTCCTAACAGGACTCATGCAATGCAGGTATTTCAATCCTATCATAATTCGTCCATATATCACTATAAATACATGGCACTCAATCATAATTCAGGTACACAATTATCTCTACAATTTATAGCCTCTTGCATAAATTTTCTCCTTCCTCTTTACTGACTTAAGCATCGGAGGGGCGACGAGGGCACACCTCCTCGCCTTTATTGCAGGTATTCGGAGATCCAGATCGTGCTTATTTACTGTCCAAGCTCGGAATATTCCAGGTGCGATTTTTAGCATCATCAGATTCTTTAAAAGAAAATTCACAGTTGAAGAAAATGTTGATGAATGGCTTCAAATAAAGTGATTGTTGAGGGAGTATTTTTTGCAATGAGCATTGTGAAGGATAGATTGCGCAATCGAATGGTTGATGAGTGAATGAATTATAATGTTGTTGTTTATGTAGAGAAAGATATACTTTGAAAATTGATAATGAAATTATTGTACAATGATTTCAAAGTATGAAAACTCGCAAGAAACGATTAAAAGGTATTTTATTTGAGTTAGAATTTGTTTACTTATCATTTGTGAAATTAAGTTTTCTTTATTTAGTTTAATTTTTCTCACAAAAAGAATTTTCAGTCCCACCCCCCCTGAACCCCTAGTCCCCCTCCCCCCCACCTCATTTAATTTTTGAAAATTAAGTCCAAAGTTATCACTTAAAAATATTTAGTGACTTGATTGAACTTTTTTGAAAAATAAAGGAGATGAGTAATTTGATAAATCTTCAAATTTGTAGGGTCTAATATCCAAAATTAGAAATTTCGGTCCTGGATGAAAATAAGTCATAAGGTATTATGAACTTAATTGATGAAATACCATGTCTTTAGGGATGATGAGAATTAAATTAAAAATTGGGACTAACTTAAATACTTGGCAAACTTTAGGAATTAGAATGAAACTTTGACTTTTAATACCTAAGCCCTCTCTCTCCCATTCATTTTGTTCGAAACGTTCAGAGGGGAAAAGCTGATTATAAACTAGTGAGGGCACATGCTATGTACGTGCATTGGTCAGTATGTTGCATGTAGTGTCGAAAATATCTATATTTAATGTAGAATCTATTGAGGATAATAATAAAAATAAAATATAGAACGTTAACGCTGTTCAAAACGTAAGTACTTGTTCATTTCTTATTCACTGATTAACAAATCTAGGACTTAACATAATAATCGAAATACTTGCATTGTGATTGATGTAACTAAAAAAGAGAGAGATTACATAAATGTCTAAGCTAGTCTAGTCTTGTTGTGGGGTGTAATAACTCTTTGTTTCTGCCAGTAGCAAATTATGGTCCAGGATTCGAAAAATTAAGCACGTAGAGAATCCAACTTTGTGAATTCGAATTCTGTAAGTTTTGCCTGCATTCCAAATCAGCCAAGTAAGATCAAAAGAATTGAAGATTGCCAAAAATGGAAAATAAAGGTCACTTAATTAACTATAACCAAAAGATTAAAAAATAAATAAATAAAGAAATTGCATTTAATGGCACCTAAATTGGTTAATCAATACGCTCAATGTGACAGAATAATACCCAGTATCCAAAAGATTTACTTTTGTCTTTGTAATTCTCAAACACAAGTCAAACAATTTGCACTGTAAATTTCATATTTCTATCTCAAATTGCTTATAGTTTCGAATGATCATTATCAACATTTTGCATTGAAGAGACCAAATAATGGAATTGGAAAACTCGGAATTGGAAAATGGGTGCGCACCGAAACAGAGACCAAATAATGGAAGAATGCAAATCCAACAAAGCAAAGCAAATGATTCCACACAAAAAATCCATTATTGAAAACAAATCAGTTTATATCTAATTTCTCAACCATTAGTGGCTCTGTGTTTCTTACATGACCATAAGAATACAAAATTCCCAAATGCAGAAATCTTATGCACACAATCAGCCTGCAGAATAGTCTCAATTTCCTGAATTAATTAAATCTAAACAAATCAAAATTTATGATCACAGAAATCATAAATATTAATGATCATGCATTTGTTCCTCGAACTCGGCTTATTAACAACAACAACAACAACAACTATATGTTAGACATCATGCTTGACCTGCTTAGATGAAGAACCATGCCACTTTAATCTCCTCGGACTACACAAAAGACACTCAAAAGTAGAAATTCATAGCATCAAATTAATTCAGAGTTTCCTCACCACTCACCAGTATAAGGGCTGACCAACATTAGTCTTGCACAAGTTGTGTCCATATCGGTGCCTTTGGTCAGTCAATCTTGATTGAGAGCATATGAATCAAATACAACTCCAAATTCTTACAATCAAATAGTCATTATCAAATAAAGAAGTTAGTATCCAATAGCAATAGCACATAGCTTGCAGTTAAAAATCAAATATTTTAAACTCCAACCAAAAGAAAAGAGTAACTCACAGCTTCTATCATGCGTTGAAAAGCCAACTTAGAAAACGAAAAAAGATACAAATGAGGGAACATAAAAAAAAAAAATTGGATCTGCTGTGAAGCTTACCGGAGGCAAAAGCTTTACGGATACAGGGACCGGGATCCTTGCCATTACAGACGGCGACAAAGAGAAATTGATCCTGCCTGTTCCCGGTGTCGCCGTTCACCTTCGTTGGAACCACTTTCCAGTGCATCTTCATTGAGTTAACGATCTTGATTGGTGGTGTAACTCACTTGAGGACCTGAACCAATCTTGCCCTGGCCTGAATCGGCTTACCCTGAGTCATTGGTTTGAGAGGTGCTATGCCTCCCAGAGGCTAGAGTGGAGGGGGACTTGGTACTGGAAGTCCCCACGAGTTATGATAACTCTCGCTTTCTACAAGCTAAAATTCATTTTCAGGATTCAAACCCTACACCTGACCGCAATGAACATGTTTCCAACCCTTCCATTTGTCACTGAGAGATATGTCCTGGGAGTTGTTAATGATCTTTTATTATTATTATTATTATTATTATTATTATTATTATTATATTAGGGGATTTTAGTTAAATAGGCTTCTCAAATCACAATCAATTACTTTAGTAAAATAGACTTCTTTGTTAAAAGATCAAAATTACCTTTAATGAATAAATTGCAAGGTATACCCTGAATAAATTGCAAGGTATACCCTTTCTTTAGTCTGGTTGATTTAACTCAGGACTAACTACTTGAACTTTTTGTAATTTTTTCAATTGTTTTAAATACTCTTTATAGCTTGATAAATTTTCAGACGCTTTGGGATGGTCTTGCTTAATTATATACCCTAATACTATTCCTTTTGAAACTTCTTCTTAAATATCCTTATGTTCGAGTGATATATTATAAACTATATTTAAATTTTTGCCAGTTTCAACAGAGTTAAATCTTGTATTATTTATGCAAGCGTAATCAATATCTTTATATATTTCTTCTAATTTGGATTGGGCAACAGATCATATTCCTTGATATTTTTCAGTAATAGTTAATAAAAACGAAATATCTTTATCATCCAAATATAGTTTATCAGAATCACTAGAAGTAGATGTTTGTGAAGTGTTCATAAATTCAAACGATCAGGTTGATCAGGATTATGTCTAACTATTCTATTTTCTTGATCTAAGGTTCTTAAAACTAAACCTGGGAATCTAATTTCAATCTTTTCTTATAACCAAATCAGATATTGTTGTTGTATGTACTGATGATATCTGATGGTATTTAGTATTTTTTCCCACTTTTCCTGATTATTTTCTTGTTTTAATTCTCTAAGAAGTTTTTCTATCTCTCTGGATCTTAAATCAAATGTATTATCTTTAACTATTCTAAGTTTCTCAATATCTTCTTTATCATCATTATTCATAATTAATAACTAAAACATATAAAATTACAAGCATGTGATTAAAAGCATGTAATCAAAAGCATGTAAATGGCAGTAAGTAAACTTACAGTAATCAAATAGAAATAAACAGGCTTCCCTCCAGTTTCGTCATATAGCTGCCTTGCATGTACTCAATCAATCTTTTGAATCAAATGAATATTAGATGTTTTTTAATAAATTGGGTCCACAACTGCTTCCGCAAAAAAAAATTCAATCAATGTTGCACTTCTCACTCTAGAGAACTAGCCGTGTGGCCACAGACGCTATCTCACAGTATTCAGAGTCTCTGTTTTCACCCTTATCTCGACTCCTTTCAGGAAGACCTTACTTAGAACTTTTACAAAACTACAATGTTTTAAAAACAAGTTTTAAAACTAAAACAAGGCTCAAATATATCATCCTAAAATGTCAAAACACATCAAAATGCTGACGAGATCTCTGTTGAGCAACAGATTCTTCAAAGAAGAAAACTCATTTTGGAAAATAACAATATTGCCGGGGGTAGTGAGAAACTTAACAAAAACTTTTTTAAGAAAGCTTTGATAAAAACTCAAAAATCATTTCATTCATAAATTGACATTGTATATACTGCAAACTATATACATATATCTTTGGTACTTATTTTATGAAGTTTAGAACTCTATAAGTGATTACTTTATTAAAAGCTTTGATATCTTCAGTCTATCTATCAATATTTTTTTGAACACAAGTAGTGTACACAAGTTTTTGAATAAAAGAGTACAAGTACTTGATTCAGATATTTCGGGATAATTTCTTCACTAAACTCCTCTCCCTTTTATAGAGGTCTTCAATCATTTTCATACATTCCTTTGTTGATAAGGAATCTTATCTCATCTGCATTCACTCTTGGTTGTTGGGTAGTCACCAACTATTTTCGGTGCATTATCTCCTCCTGCCAGATGGCTCCAACTATTTTGACTGATTATCTTCCGGAATGTGAAAAGTAACCACATCTTTTCTTTAATAAAGAAACTTTATTAAAGTAGTGAGTGAAGGGTCATTGTAATAGCAGCTACCTTTCATTATCTTCTTGTTGTTTAGTGACCACAATTTTTCTTTTAATAAATGACTTTATTAAAGAAGTGATAAAGGGTCACTATTTGGCTGCTTTATTTTTCCATCCTCGAGTCAAAGAACTCTGCTGGGAATTCTGTACTATCGAGTGATGCATGACTCATATCTTCAACGAGACAGTGTTCACACCTATATTCTGGATGGTCCTACATTATTTTGCATAGCTCTTTGCGCATAGTTTCACTTCCACAGACTTCATTAATGATAATTTTCTCAAGTATGTGGTCCAATTCACAAATATCTACTTCCTTATATGGCAATCTTGCATTGGAGTATATTACATGATTATTTGAAGGATATAACCAAAATTTTTCTTTTTCAGAAGTGACTTAAATTATCAAATATTTCTTTATATCCTTTAGCTCTTCTGTAAGGAATCATGTTAACAATATCTTCATATCCATTTTTAACAACTTTTTGGCTAGTTGGTAAGAAGTGATAGTTTGTGATCCCTATCTTGATACAATGGAATGATGGAATTATTGTTCCTTCATATTTATCTCATTTCGTTGTACCCGAAAAGAATCGGATATATATGTTTGTACTTGATAACTTCAGTAAATCTTCGAACTGCCTTTTTAACATTTATAGGAAGTTGTGAAATTTCCCATAGATTTTTGCTTGGATATATGCAGAGTATATTCCCTAGTTCAAAGCAATTTTGAACCCAATTAGCTGTCACTTTTGGATAGGAATTTATCTTGTTGTATTTTTTATAGTGTAAGGTCTTCATCCATTTCCCTACTTCGAGATACCAATCTGACAATATATTGAAAATAACAATAAAGAAGAGAACTTCATCATAGGTATCTTTGTTTGGTAATTTTTGTTCGTGACAAATTTTTACCACATCTTTTGAATTTATTTGCTCAATACGGATTTTGGAATCAATTTCATTCCTCTGTAAAGATGTTTCCATAACCTTCTTGATATCTTAATTATCCTTCTTGAATGAAGGCTTTGTATCCTTCTTCACATTTTCAGTACAAATATTTAATTTTTCCATGTGAGGGGGTTCCTAATATTATTTTGTCTCTTCCTTTATCCTCGGGAAGAACACTAGTATTCACAAGACCCAGTGAAGGGTTACTAAACTTTGTACAAGTATTTTCTGTCAAATGGGCTATCTTGAATATATTGAATTTGCATCTCCCAATAAGAGACTTTAAGTTCAAGTATCTAGATTTTTGTCTTTACTTCCTCCAGCTTCATCTTTGCTAAGATAATGAGGAAGAAAGTTAGACTGTCCTTTAGTATATTCAATATCAAATTTGAAATATGAAAACCATATCCTGATTCTGATAATATATCTATTGGCAATAGAGGGATCAACATTATTTTTCAAAAATGCTTTAACTTGTGTATTATTAGTTCTAATCAAGAACTTTTTTGATAGCAAGTAATCTTCATATTTTTGTACTCCTTGCTTCACATCAATGAGTTCTTTCCTATTTGTTTCATACCTCGTTTCAACTTCTTTGAATGTTCCTGATGTATATCCTGCAAATATTTCAGGACAAGAACAATTCTTTTCATACTTATATTCTTTATGATTCTTTTTTACCTTAGGTACTGCTCCCCAGTAGTTATTTGAAGCGTCGTTTCAAGGATAAATAAATCTTCTTCTTGTGGAATAACAAGCTTTGGTAGTTTTTTAAATTCATCTTTTACCTTCATGATGTTTTTGCGATCTCGTTCATCACAAGACCACATTACATTTTTCCTTAATTTTGGAAGAAAGTGATTTTTTAACTTGGCACAATTTTCAATAAATCCTTCAGCATAATTTAATATACCGAGGAAATTTTGTAAATATTTTTTATCTTTGATAGGAGTGCTAGATGCGGTTAAATGTTTGCTATCTTCTGTGAGCATAATTTGCCAAAATTCTGATTTACAATCGAATTTTGAAAATATCTTATTATTTTGTACTTGTTTAATGAGGATGTCCTTATCTGAAAAGTAATATCCATTGAATTTTGTAACTTCGTTTAGCCTCTTGTTGTTTATCACCATTCTGACTTTTCCTCTTTTAATTTCACTATGTTTCCTAACCATAAAAGTCAGACTACTATGTGGACTTTTACTAGGTCTGATTAGTTTAGCTTCTAGTAATTATTTTATTTAAATTTTAAATTCCTTTTGATCTTCAACACTATATTTCATCGATTTAACTCTTACTACAGTATCTGATTTTATAAGCTCTATCTTGGCTTTAATCTTATCTGTATCTCATTTTTCTAATGTATTTTCTATTTTAAGTTTTGAAAATTTATTTTCTAAATTTTTCTAACTCATCTTCTATTGTCATTTTAGCACATTAATTGATTTAAGTTTTTTCTGTACTCCAACATCCACCATCTGTGTACAAAATGTGTTTTGAACATATATTTATCAATAAATTGAGTTAAAAGTACATATTTTAATAGGAAGTGTTGTGAACACACATACACATCTTTATATCATTATCCCCTCTACATAAAAGATGTAATAAAATACATTGTTCACAAAATTGTCCCACTCCTTTTCACACATGAAAGTCAGTAACCGATTTTGCAATAGTAGTGTTATATTACTTCCACAATCGTTCATTTCACATTTCAAATTCAGCACTCTATTACCGACTTCAGCTCCTCTGCAGGTTCTCTTGGTACTGTTCAGTAACTGGTTCCACATAATGTATGAAAGTTTTCTCACACACAACCCTCTCGTCTCTCCTCCTCCATCCAACCAATAATCTCCAAAATCAAATCGTTATATAAACCACAGATTTTGCTCAAAAATTGGATATAGGTAACTTGGAGTGCGTTCATCAGGTTTTGGTTTGATTTTAGGTAAATCTTTTTTTGAACCAAGGTGACGCGGGTTGCGCGACCTTATGCGATGTAGAAGACATATGTCCTTCATGTTCGGATCTGCAGGTACGACTTCTTCCACACAAGAGAAGAAGGGTTTGGGGATTTTTACTTCTGGTGAGAAATATTGCTCGTCTCATTTCTTTCCATTCTTTTAATGTTTTAACATTTATTATTTTCTCTTCCGTGACAGGAAAACAAACTGAAAAAAGGAGCCCAAGAAATCGGTAAGTATACCTCTGTAAACTGAAAAAAGGAGCCAAAAATTCGGAATGTATGCCTCTCCTTTTATGTTATATGGATTGATATGTTTATGTTATTTCTTTATGTTTGAATTGATGATATTTTTATGGGTTAATCCGATTTATTTATATTTGAATAAGCTTTATGAGCTTATTCGGAACATTAATAAATGGTTGCTATCTGGTTATTTGTTTCCTTCTTTGTTTGCTTTTGTTCATTTTCTTCCATTCCATTTCACATTTTTTTCCTGTGGCTTCGGGTTTTAGGTATACCGTGTATTTTTCCTACTCATTTTCTTTAGTTGGGGCTCACGATATGGGTTTATTCATATTTTATGCATATTAAGATGTTTGTATTTTCTGTTTGTATAGGTCTTTCCTTATTGAATTTTGGCCATAAGATCAACTGAAAATATCGAGGAAAAAACAAGAAAAATGAAATGCATATTAACTTTTTGGGCTATGGTTTGGTACCTGAAGCAGGAAATTAATCTAGCTAATGTAGGACTATAAGAAATTAGCAAGAAATCAATGAATGATTAGGTTAAACATAAAAGTTTGGTGAAAATGATTGAATTTCTCTAAGTCGAAGGGGTTTTGTTATTTTAGTTAATAGTTGCAAATAATTTCTTTTCAGTTTAAGCTATAGGTTCAAGCAGAGCATAGAAATGAGATTTTGCAGACCATTTGAATCTCCATATATGCCTATTGAATTCCCGTCGCAAAATTTTTTAGTATTAACTAACTAAAAACGAGCCAGCAGCAAAATATGATTATATTCAACTCTTCAATTTGAGTTTTAATGATCGATATATTGCTTGAAAATGAAACCTTAAATTTTCTATTATCTTGATCTAGTTTTACGTCTCAATTGAAACACCCATTTACTATCGGTAATCATTTATTATTTTTCCCTATTCTTGGAAAAGTTCAGACATGAATGGGTTTTTAATTTAATCTACTTTTTGGGTGATGTCCTAATCTACTTTTTCATAGTTTCTTCTTTGAGTGACTGAATCTAGCAAGAAAGATACCCACAAAAATGATCAAAGTTTAAAGAAAAATGAATCTTGAATCAAAAAAATTTGTAGAGGTTGATGCAATTGGAAGATATGGCAGGGTAATCCTCTTGCACTTTTACCTTTTTCCAATCAGTTCTTTTAATTGTATTTGGACTTGAAATTTAGTATTTCATCTCTAATTCTTTTGTTGCAGTACAATAAGATTCTTGGCAAAGGAGCTTTAAAGACAGTGTATGAAATTTCTTTTAGAATATTGGGAAATAAGATGTGCCATCATTTTTGCATTTACGGGATTTGACAAGTCAATATTATGTTCAAGTGCCAAAGCCTACATCTCTTGCAATTTGGGAAGGAAAGAACTTGCATGAAAGAGGTCATGCTTTTAATCCCTCTTCAAACAAATTTAACAAGTTCAGTGATCCTACTTTGAGAATGAAAAACTAAGAAGAAAGTAAATGTAATATAGCTTTAGATTTTAAGAGCCTAAGCACGCCTTATGAAACCATAGAGATTTATTTAACGTGGATTATCAACTGGGTAAGTAAGAGCAGTATACAAACCTCAATTAAAAAATTAAATTGTTTTTCTCAATCCTAAAATACTTTAAAAACTTAATTATGTGAATTTCAGGCATGCATTTTTATTGGAGTGTTCATTATGGTGGCATCAACTATTGGTGGTCTGAGGAATATTGTTGTTGATTCCTCAACTTATGAATTCTACTCTTGAAAAAATTCAAAAGAGAGTTATGAAGTTCTACATCTTCATGCAACATCAATTATGGTGTACGATATTGAGTAAAAAGGGGTATTGTCGAATCTTCCGATTTTCTCTCATCGTGCCGTGAAAGTATGTTAGTCCTGTCTTCATTTTGCTTCAGTTTTTGAGTTTCTTGTATGTTACACTGCCTGTTTTCTCTGTTAATTTTTGCCCTCTTGTCGATTGTGATTTGCTTGGTTGATTTTGTGCGAAGTTTGTTAGTTGCGATTGGATTCTTGCCTAGGTTTCTTCTTGCCCATATCTGTTGGTAAAGTGTCTCTCTATTTCACACTCTATTGAAGATCTTCATATTGCTATTTATAGCTGTAATCGGCCCAAGTTCCACCGATGTGTATAATACAGCTTCCCCTCACATTACTTCCTACACCATGACTCTGAATCTTCTTTATGCAAAGTTGAAGCATTCCTGAAAACCCAGTTTCTTTATGTTCATTTTATATAAAAAAAATTTTCCATGGGAGTTGATCTGTACTTTAAATAAACATAAATGACCTATTTTATTTTTAAAGTGGAACAAGAAAGAACAACTAACAATACTTTTAATAGTTGTGTGGTATTGCAGATAGGACCATAGGTTTTATGAAAATGCATTTGGTTATTTAGTTCCTTAAATTTTGAAATCTACTGAGCTAAATCATTTAATGAGATTGTGTTTGGTCTCTATTTGGTAACACTGTATTGGTTTATAAACTTATTTATTTATGATTTTAAGGTAAAATGTGTGTTTGAAAAGTGGAGAGAGAGAATGTGTGTGAATTAAAAAGTGGTTTAAAAAATTGTGTTGTTTATAAATTAGTTTATAAACTGTTTACCAATTCTTGGTAGGAAAGAATAAATTGGGGTGTATATGCAATTCACGTATCATACTCATTGATTATAGCTATATCTTGAAGATGAAGATTTTACAGGTCATTTTATTCTCTTTTTCAAGATCTGGACACTTGATTTATGCCTTATGGATGTGATAGTAGGTTACGTTTGATTAAGACTGGTTAGAACACATTGAAGGAGAGTATTACATGCATCATTGAAATCTTAGTATCGCATAACTTCAGGTGATATTTTATTTTGTTTTTACTTTTTGTACGGATGATATTCTTGAAAGCTGATTAAATTGACTTAGTGTATTAGATTATGTTATTTAGTATTTGAAATTATTATGCTTTTGTTTGGTAACACTGTTTGGTTTAGAAACTGATTTATTTATAATTTTGAGGTAAAAAGTAGTGGTTGAAAATTGGAGAGAGAATGTGTGTGGTTAAAAAGTGGTTTGAAATATTGTATAGTTTATAAACTAATTTATAAATCGGTTTATATTGTTAATGGTGCTCGAGTGTTACTCAAAATATTTTTCCAGATAATTTTTATTATTCTGAGCTTATGCCTCTTGAAACTCTTCCGAATTATTTATTTCATTGTTAGTTCTCTTTAAGTTTATTCCATCATGGATAAATGTACTGGTCTTTTTTAATTTAAGCCATATATCCAAGATGATGGAATCCATTAATTGATCACAATTGATAAAGGAAAACGGTGTGCTAATTCAATATTAGATTTCTTCAACTGGATATATGAACCGATGATGCAGATTTAAGTCCACATAGTGTCTTTTGCATTGAGTTTAATCAATACTTTAATTGTCTTCATCTATTTATTTATCCTTATTTATTTGTTAGAGATTAATTTTAGATCAAAATGAAATGATTTATATTCTCATTTTAGATTTAACATCACCAGTCATGGCAAGATTTATTTTCTTTATGCTAGAAAAATAGATGTTTATCAAAATTTCAACTAGATTTTATATCAATGCTGGTGCAAATTATACTATTTATCCCTTCATTTTTGGTTAAGCTGTCTATAAATTTTATTGCAAAAATTTCTAAATATGCTATTCAAATTTTGTTTTAGTTTTGTCAAAGTTTAAATCTATAAGCTTGTTTTATACATTTTGATACTGTTTCTGTAGTATATGTTTAGATGTTGGATATCTTGTGGTTTTCAGAACCTAGGATCAAACTCACACCAGCAGTGGACTCTTCTGGGGAAAAAAATGGCTAATATGCAGCTGAGATTTCTAAAATCTGATAATCCCTTGTGGTACCTACAAATTTGGGCCATAAGAGCTGGGATGAAATACCTACTCTGGCAATGGAAGTTCTTCTGAATAGAAAGAAATGGCTGGAACAAATAATAGACCAGATCTTAAGGTTATTTTGAGAACTCGGATTAGTTCCCTTTCAGTTTTTGTAAATAGGTTAGTTCCTCGTTTAAGATTTATGTAATTTGTACTAATTTATTTATTGAAATGCATAAGTGAGATCATCATGATGGTTAGTTGATGAATACATGTTTCATTTCTTGAATTTAACTTATACCACGTGATGATTATTGTGATGAATACATGTTTCTCTTGGCTATCAATCATCAACCGAACGTGTTTATTGTGCTGAAGACGTGTGAGAATTACCCCTTCTTTTGTTTCTTGATTGACTAAGTCGTTTACTACTGTAGTTTTGTTATCTTTGTCGTCGTCTTAATTTTTTTCCTCTCTTTTATTACTGTACAAGATGTAATTACTTTTGAGTTTTGAGGTGTATCTCTTGTTTGGACTTTCGTCAATTTTTTTCACCGTTATTATTGCTTTAGAGGGGAGGACTGAATATTTTATAAGAGAATTTATTTGAAAATGGCTATTTGTTTGAAGTTTACCTTTTAAGTACCCTTCAATTTAAAAATGCTACTATCCTTTGCTAAAACTGCACCTGACATTTAGCCCCTATTTGGCCCCAACTTTTTAAAATTCATTTTTAACCACGTATTGAATGAGACCCTCAATTTTTTGACCATACATTTCATCACTTTTATTAAAATCTACTATAAATTCTCTCCCTTTGGAGGTTCTTTATTGTAAAGTTTGCCCCCCTTCACGCTCTAAAAAATTAATAGGAAAGTGGTAAGAAAACATTGGAAGAAATTGATGCTTAGCTGCGTCTTATATACATTGAAAAACTAATATTCGACTCTTCAATTTGAGTTCTAATGATCGATATATTGCTTGAAAATGAAACCTTAAATTTTCTATTATCTTGATCTCGTTTTATGTCTCAATTGAAAATTAGACATCTAAATTTGTTAGAGTATCATGGGACATGCAAGAATGCTTGCACCATTTAAATGTGCTAGAATAGAATTTTCTATATCTATTTCATATGTCGAAACTAGGAAGAATAGTTTGTGTCGAGACTCATGCTAGCCTCCAAGAGGCAAAATTCCCTATACCTGATTTAGAATTTTTATACTTTGTATATTAAAATTGAAAATATAGCAACATAATTTAAGAGGGAATTTAGATTTGTCACGAATGTTTGCAAGAAGGAAAATGCATCTTCCAAAGAGCTGGAAGCCATTAAACTAGGAGTGAAAGAATTACAGGTGCAAATGCAATCACTTGGGGCTTTATTTATATTTCTTTTTGTAGCATTGTAATGTACAGTTTTGACTATTGCCTGAGCAACATATAATGGTAAAAAGTGCCTATTTTTTTTCCTTGTTTTGCAGTGCAAACTTAAAAGAAATATGAAATCGTTTGTGTCCCACTTCAAGACAGATGTACAAGTGGCGTTCAGAACAAAAAAATGAAGAGTTAGATTATACATACCGGTTTGTAGGAAGTAGGAAATGAAAATTATAAACATTTTAGCTTTTTTTCATAGCCAGTAATGTGACAATGTACTTAAATATCACTAGAGATTGTTTATGAAATTCTGATGCTGTGTTGTTTTTTAAAACCCATTTCTTAGTGGGTCGTGTCTTGTTTAGTATTTAAGCCTTCCATTTCTTTGTGACTTAGGCTAAAACTGCCACTGAAAAAAATGTTCCTTCGACCATGAAATCAACAGAATTTCCACAGGTCATGCTTCTTCTCCACTCCCTTTTCTTTAAATTCTTCTCTTCTTACCCCCACCTCAACCAAAGTCTCCCCAAAATGTATCCAAGAGGTTAGTAAATAACAGGAAAATTAAAACAATATTATAACACACAAACTAAATCACGAGCTTTGGCTAAACATTAGGTTCATTAACGGATGGTAACGGATTGAAGAGTAGTAGATTTGGAACGACATATGAACTTGGTGATTTAATTGGACAAACTTCAATGAAATCTTGAAATTTCACAACTTTAATGACAATAGCAGTCTTTTGCATATAGTTATATAGAGATGTAACATTTGGAGTTTTACTATTTTACAGGAATTAGTCTCATTAACTGAAAAGGACAATTAACGACATTATCCTCTTAACTTGTCTCCATACAAAGTTAGTAAAGAATATAAAGTGAAAAATTTAAAATAGAAGCAAAGACTCAAACTTGGGGACCAGTGTGGAAGAGCTACAAAATACAGTTTTGGAGACTAAGTCGTGTCAAAACCATGAAATGGCAGATGGAAAGCATTTCAAATCCAATCTGAGGAGTGCACAAACTTCTTGAGGAACTAACTATAAACACTTGTAGTTCACACTGCTTCACTTGATTGATCTTCAATGATGAGTAGATGAGCCTCGTGAACCAAAAACGCGCAAAAAAATCGATAGTACCAGTCAAAATGAATAAAGCATACGAAGCAATAAGCATATATCCAAAGGACAAGATTCCAGACACCAGCTTTGTGATATTGAGCTTTGTGAACAAGTAAAAAGTTGTATAAAGGAAAAGGTAGAGAGCCGAAGACCCTGCGATCAGGTATGACCTCCACAACCAGAGGTAGTCCTCACTGCACAGCTGGAAATAGCAAAGCACGACCGAGATCTCAAAAAAAGTGACAATTAGGATGATGGACACTATGGAGAGGAAATCGAAAATATAATAGAATTGTTGTAACCAGATTGATGTGAGGATGAAAAACAGCTCGATAAATATTAAACCAAATGAAATAATGGGAATTAAGATAGAGAAGATAGTATTCATGTACCAGGCTTGCTCGGGAACATGCCTTGGAATCTTATTGCTTTTCACCGTATCCTCTATAGCTGGCTTCTTAAACCAAACATAACTATCAATGCCCTTAAACCTGGAAAAAATCCGTGTCATTCATCAGAACGACATTCTTGATAAAAAAAAATAAGTTTATTCTATTGTGTTGTTTTGATTAAAAGACATTTAAATTTTCCTCTTGTACTCTTCAAATATACAATTAATGTGATTCACTGTATAAACTCTTCTCTCCTCTCCCTTTGTCTTGCCCATTCTTAGTTTTGTATCTTAATCATATTTTCTATCCATTAAAAACAATGCATACATTTATCTCAAACAAAGGCAAAAAACTATTATCAAACACCTGAGTAGGAAAATTTTGAAGGAAAATGAATTTCTTTCCACCAAATTCCGCCTCATCAAACATAACCTTAGTAATCTTTCAATGACATAGGAAAAAATATTGCATGAACAATATTGCCTCAAATTCTTCTTGTATGAGTTCATCTTAGAGATCACTTTTTTCATTTTGTTAAATATAAATAGATTCACACCCCCTTGTAAGTTTTATGGTCTATCCATGAGAGTGCCATATCTGAACTACCTATATGAGGATTCATGAAGCTTATGGTAAATTATGATGCAAATTTGAATTATGTCATTTCATATCAACTTTGTTATGCAATTCTTGTTAAATTAATTTTGCTAAAAGCACGTGTTCTTACTTCTTATGCTAATGGATTTTTTTATCTGCGCTATAAATGCATGTACGTACAACGGCGAATCCAGGATTCTGGTTGAGTTAGAGCGAACTGTGATACTTTGACCGTTGACCCTCAATGGCGAAATATTATTTAATTAAAAAAATATTAAAAACTCTACTAATATATAAATGCTTTAAAACGTAATTTCATTTAATATGGAAATATAGTCCAACACAAACAAAAATAGTAAGAAAATACATGATATAACCATACTTCGTAGTTATAAACTTAGACAACTGCATTCTCTAAGATCTCATACTTTGAAAGCATTGCAAAATTGCCTCATTCTCAATGAGTTTAAAATTTTTGCGATCTACGTAAATCAACAAACGATCATTCAACAAATCGTCTCTCAAAGCATCAAATGGATTGAACGGATGGCATGGGTAATGGATATAAGACTGTGTTTGATAGTCGTACGTTTTCCAAGTGATTTTTCAACTTTTACGTTGTTTGTTTGTCTAAATTTTTCATAGAATTCGTTTTTCAATTTGTCTCGAAATTTGATATTTTTCTTAATTTGGAGAGATTCATTTTCTAAGAGGGAGGAAATTTTACTTTCTATAAAAAATCTTTTACCATTTTCGTCACGTTTAATCCTTTTTTTTTTTTTTTTGTTAATTGACTTATTTTTTTTCAAAAAATTAACATTATTATTATCAAGTACAAATGTATGAAAAAACTAAAAATATATATATTAAAATAGCTAAATTTTGCTTTATTTTTCATGAAAAACAATGACAATTAAACTATAAAAGTTGAAAAATTCCCCACTTTTTTCACTTAGAAAATTAAACCAAACAAACACATTAAACTCTCAATCAAACACATTACTAGACTGTTACATTTTTTTAATAATAATAATAATTAATTAGAAAATCTGGTCGGATCCAGCACGAGCGGTCGAACCGGCTCGCCCACAGCTGGATCCGCCAGTGTGTACGTATTTGCAATCCTACAAATACGATGATTGCTTTTTTCTTCTTTAATACCATGTCTAATACTTAAAGATTGTTATTTTCTAATTATTAGCTATTTGTTTAGTTTGGAGCATTCTTAAATGGGTTTATGCTTGAAGTGACATACTGAGTCTTGTGAATCCCATTGTTCTTAATTTCTATGATACAGATTTAATCCATTTGTTTGTTGCATTTGTTAACAAAAATTTGGCTTATAAAAAAAAAAAAAAAATTATTTTTGAAACACCACCAACTAATGGTAGAGAAGTTTTACATTATTTTAGGCTGTTATCTGTATTGATTAAGTTTAAAGCTAATCTGTTCGTATGTCACTGTTTACTATAATTTACATCACGTTAGTGCATTTCGTTTGTTTACCCTTATACATTCTTTTCACTTGTTTATTTACTATAATTTGCATCACATTATTGATGCCTGATCATTACGAACCTTTCTCAATTTTTTATTTCTTGATTATACAAGACTGCAACTAAACTTAAAAATTAATCATAATGTTTGTACTGAAAATATGAAGGATACAAAGTCTTCATTCATGAAAGAATGATTTGATTCAAATTGCTATTTAGGTTGAGAATATTTTGACTTCTATGATATTATACAGCCTTCTATGATTTACTGTGTCTTTTCATCTAATAATTCTTTATACAAAAAACATTATATCGTTATATTACGATTCCATTAATTCAATGACGCTAAATAATACAACAAATACACATTTCTCGTACGGAGTACGACTTTACACTAGTAATATATAAAAGTAAGGTAATTCCTAAAAACAATTTCCCGCCCATTTTTCTATTTCTATAAATAGTAAGGTCCCATAGAATTAAATATTGTAAATGCAAAGTGGATTAGTGTGAATGAAAAATTGATACATGTCATATGTGAATGCAAAATTGGATAAATGAGAACGCATTTATTGCATTATATATATATATATATATATATATATATATATATATATATATATATATATATATATATATATATATATATATATATATATAATGGTTGATATTTCTTTAATCAATTTTAATTTTATTATTAACATTAATACTGAATGAGTTCAATTAATATTTTTAGTTATCAGCATTAAAATTATCATTTAATTATTTTATTTATTTATTTGTTGTTCTTAATATTATAAATTCTATGTATAGCCATCAATATAAAAATTATGTTTTAATTATCGTCAAATCATTCGTTATCAATCATATTTTCTGAAATATATATGTAGTTTAAAAAATGCGCTACTTATAAATAATTTATAGAAAAAGTTATTGAACGAAGACTAATATTAAATAATTAATGCTTTGATTTCTTTCTAATTAATAATATCAATAGAATGATTAATATTTTTAATCATTCTTAATTTTAATAAATTTCTAAAGATTATAGGGTATAAGATTATTTGTATAATTTTGTGATCTCCAATTTTAATCGGTTGTTGTATCATGATAATTGCGAGATTTTCAAATTATTATTTTGACTATTTGACTTTGATTTTTTGATAATTGTTTTTGTGAAATAGTGATTGTTTAGAATGTATAGTTAAAAAGTATTATGAAAAATTGTAAATATATATTTTAAAAATTTGTGTGATTGAAAATGAATGTTCAGAAAAATTGATTCTTGAAAAATCAATTTCATATGAGTAAGTGATAAAGTATTATGTCTTGTGGGTTAAACAACCGTGCTGCTTTTATGAATCGAGATGCATAGATGATTTCTTAGTAAATAAAGTTAAATATATTTACGATATACATTCTATAAAATTTAATCAAAACTAACATTTCCTGTTGCTTAATTTGCTACATTTATTTAAATATATGACCACATCTGTTTAATTTGTTATATTAAAGTAAATATGAAATGAAATATTTGTTTAAAATTTAAATATCAAATATTGTAATAAGATAGTTAGTACCAATTCTAATAGTATTATTCGGATAGTGATAAATTATTTGGAGTAGGGTGTTGAATTATTGGCAGAGATGCAAGCAAGATTTTAGAAGGTAATGACTAGGATGGATAAAAGAGATGCGATGATTGCCCAATTGAAAAAGAAGCAATCGCGGGCGGACTCTATGGCTCGGAGGAGTAGTAAGAGTGAATGTCATGCTAGGTACGAAGATGAGATGGATGAAAGGTCATTGAAGCGAAAAGAGACATCAAAACGGGAGAGTAGTGATCATGTTCACAAAAGGAGGGAGGAACCGACAACCAAAGGTAAAAATAATTCTGATTCCAAGCCTCTTAAGGATAAAAATATTAAGTGCTTTAAATGCTTGGAACGGGGTCACATTGCACTTGATTGTCCACGTAAAAAGGTTAGGTGTGATAGTGAAGGGGCGAAAAGTGTTGTGGTGGATAAGTCTATTATTGATAGGCATGCTCTTAGCGTTAAGCGTAAGGCGAATGTTTTGGAAAATGTGGATGGACAAAGGGATAATATTTTTCGCACTAGATGCTTAGTGGATGAAAAAGTTTGTAGCTTGGTGATTGACGGGGGAAGTTGTACTAATGTAGTTAGTACAATGTTGGTGGAAAAATTAGGCTTACCTTTAACGAAACATCCAACGCCTTATAAATTACAATGGTTGACTGTGTCGGGGAAGTTAAGGTGAAGAGACAGGCTTTAGTGGCATTTTCTTTTGGTGGGTATTCGGATGAGGTAATTTGTGACGTGGTGCCAATGCAAATCAGTCACATACTGTTGGGGAGACCTTGGCAACATGAAAGGGCTGTGTTACATGATGGGTATACGAATAGATACAGCTTGGTAAAAGGGGGGGAAAATTTACTCTAATGCCACTATCTCCAACTGAAGCCCTGAAAGATCAATTGAAAGTGAAAAGTGAGTTTGAGGGAAAAAATAAGAAAGTTGAGGTCACGACCTCAGAAAAATGAGAGAGAGTGAAAATTGAAGAAAAGAGAGTTGAGGCCACGACCTCAGAAAAAGGAGAGGGAGTAAAAAATAAAGAAAAGAAGGTTGAGGTACAAACCTCAGAAAAAGGAGAGACTGAGTGCAAAAAGCAAAAGAAAAGAGAGTCTACCACAAAAATGAGTCTATTTGCACTTACTCAAGCTAACATACCCCTCCCCAGTTCTTTAAAATCTGTTTTACAGGTACCGGAGTCAAACCATGAGCTTAAAATAGGAAAAAAACTTGTTTGCACAAATGAGCAGCCCAAAAAGCCGAAAAATCTGAAGGACAAAAATGGGCAGCCCAAAATGTTGAAAGCAAGCACGAGGCATAAGCATGATCATCGAGCCCAGAAAAGTAAGAGGAGTTTGAAAGGCCGACCAAAATTGGATTCGAGGTCGAATCCTTTTCAAAAGAGGGAGTATGATATGATCCGGACCAGGCATCAAAGGGCGAAGTCGAGCCATCGGAAATATGACAATGATCTACGTGCAAAATGGAGCAAGTTTCGTGTTGGGATCGAGCCGAGAAGACGAAAGAATCAAGCCGACCCGAGTACACGAAATTGTTTATGCAGAAAAGACATTACGGCCGTAATGGAAATCCTTCACGGCCGTAACTCATATAATCACGGCCGTAAAAGCTATTGTCACGGCCGTAATCAACTATCGAGGGAAAAGGCAGAATTTCAGCAGAACCAAGCTTACGGCCGTAAGTCTGAAAGTTACGGCCGTAACTCATAAAACAGTTTTGGACCAGATAAGGCTATACGGCCGTAAATGTATTCTTCACGGCCGTAACTGAGGAGCGGGCCAGATTTTGCGGGAATTTCAATTATTTTGTTTCCTTTATAATTTTAAGTTATTTTCCTATTTTAGAATTTTAGTCTAATTAGAATTCTATTTTGAGTAAATTAGATGCTAGGTTATTTTGCTTATTTATATTCATTTCCATTCATTGTAAAAAACAGTTTAGTTTGAGTTTTGAGATTAATAAAGTTGAGAGAGTTTTCTCCAATTGAAAGGTTGAGGAGTCCCTTTTGTGTTCTTCGAGAACAAATCAAACTTATCAAATATTGTGAAATATTTGTGGCGTTGAATTTATCAAATATTCGCGAGAATATTTGTGACGTTTCCAATTAGAATCTTATCAAGGAAATTGACAAGTCCTTGTGGTGTTTCTAAAACCTTGGATCTCGATTCCGCATCGTCAATTTCTTGCGTCGTGAATCTTGGGTCAAGGTCCTATCGTCAATTTTATCTTTCCAGTAGTTTAATTCTTGTTATTTTTTTGTGTTTCTTGGCTGAATCTGGATCTTTCCTATCTTTCTTTCGTTTAATTCCTCGTGTTCGTTGTGACCCCCTCCCGGGATCACATCACTTCACCTCCTGGATCAAACGGAAAATTTCTGCTTCCATGCCATGAGTTCAATAAATTGGAATCCTTTGATTGGCAAACATGGAAGAGATGGAGCTTGAACTTCCTTTGCCATATGTAGTGTGGTTGAAGCTCCCAAACGTAATTAACCTGCAAAAAAGATTTAAACAAAATGGGGGAGGGACATGTTAGCTTCATGAGGTACAAGGTATGGATCCTTATATTCATGATAAACCACCACCAACTCCACTTCTTGAATCACGAGGCTCTTCTCTTCACCTATTTTCTCTTTTGCAACTTCTTGTTCAAATTTTTCATCTTCAAACTCAACTACATCTCCTAATTCCACATTTTTATCACCATGATCGTACACTACCTCATCACTACCCAAATGTGGATTTTTCAATTTAAAGTTCAAATGTTGAACTTCTACCTCAACCCCCAATTCATTTCTCTTATCATCAACAATTTCTTTCTTAATCACTTCCTCGCTACCCAACTCCACATTTTCCTCATCAAATTTTGGAGTTTGATTATCCATTTTTAATTTAAACTCCCCCTCCTTCTTTTCAATGTCCTTACCCCCACGACGCCTCCTATTACACCACCTTTCACTCTCCTTCCTTACCATTCGTGAATCTTCTAGTGCATCTTCTAATGTCAACCCATATAGTACGCATGATTTCCCTTTCTTAAGGATTTTGTATATGTGCATACTCTTATCATAAACAGCCTCCCTCCTACGTCTCCATGGTTTTCCCAATAAAATATGATAAGATTTTAATGGTCTACATCACACCATACATCCTCACTATACCTTCCCTGAGCAATAGGCACTAGAACTTGTTTGGTTACTTTGAAATTCCCAAACTCCCTCATCCACGTCATCCTATAAGGTTTATAGTGTGGTTCTAGGAGCAATCCTAATTTTTCAATTACGGTGCTACTAACGAAATTAATAAAACAATTTCCATCAATCGCCAAACTGCACCCCTTATGATCCACATAACATCTAATTTGGAATAAAGAGTCCGGATCATAATTCATTCCTTATGTGGTGGCGTTAAAAACAATCCAAGAATGAAGAGGATTTAGACATCAAATAGCAAGAACGACTTTTACTGACTTGGAAGGAAATAAATATCAAGAATTTTAAAGAAACTCAAGAAAGTGGTTCTTGAATTTGGATTAACTCTTTTTTTTTTTAATAATGAATTTTAGGAATTAAATAAAAAAAATTAATTTTTTTTTTAATAAATCCGAAAATTCGACACGAACACAATAAAACAAACGGAACTTAATTCGGATAAGAATTAAGTAAAATAAATACTTTTGAAATTTTTTTGGAATGCTTTTCTGGATCAAAGACTCAACAAACTCAAGAACAAGAAGAACGAAAAAAAATTGAAAACAAAACACTCAACAAGATATGGATGATTTTTATGGGACTCGATGATAAACATAAAAATCAAATTGGATAGAAAAACCTGAATTCAGAGTCCAACTCTGATACCAGATGATAAGATTTGAAGCGCGGAAGAAACGCCGGAAAGTTCTAAACTCAGGTTGTGGATGGACGATGGAATCATGACCCGATATTCACGACGCGATGACTCGACGATGCGGAATAAAGAACCACGACTTTCGAAACGCCACAAGGAATCGCCCGATCTCCTTGATAAGTCTCTGATTTAAACGCTACAAATATTCTAGCAAATATTTGATAAGTTCGATATTTGAACGCCACAAGAAATATTCTTGATAAATTCGAAAAACATAGGAATCCACCTATAACTTTTATTGAATCCTCAATAAAAACTGTTTATATCAAAATCAAATTCTCAAGTCTGAATTACAATGAATGGAAAGGAATATAAATAAGTAAAATAACCTACCCGCTAATTGACTCAAAATAGAATTCTAATTAGACTAAAATTCTAAAATAGGCAAACAAATAATTAAAAATAAAATCTAACCTAAAAATACGCAAAAACCCTAATTTCCGTCTGCATAATTGACTTGCTGTTTTGAAGCCCCAAATGATGGAATTTGGTCATAAAATCAGTCGGCTCAAGGGCTTTAGCCCATGAGTTTTGCTTAGTGGCCCATTTCTACTCGAATAACTCATATTATGCATCTAATTCCGACATGGTTGACTGGATTGCACTTTTATTTGGCTTGAATATTTAACTTTTTCCGTCAAGCCTGCTATGACTCCGATTGTCGAGGGTCCGAAACACATCAATATGAAATAGTTTTTGATTAAGCAAGAAATTCTTTGCAATAAATGATATAGATTATAAAACAAAGTAAGCTCAATGATTTTCTCTCTTAAATGCTCTTGTAAGCTGGTAGAAATGAATGCAAGAGAAGTAGCTATTTATAAATCAAGAAATTGAGTTGCAGGAAGTTTCGGTAGACCATTTCTACACTTTCGGTCGACCGAAAGTTCAAAACTAGCCGTTAGACTTTCGGTTGAGCAAACATTTTCGGT
Source organism: Ligustrum vulgare (assembly GCA_963555705.1). Taxonomy (NCBI): domain Eukaryota; kingdom Viridiplantae; phylum Streptophyta; class Magnoliopsida; order Lamiales; family Oleaceae; genus Ligustrum; species Ligustrum vulgare. The sequence continues at coordinate 62,851,114 of OY743173.1, forward strand.
TGATTAGAGTTTCGGTCGATCAGGTGTGTTTCGGTCGACCGAAAAAGGAAATTTTGGAATTTTTATTTTTATATCAAAAAGTTTATTTTTCCAAAAGTAATTTCATGTTATGATTTGAAAAATCATTTTTATGCAATTAATGATTTCTAGAAATAATTTTGAGTTTTATAAACTTGCTAAAAATTGATGAGTCGATACATTTACAAATGAGTTGAAATTTTTCAACATAAATCTTCTAAAACTTTAATTTTCGGTCTTCGATGATCTTGTTCACTTCAAATCTCTTTTATGATTGCTTTGTACTTCAAAGGATGACGATTTTGATCTCGGAGTATCCAAATGACACATATATGATAAAAACTCAAGAATTGAAATCATTAGTAATACAAGAGATCTTGTTTGTTATAATCAAAATAATATATACGTGAATAGTCATAGGTCAACACGATAAACATACGACAGTTAAAAAATTAAATAATAATTAAGGTATGTGTAATGTACCTTCGTAATTAATTGTCTTCATTCCTTTCTCATTTTTAATTAAATATGCATTTCATATGTTAAAATATAAATTTGATATATGTAGGTAACAAATGACCGTGCATCACACGGGTGTAACATTAGTATATAATAAACAAACACTTCTCTAAAGGATATTAGAAAAGGTATTTGTGTAGCATATTTGCTATGTAGTATCTTATTTCCTTCTACTGTTGTAGCAATTACTACTTTCTTTGAGTCATATTTCTAATATTCAGATGGTAGTACATTTGGTAAGGAAAGGTTTTTAGTACTTCCTGTATCTAAATAAGCATGAAATTTTATTTTACAATAATTTTGTAAATTGAGTATAACTTCAATATATGGACTGATGGATTGATATTTATTATCCTTTCCATGGTAACAATGATATCATATTTTCATCTATCCTTGGTATAATAACTAGATTTCATTCAAGTATTATTTTTATATATCCTTGACATATCTTGTAAGGGCTTACTTTTCCAAGAAAGCTCATTCCTAGTAATATAGGTATTTGGCTAAGTTCATAATTATCATCCTTATAAGATTAATTTTGTTTTATATTCACCTTGATTTTCTCCTATAAATATAAGAGGGAAACTCAGATATCTTTTTATTTCAATGTTATGTCCTAAGTAATCATTAAATACATACTAGTCCATACACCCGTGCGATGCACGGTTTAATTTTATATCACAAAAAAATTTGAATAATGGACATGCATAAGTAATTTTTTTGTTCTAAATTAAATGTAAATGCAAATGCATAATAAGTATAAAAACATGATACATGTTACATTGTTGACTAATTCAAATTTTGTACTAAATTAAATGCAAATGCATAATAAGTATACAAACATTATACATGTTACACTGTCGACAAAAATATATAAAAATTCATGAGGATGACATTTTAGCTTCTCCTGTTGTCTAATGCTAATTACCTGGAGGAAATAAAATATAAATTCTATAGATGAATGATGTCTATATCTTTGTCTAGCTAGCTAGAAAAGAACCTGCTTTGATTTATTGAAATAGATAGTACAAAGTTCATAAATGAGAGGTAGATTAATAATAAATTAGGCTTCAATGGAAAGTATAAAAGACCATTACAGAAATGAAAATCTTAAAAAACACCTATCAAACTGAAAAGTGCAAAAATTAACGTCATTGCTGTGGACCATTTGTAATTCAAAATATTAATGGTTCGATTTGAAATTTAAAACCAAACCGTTTCTTGTGTATGGTGTTTACTGCTTGAAGTACTTGCTGCAAATTACCTGAGCACTTTTGTTGGCATCCTTCTTGGTCCACAAAGCAACTATATCAAATTCAAAGACAGCCACAGAGATGAACATCGAATTTTTGCCGAAACAGTCTCCAGTAACATCAGTTAATAATGTAAAAAGATTCATGTGTCACACATATATCTACTTATATTTACGCTCTAGCAATGTCAAAATAAATATTTAAGAAAATACATATATTACAATACAATAAGATTCTATCTTTACCTTTTCCACCAATCATTTGTCTGAGGCATTAGCGATGATAAGAGAAATAAACTAACAATTCAACAATCTAGTATCAGGACCAATAAACAAATAATATCCAATGAAAATAGCTTCAACATTTTTATCTAAAACACAAGCAATAAAATAGTTACCAATTATTGATTTTCATTACATATGAGAAAATTAGAGGAAATTATCTTCGATTAAATTTGAAAGGCAGTTTTGGATCAAACGGGATTAATGACATTTATTATCAATTACTTTTCATACTTGTAAGTAAAATAAATATTTGGGCATAACCACGTAAAGATCAAATAGTCAAAATATTTAGCTTTTAATTTATAAAATAGTTATATTTGTTATCTATCATCAATGACTTTTTAAACTCCCTAATATTTTCTTTGAACTATATTTAACCAAAGTTATTAACAATTAAAATAAATATAATCTCAATTCATTTGGGCACATAACTATCGTCTGTTACTGCATTACAACCTAGACTGCAAGAAGCAGCAGTCTATGATTAAAATTACCCTTCAGAAATAAGAACAAATAGAACACAACTATCGTTTGTTATTGCATTTTGTTTGCATTCATCGAACAAATGACTAAAATTGTACAAAATGATGCCATTTTTAACATGGAGACAGTACTTCAAACGGAAATCAAATAACCAACCTAGTGGAATTGATGTACTTATCAATCTTTTCACCATTTTGAACACTGACAAAAGTCCCCGGTATCAGATTAGTAAAGGCAATGACTATTGTGAATTCATTTGACATGAAGATCCCAACTAAGAAAATTATGATGAAATTATGGTCAGATTTTCAACCATACATTCTTCAATAAAATAATATTATACATAAATCCAAAAGTTTTAAAAAAAAAATTATTCCCTTGGCAAATGAAGAATTCATATCAGTTAGACCTCATGAGACAGCTATAAAAATATATACAGCAAGGAAGTATCTAAACTACAAATAAGCATTAGAGAAGACCTTACTTTTGTTTCAATTTCTTTAGGAAGAATGTTGCAAATGGTATATAAGCCAGAACCCCCTCAACCAATCAAACATTGCCTACAGAAACGAATGAAAGTTATCTCCAATAATAAAGCACTACAGGGAATAAAGTTCTTAATGAGTGCACAAGTTGATGAACTATTATTTGCTGGAATTAATCTATTTTCATTTGTAAAATAATAATTTTTTTTAAATAAGAAGAAGAAGAAGAAACATTCACCCCAGCAGAATTACAAAAGGTTAGAGATTAATAAAGTCAAGCCCTAACCTTTATAAATTGTTGATGCAAAAAGATCAGTTGTACCATACCTGAGCTGATGACAAAGCCTTTATTCTGGGTGTTCTCAGAGTCTAATGACAAAGCCTCAAGATGTTTGCAGTGTGATCCCACAGCTTCTAATGAGACATCGGTAATCTTTGCACAAGTAGCAATACCAAGTGATATTCAAAGTCTTCCCACAACCATAGGTCAGCTGAACCACTCCTGTGTCAGTAAAAAACAATTCATTACCAGCCTCATTATTGATCCACATATTACAAATTACCACTTTACAATAACTAATGAATGGGAAGGGTATTTTCAAAAAAAATCGTGCATAAGCTGAAGTCACGGTTCACCCCTTTCATGCTCAAGAACCCGACCTTGGAAGTACTGTTGCCGCCAGATAATAGCTGCAAATCCCTACCTGAAAAAGGTAAGAATCAACTCTACACCAAGTCATCAACAATATCAGAGTCAACACTTCAGATATGGAAGATGAATTACTGGAAAGCTTCCAGTACTTTTGGATGTCAAAGAGAACAAAAGATTTATTTTTCCGTCAATAAAATTCTGCTTCTTTGAAATTGAAAAAAATAAAAAATATAAAATATCAGAACTGTACCTTAAGCCTTCAAGTCGACGCAATTGTTTTCAAAGCCGAGGCAGAACCTGATCAGCAGCGGCACAGCTAAAGACTTGATGCTGTCCAGAGGGCTCGTCGGAAACGGGCTCCAGTCGTCGATTGGGGCCTCCGAAGTCGAGAGTGGGCTCCTGCAGATGCCTTATGTCTTAATAATAATGGTTACCACACCGATGTCGTCGACGGCTCCCTCCAATTTGCTAATCCGGTCAGATTTGTTGCTTCTTTAATTCTATAGTGGGAGGGATGGGAAGAGGCATCTGAGAGAGACTTGGCTGTCTGGGTTACTGAGCTATGCGTATGGGAGAGGATGAGAGAATATGCAGCGTATGGGAGAAGAACTTGTAAAAGCTGGACTAAATCAGGGTCTTGGGGCTGCAGAAGATAGAACGCATTGATAATGGGAAATTTTTGAATTTTTTGGGGACCACGATCATCAGTATTAATTTTTAATTTTTTTTTTGGCACTTACTCATCATTACTACCACACACAAGCAGCTTGGGGACGAACAATGATGAAAGAGAAAAATGGTATAATGATGAAAGATTGTTTTATTGTTTATTTATAATAATTGTTTATAATTGTTTATTGCTTGGGGACGAACAATGATGAAAGAGAAATATAAAAATGTTATATGTCAATCATCATTTCACATCACAACTTTTAAAATAATTAATGCAAATTTTGAAAATCGGTACTCATTGCAAATTCAAAAAATGGTACTGTACACATTTGTTTTATAATATTTAATCATCAGATATCCTGTCTTTTTTTCTTCTAGGAGATGCTTTCGAGGAGTGAAAAAATCATTTTGGGAACTTTTGGAGGGATTTTTTGGAGCCAAAATCTAAGGCACAATCTTTATTTATAATAATAAATTGTTTATTGTTTATTTATAATAATTGTTTATAATTGTTTATTGCTTGGGGACGAACAATGATGAAAGAGAAATATGAAAATGTTATATGCCAATCATCATTTCACTGTTTTTCTCCTCCCAAAAAACATAGGCGGGAATTTTGCAACCTCTCTCTCTTTCCCAATCAGGCTAGGCGGGATTCTTGACAAAAATTTGAGCGATATTTTCTTCACCAACTATCCTTCTTTATAATAATAATAAGATTTTTGTGATAACTCATAATCTTGCAGGTGGCTAACAAATTTATCGTCAACGAGGTTTTTATCTGCTCTTGTATCTATAAGGAAAAAAAGATCATTCTTGATTCTTGCTGGTTAATCAATACTTTGGTTTGTGTGAAAGAGTGATGTGTCAATGTGTAAAATTGAATGAGTAATTGGAAGAAAAAGTTCAACCAAACAATTATATTAGAAAAAAAGAGAGACGAGAAAGGGACGACCAAAAATGAATAGTGCCAACCTCATTCACTCTTACAATAGTTAAGGATAGGATTAGGATCAGTGATTTCCAGCCAAAAATTGGGGTCGACAGTGGGAGGCAAACGGCTTATGACCGTCCAGAGGCTGAGACCCATGCGAGAGAGAGGATTAAAGGTCGAGCAGTGACTTTTGGGCAAAGAAATTCGATGGTGAAGGGCTGCTCCGACCAAACTCCGACCAAAATGGGCCTAAGGTCAAGGTAAGACATTGGGTAATTTCTATTTTCTTGGGTTTTTGATTTGATTTTGAATTGGTTGGAGATGGGTAGTGAACTTTTCTTGGGGTGGCAGTGGTGGTTTGGCTATGGGTCGATGATGCTTCGGTTTTAAAATTGCAGATTGTGGAGGTTTGTTGGTTGTGTTTCTTGAACTTTGATTCGTTTTTGTGCGGTGGTAGTGAATTGGCAATGGTGAAGAACTTGTCTTTTGAAAACATTACAGATAGTAGAATTGCAATACAAAATCGAAAGTCGTTTGGGAAACTTACCTATTGAGATGGTCAAGAACGATAATCAGACTCGAACTTAGAATTCCAAAACTCGTCTGGAAGAAGAAAATTCGATGCAGTGATATAGTTGTTGATGATGGAATCAAAGAAATGAATGATTCGAGAATTTGATAATTCACCTAAATTGCAGTTTTCTGAAACTTGAGAATACTCTGCGTGCGTGAGTGAAAGAATTGTGGAAGATGGAAACTGATTTAGTTTTGATTGGGATTGAGGAGTCTATATATATATATATATATATATATATATATATATATATATAATGCCAATTGAGATTCTGGCCAATTAATTTTGACCAGAATCTCAATTGTCAAAGATTCCTAATTCCAACATTTTTATTTTGAATTTTTTGACAGTTCCATAATTCGAACGGTTATCTACTTGAGACGGTTTTAAAAATTTAAAATTAGGTCAGTTAATTCTGAATTGGTTTCTTCTTCACTTCCAGTCTTATCCTTGAAGTTGTGCTTCCTTACCAGTTACCATAACTCAGTTAACAGTCTCACTTACAATTTTTTTTCCATTGCCGGTTCCCATAATTTTTTGAAGTGGGTTTCGCAATTAACTCTCACACTGTCTCATTACATGTTTCTTGAATGATTCTGCTTTAAACTGGAAAGTGAAATTCTGAAACTTTCCCAGTCCTTCCGCTGCCTCACTGCTGCCGCTTCTATTCGATCCACAACATTCCCAACCACCAAAAACTGGGATTTATGCATTGATGATGTGCAAGTGTTTATGAAGCAAAACTGGGTTAGGAAGTGGCCGTCGACAATTTTCAATCTTCAGGTGCAGTTGTTTTTCTTTTTTCAATTTTTGAATTGGTTTGATCTGGAAATGAATTATTAAATTATGGGTTTGCTTTAGAATTTGATATAGATATGTCATGTGGGCCAGATTTCGATGTCGAGAAGTCTCTTGTGCGCATCATTGATTTTTGGTCAGAATCTATCAATCCTTTTCGTTCCCTCTTCTTTCTTGTGCCCATTTCATATCCCTTTTATAAAGTAGAAACCCTAGGAAAATACTCATATGATGGTACAAACATTCACTTCTGCAGTTTTCTTTAAGCAATTTAGTAAAATCAAATCAAAAGACTTCAAATAGCAAGAAATGTAAAGGTTAGTTCATTGAACTTCGGTATTTATGCATTCATCCTTGTGTTGGTTTTACTAAAGATTTAAGTTGTTTACATAAAGCAAGGATTTTGAATGTTTGTGTTCCATTTCTCATTTAATGAACAAGATACCTTGCATCTCTCTTCATTGCACCAAAGAACATGTGGCTTAATTTCAATTTGTGATATTATAAAATAATGATCTTTTGGTTTATTTATGGAATACGCATTTCCTCTAATTCCATTTTTTTCACTATTAATGTAGAAGATAGATTGATAAAGTGGAAAGGGTGGCCTTGGAATTGGTAGCTCAAAAATACGATAGGCAGGATAAGAGAAAGGATGGGTTATAGTTTCTTTTTTTTTTAGCTATTCCTATGATAGTTGTATATAGTTTCGTGATCTTCAATACTCAAAAATATTACTTATTGCCTAATTCCAAACAAATTGGTAGATTTTCACTCCCCACCCACCGTAGAAAAGAACACTACTATTTATTAGAAAGGCTTTTTCAAATAATGTGGTGTTTTCCCTTTAGAAATGGATTGACGTGATGTATATCTATAGATTCTTATGTCTTTCTATTAGAAAAAACACACACCCCCCAACCATTCTAGCATGTTATACATATTTGTTTGTTGTTCCATTTTCAATATAATGTTCAATGAGCTGGAGTTTGGAAATTATTTCCTGGAACTTGAATTAATTATCATTTGGATGAATGAATTCAAGATAAATAAACAATAATAATTACACATGTTGACCTACCAAATGAACACGAGTACTAACCTGAGTTTCTAAACCTTCATAAAAATTGATGAATAAATTCTTTCTTTATCTCCTATGTGTATTTTCATATAATTTTGATTAGCAATATTGTCATTTGATCGCAGTTTCCCATTTATGTGTATCCACTTGGTTGCAAAATATTTTCTCAAGGAACAATCAGTGATATAGTGAATGACTTCTCTCAAGGGATTTATTACATTTGCAACAATATCATTGAATATGAAGGTGATCCAAACAATTGGAAAATATATATTTATCTCACTTACTTCAAAGCAGGAGCAATAATAATGCTGAGCATCCATTGGAAGAAAAGTATTCTGCTGTTTACTAAATAATTACAAAATGATAGTTGTACTTGAGATTTAATGCATTATAATGTAAGACCTTCCATTTTTCCTTTAAGTTTTAAAATTTTATGCCTGAGCATATCTATTCAAGCATACTTTTTTAATCCATGCATAAGAATATTTCTGCACAAGAATTCATTTGGACATACATTAGCAATACCGGAAATTTTGTCCACATAATTCAGTGCAAATGCCCTCACTTGGCCTCGAGAGCAACTCTTTTCCAATTTGGAAACAAGCTCTGGAGACGTGTAAGATGTTACTTCCACGCTTGAAGATTCTACATAACTTTCTTTATTATTAATCAGTTTGGTGGTTGTCTAAACATGCTTACATTACATGTGGGTACAACATTTGGTTTTGGAACATCTTTACAACATGCTTTGACCAAGGTGAATATGTTTTTAGGTAATGTGGGCTCTTTTCCAACCTATTAATAATTGATCAACATTCTGTTAGCTATGAATTATTCATGCCGCAGGCAGAGAGGTGATGTGGCAATTTTAATTCATATATGGACTCCGGTAGCTTTATCAGATGATCTAACTGTAGGATTGACATTAGCCCTACTGAAATCATATTTTGTTTCCACCTTGTACACCGTTGTTTCGATGTAAGTGAATGCTCCTCATGTTAGCTTTTCTTGTGTTGTATATGGGTACATATAGCGTCTTTAGTTATATTAATAATTGCAGATGTGCACACCATTTCGGCTTATTATTACTATTTAACCAACACCATCATGGACACAAGTACATGATGTTAAAATTAAATTTGATAGAGATGAATGTTCATCTAAAATTCACAAATATCATGCTGTAATTATCGGATCGAAACTGAAGTGGAAGCGTACTTGAATCCATTGTTGCGTTTGATCGAACGGGGTTATGACCTTCCAACTGATTTGTGGTTTTCTCCTTATTTTGTCATCTGTTGATGGGGACGCAGAGAATTATGAAAAACCACGCTCAATTGGGGACCATGACCTGTATAAATAGCAGTAGGGCAGCTATCATGTTTCAATGTTATTAAATTGGCCCCTCATCAATTTAAAACATTGAATCCGTCTTTACACTTTAATCTCACGATACTTAATACTCATTAATCCTGAATAATCTTTGGTGGATCACTTTATTGACTAAATTATTAAGATAACACCACACATTTTATTTTATACATGTTTGGCCCCATATTATTGAATTTTATCCAACAATCTCCCACTGGGCCATACATGTATCCTTACAAATGTGTACAACCTTATGAGCTCAAAATTTTGCTATCATTATTAAGGGTATTTCCAAACAATCTCGTTCATCAATTATATCAATATAGGATCAAAGCGACTTTCGTTACATTAATCGTAACTAAATCCATCAATGGTCACGTATATCAATACAACTAAATGACATAGATCAATCATGAGAGTGTAGTATGAAAATTACATGTTATGTGATCCAAACATGTCTATTTTCAATTGGTCCGACTTTATTCCTTAGGTGAAATCAATACCAAACATAATGTAATAGAGTAGAATGAACTGAATACTTTATTTCTGTACAGAAAATTATCCAAATACACAAATGTGTCCAAAACCAAAACATAAAGCAACCAAAATACAAACTCCCACTAAATCATGATATCCTCAAGAAATATTACACACATACGAGCAGTGTGCTCGTGAAAGACCTTGGGTGCTAATCCCTTAGTAAGCGGATTCGCAATCATGGAGTTTGTCCCAATATGCTCTATGAAAATCTGTCTACTCTGTACCCTTTCCTTCACAACCAGGAACTTAATGTCAATGTATTTTGACTTAGTTGAACTCCTGTTGTTATTGGAATATAGCACTGCAGAGTTATTGTCACAATATAACTTTAATGGTCTTTCAATTCCATTCAGAATGCGCAGCCCGGTGAGAAAATTTCGCAGCCATATCCCATGATTAGATGCCTCATAACAAGCTACAAATTCTGCTGCCATAGTGGAAGAAGCTACGAGTGTCTGCTTAGCACTCCTCCAGGAAATGGCTCCTCCAGCTAGCAGGTATATGTAGCCTGATGTGGATCTTCTACTGTCTTGGCATCCCGCAAAATCAGAATCGGAGTATCCTACGATCTCTAACTTATCCGATCTGCTGTATGTAAGCATGCAATCTCTTGTTCTCTTCAAGTACCTTATAACCCTCTTTGCTGCTTTTCAATGATCCATCACAGGGTTACTTAAATATTCTCCTAGCATTCCAACAATGAACGCTATGTCTGGACGTGTACAAACTTGAGCATACATCAGACTCCAAACAACTGATGCATAGGGAATCTTTTGCATTTCCTTAACTTCAAGATTATTTTTCGGGCACTGATTGAGACTAAATTTGTCTCCCTTAGCAACAGGGGTGTCCCCTGGTTTACTATCCTGCATGCCAAACCTTATAAGAACTTTATAGATATAGCTCTTTTGTGATAATTCAAGAATACCTCGAGAGCGGTCCCGGTGTATCTGAATTCCTAATACGAAAGAGGCGTCCCCAAGGTCTTTCATCTCAAAATTCCTTGACAGAAAGCTCTTGGTTTCGTGCAACATGCCTATATCATTAGTGGCAAGCAGTATGTCATCGACATACAAAACCAGGAAAATATGCTTACTCCCACTGAACTTGTGATACACACAATCATCAACAACATTTATCTCAAAACCAAACGAGATGATCACTTGATGATATTTGTAGTACCACTGACGGGAAGCTTGCTTGAGTCCATAGATAGATTTCTTTAATTTGCAAACCATATTCTTCGAGTCTCCTGACACGAAGTTTTCTGGTTGCACCATATAGATCGTCTCATCAATGTCTCCATTGAGAAACGTCGTCTTTACATCCATCTGATGTAACTCAAGGTCAAAATGTGCAACAAGGGCCATGACTGTCCTGAAAGAGTTTTTCGTTGAAATCGGAGAGAAAGTCTCTTTGAAGTCAATACCTTCCTTTTGTGTAAAGCCTTTAGCTACAGGACGAGCCTTATATCTCTCCACATTACCTTTCGAATCCCTTTTGGTTTTAAAAATTCATTTACAACCAATGGGTTTCGCACCTTCTGGTAATAGGACAAGATCCAAAACTTTATTGTCTTGCATAGACTTATACTCCTCATTCATTGCATCAATTCACTTTTGAGAGTTAGAACCCTTCATGGCCTGATGAAAATTGATTGGATCATTTTTTATCATTCCATTATTTTCCTCATGTTCTTGGAGAAATACTATATAATCATCCGAAATAGCATTTTTCCTTTCTCGAGTGGATCTCCTTAATGGTATTGTTTGTTGAGGTTGTTGAGTTTGTACTTCTGGATTTTGAATGAGAGTTTCTTCAACATTATCATGCTGAGTTTCCGGATATACTTCTTGATCAATGACAGGTATAGAAACCTGCACATTGTCAAAAGTAACAGTAGAAATCGATCCTTCCTCAGCTTCTTCCTCAAAGATAATGTCTCTAACCTTATTTCTCCCCCCAAACTCAACATCCTCAAAAAATGTTGCAGTTCCCGTTTCAAAAATTGACTTAAGCGTGGGATTATAGAATTTGTAGCCCCTTGATCGCTCAGAATAACCAACAAAGTAGCTGCTAACCGTTTTGGAGTCCAATTTATCTTCATGCGGCCTATAAGGCCTTGCCTCAGCTGGACATCTCCAAATATGGAAATGCTTTAGACTAGGCTTTCTGCATGTCCAAAGCTTATAAGGTGTTTTAGCAGCAGCTTTAGTTGGTACTCTATTAAGAATATAAGCCGCAGTCTTTAATGCTTCTCCCCAGAGTGATTTTGGTAAAGTAGAATGACTAATCATACTCCTTACCATATCCTTAAGAGTCATGTTTCGTCTTTCAGCTACACCATTCATGCTAGGAGAACCTGGCATGGTGTACTGTGGAACGATTCCACATTCCTCTAGGAATTTAGCAAATGGTCCTGGACGTTGTTCACCTGAACTGTCATATCTGCCGTAGTACTCACCACCACGATCAGACCTAACGTTTTTAATTTTCTTGTTGAGTTGATTCTCAACTTCAGCTTTGAAAGCTTTGAACATGTCTAGTGACTCAAACTTTTCATGAATAAGATATAGATGCCCGTAACGTGAGTAATCATCTATGAATGATATAAAATATTGTTGATCATTCCAGGAAGCTGTAGGGAATGGTCCACAAATATCTGTGTGTATCAATTCTAAGACGTCCGAAGTTCTATTAGCACCTAACCTTTTGTTTTTGGTCTGTTTTCCCTTAATACAATCAATACAAACATCAAAGTCCGTAATGTCGAGGGAATCCAAAATGCCATCTGACACAAGTTGTTCAACTCTAGTTTTTGAGATGTGACCTAAGCGCTTGTGCCATAGTTTTGCCGAATTTTCTTTATTTAATTTTCGCTTAGTACCACGTGATTCCACATACAAGATTTCATTATATGATGCAATAGTATCAAGCAAATATAGGTTATCGTATGAACATAATGAACCAGTACCGACAATAATTGAATTTAAAGAAAGACTAAACTGACAATTTTCAAAAGAACAATAATATCCTGATTTGTCCAATAAGAAAATAGAAACCAAATTCCGTCTAAATGACGGCACAACAAAAGTGTCTTTCAAATCCAAATAAAAACCAGTTCCCAATAATAACCTAAAAGTTCCTATTGCTTCAACTTCCACCGATTTTCCATCGCCCACAAAGATGAATCTTTCAGCATCATTTGACTTTCGGCAGAACAGGCAACCCTGCATAGAAACACTTATGTGAGTAGTAGTACCAGAATCTAACCACCAAGTGTTTCTAGGTACTGAAGCTAAATTAACCTCAGAACAGACCAAATTAAGAAATGTACCTTTCTTTGCACGCCAAGCGTTATATTTAGTACAATCCTTCTTTAAATGTCCAGGTTTCAGGCAAAAGAAACAACCCTCTTTGTCCTTATGTGGCTTCTTTTGATCTGGACCCTTAGCAGCTTCATATTCTGTTTTTCTTTTCTTGCCCTTATCTTTAGAGGTACTTGCCAAGTTAGCAATTTCAGTTCTATCCTACCTCAACCTTTCTTCCTCTTGCACACAATATGAAATGAGCTCATTTAGAGTCCATTTCTCCATTTGACAGTTGTAACTGACCTTAAACTAACTAAAATGTGCAGGAAGCGATATCAATACTAAATGCACGAGCAAGTCATCAGACAAGTCGAGCTTTAGTGCCTTAAGTTTTGAAGCAGTATGAGACATCTTCATGATGTACTCCCTTATGTTCCCCTTGCCTCTATACTTCATTGAAATCAAGCTTTGCAGAAGCGTGCTTGTTTCAGCCTTATCGTTTTTAGCAAAATGCTTTTCAAGTTTGGCAAGGAATTGCTTGGCATTAGTTACCTCTTCAGATACTGCGTCCCTAAAGGCTTCCGGAATGCCGCGCTTAATGATCATTAGACTCATGCGATTTGAGCGTACCCACTTCTCAAAGTTCCTCCCGTCATCAGGTGAACTTGCATCCGTAAGAGAAGCCGGTTGCTCAACCCTGAGAGCAAGGTCGAGATCTATGCATCCGAGAACGATCAATGCGTTCTCTTTCCAATCCTTGAAGTTTGACCCATCAAGCATGGGAATTGAATTAAGATTTGCAGATATTGTGGTAGCAGATGAATTAACTGTATAGAGAAGAAGATGAAAATAGCTTACATTAGTACTTTATTATGCAAATAATAATTTCAAATAATAGTAAGACCCATCACAAGATACCCAGCACAACATCAACATTTAGTCTTTGGACAGAAATATTGACTTGTAAGTGATACTCTCGATGTAGTAATCAAACACTGACAATAAGACATGTCAACCAATAAACCTTTCTTTGGACCAATTTATTGATCACAAGTTAAACCAAATAATCGTCACGTGTTTATCACCACAGGTGCATATGAAATTCCAGCCAAACATTGACATTCCTTTGGGCCGATCAATATCCGCATGAACAACACAAACACGAAACCTTCTAATATTCTAAGTTAATTAATTTCCACAAGAGAGGTTGCTTTGGCAACATGTTGCTTCAATTAATTCACTTCGAAATATTATATTTCTCAAAAGAGTCTTTCATACCAAAATTTGAACTTGAATTAATTGTTTTGCATATATTTAAGGCTTTAGAATTTGAATTATGAAATTCAATACTTTAGGATTAAGTAATCATTAAGTTGGATGGTTAAATTGCAATTTAATTAAACTTGATTGGCCAATTATGAAATATTTTTAAACTTGAAGGACTAAATTGCAATTTTTCCAAACTTTAGCGGCCAATTAATTAAAATTAGAAACTTTAGGAACTGAATCGTAAAATTCAGAATTCTTAAAACCCAACTTAAATGATTTCTTAACTGTAGGGACTTATTTTATAAATTCAGAAGTTTGAAGGGCCAAATTACAAGATTTTATAAACTTAGGGTTTGAACTTTATTTTAAAACAATGAGGGAGGACCAAAGTTGCAATTTGCACAAAATATCCAAAAATTGCAAAGGAGCCCTTCAGCACTTCAAATTTGCGAGTGAGGTCCCTGGGCCAAAAGTTGCAACAGCTAGGGTTTGGTTGCAAACCCTAGCTGCCGCGCGCCGCCCCAAGAACGCGGCGCCATCACCGGCGCCGCACATCACTTGCAGCGCCATCACCGGCGCTGCAGCCAAGAAATACACCGCGCGCCCCACCAACTGCAACCCATCGCGCGCGGAGACACTGTATACCGCCGCGCGCTGCGCTGAATCGCGCGGCTACCCCATTCAGACCTGAATTCGTTTCCATCAACGAACACCACAATACACCGTACACAACAACTCAATCACAATTCATACTGCAACCCCAAATTCGAAATATGCAGTAAAAAAAAAATCAAAACTGAAACTCCAATTTGTTAAACCAAGAATTTCGCACATAAATTCACACACAGAGGAAAGGAACGGCTGAATCCATAAACCAAAACATGTTTCCAAAATTTTCGATTTTGCTGTGTATGTATATTTTCGAATTCAGAGGCCGGTTTTCGCATGTATGCATATTTCTCAATTTTTAAGCCTTATGCATATGTGCATACAGAGAAAGGACGATTTGGTTGTATACATATTTGGTTTTACTAATATGCGTTCAAAATTGATCTGATAATTCAACACGATGTTGGCTCTGATACCACTTGTTAAAATTAAATTTGATATAGATGAATGTTCATCTAAAATTCACAAATATCATGCTGTAATTATCGGATCGAAACTGAATCGGAAGCGTTCCAGAATCCATTGTTGCGTTTGATCGAACGGGGTTATGGCCTTTCAACTGATTCGTGATTTTCTCCTTATTTTGTCCTCTGTTGATGTGGATGCAGAGAATTATGAAAAGTCACGCTCAATTGGGGACCATGACCTGTATAAATAGCTGTAGGGCAGATATCGTGTTTCAATGTTATTAAATTGGCCCCTCATCAATTTAAAACATTGAATCCGTCTCTACACTTTAATCTCACGACACTTAATACCCATTAGTCCTGAAATGACTCACCTTATTTAAGGGTGTGTTTGATTTTAGTTAAAATGAGTTTCGTTGAAATGAATAGTAATTTTTTGAAGAATATATGGTTGAGATTTGGTTGAAAAGTAAAAAATTGTGGGCTTGACTTTTGATGGATGGTTAAGATTGAGTACTGTAGAAAAATAAGAAAAATTCAACGAAAACCAAACGGGGGCTAACTTTGTCTTTAGCAAAGGTTTAATTATCCTCCATTAGAAAAAAGGGAGGAAGTTGTCGTAACATGTAATATTAGCCTTTACTTTTTGTCAATGTAATGTATCCGTGCATCGCACAGGTGTGAAGTTAGTTTAAAATAAAAAATTAAGTCCGTTAACTCCAGATAAGAATAATTTTGAATTAAATGAAAAGTGGTAATTTCGACTTGATAAGATGTCTGAATTTCAAGGTTAAAATCATTATATTTAATTTTAAAATTTAACGTTGACTCGATATGTGTAAAAAAATAAATTCTAAAATTAGCTAGGAATGTCGTACCGATCAACTTAATTTATAAAAGTTGCATTTTAAAATTTGGATAGTTACATTTATGGTAGATGAAACTTCAAATGCAAAATCACAAGGCATAAAATAATTAGGAGCCTTACCTGAGTTCAAAAATATGAAATTATCATAAAAGTTAGGCAAAATTAGGTAAATTAGGTAAAAGATATTTGAATGAAAATTACTCTTATGCCCCTGTAAAATTTATAAATAGGGGCCTATATTCATTATGAAATATTAAGAATAAGAAATTCTCTCTAATTCTCTCTATATTCTCTATTGTTTTACAACACGTTATCAGCACGAGTCTCTAGCCAATTGAGTAATAACGGGAGTATGCTCTACAGTTGCATCTAAATGATGAACCTCTGTATCAGAAACCTGATTATTACTAATCAATGTTTCATTTTCTCTCGAACTGAAAAGAATGATTCCGGTCAATCCAGATATCCGATCAACGATCAGCCACCGCCATCAGAACGAATTTGTCAAGGAGAAGCCTCGCCTGAAATTTGGAGATAATCCGACGGCTGAAACAGAAGATATCGACCGGAGAAGAAAAGTTGAAAAAAAACCGAAACTTTCAAAGCAAATTCACGCCAAACCATAAATCCAAATGACGATCGGACAACAGATCCATGACGACGGCGACGGGACGATCCTTCGGAACCGGCGCGTGTCGACGGCTCCAGCACCGGCGCGGCGGCGCGTGAAGCGCGTGAATCCCACGCGCAGACGTCAAATCGGCGCGTGGAGGCGCGTGGATGGGAATCCGGCGACGACGTCAAAAGGAAGTTTGTTCATATCGATGTTCTTGATTTTTCTATGGTCTTACTTTTCTGTTTGGTGCAGTTTTGGATATTTTCCGGCGGTCGAACGTGGCGGCGTCGTAAAAACTATTTTTAAAGCAATTCCGGCGAGATTTTGAACTTCGGACCAAAAGTAAGTTTGTTCTAAATTAAATTTCAAACCTATTGACGGTTTCGATTTATCCATATGATCAATATATTAAAATATGGACGATTTTGCCCTTAATGATACGATAAAATATATTAATCATGATTTAACGAAATTGATTAATCATTATTAATGATATGATGATAAGTGTTAATAAAATATATATTCTAAATTATTTAACACTACTATGTAATCAATACGATAAATTAAAAGATTTAAAAGTAACATAATAGTTGTCATACCGTGATGGATTGGGTTTTATGGACTGGATTTATACCTTAACTGGAGATGACTCATTATCATAACGGATTTGACTATTATGAATACCTTGACTGGATTTGAAGATACGACTCGCTCACTCATGAAAGGTAATTATTTCATTATGTATCAGTTTAATTATTTCATGATGTTGATACCGCCTATATGGCCGGTTTAAGTATTTCATTATGTCGATTCCGCCTATATGGCCGGTTTAGCAATTGAATATATAGAATACTTTACATATATTCATATTCTATATTATTTCAAAAACACCCCAATTGTTGGTTAATTCTAACATATTAGAGGATGTTGTCAACATATATACATGGTGATATTATTGTTGTTTGATACTTCATCAAATGATACCAAAAGTTATCATTACCAAAAAGTTGGTAAATGCTGATAAAAATATTTCATCTAATGGTACCAGAAGTTACCAATATCTGAATTTGAATGGGTGGATGAAAATTATTCAACAAAGAGAATGTTGATGTATGATAAGATAATATCATATGATAGTACGGATATGGCTAATGTGAAAATAATCTCATCAGTATTATGAGATGAATATTAGATGATAAGTGTCTGGAAAAGTTCTTGCACGAGCACTTATGTATTACAGAAGAAGTACATATTTACTCCAGAAGAAGTAAAAATTATCATCTAAACATACTGAAATGATATTATTATTGCTCTTGAAGAAGCATAAACGAGACATACATGCAAAACGCAAAAGGGGGAAACATTTATGATCCTCAAAATGAGAGATGTGTTTCGGGAGTAGCCGTATCCTACCACCTCTGACCTTTTGAGGAAATAAAGAAAAAAGGTGTGTTTCAAGAGTAAGAAATACTCCATACTCTACCACCTTAAATCTTTGAGGTACACAAGATTAAACATTAACAAAATCATAGAAATTTATGGTGTGTCTCAAGAGTGAGAATACTCCGTACTCTACCACCACCTATTCTAAGGTTCACAAAGATAAATTTACATTAACCGAACTCCATTTTCGCTTGATTCCAATTTCCTAAATCCACGGCTGCTTCTAGATACCCAAAACCTTTCCCTACTTTTGATCCACAAAATACACAGATAGTTTTGATCTGTCGAAGTTTTGATCCCTCCATCTTTGAAAGAATAAGGAAGGAAAAACTTAGGAGAAAATGATATTTTGGGATGCATAAACTGTGAAAATCATTGGCTTTTAAACTTGAAAAACTTCACTATTTACTACTCGTATTTCGAAAAAGTAAAGATTTACTTTTGACAAAATCACCATACTCACCTTTCGGTGATTTAATATATTTAACCAGCCTTTATAAAAACTCGTGAAAGAAAACAGAAAAATATTTTATATGTGCATATATATCAAATGATTTACCTTGTATTAATGCTGCATAGCCAAAACATCATTGTTTATAACAGTCTGGCAAACAGGATCTTTTGCTATTATATTTTTGAGACTATAACGCTCTTTATCGCTGATGAATTTAGCCCATAAAGATTGTAGCTCACGCTGTACATACCCACTAGGGTGCGTCTCAAGAGTCAATCGGATATCATCCAATGACTCATTACTCAGCCCACCCTTAATAAAGTCTATCTTATCATCTCGATTTATAGATGAATACCCTATTGACTTACAATGGGTATCACATGTCCATCGAGCACAGTTGTAGCAACTATTTAATATTTTTACTCTTCGCTTCTTTGCAAAAGTACTCTTACCTAAGCCAGGTTTGTGCTTAGGAAATGAATCTGGTAATTCACCAGCTAATCGAACTTTCGCTTCGATCAACCAGCGAACATCTTCTGGGATGCCATGATCCATCAGCAACCTCAATCTTTCGAGCCTAATTCGATAAATTTTTCTCAAATCATTTACTGGAAGATTGAAATAATATTTGCGAATATTTGAAAGTATGATATCCATTTTTGATGCATCTAGCCTTCTTCCCAAATCATCTATTTAAATGTATTATTCAACGCGTGAAAGAGCGATGGCTCTGCGTGTCAGTGATATCGATTCCATTAAGAGATAATGGAATAAATTATTGAAAAGGTGAGAACAATGATATAATGCGTCATTACCTTTTTCGATATAAGGGAAGATTTGGCGACAAGATTGAGATCATGAGATATTTCCTTGGATATTGTACCTGATTTTTCCGGTATAAAAGTAATAAAGGTATGCTGATTTGAACTGTACAGAAATATGTACTGATGAAATGAATACTGTATTGAACCAGAAGTTCATACATATGTACAAGTGAAATATCTTGTTGAACCAGAAGTTCTATAATGATTGGTTAGATTCCAATTCAATAATGAGATTTATTGAGAATGAATAATGGCATTCATTAAAGAACCAGAAGATTGTTATCATTGCTGCTTGTTCTCAAAAGCAAATTAATTATCTCACTAAATGAATGACTGATTATTTGCTCAAGTAATGATATTACGAGCAAAGTGATAAATGCTAGCATGAATATATCTTAAAGTCATTAATGATTTTACGAATTAGTTGAGATAATAGAATATTATATTGCTAATGGTTTAGCAGATTAAAAGCCTCAAGTTATTTGCTATGAGAACAATTTGATTATGCAGCAATATTCTACATATAAACATGTCAATACGATGAAATAATGATTTGCTTGTGAAACTTTATGATTTCTAAGAAGTGCGATATCTATATACACTCCAACAATACGCACTTGATATATGATTGTATGACATGTGTTGCGGCATTTTAGCCGATTGATATAATATAAGATTTGTGAATATTATGGGGAAAACACGCTTAAAGCGTAATTATGCCTGAAGCATAATGAGAATCGATTCCAAAAATAAATATCTCTTGAATGATTGAGATGATCCCTTTGAGGCTGAATACTCATAGTGAGTATAAGGGACATAGTTAAAAGAGATTCAGGTACCTGATGATAGAACATATACGGAGATCTCTCTATGTTATATTGAGTTGAAATGGAATCGATAAATAAGTCGACTACATACAACCCTCTTATGAAAATGAGGTTGATGAAATTATAATACTTTGGTCAAGTATATAACCCCAATGTAGGGATTATTATTCAAGGACCAAAAGTCCAAATGCTTAAATGTAAAGCCAGTAATTATATGTACAAATGAAAAATATTTCACAGTCGTAGATGACGACTTGTTGCGCGCAAGATTTTTCATTGAACTGGCATGACATATGGTGGATGTGACTATAATCTAAATCACTAGTTTGAGCTCTTTGATATACCAATGAGTGAGATCAAAAAGTGTGATTCTCATCTCGGTATTTTGAGGGTATTCTTTGATATACCAGTTGATCGCGGTACGTTGGGATTTCAAGTAAAATGATTGTAGATTATATGTCAAAATTGATATCTATTTCAATGATTGATTATGCTCCTGCAAATTAGAAATTGCAGTTTATAAAGTGCAAAAACATACATGTATAAATCATTGAAAAATTCAATATGCCCAGATTAGTATCACTATAGGATGATACAAATGACCCCATAATATAATATGTTGAAAATGAAATTGGAGTGTACTATTATTATATTTGAATATTTGGGCATGCAATTGATTTTCAATATGCAAAATTATATTATCCACCGGAAATTGATTATTCACCAGAAGTGAATATGAAAATGAATATTTAATTATTCATCAGATGTGACTTCTAGATTTTGATAGAAGTGAATCAATTCTAGATTTGAGTAATGCAATCAGTCAACTAAATAAACATTGCTTGATATAGCATGTTCAGTACATCATAAATAAACTATGACATCATAAATGAGCTATGAACGATTTATATAAAGCTCATCATGAATGATATGTTTTGATGAAAAGATATGAGATTGCATCAATATACTTGTGATATTCCATGAAAAGGAATAAATACGCGTTGCACTCTTTTTCCCTTAGCTGAGGTTTTTCCCACAGGGTTTTCCTAGCAAGGTTTTTAATGAGGCAACAGTTAAGGCGTATTGATGAAAACTAATGAGAATAATGTACTCTTTTTCCCTTCGCTGAGGTTTTGTCCCACAGGGTTTTCCTAGCAAAGGTTTTTGAGGCATCATCATAGCTATCAACAAACTATAATTAACAACACATTGTTATACTGGAATGATATCAACAAATGAAGAAAATCATACACATCTTATGAAGAATGTTATGATATCGGCTACACACAAGAAGATTTTTATATATACATATTTCAGAAGAAAGATGATATCAATGTTCGAGAAGTTCATGAATCCTCAATTGCACACTTCAGGGGGAGAATCATGCTGTACTCTTTTTCCTTCGTCCAGGTTTTGTCCTACTAGGTTTTCCTGACAAGGTTTTAACGAGGCAGCAGCTGTACTCTTTTTCCTTGGTTCAGATTTTATCCCACTGGGTTTTACTGACAAGGTTTTAATGAGGCAGCACTTTAGAAGAATCAATGATTTACCATGGCCAACATCAGGGGGAGCTTCTATACTCTTTTTCCTTCGCTCAAGTTTTATCCCACTGGGTTTTCTTAGCAAGGTTTTAACGAGGCAGACAATTGAGCAAGCGAGTAATATTTCATTTAAGGGTGAGTGTTATAAAAGTTAGGCAAAATTAGGTAAATTAGGTAAAAGATATTTGAATGAAAATTACTCTTATGCCCCTGTAAAATTTATAAATAGGGGCCTATATTCATTATGAAATATTAAGAATAAGAAATTCTCTCTGATTCTCTCTATATTCTCTATTGTTTTACAACAATCCGTGGTCTTTATAATGAGCTATTTTTTTGTGGCACGAGGCTCGTGGATGTTTTCTATTGAGGTTTATAATCACATATAAAGTCTTATGTGTACTTAATTTTTGCATCCATTGGGGGCTTATTCAATTCATTTGATCATCAAAATTAACATTTAAAAGGTTAAGTATGGCCTACACCATTTTTTGTCATTGAGTTCTAAATTGAGGATCGATATCTTTATCCGCAGATAATTTAAAAAATTTGAAATATTATTATTCATTTTCTCACGTTAATGTCTCAAATCCTGATTAACATGTGGCTACATTTTTAGCAAATGAGGCAGAATTCAATAGAATAATGAGTCACCTAGGATTCTTGTCGCACACATATCAATTTTCGTCAGAGAAATGGATGAAAATGAATTGAGTTGGGTGAGAAAATAATAATATATAATAAAGAATAATGCTAAATACACAAAATGGTTGACATACACCTCACATAGAAGAGGAGCCATTTGAGGGGTGTATGATCCATTTTGTGTGTGTAACATGATCCTATAATAAAATTGGATCAACATTAGTTAAATTAAGGCTTTGTTCCGCGGTTAAATAATAGGAATTTGAATTATTTGGTTGATTTATTGGTATTTTCTATATAAGATGTAGGGTTAAAAAATGGAGAGAGAAAATATATGTGATTAAAAAATGGTATGAAAAATTGTGTAAATTTTGTAAATATTATATTGTATTAGTGAATGACAGTTGTACCCCTAAAACCCTAGGTATTATTACCTTATGTATCCCTTATTCTCCCTATACTAGTAATAAGTACGTGCTTCGCACGTCTTTTGTAAAAAAATGAATGACAAGGTAAAATTAATAAAGAGGACATATTTTTTAAATAAAAAAATGTAAGTTTAAGCCAAAATTAGTTTTGAAATTATTTATTTATATTCTTAATTAAAATATAATGATTTTTCTTATGAATTAAATAATGGTTTTAATAAAAATTTAAGAGTATTATTGACAAAAGATAAAAATATCTAAATGTATTGTAGATTAAAATAATAACTAATAATATTTAATGAAAATAAATTAAATTTTAAATGTAATGTCAAAGACTTTTATCCTTATTATTGTTGTTGTTGATGTAGATTAAATTAAATAAATGAAAAAGATAATAACATGAGAATAATAATATGAAATCATATTACAACATTGTAAATTATTAGATAGTAAATTAATTTAATACTAAATAAATGAGAAAATATAATAATATGAAATTATATTATAATTTTGTAAATTGTTATACAATAAATGTAATGAATTATTTAATGTTATTAAATAAAGGTATTTAATGTTATTAAATAATGGTGTAAGGATAAAAATAAAATGAGTATATCTCTACTACCTTAAAAAGTATGAATGTGGAAGAATCTTTCACATTCCGATTTTGCCCTCATTTTTTCCCTTTATACCGCCTATATCATCGCCAATAAATTACCCAGTTACATTTTTTTATTGAAAACAAAAAGGTAAAAGAAAAATATACTAGGTTACAAGAGGATCATTCTGTTCTGCCCCTTTCTCTTCTCCTCCCCAATGGAGAACGGCTCTACCCTTCGCTCCCATCGGCGTCTTTCATCGGCTCCTCCAATAATCACCGTCCGAACCCTCGAAACCAAGAAACCCATCAATCTTCTCTTCTCGACCTATCCATCTGAACATTAAAACCCTCGAAACCAAGAAACCCATCAATCTTCTCTTCTCGATTGGACGCCTACATCTCTGCATATCGTCTTCCTCGCGCCACCACAATTTCGCTGCTTCATTTTCGTTCCTGAGTAGTAGAAAACCCCGTAAAATAGAGGTTCCGTTCACGGTGAAACTTGTAGTTTTAACTTTTCAGGCGGGTTGATTCAAAGTTGAAGGTATGTGTCGAAAAAGTTTAATTTGAGCATTTTTATTTTTAATTATAATTTCAATTGCATATGGTATTTTTTTAATCTTATTGATCTCAATATTATTGTAACAAATTAAAATATAGGTTAGAAAGCAGCTGATGCCGTTTGATGGGTTGAATGTATGTGTCGAACAAGTTCCATGGTTATCGTGCCAATTTCTGCTGTCGAAAGAGGTTTTTTTTTGTTTTTTTTTTATTTGGATTTTTTTCCCCTGGGTCAGATTTAGCTTCCTGTGAATATAATATGGAACCTCTGATTTTTATTACTATAAGATTTTAGTTGATAAATACTTTTACAATAAACAATTTTATAGTTTAATAATTTGAGCATTTTTATTGTTAATTATAATTTCAATTGCATGTGGTATTTTTTAATCTTATTGATCTCAATATTATTGTAACAAATTAAAATATAGGTTAGAAAGCAGCTGATGCCGTTTGATGTGTCTCTTTGCGTTTGAATTCTGTATTGCTGATGCTTGACTCCATCGGCTATAACTATTGGCGTGGTTCATAATGAATATTGATAAAGTATTTTGGCCATTGAATCTCATTAGCTTTCTGTAAGTTCCTGCATTTATTGAATGTTAATGTGTAAATCTACCAGCATTTCACTGTTGTTGTTGATAAGTTTATTAGGTTATCTATTGTTCTTTATAGTTTCTTCTATGGTTGGAATTTCCTTCTGTCTGTCATAAATATTAAAAAATTTCTGTGCTCTGTATCAATCTCAAATTCTCTCCCTCAAACTTTGTTTTTCGATTTCATGCTTCACTAATGTTTAGAAACTGAAAGTAATAATTATTTCAAAAAGGAATACAATAGGGAGATCTCAAATTTAATAGCAACTGGTTCACTTCAAGGCCAGCTATTTTGTTATGGGTTTTGTGTTCTAAACCAAGTTCCAATTAAAAACTTTATGATCAAATGTGTTTATTTTTTCTTTTTTTTGTTTGCTATTTACAGGATTGGCATTTGGTTCAACTGATATTTTGTATTACTCAATTCAGTCAAGGTTAATTCCTTTCCTTACTTTTGACAATAGGGAGATCTAAAATTTAATAGCAACTGGTTCACTTCAAGGCCAGCCATTTTGTTATGGGTTTTGTGTTCTAAACCAAGTTCCAATTAAAAACTTTATGATCAAATGTGTTTATTTTTTCTTTTTTTTGTTTGCTATTTACAGGATCGGCATTTGGTTCAACTGATATTTTGTATTACTCAATTCAGTCAAGGTTAATTCCTTTCCTTACTTACAGGTTTATTGGGCAGAATCAGGGAACATACCTTAGTATAAGAAGACATGGAGGAGACATGCTGCTTATTGGGGATGTATCTTGGCAGTAAGCATCTTTTCCCTTTATAATTCTCCCCCTTGGTTTAGGTTCTTTTGGAACCTAAATTCCCTATCTCGATAGAATTTTAAGAACAGAATCGATAGAATTTTGTCACTATTCCAGTTTGAAATTTTTTCTGAAAGAAAAATGTAGGTTGATTATTTGTTATCAGCACTTAAAAGCATCACTATCTAAAGATTTGGTAATTTGGTTCTGTGACATTTTGCTGATTCGTGTAAACTGATTCTAAGAAAGACTTATTTGCTAAGGTGGTTATTCTGCCTATATATATATATATATTCATTAATCCTTTCAAGGTTTTCACTAATATTTACATGTAGTTTGACTTGATTGGGTTATATTCATTAATGATTTCACTCCCTCAAATTTCTGTGGATATTTTGTATTACTCAATTCAGTCAAGGTTAATTCCTTTCCTTACTTTTGACAATAGGGAGATCTAAAATTTAATAGCAACTGGTTCACTTCAAGGCCAGCCATTTTATTATGAGTTTTGTGTTCTAAACCAAGTTCCAATTAAAAACTTTATGATCAAATGTGTTTATTTTTTCTTTTTTTTTTGTTTGCTATTTACAGGATCGGCATTTGGTTCAACTGATATTTTGTATTACTCAATTCAGTCAAGGTTAATTCCTTTCCTTACTTACAGGTTTATTGGGCAGAATCAGGGAACATACCTTAGTATAAGAAGACATGGAGGAGACATGCTGCTTATTGGGGATGTATCTTGGCAGTAAGCATCTTTTCCCTTTATAATTCTCCCCCTTGGTTTAGGTTCTTTTGGAACCTAAATTCCCTATCTCGATAGAATTTTAAGAACAGAATCGATAGAATTTTGTCACTATTCCAGTTTGAAATTTTTTCTGAAAGAAAAATGTAGGTTGATTATTTGTTATCAGCACTTAAAAGCATCACTATCTAAAGATTTGGTAATTTGGTTCTGTGACATTTTGCTGATTCGTGTAAACTGATTCTAAGAAAGACTTATTTGCTAAGATGGTTATTCTGCCTATATATATATATATATATTCATTAATCCTTTCAAGGTTTTCACTAATATTTACATGTAGTTTGACTTGATTGGGTTATATGTTGGATTTTAGTGCTCCAAGATGTATCATATCCTATTAAAAACTTTATGATGGAATGTGTTTTTTTTTGTTTAAATTAAAATGTGTTATGCCTATGTATTCTTTTTGTTTATTGGTTAAGTGATATTTTTTTTCCCTATTTGAAGAATAATTGCTATTCTTTGTAAATTTTGGTAATTTTTATTTAGAAATATACCCTTCCTTGATCTATTTTGTTTACTGAGACGATTAGTTAATTTGTCGTAGCACAAATTCGTGGAACTACTCAAGATCACTTGCAAATATTTAATATCGAGGCAAAAGCAAAAATGAAGTCATATCAGATGTCTGAGCAGGTATGTTAGAATGCATTATTTCATTCCATTAGAAATATTAAATTTAAATTGTGTTTAAAGTATCAGAATATATTTTTTTTAAAAATTATTTAATGTTTTTGTGATTTTTATTTTTTAATTCTAATTTTAATTTTAATTTTTGTTTAACACTAAACAAATCATAAGTTCCAATAAATATTAGTATAGGGTCATTAACCTATATTTATTTATTTGTCTTTTCATTTCTTTAACTCCTCAAGCACTTTATGGGAATTACATTTCATATTAATTCATTAATTAAATCATTTACAAACAATTATTTTCTTGCCTTTTCTTTTCCTTAACTCCTCAAGTACATTTAATTCAAAGCTCAATGTTTATACTTTATAAGGAAATGATAATTGTTTTTCATACACATTCATACCTGGTTGGAGTTAAAATCAAATAAAATGGGTTTATAGATTTATCTTATTTCTCTCTATTTCGTGTATATTTTTGTTTCCTTATTATTATTCTTTTCCACATTTGGTTATAATAATAACAACTTTTTTGCTTTCTAAATATTGTTTGTTGTAGCGCAAAAGAACAAAGGCATCATTGAACATGTCGAAGACATTTCACATAATCTTGAGGTAAACATGGGATTTCCCATTCCTTTTTTTTTTTTTTTTTTCCTATTTTGAGATTTTGAGAGTTGAGGAATTTTGGGTTTGGATTAAATTTTTTTGTCTTTTACTTCCCGTAATAATTTCTAAAATAAAACTATATGGGGATTTTTCGTTTTTTTTTTTGCTTTAACTTTAAAGTTTGTTTAGTAGTTTTCCCTTTTTTAAGCATGTTTGACTATTATTTGTCCCCCCCCCCCCCCAAAAAAAAAAAAAACATGTACCAGTCTAAAGATATTCCAGTTTCTGGTGATATAAACACAGGTGCTATTGAAGAGGAAAAACAGAAATATCTAGCACCAGTCGTTGGAACTGGTACTATACCTGATACTACACAAAATAATTGCACAAGTGCATCCGATTCTTTGGAAATGTCAAATTTTGTTCATCCTAACCATAGCCAAAAAGGGATAGTAAGCGGGGATACAGGAATCCGAAAGGAGGATGATTTGGAGAGGTTGTCACATATCCTTAAAACATTGCAGTTATCCCTAGTCCCTTTAAGGCCTCAAGAATATCACAGAAAAGGTAGGAACGTTGTCAACACAAGGAAAAAGACCAAAAAGGGGGTTAGAGAATTAAAAAATCTCCATAGCAGTATCAACTACGATAGGAGACTATTGACAGGTGAAACAGACAGGGAGAATGAAAGTCTTCAATGAGGATCATTAGTTGGAATGTTAGAGGATTGGGTGGTAAGAAAAAAAGAAAATTGATAAAGGAGATGTTATGTAAGGTAAGACCGGATGTTGTAACAATACAGGAAACAAAGAGGTCAGTCTTTGATAACAAGTTTATTGGAAGTATTTGGGGCTCTAGGTTTAAGGAGTGGGTTTTTCTACCGTCGGTAGGTAAATCTGGGGGTATTTTAACAATGTGGGACTCAAGAGTCTTGAGGGGGAAAGAGGTAGTTTTGGGAAACTTTTCGGTGTCAGTACAGCTAGAATCAGTTATGGGAGGAGAATGTTGGTGGTTCTCTGGGATATATGGACCTTGTAATCCAAAAGAAAGATCTGGGTTTTGGGAAGAGCTGGCGGGATTATATGGTTTGTGTGGAACTAGATGGTGCATGGGTGGTGATTTCAATGTTGTACGTTACCCGTCAGAAAAATTGAATGGTTCAAATTACACTAGAAGCATGAGAAAATTTGACTGTTTTATAAGAGAGGCAGGGTTGAAGGATTTAACGCTCTCAAATTCGGAATTTACATGGACAAATATGAGAGAAAGATTGACATGTTCAAGATTGGATAGATTCCTCTTTACGGAAGGATGGGAAGGTATGTTTGAGATAACTAGACAGGAAGCCCTTGTTCGAGTCACCTCAGATCATTGCCCAATTGTGCTTGACACAAGTAGATTCAAATGGGGTCCTACTCCTTTTCGTTTTGAAAATATGTGGCTTAGGCATAAGGATTTCAAAAAGAAGTGGAAGGAATGGTGGGAAGAGTGTGATCATGAAGGATGGGCGGGCTATAAGTTTATGGGAAAATTGGAAACTATTAAGGATCATTTGAAAAGGTGGAATAAAGAAGAGTTTGGTGATGTGAGGATGGAGAAGATAGCAACAATGAACAGAATAGAGGATATTGACAAAATGGAAGGGGAGCAAGGCATAAGTATAGAGGAAAGAAATGAAAGAAGGAATCTAAAAAGAAATCTTCAGGAACTAATCATTAGAGAAGAAACATCATGGAATCAAAAAACAAAGATCAAAGGAGTAAAGGAATGGGACCATAACACTAAGATGTTTCACAGGATTGCGAGTGGTAGGAAGACAAATAATTTGATCAACAAACTGGAAAATAGGAATGGAGTGATGTTGCATACTGAGGAGGAAATTGAGAAAGAGATTATTGATTTCTTTCAAAATCTCTTTAAAAGAAATGGAGTGGCTAACTTTGGCTTTGAAGGAATTGAATGGGCAAGTATTGATTATTACAAGTCAAAGTTAGAGGAACCGTTCACAGAACAAGAGGTGAGAAAAGCTCTATTTGATTGCGATTGAGATAAAGCGCCGGGTTCAGATGGTTTTTCTATGGCGGCGCTACAAGAGAATTGGGATGTTATCAAAGAGGATTTGATGAAAGTGTTCTCAGAATTTTATGACGATGGAATTGTGAATGCAAGGGTGAATGAGACTATCATATGCCTAATTCCCAAAAAATTGAGTTCGGTTGCCATCAAGGATTTTAGGCCGATAAGTTTGGTGACTTCTCTATATAAAATAGTGGCAAAAGTGCTATCACTGAGACTTAAGGAAATTATGCCACAAACTATTGATGGAGCCCAATGCGCGTTTGTTAAAGGACGGAAAATTTTAGATTTGGTGTTAATTGCAAATGAAATTGTAGAGGAATATAGGATGAAAAAGAGAGAAGGAGTGGTGTTCAAGATTGATTTTGAAAAGGCGTATGATCATGTTAGTTGGGAATTTTTAGATTTCGTGCTTCAAAAGAAGGGATTCGGAGAAAGATGGAGAAAGTGGATTTGGGGCTGTTTGTCGTCGGCAAATTTCTCGGTGATGATTAATGGTAAGCCAAGGGGAAAATTTGGTGCATCTAGAGGATTAAGACAGGGAGATCCATTATCGCCGTTTCTATTCATCCTGGTAGGTGATGTGTTGAGCAGACTAGTAAACAAGGCGTGCGAAATGGAGAAACTGGAAGGTTTCAAGATTGGGAGAGACAATGCAAGGGTATCTCATCTACAGTTTGCAGATGATAGTATATTTTTCTTGGAAAATAAGGAAGATGGTCTCGATATCCTCATGGGCATTCTGGAGATATTCTCAAAATCAACAGGGCTAAAGATAAACATGGCAAAAAGTACGGTGGTAGGTATTAACATAAAGGAGGAACGAATTGAAGACATCGCCAACAAGTTGGGTTGTGTTAAAGGGGTTTGGCCATTATGTTACCTAGGCCTACCAATGGGAGGCAATCCAAGGGCTTTCTCGTTTTGGAACCCGGTGTTGGAGAAGGTGGCAAGAAGATTAGAAGGATGGCACAAGAGTTGTTTATCAAGAGGTGGAAGGCTGGTGCTACTGCAAGCGGTACTAGGTAGTATTCCCACATATTTTATGTCAATATTCCACATGCCTTTAAAAGTTGTGAAGGTGATTGAAAAAATGATGAGGGACTTTTTGTGGGAAGGAAGAGGTGAGGGTTCTAAGGATCACTTAGTCAGCTGGGAGGTAGTTGTGAAACCAAAAATGTATGGGGGTTTGGGAATTGGTAACCTTCACCACAAGAATTTGGCCCTGTTAGGGAAGTGGCTATGGCGATTTTCCATTGAATCGGATTCACTTTGGCATAATGTTATACGTAGTCGGTATGGTCTCCATTCAAACGGCTGGGATGCAAAAATTGAAGTTAATTCCACTTTTCGAGCACCGTGGAGATCTATCACAAGAGCTTGGAATATATTTGTGCAAAATACCAAATTGGTAGTAGGTAAGGGCGATAAGATCAGGTTTTGGATCGATAAGTGGCTGCGCCACAAAACACTCAAAGATTCCTTCCCCCGCCTATTCCGATTATCCAAAAATAAAGAATCCCTCATTTCTGATGTTGTCTCGTTTCAGCCTCTTTCCAACCCGACTTGGTCTTTACAATTTTACAGGAATTTTAATGATAGAGACTTTGATGACTTTATCTCTCTCCTAAACCTTCTCGAGACCGCAAACCTAGACCAGGCCAGTTTGGACAAACGAATTTGGATAGGCCACCCATCGGGTAATTTCTCCTGCAAATCCTTTCTTAATATAATCCTCAAACCCCCGTACGAACTTTGCTTCCCGCAAATGAATTTCATTTGGAAGAGCGCGGTGCCATCAAAAATCAAAGTTTTTGCTTGGTTGGTTTCTTTAGGGAAGGTAAACACCTGTGACTTGTTACAATTGAAAAGGCCTGACTGGTGCTTATCACCGTCTTTTTGTATTATGTGCAGAAAGACGAATGAAAGTATTGATCACATCTTAATTCATTGTGAGTTTGTTAGAAAGATTTGGGATAAAATCCTGTATATGTTTGGCGAAGCAGGAGTTCTCCCACGAAAATGGGCTGATCTGATCCTTATTAAATGGCACTTTGGGGAGAAAGAAAAACAGAGAAAGGAGTTATGGAAGTTGATTGTCATGGGAACAGCATGGGCCATATGGATAGAGAGGAATCGGAGAACTTTTGATAACATTGAACGATCAATAGAAGATTTATGGGATAACATCATGTTTTTTACAGGATTATGGGCAAGGTCAGCAGGGAAATTCAGCGGTCTGGATAGTTTCTTATTGTGGTTAAATCCGACTAGCTATCTAGAAACCACACGTCTCTAATAATTGTGAACTTTTTTTGTTTATAGCCCTGATTTGGCTTTTTAGGTTTTATGGTGTGGATATCTTATCCATAGGCTCTTGTAATTGTTCATTTTCATCATGAATAAAATTTTCGTTTCCTATCAAAAAAAAACATGAAAGCTAAATGCATCAGCCTCGAAAATTGTTGCAGAAGTGAAGTCCGATTCATCAGTTGAACGACAAAATGAAATGAGTATGTAATTTTGCTTGAAATATATAAACTTCTCCTTTTTCTAAATGTATATGTATTAGTTGTGATAGCTTAAATTTGTTTTCATATTTGTAGGATTGATATCATCGAACAATGATTGCGATGATATTTCCATAAGTCAATTGACTGCGTTTGAAGAAGACTGGATTATAAAAGTATCCATACTTCGAAAAGGTTCCATTGAAACTTACAGCAACAAGAATGGCCCCGTTGAAGTCCTAAAACTAATTTTATGTGATGCGGAGGTATTTGCAATGTTTGATTATATTAGAATTAGAATTCTCCATTTCTTTCTTATAGCAATTTCACTAATTGTACTGACATCATTGTACTGATGTGATGACATTTTCCTAAGGAAGTAAGATCCAGGCTACATTGTTTAAAGACACAATTGAAAAGTTTTTTTCTTTGCTTGAGAGAGGAAGATCATACCGAATTCAAAATGGGAAAATAAGAGCAATTAAGCCTCAATATTTCAATGTGAACACTGATATTGAACTTACCTTTACAATGAAGACCGAGGTGAAGGAAATTGAGGACTTTGTCCCTTTTAGCATTTCAACTTTAAGTCATATAGAATTCTCCAACATCTCTGACTTAGTAGTTGAAGGGAAATTGCTAGGTATTATATCTTTATTTAAAAATTTGATGCATTCTGTAATTTTATTTTAAACTAATAAGTTCAATTTTTTCCCAGATATTATAGGGGCAGTGATTACTGTAAAGGCTATTTTTGTTATAAAAAGTAAGGGAGTTCAAAAGCGTGAAATTATACTAATCAATGGCAGGTAGATTATAGAAAATATTGCTTACTTCATTAAAAATATATTTGCCTACTTTAGAATCATAAATAACACAATCTTGCTGATGATCTTTTGTTTGGCAGCTTGGAAACAATGAAGCTAACTTTGTGGGGAGACATGGCTGAGAATGAAGGACAATACTTAGAGGAGAATGTTAAAGGCATTCCAATGATTGCTGCATTTAATATTAAAGGAAGCATCTATGAAGGTGTTCTTACAAACATCAATTTATATATAAATTAGAAAGTTGTTGCAGTGAAATAACCTAGCCCTCTTATGCAGGTGAAGTTGGTTTGTCCACAACCAAAAGCAGTTACATATTGACAAATCCAAATATAGATGAAGTGACAAGAATCAAGGAAAGGTATACATTATTAAACTTCTTGCAAACGTTTAATCCAACTTCTTTGTTTTATTTAAAAGTTTTTATTATAGTAAAACTTGCATATATTCAGGATTTCGACGATTAAAAGTGACAATGACCTGCATTCTCTTCTGCCCCCATCTAAGCGAATGGAAGAAGCAAGAATACTATCATTGAATGAGATAGTTGTTGGAAGTGTTAAAGATCCATTTTGCTCATTTATAGGGAAAATTAAGAAAGTGCTAAACAAGAATAATCCTTGGTTCGAGAATTGTAGTTCTTGCAATTCAAGGGTCTATCCAAATGGAGATAAAACTACAGCTTTCTGTCATCAATGCAACATTGAGGATGCATTGTACATAAGAAGATACCTGTTAAAGGTTATTGTCTCCGATGGCGTTACAGAAGCCTTCATCACTTTATTTGATGCAGCGGAAAGCTTAGTAGGTTGTGGAGTTGTCGAATATGCAAAAGAATTCCTCACGGTAATTGCCACCTACTTCTGTATTCCAACTTCTATAAATGTGTTGTTGTCCAATAAATGTTTCCCTTTGACTTTTGGACAGGATCATAAGGAGAGAAGCGTCTTCTACAGAAATTTGGTGTTGATTGAAGATAAAGAGTTCAAGTTTTTGGTGAGGATGGACCAGAAAGGTCGAAGTGATAGGGCTAAGAAACAAATTGTGGTGCAAGAAGTACATAAAGCTATAAGTGGAGCACATAAATTAAATGAAGTTCTCAGTCACGAATTTGAGAAGAACAAGAAAATAAAGTTGGAAAAGTAGATTGATGTGCTATGATGTATTTCATTGCTTTATGTTTCCTTTCTTATCCAAATCTCAATGAAATAATACATTCAGTGTTTAACATTGGTTTGTAGGTTGATTTAAGTTTTATATATTTGAAAATATGTAATGTGACAAACAGGGAAACTCACTAATTCCAAGGATCTCCATCACTGCGATTAGACTTAAAACAGGTCGCAAGCAACTCCTGTGCTCTAAGTCTGGATGAACAACAGTTTTCTCAACAATATGAATTATTTTCTTTCTCCTAAATATAAGGAAAATAATGTAAATTTTCTTTCTATCTTCATTGGCCCTCTCTAGGATAGAATCTTACTATTGTTCCTGCTGTGTATGATATATTTGAACTCAAATAACTTGCCCAGGGCCACATAAACTTTTGTATCACTAAAGAGGTATGTTGGAATGTGATATTGAGGCACGTCATTGCTAAATAAAGAGAATTATATTGTTCTATATTTATAGTTTTGCTTGTCAATATTATGTAACTCTTGTAGCCATGTCAAAATATCATATTCAAATTCAAACAAAAAAATGACATTAATTTTTTCCAGGAAAAAAAGTATATTGAGAAATATGTTTGATAGCATTGATATTGAGGTTATTAACAACATTTTCAAAGTATGAAACCCCAATGGAACAATAGTATAAAAGAAAAAATATTGTGAACGAGAAAAAAATTTCACATATCGGTGTAATTTCATGCTACACCACCCAGGAAGGTCATTTGATCCGTTTCATCGGTCGGGTTCGAGTTTGAGTTCCAATTCCACCCTCAAATCGATCGCTTCCAGCGGGTGACTTATTCAATTTCATTAGTTCGGATCAGTCTGCTTCCCATAGTCGGGATCGAGTCCCAGTCCAATTCGAATAGTTCTCTCTTCCTCACTGTCACTCGGAAGGGACTTCCTCCAACCCACAAATCATATATGCATATATTTTTGGACTCTTTACCTATTCAGTATCTATAGGTTAGGGTAGGAATTCAAGTAAGGAGGATAGAAATCCATTCAGATTCTTGCTCAAAACAAATCAATTTGCCCATAAAATCGAAGGCCCTCCACCACAATCCATGAAGAACACGCTGGTTATAATCTTATATGTATGCATTTTGCAGTAATTTGTGAAAATTTTACTATGTATTTAGGTAATCCATAATGTTTGAGTACTTTTTTGTAATCTAAAGCGTTTCAATCATAAATTCATTAACTTTTATAAAATTCTATTAAAATTTTATTTTTAATCCCCATTAGACAGGAACACAACTTCACTGTTTATTTTTAAAACTCTTAAAATTTATTTGGCATATATATATATTTTTTTATATACAAATGTATCTAATTTTTTGAATAATGTGTAATTGAAAAAAAAAACAAAATTATGAACCTCACCAATTGTATGGTTGAAACTGATTTTGAAGAAAATCGCCTGAAAAATATATACCAAACAATTTAAGACATTGCTTTTAACCGACCTCTTTTATTTTCATCAATATATATATATATATATATATATATATTGATGAAATGAAATTCCTGACGAACATAGAATTTAAAAATATCTAATAAAAAATTATATGATAAAGTCTTTAATCCTTAAGAAAAGGCAACAATGAATCAATGATTTCCCTTTTTAATACCAATCAAGAAACCAGTATACATTTTTCAGTTTCAGTTTTTTCATTTTTTAATTTCCAGAAATTACAATTAATTATGGGCGTATTTAATTTTTTTCTATTATTTTGTTTCAGTTACAAAAGCTTTAAAACATTATGGGAATAGTAATTTTGATTTATTTTTGTTAAAAATTGATATCACCTCTTTCTTCTCCCTCCTAACCTAGATGACTGATTAGTTACCGTCTGTACTCCTCACCCTCACGCACCCAGCCAGCAGCCAGGCAACAACAGTGCATCACGCCGAAGAACTGAAGAAGAACAGCCGACAGCGAACGTCTGCTCCGCGTCACGGTCCCGAGTCCGGTGCATCGTTCAGCGCTGCTCCAGCCTCAGACTCCTTGTACATGAGATCGACGATTGGTATGCTGCCTTATAGAGACGCTTGACGAGATGGTTTCGACTGGTGTTTTTAGCCCAGAGGTTCCCTGTACTTAATGGATTCTTGGCTTGCAATGATCCAGTGTGCAAATAATCGCCTGCTTTCTTTAACAAATGATATTAAACATGCGATTGTATTTTCAAGAATATTAAGCTTGTCTGCGTATGTAATGCTGAGTTCTATAATAATATAGATTTACACCATCTTATTGAGCTTAATGGGGGATAACATAAGAAAATTCATTTAGGACTCAAAAAAGAGTGACCTTGTTAATGGTGTAGGACAGAGTCTACTCATAGGAATTGTCCAGGAAAAACTGGATCATATGAATAGTTAGATATGGAGATATGTGGTTAAAAATATTAGTTTGAGAAATTTGAAAGGCACTTAGCATATCACAGTGGCATGATTTTTGAATTTCATTTTTCCCCTATTGTTTGATGGGTAACATTCCATAATTGGTAGGCTAAAAATGAATCTGAGCAGTGAGATTCAATTCAGCCCTGATCCTTCCACCTTCCATTTTGCGAGCATTTGAGTTATGATGAATATTGTAGTGCATTTGACATATACTTTCTTTGTATAATCTTGCTAAACGAAATATGATAATTTGTGCAGATGGATTAAAATGATCTGATGCGACAGGCTCAGGTATTCATTTATGCTAATGGGAACAATCAGCCTCCAACTGCTATTGATTTCGATAGAGCTCTATTAAAGGGGTTACTATTCAACCAGAGTCCTGCCAAGGTATGGTGTACTATACAAGCCCACCTGCTGTCAAACGTCAATTACTCTTATAAGATATATATATAAAAGCTACCAAGAACGGTCTAATTCTTCTCCACATAATGGGTAAATATTGCTTCTATTTGGTAAATAGTGTATAAACGATTGTTTATAAATAGCGATGTGACAATATTTTGTTAATTCCTTTTTTGAAAAGTCAGAAATGGTGGTGGGAATTTTGACCTGTCGAAATTGTTGACTTTTAAAAAAACAATTGTTTAATGAGATGTTGCCACGTGATCGTTTATAAACAAAATTTATGAACAAATTTTACCAAATAGATCATACCATATTTTTTTTTATTAATTACACCACATTTTAATTGCAATGAACATTCCTAATATTTTCTTATTTTTACATTTATATTCTCATTTTTTTTAATCCTCTATTAATTTTCACATCTTGGCAGTAGAGACGATTTCATCCAAAATGTTTCTTATGAAGCTGAAAAAGACTAATTTATATCTCATGCAAGTTAATAGAATATTTGGATAAAATCGTGATTAGAGATGACATATGTTAATTAATTTAATGTTAAGAATAACAATGTGATTAAAAAAAAAAGTTGATGATGTAAAGGTAAAAAAGTTAACAAATATTGAAGAAATATCCTGTAATTAAAATGTAGTGTAGATATAAAAAATTATAGTGTGAATATAAATCGAAACTATGATTCTGAAATTTATGATCTCAGAAAAGTTTTTGTGGTTCATATTGATAAGTGTGATGCAAACGGTATTATAGTTTTGAAAATTCGATGCTTTTACTACTATTGTTGTTGGGTTTGTTGCTCACCTGCTGCTGTCTTATCCTATTTGGTTTTGATGATGTTTGGGATTGAATGAGTTGAGATGTGTACTTCAAAATGGTTTTGATGTCTCTCTACAGGTTGACTATGTCCAATTTATTGAGGAGATTTTGCCGAAAGTTTTGTAAAATTTTATAATAGAAAATGAAAATGTTGAGGTTTTAAATGATTTCTTTTCCGCATTTAAGTAAAGAAAAGTTAACACGCCTAGATTTATGATTTTGAACTTGGGGTGTTACATTTTTGTCATGGCTGAGAACTTCATTTAATCACCAAAAATTCACTAGCCAATTAGCTCCTCCAAAGTGTATGCTTTTCATCCTAATTCTTGCTGCCAACACACTCAAATTCCATCACAACAAAATATTCTCACCCCCAATGTTTAATCCTCTAAAGTAATCCTCCAACCACTTGGCTTCCTCCACCGCCAACCACTTTTAATACCTTTCAGCCAAATTT
Source organism: Ligustrum vulgare (assembly GCA_963555705.1). Classification (NCBI taxonomy): domain Eukaryota; kingdom Viridiplantae; phylum Streptophyta; class Magnoliopsida; order Lamiales; family Oleaceae; genus Ligustrum; species Ligustrum vulgare. The sequence goes on from OY743173.1 coordinate 62,889,342, forward strand.
TGATTCTATTCCACCACATAGTCAAACCAACCAATTAATTCTTCCAACACAAATCTGAACCAACAGCCGTGTGTATATATGTATATATATATATATATATATATATATCAAAGATCACTCCCTTGAAACCTTCTGCTTGTGTCTATATATCCTTGTTTCCAATTAATTCCAAGACCACCACCGACCACCAGTTGGCTTCCTCCCTCTTATGTGTATATATGTGAATATATATATATATATATATATATATATATATATATATATATATATATATATATATATATATATATATATATATGCTAGAAGCCGTCCCTCTCTCTGTCTTACGGCTCTTCACGGCTCTGTCTTCCATATATATATATATATATATATTGATGAAATGAAATTCTTGACGAAGCTCATAGAATTTAAAAATATCTAATAAAAAATTATATGATAAGGTCTTTAATCCTTAAGAAAAAACAACAATGAATCAATGATTTCCCTTTTTAATACCAATCAATAAAGCGGTGTACATTTTTCATTTTCAGTTTTTTCATTTTCAAATTTCCAGAAATTACAATTAATTATGGGCGTATTTAATTTTTTTCTATTATTTTGTTTCAGTTACAAAAGCTTTGAAACATTATGGGAATAGTAATTTTGATGTATTTTTGTTAAAAATTGATATCACCTCTTTCTTCTCCCTCCTACCCTAGATGACTGATTAGTTATCGTCTTTACTCCTCACCCTCACGCACCCAGCCAGCAGCCAGGCAACAACAGTGCATCACACTGAAGAACTGAAGAAGAAGAAGAACCCGACAACGAACCTCTGCTCCGCGTCACGGTCCCGAGTCCGTTGCATCGTTCATCGCTGCTCCAGCCTCAGACTCCTTGTGCAATCGGTCCATCACTTTCTCTGGTAAGTCGTAACTTCTTAAGTCCTCTTATTTTTCCCCATTCGAGATATAATGATTACCAGCATGAATAAAATGTTGCATTTGATGTAATTCTTTTCCCTAACAAGGGGGAACATAGGGCCCAATTCCAGTGAGAACGTGGCCTAGCCCGCGTTTGCCATACCCCAATATGACCATTCTCTGTGCGTAGCCTTAAGCAAGTGAGAGAAGGGGAAGTCGATTTGCACCCCTTGAGAAGTTTCTTACTCAAAATAGATGAAAGTGGGGAAGAGGACAAGGAAGATGATAATGAGGGTGGAGACGATATATCTTCGTCTCAACCCATTATCGGGAAGTTTGTTTTAGCATATGTTCCACTGAATAAAATCTAAGCCTTATCGTAGACCCTCCCCGCCGCCTCCGCCGTCTCAAAAGTCCCAAGCCACACCCTTCTTCTCCTATAAATCAAGACAAAATTTAGACCATAGAAATCAATCTTAAACTTACATGGCATTATATTCTACATGCAGAAGAAGAAATTAAAATGTGAAGAACTTGAGAAATGTACAGTAAAGGGTGGTGAATTTCAAAAACCCAACAACCCCTGCGGCGCTGCCTAAGTCCTAACACCTTTGAACTTCTTGGATTGTACCATATTTTTTTTTGTCATAGAGATAAGTACAAATTTACAACGAAGAAGCTATATCTATAAATGATATATAATGTAAATTATAGAAAGCTCAAAGGCATTGCACCGTCAACAACATATAATAATATAAATGTGAATGTTGGATTGAAACTTATGGGACTATTACATTCAATTTATAAAATGTACAATATAAACTATGAAAACCGAGTAGACATATCATTTTTTAAAAAATTTGATGTAATATTTTATATATCATATTAATCAATTGTATTCAAAATAATATTTATTAAATGATGAATTAAATTATCTTAATTTTTTAGCCTCTTTTAAAAATTAATACTTTTCTACAATATTCAATTCTAATCACATATTTAAAAAATAAAATTTTATACACATAAATCCAAAACATTTTTAATAACACAATATCACATCAATCACTATTTAAAACAATTTACTTCTCAAATAATGAACATCAAATAAAGGCTAAATATTAATAATTAAAAAAAATGATTAATAATTTGAATTTGTATTACAGTGTCGTAAAAAGTTGTAAGATTACGTAATTTCAACTCTATTTTTAGAATAACACCTATAGTAAAGCAAGAAAAATAGCAATATTAGGGTCATTGCTCTCAGATAAGGAATTTTGCTACAATATCCATGTTAGCTGTTCAGTAGCCTTAATTGATTTTTTTAGGTTACATGACAATTTGTTCAATGCATGGAAGTCTACTTTATCTACTTAAAAATTCTCATGTTTTACTATTTTCCTTTACACCACAGACATGGAAAAACAAAACAAGAAGAACAGCTACGCTACACTCTCCATAGAAGACAGGAGGAAAAAAATTGAGCAGTCCAATGAATCAAAAAGAAAAAGGCGTCTCGACAAGACTAATAATTGTACAAGTAGAAAGAAAAATACATTTATGTCAGGCCAACATAATTCTTATGAAGTTGAAGGTATGATCATAACAGATCACATTTTATTACTATTTATTAATTACATTATTCCCTAATAAAAGACATCTACACGGATAATGTTATTTTACTAAATAAAATACCGAAACCAAAAAATTAACAGGTCAGCACTTTTACGAGCCTATACTTTCTCCAACGCATCAATTGAGAGTTATTGCATCATGTTTATTTTGCAAAGCAAAAAAATTTGAACATGAGCCACCAACATTCTGTTGCCACAACGGTCAGGTACATATTAGAAAACATATAATGTCATATAAAATCCTTCTTATACTTATATTTCGTACTCACATGAAAATGAAATGTTCCCTTTTATGTTTAGATCCAACTTGCAGAGCCTGATGTGCCTGAAGATTTATATCATTTGTTTTCTTCACAATCAGAAGAAGGTCTTTCTTTCAGAAAACATATAAGGGCCTATAACAATATCTTTTCATTCACTTCATTTGGAGTAAATCTCGATAAAGCCCTTGCAACCTCAAACAAAGGCGTCTACACATTTAGGGCACAAGGCCAAATTTATCATGATCTTCCAGCACTTTTACCTCAAGATCGACCAAAATTTTTCCAACTCTATTTCTATGATACAGATAATGAAATACGAAATAGGATTGGAATACTGGAAGATGCGGGTCTCAGTGATTCGGTAATGGCAAAGTTGATAGAAATTTTAGAAGATAATGCATATGTTAAACTCTTCCGGAGTTTAAGAGATTTTTCACCAATTGAAGACGTACATATCCATATAGCTGGTAAGGTCGCTTTAGATCAACGTGTCTACAATGCTCCTACCATCGATCAAGTCGGTGCTATTTGGATAGAAGGAAATAATGTAAATATTCCATTTGAGAGGGACATAGTTGTACATGCACATTCAGGAAGTCGCCACAGAATAAAACATTATTTTAGTTGTTATGATTCGTTGCAATATCCTTTACTCTTTGCACGAGGTGAACCTGGATGGCATCAAGACATAAAGAGGAAACTAGGAAGAAATGATAATCAAGCTAATGTTGCAAGTACATCAAACAATGTAGAATGTGTAACAACTTTGGATTCTGTGGATTGCATCATTTCAAGTGAATGTTCAGGTAATATCTATATATTTGAGAATCTATGCATTTAGTTATAAATATAATAAGATAAATCACAGTTTGAATTAATATCTATTGAATATCTACTAATTGGCACAGCAATTTCAAAATGCGATTCCTCAAAGGTGTCCTGCCGAGAATACTACTGCTACAAGCTACAGATCAGGCCAAATGTCCAATCAACAATTCTCTTAGCTGGACGACTACTACAACAATACTGTGTTGATATGTACATAAAGATTGAGACAACAAGGCTTGATTTTTTCAAAAAACACCAGTCCCAAATTAGATCAGAGCTATATCAAGGAATTGTCGACACAGTAAATGAGGGAGAGACAAGGGGAGATAAAGTTGGGAAAAGGATAGTTCTACCGTCTTCATTTATTGGAGGACCTAGGGATATGCGTACTCGCTTTCTAAATTCTATGGCATTGGTCCAAAGGTTTGGCAAACCTGACCTTTTCATAACAATGACTTGCAATGCAGAATGGAATGAAATAAAAAGTGAACTCAAAGAAGGCCAACGTCCTCAAGACAGACCTGATCTAACGTCAAGAATATTTAGAGCTAAACTAATGGATTTGAAAGACCAACTTTTTAAAAAGGAAATATTTGGAAAGGTTGCTGCTTATGTATATGTCGTGGAGTTCCAAAAAAGAGGTTTACCGCACATTCACATGTTGATAATATTACAAAGTGGTAGCAAGATAACAAATGTTGACCATTACGAGAAGTACGTTCGTGCAGAGATTCCTGATAAACATACTGATCCAGCTCTTCATGAAGTAGTCATACAACATATGCTACATGGACCATGTGGAAAGCACAGAACTAAAAGCCCCTGCATGGTTAACGGTGTTTGTCGATTCCACTATCCAAGGCCTTTTAGCTCAAAAACCATTCAAGGAAAAGATGCATATCCAATATACAAAAGAATGAACGATGGAAATAAGGTAAAATTTAATACCTAATCTCAAATATATACCTATTGTATTACTATAATTACATTAAATTTCCATTCTCATTAATATTTTAAATTATAGGTGCATGTAAGGAATTTCATTTTCGATAACCAGTGGGTAGTTCCTTACAATCCATATCTGCTTTTGAGGTACAATTGTCATATCAACGTTGAGATATGCTCTGGACTAAAGGTTGTTAAGTACATATATAAATATATCTATAAAGGTCATGATAGAGCAGCTGTTCATATTTCACGGGATGATGACATTAACATCATAAATGAAATACAAGAATTTCAAGATGCACGATGGGTTTCCGCACAAGAAGCTTTATGGAGAATATATGAATTTCGATTGAACGAAATGTCCCCACCAGTAATTAACCTACAGCTTCACCTTCCAAACCAACAATCCGTTTCATTTTCGGATCATCAGAACTTGGCCCAAGTTGTTCATTCGAATTATGTCGCAAGAACAATGTTGACAGAGTACTTTGAATCCTGTAAAAAATTTGCCAAAACAAGAAATCTTTTGTATAGAGAATTCCCAGAATATTATGTGTGGGATAGGAGAAGTCGAAAGTGGACAGAACGGAAGAAAGGACATGTCATCTCTCGAATTGCAGCTGCAAATCCTAGTGAAGGGGAAAGATATTACCTACGCTTACTGTTAAATCATGTCAAAGGACCCACTTCTTTTGAGTACTTGCTAACAGTTAATGGAGTACAGTATTCATCATTTAAGGAAGCAGCACAAGGAAGAGGTCTTTTGGAATCTGATGACAGCATCATCGAATGTTTGGACGAAGCAGTCGCATTTCAAATGCCTTTCGAATTTCGAAGGCTTTTCGCCACTTACTTGTCTACTGTGAGCCTACTGAAGTTAGAAAATTGTGGGATACATATTTTGAAGACTTGACAGAAGATTACAGAAGAGATGTTAAAGAATCTCCAGAATATTACAGTCAACGAGCTTTAAGAGATATACAATTTTTCCTCCAATCTATGGGAAAGAATGTAAAGGGTTATGATTTGCCTCAACTTATTGATAACTTCGACAATAACAATGTGACAAGAGCGAAGGAAATTTTAGATGAACTATCTGTTCAAATTCCAAATATTGATATTGAAGCATCATCAAATCTAAATTCAGATCAAGAACATGCTTTCCATGTTATAGTTGAAAGAATGAACAGTGGAAACGGAGGTGTATTTTTTATCGATGGACCTGGTGGTACAGGAAAAACCTTCCTATATCGTGCTTTACTTGCAAGGGTTCGATCTCAAAATATGATAGCACTGGCAACCGCAACTTCAGGCGTAGCAGCATCAATATTACCAGGAGGGAGAACCGCCCATTCAAGGTTCAATATTCCTCTCCAAACCAATGAATCAACAATGTGTAATATATCAAAACAAAGTGTTGTGGCGGAATTGATTCGACAAGCAAAGATTATAATATGGGATGAAGCTCCAATGGCCAACAAAAATACAATAGAAACTGTTGATAGAACTTTCAGAGATATCTTAGAAAATTTGAAACCATTTGGTGGAAAGGTTTTTGTGTTAGGAGGAGATTTTCGTCAAGTGCTCCCTGTCGTCCCACGAGCAACAAGACAACAAACAATCAACCAAAGTTTGGTTAGATCATATCTCTGGGAGAAAATGGAAAAGCTCCAGCTAAGTCAAAACATGCGTGCTCATAATGATAATCAGTTTGCTCAATACTTGATCCAAATTGGTAATGGGACAGAAACTTACATCGAGGATGACTTCATTAACTTACCAAAGGAGATAGTTATAACATGTGATGATGTCGAAACTTCAGAGTTACAATTAATTAATGCAGTATTTCCGAGTTTATCAGACAATGCATCTTCTCCTGATTATATGACACAACGTGGAATTCTTTCAACAAAAAATGAGTATGTCGACTACCTCAACGAAAAAATGATCGGGCTATTTCCTGGGGACAGTAAAGAGTTTGTGAGCTTTGATCAAGCAACGGATGACACAAATCAATTTTATCAAGAAGAATTCCTCAACACATTGTTACCAAATGGTGTTCCACCGCATAGGTTGATCTTGAAAAATAATTGTCCCGTGATGCTCCTACGAAATTTAGACCCATCCAATGGACTTTGCAATGGAACAAGAATGATTTGTCGCGATTTTAAGAAACATATTATTCATGCAGAAATCACCATTGGGCAACATGCTGGAAAACAAGTTTTCCTTCCACGTATCCCATTAAGTCCTGCCAATGATGAAGGATATCCATTCAAGTTCAAGAGAAAACAATTTCCAATACGTCTATGCTTTGCAATGACAATTAACAAGGCTCAAGGCCAGACATTACCTAATGTTGGAGTATATCTTCCTGAACATGTATTCTCTCATGGGCAACTATATGTCGCACTTTCACGTGGAATTTCAATGCAAACAACAAAGGTATTGGTAAAAGCAGAAAATAAAAATAACAAAAAGTGTGGGACATTAACAAAAAATATTGTATACAGAGAAGTTTTATTGTAATTTTAGTGTTACATTTTAATTCAATAAAACATTGCATATATTGTTTAAAAACTATTTATTACTATAAAATAAATTGAAAAAATTAATCATCTGGTACATGAGATGTGCAATTTACAAAATTAAGTTATTGTAATCAAAACGTTACATTTCTGCTTAGTCAATATTCTAACATTATGTACATAAATCAAAAAAATATATATATTACATTTCAACAATTTACATTTTTTTCTATTATTACGAATATGCATCACATTCACGCTATACATAAGACGTGCAACGCACGTACTTATCACTAGTTATAACTAAATATATGATGGTATCCTAAATATTTAATTGGGAAAGGGGTTTAGTTGATATAAAGGAAAAAAGAAATGAGGGTAAAATTGGAATGTGAAAGATTCTTCAACATTCATACTTTTTAAAGTAGTGTAGATATATGAGGATTTTGGTTCATAGTAATACACAAGTTTATTTGCCTCTTTATTTTCTTCTCTCTATTTCATAACACGTTATCAGCACGAGTCTCTATCAAATTGAGTTAGAATTTTCTTTTTCAAAATCTCACATACCAAAATATTAGTTAGAAGGTAAAATCATATGCGTCGAAATCAATTTGACAGCATATGAATTTTTTTTGTTCTGGTCGTGGTTGAATTGTTCCAATTCCAGGAGGTTGCTTCAATTCCAATAATTGTTCCAATTTTATCTGCCTCCACACTCCAACCAATAATTTGTGCTCGTGTAACAATTGTGACTTGGATGCAAGTCAAGTTCTGCTCCATATTCCATACATTAAATTTTTTTATGTGTGTTTAATGTATATAATTATTTTGTTGTTTAATTTTTTCAAGTTGATTATTCATTATGTTGTTACTCTCGAAGTAGCACAACAATACATTAATATTCCAGAAGAATATTATTTGCTCCCGAGGAGCATAAATTAAATTTTCAATATTCTATAAGAATATTGATTTATTATTCTTGAATAATCGAAATTTTAGAACTATAATTATTCTAGAAAAATAATTTGTGGTTGCTCCTGAAGTAGCACAATTTTTATTATAATAATATTCGTAAAGAATATTAATTGCTCCTGAAGAGCATAATTTTGAAAGATTTATTATTCAATTGCTCCAGAAGAGCAAATATCTAAAATCCTTAACAATAATTTGTTATTACTCCTAAAGTAGCACAACAGTATATATATTAATATTTCAGAAGAATATTAATTATAGATCTATCGATTACAAGCATTATTGTTATTATTGATTTAAATTTATAATTCATTATGTTGTTGCTCCTGAAGTAGCACAACGGATGATTAATATTTCAGAAAAATATTAATTGTGAATTTGTCTATTATAAATAATTTGTTGTTACTCCTGAAGTAGTACAACATTATAATTAATATCATAGAAGGATGTTATTTGCTCCTGAAGAGCATGAATTATAATTTTCAATATTCTAGAAGAATATTGATTTATTATTTCTTTTGGAAGAATCGAAATAAATTCGTTAAAGTATACCTTGTTCCAGCAAATTATTATTGTTATTATTTTTTGCTCTTTCAATTTTGTCATTGGAAATCACTATGTTATTTTGAATTCTCAAATACATTATTAGATTTGATTCTACCATATATTAGTTATATATCTAATTTTTATATATGGAATTCACGTGCATGTTTAGTATCTTTTACATATTGGTAAAAGATTTAGCCAATAAAATATTTAGTTAATTTTGTTAACTTTTATATATGGAAATTCTTTTTCCTGATGTATGTTTGGTAATTCATTTTTATATATAAATTTATATTATGTTTATATGATAATTAATAATCTTTAAGATGATTAAATATTTGTAGATGTTCATTCATAAATTCTGATTTAATAATGTATCATGTTGTTGCTCACGAAGTAGGACAACAATAGTAGTATTCTAGAAGAATATTACTTTCTTGTCATTAGCAGTATATTACAATTTCAATATTCCAAAAGAATATTGATCCAATGCTCTTGAAGAAGCATAATTTAAAATATGTTTTAAACGAATATGGCGTTGGTATTCTCAAATAAACACAACCCACGTTAGATAAATATTCCAGAAGAATATTTTAACGTCACTCGTGTAGAGCTCAAATATTGTTAGCTTGAAAGGTAGAATGAATCATTAATATCAATATTCTAGAAGAATATTGACTTATTATTCTTGAAGAATTGCAATTTTAGCAATATAATTATTTCAGAAGAATAATTCGTTATTTTGCTTCTAAATAGCACAATAGATATAATTGAATGAGATTCGAATCAATATTCCAGAAGAATATTGCGTTATTACTATGTTTCAATATTTTAGGAGAATATTATTTTATTGCTCATGTGATAAATTTTGCATTCTTTTTCTCAAAGAAATTCGAATTTATTAATAATCCAGAAGATTATTATGATGTAGAATAATATATTGTTGTGATGATTCCTGAAGAATCATAATTTTATCTCATATGAAATATAATTTGCTCTCGGAGAGCCCAATATTATGAGATATGTTTTTAATTTGATATTACAATATTCCGGAAGAATATTGACATATTGATTTTGAATGAGTAATAGAAACGTGCTTTTCGAAGTAGCATATGATTCGAAAAATATCTCATTTGAGTTCATGTTTATCCCTGAAGAAAAACATATAACTTATGTCATAATAACATTGATTAGTTTGACTACTTCAATAATATATGATTTAATCATTGAATTATATCTTATATTGAAATAGAAGTTCAATTTGATTTTATTATTTGACATGACCAGTTGGACCATCACTGGATCAATAATGATGCGAAATTAAAATAGATACTTAATGAAGAACCAGAAGATTCTTCAATCTAATCATATATGATATTTGTTCTCTTTCATGAAATTTCTTGACTGTCACTAGCTAAAATAGGGATTAAATTCCCTATATTTTTGAAAAATAATTAGGGTGATAAATGGGCCACTATCATCCTCCACGTTGATCATCTAAATATTATTTGTATCTAATAGATTTGATACATATACTAGATAATTGCATGGTATTCGCAACCTGAAGTTTGCGAAATTATTGCTCAAATTTTAAATTATGAGCAAAATTTTCAGATTATATAATCAAGAATGTGTCTTGATAGTGCTAGTGGACATGAATCTCAACATTTTGATAAGTGTTAGTTGGGATATCAATAAATGGTTTAACATTTTTGCTTGTTAAATGCCTCCAATTAATTTAATTGAGAACAAAATACTTCCCTTTTGTTTAGGAAATTCTATTGCGCATCATGCCAATATCATAGTTCTTCCTATTATAATTGACTTATGGTTAGAGCATAATTTTTCCATATAATTAATAGTGCAATTGATCCACCACAATGCACTGATATGGGAAATAAAGAATGTTGAGAAAAATGCGTTGTTTGAACATATATCCCAAATTTGTGATATTTTACAACGTCGAAAAAAAATGATTGTCAATTTGATTGGACAGTTTTTTCAGCATTAGGGGGAAATAACTTAAAATCAAACAAATGCATCATATTATGTTATATATATCCTCGCGATTGATAATACAAACCAGAAGTTCGATTGAAAATATGAACGAAACGTTCAAAGATAAAATAATTACAAGATGTATAAGAGATTAATAAAATCTCATACTCTATCTTATATTGATATGTAGCACGCCTGAAGCGTAGCGATATTTGATTCGAATAAAGATCCCCAAATAAATAAAAAATAGAGCAAATGATTATAATGGTCTTATTGAGGAGGCATATACTCGTGAGAGAGTATTTATTGACATAATTAATTGTAAATTTCCAGAAGAGGTTCAAGTACTTGAAATATTGAAAATTGAGATCTCTATAGTTATGTTTTGTGGGGGAAAGAAATCAAATTGAGATGATAATTGTGTCGACACACTTTTTAAAGCACTTATGCAAAAACAAATTGCGAAGCTAGCCGCATCATAATTTGAATGATAGCGAGGATAATAAAAGAAAATATGTCGAAGAAAACCGACATAAAAATAGTTGGCAAAAGTATTCATTCAGGCTAATTTAAACTTACTACAAAACCTGAAGTTTTGGGACCTGAAGTCCAAACGCATAAAAGTATAAAGCCAGTAAAACACCTATAGGTATAGTCGTAATACACGACTTGTTACGCAACGAATGTTTCAAAGATTTGACATAGATACAATATTTTATTTGCCTGAAAATGTATAATAAGTGCCTATAAATATATGATTATTAGAAATGTATATAATGAAAAATGATTTACTCTAATTACTAGCTTGCGCTCTTTGATGTACCAATGAGTGATATTAAAATGTATGATCATCAACTCGGTACATTGGGAGTATTCTTTGAAGTACCAATGAGTGAGATTAAAAAGGGTAATCAATACTTCGGTACTTTGGGATTGCGGTGAAATAATTAGAGAAAATCCATTTGAAATATAGGAATTGTTATCTATCTAAAGTTTCACGACTTAAATTTGGTGGTAGCAATTTGACAATTGCAATTTGAGACATATAAGATGCCTGAAGCATACAGTATAATCCTTGAACGATTAAAAATATTTGAAATATATAGTTCAAGTTTTTAAGAAACTTGTTTGATCAAAGTATACATATACTTTGTAATCTGAATATTTAATATGCCTTGAAAATATTCAATTTGTAATTGAATGTGATTGTCGTATAAAATTATATTTGAAAATTCAGACAATTTATTTTCAAGATACAAATTCATGGTTAATTATTCACCTGAAGTGAATAAGTTAATTGTTCATTGAAATGAATAAGTCACTTCCAGATTTGAGAATTGCATTAAATGCATTGATGAATATTGGTTATAGAATATGGCTCGATGTAGCATGTTCAAATGATTGGAAATATTTTATAGTTCTTCAAGTTCAAAGGAATAATTGAATTTATATTCGAAGAACAAATAATACAAGATATGCACCATTTATATATGCTTGGTAAACATATTCAATATTGCACCGATTTGCAGTTGAAATAATTAAATGCAGTATCAATATAATTGTAATGTTCTAATGAGGGGGAGCTAATATACGCTACACTCTTTTTTTTCTTAGTCGAGGTTTTGTTCCCCGAGGTTTTCCTGACAAGGTTTTTAATGAGGTAGCTGTCATCAATATCTATTGATACACTATCTTACACGAAACTCCTGAAGAGATCGAGATATGAATGATTCAATAGATATTGAATCAGGGGGAGTAACTATATAGATGATTCAATACATATTGAATCAAGAGGAGTAGCTGTACTCTTTTTCCTTCGTTCAGATTTTTTCTCACTGAATTTTTCTGACAAGGTTTTAACGAGGCAACATCAAAAGACTCCAGAATTTTCAACAAATTCACTCAAGTGACAATGAAGCCGATTTATCTACAAAAGTACTATCAACATCTACATTCAATAAACCAGTTCACAAGATTGTGATACATCAACTCGATGATTTACAGCTATCAACACTAGGGGGAGTAGCTGTACTCTTTTTCCTTAGCCAAGGAGCATTCATCTTAATACTCCAAGAACAACTGTACTCTTTTTCCTTCGTTTGATATTTTGTCCCATTGAGTTTTTATCAAACATGGTTTTAACGAGGCAGATATTTTGTAATATCATATGTCATTCAAGCGGGAGTGTTGTAAATATTATATTGTATTAATGAATGACAGTTGTACCCCTAAAACCCTAGGTATTATTACCTTATGTATCCCTTATTCTTCCTATATATATGGGGGTTTTGGTTCATAGTAATAAACAAGTTTATTTGTCTCTTTATTTTCTTCTCTTTCTCTCTATTTAATTACAGTAAATTAATTTTTGTGTTTTTTTTTTTCAATTAAATCTTGCAGTCGAACAGGGCCCATCAAGTATCTTTGTGTGCAAGCAAGTGGAAACCCTAAATTCCCGTGCCAACTCCACTATTTTCTTTCACAGATTTTCTCTCAACCCCAACCCTAAAATTTCCGAGCTCCAAAGTTCAATTTGATTGGGAGAGATGAAGAGGAGTGGAGACGACGTCGTAGAGAAACTTGACGGAGCAAAGAAGCCCGTCTTTCTCACCAAAGCCCAGCGAGAACAGCTTGCCCTTCAACGCCGCGAAGAGGAAATCGCTCAACAAAAACGCAAAGCTGAACTTTTCCTTCAAAGCAACAATGTCTCAAAACCCCTTTCTTCCGGCCGGGATAGGGACCGAGATTTGGACCACAGGTCTTCTCGTGACCATGATAGGGAGAGGGAGAGGGAAAGGGAAAGGGGTCGGGATGTGGAGAGAAGGAATAGAGAGAAAGAGCGCGAGGAGGAGCACAAGGCACGTGAGCGTGCTCGATTGGAGAAATTGGCCGAGCGAGAGCGTGATGTGGAATTGGCTGCTATTAAGGAACAGTATTTGGGGTCTAAGAAACCGAAGAAACGGGTGATCAAGCCCAGCGAGAAGTTTCGTTTCTCATTCGACTGGGAGAATACTGAGGATACTTCTCGGGATATGAATTCGCTGTATGAGAATCCTCATGAAGCTCGTCTACTATTTGGTCGTGGACTCCGGGCAGGGATGGATCGGAGGGAGCAGAAAAAGCTTGCGGCTAAGAATGAGAAGGAGATTCGTGATGAGATTAGGAAGAAGGAGGGTGTTGAGGAGACACGCGAGGAAGCTGCTGCCCAGAAGAAGAAGGAAACGGCTGCTGATTTGTATGATACTTTTGATATGAGGGTGGATCGCCATTGGTCTGAGAAGAAGCTCGAGGAGATGACGGAGAGAGACTGGAGAATTTTCAGGGAAGATTTCAATATTTCTTACAAGGGTTCGAGAATTCCTCGCCCCATGAGGAGCTGGATTGAGAGTAAGTTGAGTCCTGAGTTGTTGAAGGCAGTGGAGAGGGCTGGCTATAAGACTCCATCGCCAATCCAGATGGCTTCAATTCCTCTTGGCCTGCAGCAGCGTGACGTGATTGGCGTTGCTGAGACTGGTTCGGGTAAAACTGCTGCCTTTGTTCTTCCCATGTTAACTTACATTACCCGACTTCCTCCTATAACCGAAGAGAATGAGGCTGAGGGACCTTATGCCGTTGTGATGGCCCCTTCTAGAGAGCTTGCTCAGCAAATTGAGGAAGAAACAGTAAAGTTTGCACATTATCTGGGTATTAAGGTTGTTTCTATTGTTGGTGGACAGTCCATTGAAGGACAAGGTTTTAGGATTAGGCAAGGGTGTGAGGTTGTAATTGCAACACCTGGGCGTCTTCTTGATTGCTTGGAGAGGCGGTATTTGGTTCTTAATCAATGTAACTATGTGGTTCTTGACGAGGCTGATCGTATGATTGATATGGGTTTTGAACCTCAAGTTGTGGGTGCATTAGATGCAATGCCTTCAAGTAACTTGAAACCGGAGAATGAGGATGAAGAGCTTGACAAGAATAAGATATATAGAACGACCTACATGTTTAGTGCTACCATGCCTCCTGCTGTCGAGCGGCTAGCGAGGAAGTACTTGAGAAATCCTGTTGTTGTCACCATAGGTACTGCAGGAAAGACAACCGATCTCATTACTCAACACGTTGTCATGGTGAAGGAGAATGATAAGCCAGGTAGATTGAAGAAATTTCTGGACGAGATTGGGGACAAGACAGCCATTGTGTTTGTTAACACAAAGAAGGTTGCCGACAATGTAGCAAAAAATTTGGATAAGGATGGTTATCGTGTTACTACATTGCATGGGGGGAAGTCTCAAGAGCAGCGAGAAATAAGCCTAGAAGGATTTAGGACTAAGAAATACAATGTTTTGGTTGCAACTGATGTAATAGGTCGTGGTATTGATATACCTGATGTGGCACATGTCATAAATTACGATATGCCAAGTAATATCGAAGCTTACACCCATCGCATTGGGAGAACAGGGCGTGCAGGGAAGACAGGTGTTGCCACCACATTCCTGACTTTGCATGATACTGACGTCTTCTACGATCTGAAGCAAATGCTTATTCAGAGCAACAGTCCTGTGCCTCCCGAGCTTGCCAGACATGAGGCTTCAAAGTTTAAGCCTGGTAGTATCCCTGACCGACCACCCAGAAGGAATGAAAAGGTTTTCACTCATTGATGCATCAATTTGGCCATATTTTTCCAGCAGTGAATTGAAGATTTCTTACTTTTATGTGGGCAATGAATAGATGGATTATAGAAATCTAAGCCGCTGGTGCATTAAGCATCTAGGAAATGGTATCTATCTACAATAAGAAAATTTTAAGCGGTTGAGGCATGTCTTGAGCATACCTAAAGAAGCTGTAGCTGAGAAGAACATCATGATCCTGGTATAACAATTTAGAAGAGGGAGTAAACTATATAAAGATTACCTAGCATGATGTGGTTGCTAAAGATGGATGTATGTCTCAATAGATGTTATGTGGTGGATGGTAGAGTTGAAATATTGTAGCTGATACCTAGTTTATTGGTCAAAAAGCCTATATTGCTGATCCCAAACCATTTATATAGCTGATCCCAAACCATTTTTCTTTGGAAATAAATCTTTAGTTTATTGGTCGTATTAAGGTCATTCATTGGTTGAGAATGTAGTTTTAGGAAAATGAGTATTTGCAAATATTGGCATCAATTATGGAACTTTTTGTTACTCGTGCAGGAAATTTGAAACTGTAAATGTTTTGTACAGGGAAGTTCTTATTCTAATCTTCATTTCTAACAGGGTGATATATTAGTGGAATTTGAGTAAATTGTCGTTCTAGAAATCTCTGAGTTTAAAGATTAATTTAGTAGAATATAAAAAATCTGTTTTTTGGGGGGTGGGTGTGGCTGGGGCTTCTATGAATTCACAATTTTATTTATTTATTTTTTAACCTTTCTTCCTATTTCTCATCAGAAACACTTCATGTACCAAATTTTAATGCCTGAACGGTGATAGAGCAGTTATAGACTTATAGGTGACTGGTGCATTGAGTTTTGAAACAGAATAATGAAATGTTGAGAAATTAAATTAGTTTGTGCCAAGAATTCTGTGTTTGTAATTATGCAGTCATATTGTTTGCTTCCTTTCCTTTCCTTTCTCTTCTCCAATGCTAGTGCTTACTGATATCTGAATGGACCCATCGAATTTTAAATTTTATTTCCGAAGAATAATTACAAGGGATTCCAAGGGGTTATTTTAAAGAACAAAAAACCTTTTGTTTCATTCCCCTAGATCTTTTGTCGTCTGAGACAAGCTCGATGAAGGATCATAAATAAAAATGAATTACAGTTGAAGTCCTCTAATCTCTGACGTGGTGGCTGTGAAGGGCCTGTTCTATCGGTAAGTTGGGGGCCTATCACTTGATTTTGGCTATATTAGTTAGTGCTTTGAGCATGATTATCTGCTATGATGTCGCGTGTTGTCTAGTCTTCTCAATGCATTCGTCGTTTATTCTGAGTATTCTTCATTTTCTTCTAGTAACTTGTTATGCAGGGGTGTAAAGTACTTCTCTACATCAATATGAAACTTTTTTCTTTCTTGTTTTCCTCTTTAAGGTGAAGGAGGACCATAAACTATTTTCAAATTGTCATAGACATTATGCTGGTGTCATGAACTGCACTTCTTATTCAAATGAATATGGGTACTACATATATATATTTTTTTCTGGTCATAGGTTAATTGGAAAGGAAATTTTGATAAACAGCTTTTGAACATCGGTTGCAATTGCCGACTTGTGGCTATTACAAGGATCTGGTTTGGGCCTTGGGGTACGGGGATTAGAGAAGCTACTGTGGGATATAAATATCTTTTAAAAGATATGGTCTTTTCTTGGCAGAGAAATCAGATTAATGCGTTGTGATGGAGCTCCTTCATCCAGAGATGTGCAAAGATGTATCAATATCTGCAAAAGGGTAATTTTATGGAATCTTAACTTGTTCTTTAATAAGATTTTAATTATTTAAAACTTGTTTCAGCTATAGGTCATTAAGAAAGCTCAGGAAGACCATCATTTTTTTGTGACAAAGTGTAAGAGGAAGATTTGCTATTTTGGAGCAGCATGTAGTGATTATTTCAATTAAAGACATAGCCCCAGTTTGATATTAAGAAAAATCAGATTATTAATATATTTTGATAAAAGTTGATGAGATTTTTGGGTGAAAAGTTGTGAGTCTCATAAAATGTGTGGTTAAGATTAAACGTTGACTTTGAATTTGATTAAAATCTAAATTTAAGTGTTACCAGACGGAGGCATAGTCAAATCTACAAATGCTCTATTGGCGGTTAGTCAATAAGTTTAATTTTGAACTTCTTGGTAGATATGAGTCTTCAGTTGAATTCTGATATCTTTGTACGAGAAAAGATTGAGGCAGTTTATCCATTTCGCAACTTTCTCATCTTTGCTGAATTGAGTTTTCAATTCATTTTATGCTGTTGTGATTATTTTGATTTCTACTAAATCAGTGTATAACGTGAATGGTAATTGGCAGCTATCATTTCTTTACTTGTCCACAACAAGATAAAATGAATGAAGCATGGGGTTTTTAGGATAAATAAATTTGTTCCATGGTGTCTTACAAATTATACTCCCTAAATTTTCTGCGTCATCACTGTTTAAAATTGTGAAGGATGCAAGTTGAGTTTGATGACAAAGAATATGTTGAATATTGTTCTCATTCATTCACAATATCTGATCTTGTTGAATTAGTCCATTTGAATCTCACACTTGACCGCAAGTGTGGCAACACACTCACATAGAGTGTGGGGTCCAGTCCCCATTGATGAGTGTGCCTTACAATCCATGTGAGTGTATTATCACACTTGGGGTATCACACTAAGTGTGAAATACTTGTAACATTGTTGGATTTTGTATATGAAAAGCCTACGTCTCTCTCCGTGTATTTATCTTTGAAAACCCTTTTTGGTTCCTTGTAATGCAAAATCATTATGAATTATTTGTCAATTTATCGGAATAAAGTATTTAGGTGTATGTACTTCATTTCTTCAGTAGTTCATTCCAATCTGAATGTTTCCTGATCCACTTAGAACAGCTTTCTGTATCTTTTGTTTTCAGCTGTATCTTATTTCAATTTTCTTTATTTGAGTACTGTGGGAACTTGTCTTATGTGCATGTTGATGATGTCTTAATCTTAAAGAAGCAACTATTGTGCAATTCAAGTTAATTTGGTCATATTTTATTTTAGCTTTTGTCTTTATTGAGTCATTACCGGTACTCAATGGAACTTCAAATTGCAATTTTGAATTGCATTTATGACACACAAATGCGAAGTTGTAAATTAGATGAAACTTTAATTGATCAAATTGCACTGAAAAACTGGAATTTGAGTCATTCATGATAGATGAAACTTGAAAAGCAAAATCACATGGCATAAAAATAAGAATAAACGGGAGTCATACTCGAGTTCAATAACATGAAACTATCAGCTGTGGTCTTTATAATGAGCTATTTTTC
Organism: Ligustrum vulgare; assembly: GCA_963555705.1. Taxonomy (NCBI): domain Eukaryota; kingdom Viridiplantae; phylum Streptophyta; class Magnoliopsida; order Lamiales; family Oleaceae; genus Ligustrum; species Ligustrum vulgare. The sequence continues at coordinate 62,907,929 of OY743173.1, forward strand.
TGTGGCATGAGGCTCGTGGATGTTTTCTATAGATGTGTTGTACTGAATTTTTGCATCCATTGGGGGCTTATTCAATTCATTAGATCATCAAAATTAACATTTAATTGAATTCTCTTGAAAAGGTTAAGAATGGCCTACACCATTTTTGTCTCATTGAGTTTTGAATTGAAGATCGATATCTTTATTGGTAAATAATTTTAAAAATTTGGAAACAACACATTCAATCCCGTTATAAATTGTTCTTTACCTAGTTGTCGATTAAACTTTTCCTTCTAAAGAATTATTTATTTAGAAGTTATGCAAGGTGCCCCTGTAAAGCGATTCAATCACAACAATATCAAGTTATTTCCTTTAAAAAAAAAAATAAAAAAATTCGATACAAGTTAAACATTATTTTTAATACAATTTTAGCAAGTAAATGGAACAGACGAAAAAATAAACCTCGAACTATACAAGAGATGCTCTTTGCTTGTTGATAGAATTGTCAGGGATGACAATGGGTTGGGTTGGTCTCCCTGGTCTCGTCTTGGACCCATGATTGGTGTTGGCAACGGGCCCTCGAATTTTTTTTATTTGGATCCAGATCCACCTAGCGATCCGTCAAATTTCGGGTCGGAGCGATCGGATTCTGCTCGGGGTTGGGCAGATTGGCCCCCTGATCCTCTGGTCGATCCGTCGATAATTTTTTAAAATATAATTTAAATCTTTAAACAAAATTAAAAAAAAAAAAAATTTCCGATTAAATTTTATTTTATTAATTTAAACGGAGCAAATCGGTGTTGATCCGAGGATCTGGATTTTTTTGGATCAATCGACGAATCGGTGGAGCTAATTGGATTTTTTTTTGCCATCTCTACCCGTGACGTCACGCGACCCTCAATCCTAATACTGCCCAGTTTATGAAAAAAAAAATTGCTGAATTTCGAGACAGATGATCTCGCCCCCACAGACCCTATTAGTCAGGGCAAATCACCCCTAATCACTTGTAAATTTGGGGTTGGTCGAATTTTTTTGACATCCTAAGAATTGATAATAGGATTAAATCCAAAAATATTTGAATCAAAATCCAATTGGTTGACACCTCTTCGGCTCTTCTTAATGAGCTATAAAAAGCACGTGTTGCGAGAAACATATCCCAAATTCAAGTGGCCCAATGGAAAGACTGAACATTCCATACACTCAGGGCCGCTCTGTTGCCCGACGTGGACATCATATTCCAATGAGGGTGTGTCAAGTGGACAACATCGGACGCTTGGCACACCCTCATTGAAAGGTTGGCAACATAACGTTGCCCACGTCGGGCAACAGACCAATTTCGTCCATACACCAACATTCCCCGGTAACTCATAGGACATTATTCATTGGGACATTTTTGCAAATACCCAACTTTTGGTATCATAATTGAAACTAGGAGTGAACGTGATTCGATTTGAACGATTTTTGACATATTTTCAAACCAAACCATTTCAAGCGGTTTGGCATTTTCTCAAATCAAACCAAACCATTTTTTGTGATTTGGTTGGATTTTAATCCGCAATTTTTACCTATCGAAATAATATAATATGTTTTAGATGTTAAATTAACTCGTATATTTTAATATAAAGATAAAATAACATATATAAACAAATACGAGAATTAATAATGTTAGATGTTAATTCATTCGAATGTATTTTCAATTCAAAATAATAAAATGAAGTTAAAAAATAATTGTAAATTTGTAATTGCATTGTATTTGTTCCCTAACTTCTTTCCGAACAAACATGACAGGTCATTCTCATCAAAATTCTTAGAAAAATCACTAGTATTAGACATACAATAGCTAGTAATTCTTTTTTGCTTTTTATTTGAAACCATACACGGATACTTTTCTTGCATAAATGTGTGATATGATTCAATAAAATACTAGTCCCGCAATTATTAGTATGATATTTATATAATTTTCCACAGTAATTACATTTTGTCTTGGCTCTCTTTTTGCTGGCTTACCTTTGTTGTCCAGATTTTGGAATTTAGTAAGGAATAAATTCTAAAAAAATAAAATAAAATAATCGAATGATATTGCTCACAAAGAAACTTAAATATGTGATATTCAAATTCTTTCCCTGATTCGAACTTTCTAATATAGATCGAAAAATCTTTCATGACTCTTTAAAATAAAATCAAATGCAGGAAGAAATTGGACGTGCACCTATCGCCTCTGTCTATTGTTCTAAGAATCTAATTGACACCAGTGAAGAGGAACTTGGAAGTTGGAAGGAAGTAAGGAAGACAAATGAAAACATAAAATTACTGATTGAATTCGGAAGTGAGAACGTTTTAGGTTTGAATCTCAATTAAATGGCCTTTTGGGGTTGGAGTATGTGATTTAAGGATGGTGTGAGTTATATGTTAATGGAGTTTTAGGGTTTGAGTATGTTATTAAAAGGTGGTATGATTTAAAAGTTAATGAAATTTTGTGATTGGACATTAGACGAGAACTTTAAAAAAAAAAAAAAAAAAAAAAAAAACTAGACAAGAACTTTTATTCGTTAGATAAATTTGAATTATTTTGGAAAAAAACTCTAAATTTAAATGAATAAAAATTAATTTTTTAATTAAAAAATTAGCGGTTTTGTTTGATTTAAACGATTTTTAAAAATTGAAACTTAAACCAAACCATTTAAAAATGGTTTGGTTTGAAAATATTGGCAGGTCCACGTGGAACCGAACCAACGGTTTCGATTCGATTTGCGATTTGACTATTTTTTTGTGTAGCCCCAATTGAAACTTACTTCATTGTAAACGATAACTGAAAATACTTCAATTTTTTTTTTAAAAAAAAAATACTGTTTTACCACAAGTTTCATGTTAGTTCTCTCTCTTACCATGTGTATAACCTGGGTTCAAGCCTCATAAAATGATTCTTTTGAAGTATTACAACATGACACTTGTAATATTTTCAAAATTTTGGTATCATAAAATGAAACTTTTTCAAAACATTATGATACTTACAACGAAGTTTTAATATCACACCATGATACTTCACAAAATTCTTATGATACTTCCTCATAAACATTAAATCAAACATTTTCCATCCATTATTATCACATTTTCAACTATCAATCCACAAACCACCGCCATCATAGCCAAACACATTCACTATCATAGTTAAACACAATCACTACAGCTACTGAAGATCCTGCCAAACACAAGCTAACAACTCGACTCACCCATTCAACACCACTAACACAGCACCACACATCCACAAACCTCAAGCCCAGTGCTAATCGGACGGAGGGAAAGTGAAAATGCTGAACTCGCACGAGAAGTTTTTCATAATCTCCTTTGCACACAATTGTTTATTTGGGGAAGGATGGGGTGGTGGTTTGGTGGTGGCGGCATGGTGCTGTGGTGGTGGTTTGGTGGGGAAGAAGATGAGCAGCAGCAATTGAAGCAGTCTGGAAAGAAAGTGGCATGGTGCTGTGGTGGTGGTGGTTCGATGGGGGAAGAAGAAGGAAGAAGACGAGCAGCGGCAATGGAGGGGAAGAAAGGACGCATTTTTCAATATTTTTCTTAATTCAATGATTTTTGAAATTGATTTCAGTCTGGGAAGAAAGTGGCGTGGTGCCGTGGTATCAGTAGTGTTGGCTCGGTTGTGTTGTGGTGGTGCTTCAGTGTTGTCGTGATGGTGCTTTAGTGGTGGTGATGGAGGGAGGGCAGATGATGAAGAAGAAGAAGGAATCACGTGGAGGTGACGGGAGAAGATACCGGTGCCACTGTATTTGTCACACATTTTCTATAATGTGATTTATACCGCAAGTCTACGGTGTCAAGTTTTGTAATATAATGATAAAATAGGATATCGAATCCACAAGGATTGTAATTTGATTTTATACTAAGTACTATAATTGATTAGCTCTTATTTTATCCAGAAAAATCGAATTAAAAGATCAATGACTTTAATCTATTCTAGTGATGAATATGGTGACGAATTCAACAAATAAATGTAAGTTTGAACATAAACAAGATGAGAAAGCCTAGGATTTAATTTCACCTAACTATCGGATATGATTCACAATTATCTAGTTATCTTTAATCAACTTTCACGTGCTTATAAGCAAGAACCTCAATTGTATTTCCATCCCCTCTCTCGAGTGCCCGCTAGAACTTAATCCTAAATTTCAATTCCAATATCTATTCCGAATTAAAATCAAGAATTTATCAAGTTCATAGTTCTTTTATGGAGTAAGCTTCATTTATTCTACACTTTCTCTCGAAACCTATAAAATCTATGTTGCATTAATCCTATGATCGAGCCTAAATTCCCCTCTCTCGAGTGCCGGAATTGACTAGCATCTACTAATTCAATTAGTGGTCAATTAATTGAAAGCATTAAAATCATAACACAAATAAACTGAATGGAAAATTTCATAGAAATAACTAAACTAAATTCAAATCATATGCTCAAGTTATGGTTAATCAAACCCTAGAAGAATAGTTTAGTTTATGATAAGAAACATGAAATCTATACAATTCAAAATAAGCAACATAAAGAAGAGAATAGAAAAACTACTTTTTGGATAGATTTTCAATCTTCTTCCTCGATGATATTCTTGTCTCCCTTTGATTTCTTGAATCTTGTCCTTTTTAGCACGGTTGAATCCTGTCTACCATGGTATTTAGGTTTGTATTTATATTTCTTTTTAAATTACAATTATCAATATTTTTCAGTTTTTGTTGTCTGAGTAGTAAAAATCAGTTTAGTCTTGTTTTTGTAGTGTACAGTGCAATTTCCTCTTGTTCATTGGTTTGTCTAGCCTCTTTGATCCCTCTTTTTTCAATTTTTTTTAATACTCACTTTCAACTACACATTCACACAGTAAAATATTGATGGGTGTCGAATCCAACAAATAATAATGTTTTCTTGCTCTCATAAAAATAAATTGTAACAGTGATGAGTAATGTCAAATCCACAGAGATTGGTTAGATTTAATTCTTCGAAAAATTAAAACAATGGATTAAAAACAAGGGGGGTTTTGAATTTTGAATGTAAAATCAATTTGTAAATAAATAAGTGCGAAATTAAATTGATGAAAACTATCAAATTAAATAAATATCCAGCCCAAGGTATAATCTCAACATGCATAACAGAGCAAGTTCTAGAAGAGATCAACTACACATGACAATCACACAATAAAAGGAATAGAGCATGTCGTAATGTTAAATGTAAATGCTCAAGAGGCTCAAAAAACTCACAAAATAGGGTTAATGTGCATCAAATCCCACACACCCTTAATCCAATCCACCATCAAGAGCAATCAATCTAGTGCAGTAAACAAAAATTCAACAACTCATGCCATTCCCCACTATGCCTCAATTCATCTCAATAATGCACAATAATTCAGATCATAAAGGGATAAGCAACGTCAAAATCCAAAATTAAGAAGAGAATTTTCAAAAGATTTACTAAAAGGAATCAAATTTCACAAACCAAGCAAAGCACATCAAAACCCTCCCCCACACTTAATCCATACATTGTCCTCAATGTAACAAAATCATAAATTATGAAAACTAGAAAATAATAGGAATAGAGGACTCCCCTGGAAGTGACTCGACCTCATCCGAGTTGTTTGAGTTTCTGCACCGGAGGTCGACCTTACAGATTTTCTTGAAGTGTGACATGTGCTTTTCTCCCTGCCCATAATGCTCTTGATGGTGGTTGCTGTTGAAATTCCAAAATATCGATGTAGAAAGTGGATGAGGGTGAGAGGAGGAGGGAGAGATGCGTGAGGTAGGGTTTGAGGTTCCCTTTTTCCTTCTTTTTCAGATTTTTTTTTTAGAGACCTTGTGTTTAAACCCATGAATCACTTTGAATAAGGCGTGGGCACGCCTTATTTCAAGATTCTTTCAATCCACTGTTTTCTTCATAGAGCGTGCCTACGTCTTAATGAAGATTCATATCTGCCCAAAAATCAAAATAAGGTCAATTTCACTTCAAAAAAAAAATTATGGATATCATGAAAAAAATAATAGTAAATAAATGAAAATAAAAACAAAAACAAAAATAAAAATAAAATTTATTGCTAAAAATAAAGAAAAAATCGGGTTGCCTCCCGGAAGCGCTTTTCTTTTACGTCTTTGGCTAGACTCATTTTTTTCTTTCTTCAACCGGGATCAATTGGATTCCCAGTGCTCAATTTTGTCACATTCTCCATCTGGTGACCTTCATAGAAAGGTTTGTGTCTATGGCAATCAACTTTGCGATACTTGTTATTGTCAACTTTCAAGCCATCATTTCCACCAAGTTGGAAAACATTCTGTGTTAAGCAATCAACAATATCAATAAAATAGACAGAATTAACATCTTTAGGACAATTTATGGCATCATAATTGTTAAACTTAATAATTTCACCATCAAATTCCATCGTGAGTGTACCATCATGCACATCAATTTTTGTCCTGGATGTTTTCAAAAATGGCCTTCCTAGAAGAATTGATGTAGAATTAAAGGAAGAATTTTCGTCCATATTAAGTACATAAAAATCAGCAGGAAAAATCAACTCATTTACTTGTACTAAAACATCCTCTAAGACTCCTTCAGGATAAACATTAGACCTATCAGCAAGTTATAAAATCACACCCGTTTCTTTTAATAGACCAATATTCAAAGATGAATAAACAGACAGGGGCATGATATTTATTGAAGCTCCTAGATCTAACATTGATTTCTCAATCCTTACTTTACCTATTTTGCAAGGGATAGTGAACATACCTGGGTCCTTGCATTTAGGAGGCAATTTCTTTTGGAGGACAGCCGAAACATTTTCTCCCATACTTACTTTTTCATTGCCTTTCAATTTCCTCTTGTTGGTGCACAACTCATTGAGAAACTTAGCATAACGAGGTACTTGTTTAATTGCATCAAGTAAGGGAATATTTACCTCAATTTTGTGAAAAGTTTCAAGGACTTCCTTCTAGTCTTCCTCCTTCTTGGATCTAATAGGGAACGGAGGAGTTGTCACATAAACTCTTTGTGGTTCTCTATTGAGTCTTTCAGATTGAGGTTGAGGAATGACTTCATTCTAAATTTCTTCCCCTAAGTTGCTTTGCTTCATCTTGCTTGGTTCTTTCAATTCCTTCCCACTTCTCAAGATAATTGCGCTAACGTTTTGGATTGACAATAGTTTGGGAAGGCAATTTACCTTGAGATTCCAGTCTACTCACAGTTGATGCCAATTGACTCACTTCAGTCTCCAAATTCTTAATGCCTGTTCTCGTCTCCTGTTGAAATTGTTGTGTGTTAGTTGCAAGTGATTTAAAAATTTCTTCTAGAGACATACCTGAACTTGAAGAAGATTGTTGTGGTTGAGGGGTAGGTTATCTAGGCTGGAATTGTTGGAATTGTGGCTTGGTCTGATAACTAAAGTTGGGATGATCCCCCCATCCTGGGTTATAAGTATTTGAATAAGGATCATAATTCGCTTGAGGTGGGCCTAGAAATCTTCCAACTGCATTAGCCTGTTCAAAAGAATCTTCTTGAAGAGTAGGACACTTATCAGTTGGATGAGCAGTAACAGCACAAATTCCACAAGCTTTAACATGTTGCATATTTCCTAGAGCCATTTGTTGAACAAGAGAGATTAGATTCACTATTTGATTTTCAAGAAAAGATACATTTACCTCATTAACCCTTTTCACAGGGGTGTCCTGTCTGAATCCAAACTGCTGTGTGTTAGCAGCCATGATGGAGATCAAATCTCTAGCGGCAATTCAGGTTTTATTCACTATAACTCCTCCGCTAGCTGCATCCATCATCTTCCTCTCCATTGGTAACAATCCCTCATAAAAGTATTGAATGAGTAATTGTTCTGAAATCCCGTGTTGAGGACAACTTGCACATAGCTTCTTAAATCTTTCCCAATATTCATGAAGTATTTCATTATCACTCTGTTTGATTCCACAAATTTCTCTCCTGATATTTGCAGCTCTTGAAGCTGGGAAAAATTTATCAAGAAATAATATAACCATCCCTGTCCACGTAGCTACATAACCTGGTGGTAGATAGAACAGTCAATCTTTTGCCTTATCAGCTAATGAAAATGGAAAAGCCCGCAGCTTGATTTGTTCTTCAGTCACTCCTTGTAGTTTCATACTTGAATACACCATGTGGAGTTCCTTCAGATGTTTGTGGAGGTCTTCATTCTCCAGACCATAGAATTTGGGTAGCAAATGGATCAATCCAGATTTCAATTCAAATCTCACATCTAAGATCGGATACTGAATGCAAAGTGGCTGTTGATTTTCATTTGGTGCAACCAATTCCCTTAAAGTTCTTTCCTCATTGGCCTTTTTTTTTTTTTTTTTTTTTTTTTGTCTGTCTCAAAATCACTGAATGATGAATCAATTGAGCTTAAAAGAAATAAAAAATAATAAAAATAAAAAATAAAATAAATAAATAAAAACTAAAAAGAAATGAAATCTATTTAGCACTAATCCTCGGCAACGACGCCAAAAATTTGATGGGTGTCGAATCCAACAAATAATAATATTTTCTTGCTCTCATAAAAATAAATTGTAATAATGGTGAGCAATGTCAAATTCACAGAGATTTGGTATATTTAATTTTTCGAAAAATTAAAACAATGGATTTAAAAACAAGGGGTTTTGAATTTTGAATGTGAAATCAATTTGTAAATAAACAAGTACGAAATTAAATTGATGAAAAACATCAAATTAAATAAATATCCAGCCCAAGGTATAATCTCAATATCGATTCACAGAATTGATCATGGATGCAAAAAATAAAATCCTTAACTCATTCTCTAAATTGGTTATGGTCATTGATACGATCTAACAACCTATCTCTCTTTACTTTATCGATAATCAAGAGACGCTCGTTGATTATTTCCCTAATCAATAAACAACCTAGATATGATCGTATGATTTAATTTACCAATAGCATTAATTTCTAGAGAGACGACCAATTCTAACCAACAAATTCACATGCGTGATTTATTTAAATTATGTTATATGTCTTCATAACATGAGTCAAAAATCAATCTATAATTAACTATATTATTTGTCACTTATATTAGAAAACCTAAACAATTATGGATTTAGATTCTTAATTGATCAAGTATCATTTTGACAATTAAAACAACGTGCACTTTGTGTTAATCAATCAAAATAACAACTTCAATTCACAAGCAAAAGACATATAAATAGAGAACAATTAAAGGACCAATTAAATTTAATTAGATCTCACAATTCTTGATGAATCAAAATTTCGAATAACCTTGAATTGAAATAAGAAATTATTTCTCCATAAATATTGTTAATTAAAAACAAAAAAATAATAAACAAAAATAAAAAGTCAAACTTGATGAAAGGGCATAAAGATATGTGGTTGTTGGAATTTTTGATGCTGAATTTCTTCTTTTTCTTTCCTGTTGCAGTCGAGACTCTCCTGCGTGGCTACTTCCTTTTGTTTTTCCAATTGTTGTGTCCTTCCCTTAAAATCTCATTGTGGCCTAAGCCATTGTTGGGTTTTTTCTCTCATCAATAAAAAGGCCCATCTTTGCTAAATGGGTGGTTACGTCTAGTGGGAATGGGAAGTCTCCAAATATGGAATAATTGAATATCTAGTTCCCACCTTATTAGTTAAATTTTAGTTCTTCTCCCAAAGTAAATAAAAGAGAAATATTTCAATCACATGAATAATTTCTCTAAATGTTTCCACCCATTTAGGAGATAAACATGGATTTAATGGCTAGCTTTTCTTCTTAAAAAATATGTCCATGTAAATCAAGTCTTCCTGAAACAATAAGGCGTGCCCACGCCTTATGCTAAATCATTCTCTGATTGTGTTCGTTTGATTCCAAACTTCTTCTTTCCAATTTGTGATATTGAGTCCAATTTGATATCAATTCTCCACATAATCCACAAAGCATAAAATATGATTAACATCCACAATTTAAGCATTTAAAATCATTGAATTAAGAAGAAGTATCACAAATAAAACAACAATTATGCACCCTATCAAATATCCAACACGAGCTCAATTTTTTCGTAAATTTTTACACACATTCTTCAAAAAATCAATTTCTTTTTAAAACGAGCATCAAACATGGGCATTATATTAGATTGTATGTTATATATGTTGGTGTATAATATGTATATTGTAAATTATATTCTATAATTAAACAACAAAATATTATAATTGAATCACGAAATATTACTTAAAATCACCAAAAGTAAATATGAAGAAATGAATAAATAAACACTTCAAAAGATAGGTCGAGGCTAGGTCTTTAAGACGAATTTGTCTCGCCAGTGAATAACAATCGTCTCTCAAGATATGACGAACATAACGAACTTGAAAAATTGTTTTGCACTTTGTAGCGCCCCAAAATCATTTCCAATTTTTATATATTTATTTATTTATTTGCCATATTTTTATTTTTTAAGCAAATAACTTGTAATATATCAACCCACTCTAAAAATAATTTTCACTTTTATTTTTAAAGCATAATTTAACTTTACTAAACATGAATATTTAGTTTTGAAATATCATTTGTAGTTTAGTTTAAAATAGAGAACAGAGAGTTAATGACAAAAGATAATTGGGAAAAACTATTTAATTATTTTGAAAAATATGAAATAAAACTATTAAAAAATAATTATAACATTTTTCGGGTTTCCCTGGTGACAGACCCAAGAACCACGGTTAGGTACCTAGTACACATTCATCTCGTCATTTGAGAGTTGACACCAACTTTCAATTTATGCATTGTTTCATACCTACAATGCAAAACTACGTGAGATAACGCTCAGCAAGTAACATATGCACGATCATGCACATGAGTTTTGAATCACTTTCTCATATTGATCTCATTCTCAAACTTTACACCTTCTCGTTATCTCAGTTTATCCACATTTCTTACTTGGACCCGAATCCCACTACTTTGTACTGAATGAGCTCAATTATCAATATGGTCGATAACATGCGCCATCTAGTGCCTGTGGTCTGTCATCGCCCACCGAGACTCAAGACTTCATAGTTTATATCCATCGTCGCCCATCAAGACTCAAGATATTGCATCGGGAATTATATTATATCAATCTGGTTGTCCTATTATATTCGGTGCTCGGCGTGCTGATCAGCAATCCCAAGGCTACCAAGAGACCTCCTGACATCGCCCGTATACCGACACCGGACCACCAACACCCCACCCTCGACTACCCTTAATGACCGTCGAGAGTCTCAAGCGGGTGTATATATCCAGAAGCGAAGTAAGTACGGTACACTCGTAGGGTGATTCTATTATCATCCATGTCATTCTTTCTCCATATACTCATTATCTATTTCTTTACCATTTATGAAGGATTTCTTCTAAATCCACATAATGCATGTGCACATGAATACCGTAATATACCTTGTGCACCAATTATATATCATAATCACATAATATGTCATTCCAATGAATTCATATACATTAATAACATCAAATCATATCTCGCATGCTTTTACCATATACAGATATTTGCCACATCATATTTCATATATACTGTACTAACAATATATCTCACACGATCACATAGGGGCACATATATAAATATTATATTTTGCATTGTAGTTGAAATGTACTTACCTTGCTCCTTAGCTATCCTAGACGTCAAGACCTTATTACTCAATATTTGCAAAACTAATTCACTTGGAATCAAACTAGATTGATTATCTCTCCTTGCCTATCATACATATAAATTGTAATTTAGTCACATAATATTATATTACATTTCAATTACTAAATATAAATTAGGGTCCACAAAATTTAAACTGCTTTATCATGCCTCATACGAAAATTATTCTAATTGTCAAATCCAAAATAATAACTTTAACATTATTATTATAAAACTTATTATATTATATTATATTTATTAATTTTATATATTATAAAAAAAATTATTAAATAAAAAAAAAAATAACAAAAGTAACCTTGCAGGGAGGGAAGGGAAGGGAAGGGGGGGGGTCGACCCGACCCCCCAAATAAAAAATGGGTCGATCCTCGGGCCTTTCTCTCTCTTCCCTTCGCCATTTTTTTTCTTCAACCGACTGTCCCCTATTTATAGTTTTTATTGAGGATTATATTGCAATTAAATAAATTACTTTATTTGCTCATTTAATCTCATAAAATATAGGGTTTATATTTTAGTTCTGCAAAAATATTTAAAATATCAACATGCCCCTAAAAAGTTAGGGTCGTATGAAGTTGTAATATAAAATTCTTGGAGCCAATATGAAGTTCTCATGAAGTACTTTAGAAAGATATTTTTGGATTATAAAATTGATAATCAGTGTAAAAGTTATGGTTCGTCAAAGTTAGACACTTTAAACTATTTTATTTTGATTCTTTTCAAGTGGCTACTTTACTTTTAGTTTTCGGTACTCTTATTACAATCGAAATTAAACTTCCAACATACTATCTTAGATACTCACGATCAAGTTTCTCGTATCCTTATCGAAACGCATATGGTCAACCGTATCAAAAGTTACGGTTCATCAAAATAGGTCATTTAAAATTAATATTTCGAATTTCCAACTTTCTTTATTAAAGTTTTCGAGGAACGTCCATTAACCAAATATGTGTCTACAATATGTCATTCAAAGTTCATTTAGAACTCTACACGATGGTGTTCTCGAATGGTCAAAATAGATAATGAAACTAAGAACTTAGACGTCTCAAAATCATATGCGTAATTTTTCGTTAATTAATATTAAATAAATAATATATACATTTTCATGTCAAATATATATAAACAATTATTTATTACTTTTATTATTTTTATTTTGACCAATAAGGTTTATGGATTAACTTTTGTCTATTATTTTTCAACGTTGAGACGAATTTTTAGTTCCATGTTGAAGTACACTCTATATACTTCAATCTATATCTTCCCAATTATGGAATCGATAATCGATAAAATTATTTAAAGTAATCTTTAATATTTTTATTTATTTTTCGTTGATATTACGTCAACTAAATTAAAAGTGTCATTTAATGTCGAATAAGTCCATTTAAATAAGTCAAATAAATTTAAATTTCGATATGACTTTCACGTGGGTCTCGTTAAATATGAATAATTTAATATAATAATAGAACAAAATTTTCGGGGCGTTACACACTCTCTATAAAAAAAAAAGACTATTTTATGCAAAGTTTATAAAGATGCAATGAATGAATATGGAAGAATTATTTGATATCGAAAAAATATGCTATATGAGTATTAAATCGAAGATCTCAACTAGAAGTCTAATACAAGATAACAAGTGAGAGCAAACTGAAAATGTATTATCCGTAAAATCGTTTCAAAGATCAAATCGTCTCAAAGTTTTTTAATTCATCATCTCCTCTTGATAATCAATTACAATTTTTTTTTTTAAAAAAAAATTGCAAGTAAAATAAATAAAATAAAATGTTGTCAATATCACATAAATATTAGAGAATAAAATAGGAGCAGACATCGATCCATTTTTTCTTTCATTTTCAATTTAATAAAATTCCGAGCGTATAAATATATTTATTTTTTCACTTATTACAAATTCTATTTAAACAATTTTGTTTTCTTACTTCAAGCTTTAAGTCAATTTAAATTACAATGTTTAAAAAAAATTCTGGAACGGTAAACATACGAACTGTAAAAAAAAAATTAAGGTATGTGTAATTGTAAATTAAGATATGTGTACTTGTACATTTTTTGTAATTAATTGTCGTCCTTCGTTTTTCATTTTTGATTAAATATTCATTTCATATGTTAACATATGAAAATCAATTATGAATATTTTAAAAAAAAAATACTCACTTAAATATTTTTCTTTAAAAATAGAAAATGAAAGAGAATAAAATAGAGTATTCATCGATCTATTTTTTCATTTTAATAAAATTCTAAGCGTAAATTTTCTGGAACGGTAAACATACAATTTGTAAAAAAATTATGAAATATGTAATTGCACATTTCTTGTAATGAATTGTCTTTCTTTGTTTCTCATTTTTAATTAAATATTCATTTCATATGTTAACATATAAATTCGATATATATGAGTAACAAATGACTGTGCATCTCACGGATGGAACACTAGTTGAATGTAATAACAAGTCAAATTTTCATTCTTTTTCCTATGTAGGACAATGTTCCACTTTATTCCAAATAAGCTTATTTCAACATCTCATTTTATTCATTAGTTTCTCATTCATCTAGAAAAGATTTTATGAATTCAAATATATCAATATCATCTACATTTGGAGTTGAATAATTTGAAATTCTCATACTCAATAAATGAATATCGGGATCCACTAAAATAATTGGTCAAAATTGATCCATTTCAATACCATTTCCAACACTATTTATGAAATTTGCTCTATATGGTCTAGACAATAACGAGAATTTTTCCTTTTTTTTTTCTGAATTTAAAATTTTATTTTTCTTCTAAGGAATTTAATAAGTAATTCAAGTTTTAATGTTTTTATCAGACGTGATCCATTGAGCGCCCTGTTCATTTTATCAAAATGAGTGGCACTCGTGAATGTGGGGCATATGGGGATGGGTGGCACAACACTTCGGAGGGTGGGCAGAAATTTAGGCGAGCACCCCGATCATCTGATCAAAACCAATGTTTTTATATGCATAGATAGATTGCCAACATGTCATGTGATTGTTAATTATGTTTCACGTGGCAGTTATACCATGTGTTTTCCCCTTGAAATTCACATTAAACACGTGAGGAAAAACACTAGTGGCCCAAAATTGAGAGAGTTTCACTAGTATGAATTGGGTAGCGTAAAAGCCCACAACAAAATTTCTTCTTTGCTTTTTCTCTAAATAGTAAATACCCTTGAGAGAATTTGCATGTTTTTCTATATATCGGTACTGCAATGTAATTATTACAAATTTATAAATCAAATTATAAACTGCACAATTTTTCTAATCGTTTTTTAATTGCAAATGTTTTCCGAAATCATTTTTAACGGAACATTTTATCTCGAAAACAAGAAAAAATCATTTGTAAATTCCCATTTGACAGCCGAACAAAGCAGTAATACTGCCAAATGTGTCTTATGATAGATAAAGAGGAAATGGATTTAATGGCAATCTTCCACTTGTAAATTTGTGTATATAGAATTCAAGAGCATAGTAACTAGCAAGTGTTACATATAAATTGTTATTAAAATAAATAAATACATTATATGACGAGAGATGGATCAATGATCTATTAAATAACATCGTTGAAAAATTACACTGTTAAAAATATACATTAATTTAATTAACTCGAGCTTTTAACTCGTTACCTCTCATACAGATGATTCCTTCTTGTTAATCAAAAGTCTAACATGCAAGGCAACAATGATTGAATTACTTCCTAAAATCGAGCCAAAAAATCGTACTTTCAATTTTCCTAAATTGATAACACGACACTTGAATTCCCATGACTTTTGTCATCCGTAAAATCATATTGACTAATAAAAATTGGTCAAAGAAAGACACGAGAGATCGACAAATTATTTATCGTTGAATCAAAGTTCAATGAACTTGGAGCGGGTAAAGTTTATCATTAGTCTACCTTAATGTTGTAATTAATAAGGTTTTGAAAGTCTAATTTTAAGTTGAAAATGGAGTATGAATTAATTTGGGACCACGTGAAGATCTCCCCGTGGACACTTGGAGAGTTAGGCATCCATCAATTTCATATTCACAAGGTCATGCAAAAAAAATGGACGATTAATTTAGAAAGCAAAAATTGAATTTTTCTAAAATAAGCAATGCCTCGTGCCTAATTGTTTGGTATTTGTTTCCCGCATGAATCTTAGAACATAAAAATTTCAGCCTTTTACATTACATGCATGATAGAGAACATGTACACGAGTACATAACTTACATCCATAGATATATAGTGTTCGAGAAATATATGTTTGAAACGTTTCTCTCAATGACATAATGAAAAAGACATATTTGACGAAATTTTTCCGATCATATCAGGTTTTGAAAGTATTTCATGTCGACTCTCATTTTGGAATAATTAGGGTGCGATCTGTTTATAAGCCCAACTCGACTTTATATCATATATATACAGTTTTTTAAAAAATGAGAGGTGGGGAGCTTGCAGTTTCTGTTTGGCAAAGTTTTGTCTATAGATTGTTTATAAATAATCACGTGACAACATTTTATTAGTTTATTTTTTGAAAAGTCAACAATTTCAGTTGGTCAAATATTTTAATCTATCATTTTTATTTTTTAAAAAATAAAATAAAATTGAAACGAAATATTTTCACGTTACTATTTATAAACAACTGTACGTAAACGAGTTGACATACAGAGGCTAAATTAAAAAGACTCGGTCATGCCAAAGGCTTAGTTCTAGCATTCTCCCATTGACCTCTCGGTACTTTATAGGATATATACTGAAATTTTTCCTAATCTATTGACTAGTTTAACGTAACGGTGTAACCTTTCACTGTCACTGCAATCGGTATATTATCCCCAATGGGCCAATACAATTAGGTGAAAAGATAAGAGAAGTTGACACTTCATAAAAAAAGTGATTATGACAACACTTAAGTTGGCTAATTATTAATCAAATCGTATCTCTCACGTAAACTTTCCAACTATGTATCAATTTTATCACTTTCCAAATGTTCCTTTGCAAGCAAACATCTTAGATATTCAATCAACCAATGGATTAAGCTATAAAATCTAGATTATTTTGGATTATACATGTGCTTATATTCATATATTATTAATTTGAACATGCATTGTCCTTAGAACCTAACTAAAATATCCCAGTACCATTTACTTTAAATTAGGGAGTTGTTTGACAAAGTTTTTGATAAAAAAAAATAAAAATAGCAGAGTCTCATGAAATGTGTGATTAAAATTAATTATTGATTTTAATTTCAGTTATTTTGTAACATGAAATGTCATGAAGTATATATATTAAATTATTAATATAAACATGTGTGTATATGTATATATAGATATATGTTTATATAATTTCTCATACATTGGCATCATATTACAGTAGTTGAAAAAAAGCATAATCCCACATTCCCACTGGGGTTTTTGTTTTTAATTAATTATCATAGATAAATTAAAATAATTAGTCTCCATTAATTAAGTAACTGGATGGACCAAAGATCCTCCATGCTCCATATGTTCTCATTTGATTCTGTGAGGAAAGGTTCATGGAAAGTTTCCATGTGCCCATCAAAAGAGGGTGGAGAGTAAGTTTCAACGGCATGATCAGGAGGAGGACAGAAACTCGATATTTGGCTTGTACTTGCTTGATCATGATGAGTTTGATCAAGGTTTTGTCCAGTGAAAGTTTGATCAGCTTGCTTAATGTGCTTCTGAATTCTTGTCCTCCAATAGTTCTTTATTTCATTATCTGTTCTTCCGGGCAAATGCTTCGCAATTTTCGACCATCTACACAAGATAATTGATTATTTTTCGCAAAAAAACAAAAAAAAGGGTTAAAAAGTTAATTTTGAGCACGACTACAATAAAAGTGTTATTCAATAAATGTGAATTTTGGTTAGAAAAAAAGCCCACATGTTCCATGGTTCAAATTCAAAGTTGTTGTCATTTCTTCAATATATTTAAGGAAACTTCACTCATATCAAAAGAGCTATGAATTTTTAGCCTTCATTTTGCATGCATATATATATATATATATAATTGCCCACACTAGATCAATTTTAATATATATATATCATGCATGCAGAAGTTCAACTGCAAATAATTCTCATCAATTTATTCTCAGTATTCTATTTGCAGATATTTCAAGGAAAAAAGATGGTGCAAAAGATGGAAATATATGATGATGAATGGCTTCTTTGCATTCTATTCTACACAAAGTCTACAAGCACGATGCAAATCATCCAATGTTTGGTAATTTCATCTGTAACGTAGCATTTTTGTTTGGTAAAAGGTAAATTATTAGATTGTGACAGAGTTAGGATTCAGATCGAACGAGGTCTACCTCAGTGAGAGTTTTTTGCTTATAAATAAATTATGTGATGTATTCGAGATAAAATAAATAGTCTAAAAAAAGTGTAGTTAAAAAGTGATTTGAAAAAATGTATTGTTTATAAATTTGTTTGTAAATAAAATTTTCTATTATTAGTTTTCTTGATTTTTATTTAAGCTCCTGTTTGATATTCATTATTCAAAAACTTTTTTTTTTTTTTTTTCAAAATTCATTTTCAATTGCACATTCTACCAATAAAATAATTTACACATAAATGCAAAAATTTCGCACTTTTTAATCATGCAATCTCCAAAATTTACTATTATAAAATATATTTATCATGAATAATGGATATCCTAAATATCATTCTTAACAACCACGTTTTCATTGGATTTAATACTGCCACTATATCAATATGTACTAAAATTATCGTATAAAAATCTAACGTGAAGGACCCATCTGTCCCAAAGAGCCAAACACATAATGGTTGCTGTCGATTTCAACAAGCAATTGGGAGCTACTCTTTCAATTGATAGCTAAGAAAAGTTAACATGTGACAAATTGAATATTGAGTTCGACTTAAATAGAAACTTATTTTTTCGTCTCAATCCCTTTGCCCTCGTTCACAATGTGTTTTTGAATTATTCCTATCAATTTTTTTTCATTTTTAATTTAAAATGCTCGTCCCTGTCGAATTGAACACTTAGAGCCTGTTTGGTCTATGGTTTTTTTTTTTTTTTTTTACCAAAACTTTTCAAACTCAATCTCAACCATCCGTCCATCCTTGGTCAAGCTCACAATTTTTTACTTTTCAAGCCAATCTAAACCACACATCCATCAAAAAACACAAAAAAATCACAAAAATCAAAATTTTTTCATGAACCAAACGGGCTCTTAATAGTACGAATAAATGATGATATCATCCTGGTTTGGTATCCATTATATGATAACAATGATTTTTGAATAATAATTTTTAAGAGAATGTATAGGTAAAAAGTATGAAAAACTTTGAATTTACATGAAGAATATTTTATTATGTGAATGTATGGTTGAAAATGATTACTAAGTTTCTCAAAAATCATTTTTCTGAAAGAAATACATTAGGTCTTTTCAATTTAGGAAAAAAATTAAATGGATCCAATAAATTGAAATAATTATTTTTGCAAAAAATGTTCACAACGTGTCTCTATACCATTCCCTCTCCATTCACTATCCCCCCTCTCTCTCTCTCTCTACAAATCTGTTCTATATAACAAACCCTACTATTAATTTACCTGTTTCCCCACTTAGCATGCAGCTCCATAATCAAAAGTTGTTCTTCCGGCGTGATATTCCCCCGTCTAACGTCCGGTCGAAGGTAATTCAACCACCGCAGACGACAACTTTTTCCGGTACGCTTAAGCCCTAACACAAATCATAAACAAAATCCAATTTTTTTTTATTAGGTTTTTTCTCCAAGAAAAAGTCGTACACTTCACATGAGATGGTAACATGAATAGTTATCGATCGAGGGATACGCATACCAGCAGCACGAGCTAGTGAATTCCAAACGCCTTCTCCGTGATTAACGATATAATTCATGAGAATCATATCTTCTTCCATTGTCCATGGCCCTTTCCTCACTTCTGCATCTTGAGAATTATTGCATATTTTCTTGTCCATTTTGGTGGAAAGAAAGAAAATTCTAGATAAAGATGTGATATTTGGAAGAAAAATAATGGAGAGATGGAGCTCAATTTATAGGGTTGGTATACGATTATTTTTCACAAGTAAATAAGCTCTTAATTGACGTCATATATACACAATTACAATATTAATTTATTAATTAATTATTAAAACATATGCATGTGTACATGATAACCACATATGTGACCATATGCATGGTCAAGTATCATTGTTGACGTGCTACATGGAAAAGAAAAAAAAGATCTATTTATGTTACATAATTCGTCTTGAAGTTGGGAGAATTAATTATTTTTCGAAAAGAAAAAATATATCTTACATTTGTCAATTTCTAGCTGTCTCAAGGGTCTAGTAGATTATTATTATTATTATTATTATTATTATTATTATTATTATTATTATTATTATTATACACATGGATGCAGCTTCTAATTAACTTTGTCTAAACGAATCATTAAAAGTTTAAAATAGAGAAGAGACGTGTTTAATTATTTAAATTTATATTCGACATGTCCGTTTGTGAATTTTCATAAATAAGTGGAATAACAAGACTCAAACTCAAGATCTCACTGAACTTTATTTCCAATTGTTAATGTACTCTTAACAGAATTTATACACTTTCAACATACAGTAAACTCGTAAAAAAACTGGCCATTTTCCACTAGGGTTTTAGTCATCGACATAGATCTATCAAATCATGATAAATACAAAAATTTACGATTAAACTTGGTGACCAATAAAAATCCCTATTAGCCATCGATTTGAAAGATTGATGAAGGATAAGCTTTACAACAATTTAGTGTGTGTTTGGCCCCTATTTTTTGGAAAAATTGTGGTTTTGAATAGTATTTTTGAGAATGTGTGGTTAAAAAATGTTTGAAAAGTCAATAATGGTAGACTCGACTTAGTTGACTAAGATGGATGGTTGAGATTGAGTGTTGAATAAATTTAGTTTTAAAAAAATGGGGGTCAAACAGGGGCTTAATGTCCGTTTAGTATGACTTTTGAAGTATCAAACGTTTTACCACAACTTTTCAAATTTAATCTCAACAATCAATTCTTAGTCAAGCCCACCATTTTTAATTTTTCAAACATTTTTAAATCGTACATCCATCAAAAAATCAAAAATAATTACAAAAATCAAAACTTTTCACATTATCAAACAGACTTTTAGAGAAGAACCTTTTAGATGGTATCAGATAGCTTCTTCAAGAAGCTATTTTAATTTTTACAAGCAAAAACAAAAAACCTTGCCACATGGGCACTTATTTAAAAGAAATTGCTTGTCAATTAGGTTTAAACAATTGTAATCAAGATTTTAATTTAAGTCAAAGTTAACAATGAGTATCAATCACATATTTTATGAGATTCATAATTTTTCAACAACATATTTCATCAACTTTTTTACTAAAATTTTGATTTTCACCTATAGGGGGCTTATTTAAAAGACTGATTCCTAACTACATGGGCCCTTTTAATTATCCATGCACCATTCATACCCCTAACATTATCTACTTAATTAATTTATGTCCTTATTTACAACTTTACGGAGTTGACACTGCAAGAGAGAGCTCGAGGGAAGCAATTCTACTTTGGGAAACTTAGCCTCTATTTGGCAAACTTGTTTAAAAATTAGTTATTTTTCAACACAATTTTTCAAACAATTTTTTAATTACGCGTCTTTTCTCTTTTTACTTTTTATCCATATATTTTATCTAAAAAACATAAAAAAACATATTTTTAAACACACAAATTTTAACAAAACTATCATGATTGTAATGTATAGATAATTTGAAGAGGTGCTACTTTACTTCATAGCCATACACGTTTTGTCCCAAATTGGGCTGAAATGAGTAAAAGCCCATCTACATGGGTTACTGACTTGGTCTAAATAAAAAGGAATCCCAGGCTTTAGTCACTAATACTGTAGCGCCCCGAGTTCCGTATACCCGATTCACTACGTCATTTTCTGTCTAAATTTTTCGAATAATATTTTTGCGGAAGAAATAATTGAAATTCATTTTTGGCAACATTAAATAAACTGTAATGGCCGCTAAAATTGAAAACATTTATGAAACCATTTGAAATAGTAAATCGAACCATTAATATTGTAAAGAAATTGCCAATATCATAATTTTTCAAATAAATGAACTTCTCTAAATTATTCGATTGTTTGGAAAATACGGAAATCATTAACGTCAAACTTTCAACCGTTCAACGATTATTGCCACCATCATTCATCGCTCGCCACCGTCTCCGAAATCTGCAAAACTGTTAAAAAGTAGGGTGAGTATTTCATGGGGGAAATACTCAGTAGACTCATCGCAAATTAATTTAATTTATAAGATGATTAAACACATAAATCCCGGCTCTTTATAAAACGGGCATTGATAGAGCTTCTTTATAAAACTGCTCTTGATAAAACTCATATTGTGCATTACAGCACGGGACATATTTTGCAAATCATATGCTCTTTGAAAACATCTCTTTGAAAACAGTTCTTTGAAAACCATATACTTATAAAACATTTTAATTATGCCAAGCATAATTTCTTTTGAAAGCATAACATAAGATAGGATTGAAATCCTCATAAACATAAGAATTTTACCGAACTTAGGTGGTACGAATTCTTATGTAGTAAGTATACCAAGCATAATTTTCTGAAATTCATAGGGATCAATTGCATCATAACATAAGATAAAATCGAAATCCTCATAAACATAAGAATTTTACCGAACTTAGGTGGTAAGAATTCTTATGTAGTAAGTATACCAAGCATAATTTTCTGAAATTCATAGGGATCAATTGCATCATAACATAAGATAGGATCGAAATCCTCATGAACATATGCGACAAGAATTTTACCGAACTTAGGTGGCAAATCCTCATAAACATATGGAAACATAGGAATTTTACCGAACTTCGTGGCAAATCCTCATAAACATAGGAGACACAAGAATGTTACCGAACTTAGGTGGCAAGAATTCTTATGTGTAGCGCTACTAAAACTCCGGTCCCCTTAACATATCATAACTTATCATATGGGACCCAAAACAATCTTGGTAGATTGATTTCATAGCAATGATCCAAAAAAACATTTTCGTGAAGCATAGGGTATACTTACTTTTCGTAAAAACATAAAGTATATTTTCTTTTCATAAAAACATACTTACTTTTCATAACAACATAAGGTATATTTACCTTTCATAAAAACATACTTGTTTTTCTTAAAAATTGACTTTCACAAGTCACATGACATTCATATGAAATCATAATTTAAATCAATTAATAAGTGCGAGTCTACCTCAAATCCGACGAGTGCAAAGTTGAGCGGGAATGACTTCAATTTCTTTAAATTCTCCGTACGCTTCGTCTTAGCCAATAAGTCACTTTAGTCTATCGAATATATAGTTCAAAATGATAAATTATAATTTGAGGACTAAAATTGATGTTTTGAAAGTTGAGGACTAAAATGAATATCTTTGAAAAGTTGAGGGACTAAAATTGATACTTTGAAAGTTGAGAGATTAAAATGAATACTTTGAAACTTGGGCTTAAATTCAAATAAAGTAAATCCGCAGGGACTAAAATAGATATTTTGAAAGTTGAGGGACTAAAATAGATACTTTTGATAGTTGAGGGACTCAAATGAATACTTTTGAAACTTGAGCTTAAAAGTAAATCAGCAGGGACTGAAGTGATCAGATTTTGAAAATGAAAGGGCTGATTAAAACTCATTTAAAACTTAAGGGCTGAAATTGATGATTTTAAAAGCTGAAAGGACTGAAATAAAACCTTTTTAAAACATAGGGACTGATTTGAAATAACTTTAAAAGATGGGGACTAATGATGCAAATTCTGAAAGTTAAATATAATATCAAATCTTTATCTTCTCTCTCTCACAACTCGTTCTCTCACGACCATTTCTCTCACTCTCGACCTAACCCTCTCTCACTCGCGATCTGTGGTGAAACAAGGGTATTCAGCCGGCGATCGACAGGGCTCACCGGCGTTGGTTGCAATAAACGGTGAGGTTGCAAGTAGACCAGGTTGTGGGCTGATTTGTTGCGAGATTAGCGAAAACAGAGATAAACACGAGGCTTAAAGTCGCGATTTCTAGGCGATAATCCGGCGGTGGTTTGAGGTAAGTGACTGGCTTGGCTTAATCTGGTTTTGGGTTTTATTTTGATTTGGGGCTTTGGCACTGAATTGGAGTTAATTTGGGACTGGGCAGTGGAGGCGATGGGGTTGTGCGGACTTAGTGTTAGGCAGTAGCGGTGATGATTTGATTTGATGGAAGGCAGTTTGGAGCTGGTGGTTGGACTGATGATTGCCGGTTTTGGTTGTGATCTGTGTGTGGCTGAATATGGTGGATTGAATTGATAGTGATAAAATGGTATTGCAGTGACTCTGTGAATTGGAAGTCATGGAGGTGGCTGATGACGATCAGAGACTCTGGTGATGGATTGAATTTAGTCACAGGGAGTGAAAATGGATGAAGCTGAAGTGATTGCCTGAAATGAAGTTGGGTGGATGCTAAACTGAAATTGTACAGGGGTGGTTTGGGATTCGGTTGGGTGTCCACCTGAAGGGCAGTGTGCGATCGGTGGTTTTGACATTGATGATGATGATGCTGATTGTCTGATTTGGAGATCAAAACGGGAAGAAACGAAATGGGTGGTGGTACAGATGAAGACTGCAGTGGCATTGTTTGGTGAATTGAGGATGATGGTTATGAACTGATTGTAGATTGATGATGACGATTTCGCAGGTGATTATATACAGATTGGTTTTGAAATTGTGGAATTGAGGTAAGTGGAGGTAATGATGTGATAAGTGGAGCATGGGTTGGTTTGGTGAAACCGTGGTGGAGTTTTAGGTTGAGTAGGAATTTGATTAGATGTAAAGTGTTAGAATAAAATGATTAAAGGGAAGACATGAGGAATCAAAATAAATAATAGAAAGGAATATGGGTTGTGCCATGATTTGAATTGTGCAAATTGAATCTCGTAGGAGTAGAGAGTATTTGAATAAGGTAGTGAAGGTGGTTGGTGAGGATGAATTATGAAATTTGGGAATGAGATGGAAAGTGATCAATATGGAGGACATAATAATGTGAAGAGGAATCATTGAATGGAATACTCATAATTGGAATGATAAAATAAAGAAATGGTGGTTTGTGTCTTGCCGTGTTATATGATGATAATGATGGTATTGTTTGTGAATGGAGAATAAGATAGTGTAGAATTTGGTGTAATATGAAATAGAAAATGGTGTAATATTCTTTATACAAAATGATGATGTTTTTGGACTGAAAATACATTTGAATAAGGAAAATTGAGATATTTTAATAAATTTGGAATTCAAAATGATTTTGAAAATAATACTTTGAATAAATAATTAAAATAACATAATTTTAGAAATTCGGATTTTAATTTAAAATCGAACAAATTCGATATTTCTTGACTTGGCTAGACGAATCCGTCGCGGCGTTAATTTCAAAACAATGAGTGAAATAGTAGCGACACAATTTTCTAAATATTAAAATAATTATAAAATTGAGTAAAAATTCTGGGTCGCTATAATCTTACCTCCTTAAAATAATTTCGTCCTCGAAATTAAACTTACTTAATCTTAAAATTTCTGAATACTCAATCAGAATCTCATCTTCTTCTTCTCTTATGTAGCATTATCGCTACCATTTTTAACCCAACCATATTTAACCAACTGGACTTTTCTATAGACATATGTGTTTACTCAAAATTCTTCTGAATCGTAAGTGACTGAAAGTTCACTATTCTTTGAATTCCATTTTTATGAACCCAAAACAACATAACTTATTCATAGATGATCAACTTATTTCATAATCTCAATACATTATCACCTTCAATTATCATCATCATATCATTCCTTACAATTTCTATTGTACTTTTATATTCAAATAACCTTACGTCCATCATCATTATCTCACAAATCCCAAACAACATCATGTCTTTTTACTAATTTCTGTAATTCCATAAAAAAATCTCTTCAAGTTTCCATAAATCTTTACTGATATATCAAACCATAATAATTTATCATCTCTAAACTTCTTATCATCGAATATTCCCAAAATAATCAAAAAAATTCCCAATCGTATGTAAAAATTTCATCATATCTTGTAGTATTCATGTAACATGTCACTTATCATCGTATCATGTGACCTCAGATATTCGTATATATCTCTAAAATTTCCACAAATCTTTACTGACATATCATATCATAATAATTTTTTTTTTTCCTTTCTTCTTATCATCGAATATTCAAAAAAAAAATAATCAAAGAATTACCTGAATATTCTCTCTACGTAATATACCCCAACATATCAACATAATATCATCAACTTATCTTTCCAATATTTGTAACCCAAAAATTCAGTAAACAAATATCTTCCAAATAACTAAGATTCTTTACTTAAATGTCACCACATTTCCTGCAAAGTATTTCTTTCACTTATACATACTTATGAATTCTGATTCAATACGGTCCTTATTTCTCTTTCACGTATTCCCGTATCATCTCACTATACCTTGATTATTGTACCAAAAATATCAGTACCAAAATCCAATAAAATATTCCATATCTCCAATCTTATCATCAAATTTTCTTTTGTCGAGAAAAATAACAGCGCATTAACTCTTGTTCCCACTTTTCATTATACTTTAAATCATACATCAAGTACTCGGTATCAAATACTCATTCTAGCTGAGAGCTAAGATACTAACTTAAAACAGTATCACAAGGATCAAATATGTTATTCTCAAACTTAAGAAACTTCACTAATTTCCCAAATCTGAAATTCAAAATTAAAATTTTCTATTCTCCCAAACTTCAATTCATATCACACTTTATGAACAATACTCTGATTAATCTTATCACCATTAAATAAGACTTCTGTAAATCATATAGGATTCCTCATCAAATTTGCTTAACCCAAAGATACAATCCCATAATTAAAAATCACACAACTGATCATCTCAGATTTTCCATTATTGTAGCCCAAATATTTACTCACTTCAAAAGTACAACCAATAATAATTAATCGAACTGCATCACTAAATCTTTAAATAAACCCATATATTATGACTAAAAATGAAAATTCTCAATCGTAGACAATATTTCACCATAATGCAATAAATCATCAAAATAAGATCATCGAACTCAATATTCACACGATTCTTCCATGGATAACCATCACATTCCTTAACCGTCTAGTCGTCATATCTATCACGTACCTTATACGTCAATCTGATCACTAATATTATATATCAATTCCTCAGACTAAAAAAATTTTGGATTCTACCGTGATCCCTCTTCTGAACTCCATTCCAAAATAAGTCATCACTGTAAAATCTTATCCCTATTTTCCTCAAAATTCATATCCTTATAATACTCTCCAATACAAGTGATCATTCCTTACAAGTGATAAATCCATTCCCAAGAATAATTAAGATTCTTCCCAATAATGCCATTATACTTGTCTTCCCTCGTCTTTCAAAATATAACTTATCATTTACTCAATCTTGCTTATGAACTTGCAATTCTAAACTCAATTCTCTTAGTGATTGCATACCATATTATGCTCTTATTTCCAAACGATAAAATTCTGGACAGAGTCTCCCTTGTAATTTGGACTTATCCCAAACCATAAGCATACTTCATAACTCACAATAATAAATAACTCCACATTTGATCACAACGATCTAAAAATATTGAAAATGATTCCAACACTTCAATATCATCAAAATATCCCATAATTCAATTCATAATTCCTCAACATAACAATTTCAAATTATAATTTTTTTTTCAATATCACAATATCACTTCCTTCGATACCTTAATGGCTCAAAAGATAACTCATACTTATAAATATATGCCATAAATCATATTCCCAAAATATTCACAAGGCCAAACTTCATAATAAATTTCTCTTCAAAATAGAGGAAATAATTCACTTACTCAACATAATATCCATTACTTAATTCTCAATAAAATCATATTATTCCCATTATGCTCAACACTCGTTTTCTTTCTTAAAAAAAAATTTCTCATAATCATACATTAAAGCATATAAGTTATGACAAAGCATAACAATATCATTATTTTTGAAAGATACATTCTTATTTCTCATAAATCATAAGTATCCGAAATACTCTTCATTCTTTCTCATAAATCAATAAAATGAGTATTCGAAATACTGAAATAACTTTAAACATTATAAACTTCTTTACCTCGGAGTTGGTGGAGCGAAATGATGGCAGTGGCAATCTTCATAAATAAAAATCTTATAATGGAAAATATTTCTTAAAATTCTTTTTGAAAATTTTACCAGTCTACAGAAACGCAGACTAGCTCTGATACCAACTTGTAGCGCCCCGAGTTCCGTATACCCGATTCACTACGTCATTTTCTGTCTAAATTTTTCGAATAATATTTTTGCGGAAGAAATAATTGAAATTCATTTTTGGCAACATTAAATAAACTGTAATGGCCGCTAAAATTGAAAACATTTATGAAACCATTTGAAATAGTAAATCGAACCATTAATATTGTAAAGAAATTGCCAATATCATAATTTTTCAAATAAATGAACTTCTCTAAATTATTCGATTGTTTGGAAAATACGGAAATCATTAACGTCAAACTTTCAACCGTTCAACGATTATTGCCACCATCATTCATCGCTCGCCACCGTCTCCGAAATCTGCAAAACTGTTAAAAAGTAGGGTGAGTATTTCATGGGGGAAATACTCAGTAGACTCATCGCAAATTAATTTAATTTATAAGATGATTAAACACATAAATCCCGGCTCTTTATAAAACGGGCATTGATAGAGCTTCTTTATAAAACTGCTCTTGATAAAACTCATATTGTGCATTACAGCACGGGACATATTTTGCAAATCATATGCTCTTTGAAAACATCTCTTTGAAAACAGTTCTTTGAAAACCATATACTTATAAAACATTTTAATTATGCCAAGCATAATTTCTTTTGAAAGCATAACATAAGATAGGATTGAAATCCTCATAAACATAAGAATTTTACCGAACTTAGGTGGTACGAATTCTTATGTAGTAAGTATACCAAGCATAATTTTCTGAAATTCATAGGGATCAATTGCATCATAACATAAGATAAAATCGAAATCCTCATAAACATAAGAATTTTACCGAACTTAGGTGGTAAGAATTCTTATGTAGTAAGTATACCAAGCATAATTTTCTGAAATTCATAGGGATCAATTGCATCATAACATAAGATAGGATCGAAATCCTCATGAACATATGCGACAGGAATTTTACCGAACTTAGGTGGCAAATCCTCATAAACATATGGAAACATAGGAATTTTACCGAACTTCGTGGCAAATCCTCATAAACATAGGAGACACAAGAATGTTACCGAACTTAGGTGGCAAGAATTCTTATGTGTAGCGCTACTAAAACTCCGGTCCCCTTAACATATCATAACTTATCATATGGGACCCAAAACAATCTTGGTAGATTGATTTCATAGCAATGATCCAAAAAAACATTTTCGTGAAGCATAGGGTATACTTACTTTTCGTAAAAACATAAAGTATATTTTCTTTTCATAAAAACATACTTACTTTTCATAACAACATAAGGTATATTTACCTTTCATAAAAACATACTTGTTTTTCTTAAAAATTGACTTTCACAAGTCACATGACATTCATATGAAATCATAATTTAAATCAATTAATAAGTGCGAGTCTACCTCAAATCCGACGAGTGCAAAGTTGAGCGGGAATGACTTCAATTTCTTTAAATTCTCCGTACGCTTCGTCTTAGCCAATAAGTCACTTTAGTCTATCGAATATATAGTTCAAAATGATAAATTATAATTTGAGGACTAAAATTGATGTTTTGAAAGTTGAGGACTAAAATGAATATCTTTGAAAAGTTGAGGGACTAAAATTGATACTTTGAAAGTTGAGAGATTAAAATGAATACTTTGAAACTTGGGCTTAAATTCAAATAAAGTAAATCCGCAGGGACTAAAATAGATATTTTGAAAGTTGAGGGACTAAAATAGATACTTTTGATAGTTGAGGGACTCAAATGAATACTTTTGAAACTTGAGCTTAAAAGTAAATCAGCAGGGACTGAAGTGATCAGATTTTGAAAATGAAAGGGCTGATTAAAACTCATTTAAAACTTAAGGGCTGAAATTGATGATTTTAAAAGCTGAAAGGACTGAAATAAAACCTTTTTAAAACATAGGGACTGATTTGAAATAACTTTAAAAGATGGGGACTAATGATGCAAATTCTGAAAGTTAAATATAATATCAAATCTTTATCTTCTCTCTCTCACAACTCGTTCTCTCACGACCATTTCTCTCACTCTCGACCTAACCCTCTCTCACTCGCGATCTGTGGTGAAACAAGGGTATTCAGCCGGCGATCGACAGGGCTCACCGGCGTTGGTTGCAATAAACGGTGAGGTTGCAAGTAGACCAGGTTGTGGGCTGATTTGTTGCGAGATTAGCGAAAACAGAGATAAACACGAGGCTTAAAGTCGCGATTTCTAGGCGATAATCCGGCGGTGGTTTGAGGTAAGTGACTGGCTTGGCTTAATCTGGTTTTGGGTTTTATTTTGATTTGGGGCTTTGGCACTGAATTGGAGTTAATTTGGGACTGGGCAGTGGAGGCGATGGGGTTGTGCGGACTTAGTGTTAGGCAGTAGCGGTGATGATTTGATTTGATGGAAGGCAGTTTGGAGCTGGTGGTTGGACTGATGATTGCCGGTTTTGGTTGTGATCTGTGTGTGGCTGAATATGGTGGATTGAATTGATAGTGATAAAATGGTATTGCAGTGACTCTGTGAATTGGAAGTCATGGAGGTGGCTGATGACGATCAGAGACTCTGGTGATGGATTGAATTTAGTCACAGGGAGTGAAAATGGATGAAGCTGAAGTGATTGCCTGAAATGAAGTTGGGTGGATGCTAAACTGAAATTGTACAGGGGTGGTTTGGGATTCGGTTGGGTGTCCACCTGAAGGGCAGTGTGCGATCGGTGGTTTTGACATTGATGATGATGATGCTGATTGTCTGATTTGGAGATCAAAACGGGAAGAAACGAAATGGGTGGTGGTACAGATGAAGACTGCAGTGGCATTGTTTGGTGAATTGAGGATGATGGTTATGAACTGATTGTAGATTGATGATGACGATTTCGCAGGTGATTATATACAGATTGGTTTTGAAATTGTGGAATTGAGGTAAGTGGAGGTAATGATGTGATAAGTGGAGCATGGGTTGGTTTGGTGAAACCGTGGTGGAGTTTTAGGTTGAGTAGGAATTTGATTAGATGTAAAGTGTTAGAATAAAATGATTAAAGGGAAGACATGAGGAATCAAAATAAATAATAGAAAGGAATATGGGTTGTGCCATGATTTGAATTGTGCAAATTGAATCTCGTAGGAGTAGAGAGTATTTGAATAAGGTAGTGAAGGTGGTTGGTGAGGATGAATTATGAAATTTGGGAATGAGATGGAAAGTGATCAATATGGAGGACATAATAATGTGAAGAGGAATCATTGAATGGAATACTCATAATTGGAATGATAAAATAAAGAAATGGTGGTTTGTGTCTTGCCGTGTTATATGATGATAATGATGGTATTGTTTGTGAATGGAGAATAAGATAGTGTAGAATTTGGTGTAATATGAAATAGAAAATGGTGTAATATTCTTTATACAAAATGATGATGTTTTTGGACTGAAAATACATTTGAATAAGGAAAATTGAGATATTTTAATAAATTTGGAATTCAAAATGATTTTGAAAATAATACTTTGAATAAATAATTAAAATAACATAATTTTAGAAATTCGGATTTTAATTTAAAATCGAACAAATTCGATATTTCTTGACTTGGCTAGACGAATCCGTCGCGGCGTTAATTTCAAAACAATGAGTGAAATAGTAGCGACACAATTTTCTAAATATTAAAATAATTATAAAATTGAGTAAAAATTCTGGGTCGCTATAATCTTACCTCCTTAAAATAATTTCGTCCTCGAAATTAAACTTACTTAATCTTAAAATTTCTGAATACTCAATCAGAATCTCATCTTCTTCTTCTCTTATGTAGCATTATCGCTACCATTTTTAACCCAACCATATTTAACCAACTGGACTTTTCTATAGACATATGTGTTTACTCAAAATTCTTCTGAATCGTAAGTGACTGAAAGTTCACTATTCTTTGAATTCCATTTTTATGAACCCAAAACAACATAACTTATTCATAGATGATCAACTTATTTCATAATCTCAATACATTATCACCTTCAATTATCATCATCATATCATTCCTTACAATTTCTATTGTACTTTTATATTCAAATAACCTTACGTCCATCATCATTATCTCACAAATCCCAAACAACATCATGTCTTTTTACTAATTTCTGTAATTCCATAAAAAAATCTCTTCAAGTTTCCATAAATCTTTACTGATATATCAAACCATAATAATTTATCATCTCTAAACTTCTTATCATCGAATATTCCCAAAATAATCAAAAAAATTCCCAATCGTATGTAAAAATTTCATCATATCTTGTAGTATTCATGTAACATGTCACTTATCATCGTATCATGTGACCTCAGATATTCGTATATATCTCTAAAATTTCCACAAATCTTTACTGACATATCATATCATAATAATTTTTTTTTTTCCTTTCTTCTTATCATCGAATATTCAAAAAAAAAATAATCAAAGAATTACCTGAATATTCTCTCTACGTAATATACCCCAACATATCAACATAATATCATCAACTTATCTTTCCAATATTTGTAACCCAAAAATTCAGTAAACAAATATCTTCCAAATAACTAAGATTCTTTACTTAAATGTCACCACATTTCCTGCAAAGTATTTCTTTCACTTATACATACTTATGAATTCTGATTCAATACGGTCCTTATTTCTCTTTCACGTATTCCCGTATCATCTCACTATACCTTGATTATTGTACCAAAAATATCAGTACCAAAATCCAATAAAATATTCCATATCTCCAATCTTATCATCAAATTTTCTTTTGTCGAGAAAAATAACAGCGCATTAACTCTTGTTCCCACTTTTCATTATACTTTAAATCATACATCAAGTACTCGGTATCAAATACTCATTCTAGCTGAGAGCTAAGATACTAACTTAAAACAGTATCACAAGGATCAAATATGTTATTCTCAAACTTAAGAAACTTCACTAATTTCCCAAATCTGAAATTCAAAATTAAAATTTTCTATTCTCCCAAACTTCAATTCATATCACACTTTATGAACAATACTCTGATTAATCTTATCACCATTAAATAAGACTTCTGTAAATCATATAGGATTCCTCATCAAATTTGCTTAACCCAAAGATACAATCCCATAATTAAAAATCACACAACTGATCATCTCAGATTTTCCATTATTGTAGCCCAAATATTTACTCACTTCAAAAGTACAACCAATAATAATTAATCGAACTGCATCACTAAATCTTTAAATAAACCCATATATTATGACTAAAAATGAAAATTCTCAATCGTAGACAATATTTCACCATAATGCAATAAATCATCAAAATAAGATCATCGAACTCAATATTCACACGATTCTTCCATGGATAACCATCACATTCCTTAACCGTCTAGTCGTCATATCTATCACGTACCTTATACGTCAATCTGATCACTAATATTATATATCAATTCCTCAGACTAAAAAAATTTTGGATTCTACCGTGATCCCTCTTCTGAACTCCATTCCAAAATAAGTCATCACTGTAAAATCTTATCCCTATTTTCCTCAAAATTCATATCCTTATAATACTCTCCAATACAAGTGATCATTCCTTACAAGTGATAAATCCATTCCCAAGAATAATTAAGATTCTTCCCAATAATGCCATTATACTTGTCTTCCCTCGTCTTTCAAAATATAACTTATCATTTACTCAATCTTGCTTATGAACTTGCAATTCTAAACTCAATTCTCTTAGTGATTGCATACCATATTATGCTCTTATTTCCAAACGATAAAATTCTGGACAGAGTCTCCCTTGTAATTTGGACTTATCCCAAACCATAAGCATACTTCATAACTCACAATAATAAATAACTCCACATTTGATCACAACGATCTAAAAATATTGAAAATGATTCCAACACTTCAATATCATCAAAATATCCCATAATTCAATTCATAATTCCTCAACATAACAATTTCAAATTATAATTTTTTTTTCAATATCACAATATCACTTCCTTCGATACCTTAATGGCTCAAAAGATAACTCATACTTATAAATATATGCCATAAATCATATTCCCAAAATATTCACAAGGCCAAACTTCATAATAAATTTCTCTTCAAAATAGAGGAAATAATTCACTTACTCAACATAATATCCATTACTTAATTCTCAATAAAATCATATTATTCCCATTATGCTCAACACTCGTTTTCTTTCTTAAAAAAAAATTTCTCATAATCATACATTAAAGCATATAAGTTATGACAAAGCATAACAATATCATTATTTTTGAAAGATACATTCTTATTTCTCATAAATCATAAGTATCCGAAATACTCTTCATTCTTTCTCATAAATCAATAAAATGAGTATTCGAAATACTGAAATAACTTTAAACATTATAAACTTCTTTACCTCGGAGTTGGTGGAGCGAAATGATGGCAGTGGCAATCTTCATAAATAAAAATCTTATAATGGAAAATATTTCTTAAAATTCTTTTTGAAAATTTTACCAGTCTACAGAAACGCAGACTAGCTCTGATACCAACTTGTAGCGCCCCGAGTTCCGTATACCCGATTCACTACGTCATTTTCTGTCTAAATTTTTCGAATAATATTTTTGCGGAAGAAATAATTGAAATTCATTTTTGGCAACATTAAATAAACTGTAATGGCCGCTAAAATTGAAAACATTTATGAAACCATTTGAAATAGTAAATCGAACCATTAATATTGTAAAGAAATTGCCAATATCATAATTTTTCAAATAAATGAACTTCTCTAAATTATTCGATTGTTTGGAAAATACGGAAATCATTAACGTCAAACTTTCAACCGTTCAACGATTATTGCCACCATCATTCATCGCTCGCCACCGTCTCCGAAATCTGCAAAACTGTTAAAAAGTAGGGTGAGTATTTCATGGGGGAAATACTCAGTAGACTCATCGCAAATTAATTTAATTTATAAGATGATTAAACACATAAATCCCGGCTCTTTATAAAACGGGCATTGATAGAGCTTCTTTATAAAACTGCTCTTGATAAAACTCATATTGTGCATTACAGCACGGGACATATTTTGCAAATCATATGCTCTTTGAAAACATCTCTTTGAAAACAGTTCTTTGAAAACCATATACTTATAAAACATTTTAATTATGCCAAGCATAATTTCTTTTGAAAGCATAACATAAGATAGGATTGAAATCCTCATAAACATAAGAATTTTACCGAACTTAGGTGGTACGAATTCTTATGTAGTAAGTATACCAAGCATAATTTTCTGAAATTCATAGGGATCAATTGCATCATAACATAAGATAAAATCGAAATCCTCATAAACATAAGAATTTTACCGAACTTAGGTGGTAAGAATTCTTATGTAGTAAGTATACCAAGCATAATTTTCTGAAATTCATAGGGATCAATTGCATCATAACATAAGATAGGATCGAAATCCTCATGAACATATGCGACAGGAATTTTACCGAACTTAGGTGGCAAATCCTCATAAACATATGGAAACATAGGAATTTTACCGAACTTCGTGGCAAATCCTCATAAACATAGGAGACACAAGAATGTTACCGAACTTAGGTGGCAAGAATTCTTATGTGTAGCGCTACTAAAACTCCGGTCCCCTTAACATATCATAACTTATCATATGGGACCCAAAACAATCTTGGTAGATTGATTTCATAGCAATGATCCAAAAAAACATTTTCGTGAAGCATAGGGTATACTTACTTTTCGTAAAAACATAAAGTATATTTTCTTTTCATAAAAACATACTTACTTTTCATAACAACATAAGGTATATTTACCTTTCATAAAAACATACTTGTTTTTCTTAAAAATTGACTTTCACAAGTCACATGACATTCATATGAAATCATAATTTAAATCAATTAATAAGTGCGAGTCTACCTCAAATCCGACGAGTGCAAAGTTGAGCGGGAATGACTTCAATTTCTTTAAATTCTCCGTACGCTTCGTCTTAGCCAATAAGTCACTTTAGTCTATCGAATATATAGTTCAAAATGATAAATTATAATTTGAGGACTAAAATTGATGTTTTGAAAGTTGAGGACTAAAATGAATATCTTTGAAAAGTTGAGGGACTAAAATTGATACTTTGAAAGTTGAGAGATTAAAATGAATACTTTGAAACTTGGGCTTAAATTCAAATAAAGTAAATCCGCAGGGACTAAAATAGATATTTTGAAAGTTGAGGGACTAAAATAGATACTTTTGATAGTTGAGGGACTCAAATGAATACTTTTGAAACTTGAGCTTAAAAGTAAATCAGCAGGGACTGAAGTGATCAGATTTTGAAAATGAAAGGGCTGATTAAAACTCATTTAAAACTTAAGGGCTGAAATTGATGATTTTAAAAGCTGAAAGGACTGAAATAAAACCTTTTTAAAACATAGGGACTGATTTGAAATAACTTTAAAAGATGGGGACTAATGATGCAAATTCTGAAAGTTAAATATAATATCAAATCTTTATCTTCTCTCTCTCACAACTCGTTCTCTCACGACCATTTCTCTCACTCTCGACCTAACCCTCTCTCACTCGCGATCTGTGGTGAAACAAGGGTATTCAGCCGGCGATCGACAGGGCTCACCGGCGTTGGTTGCAATAAACGGTGAGGTTGCAAGTAGACCAGGTTGTGGGCTGATTTGTTGCGAGATTAGCGAAAACAGAGATAAACACGAGGCTTAAAGTCGCGATTTCTAGGCGATAATCCGGCGGTGGTTTGAGGTAAGTGACTGGCTTGGCTTAATCTGGTTTTGGGTTTTATTTTGATTTGGGGCTTTGGCACTGAATTGGAGTTAATTTGGGACTGGGCAGTGGAGGCGATGGGGTTGTGCGGACTTAGTGTTAGGCAGTAGCGGTGATGATTTGATTTGATGGAAGGCAGTTTGGAGCTGGTGGTTGGACTGATGATTGCCGGTTTTGGTTGTGATCTGTGTGTGGCTGAATATGGTGGATTGAATTGATAGTGATAAAATGGTATTGCAGTGACTCTGTGAATTGGAAGTCATGGAGGTGGCTGATGACGATCAGAGACTCTGGTGATGGATTGAATTTAGTCACAGGGAGTGAAAATGGATGAAGCTGAAGTGATTGCCTGAAATGAAGTTGGGTGGATGCTAAACTGAAATTGTACAGGGGTGGTTTGGGATTCGGTTGGGTGTCCACCTGAAGGGCAGTGTGCGATCGGTGGTTTTGACATTGATGATGATGATGCTGATTGTCTGATTTGGAGATCAAAACGGGAAGAAACGAAATGGGTGGTGGTACAGATGAAGACTGCAGTGGCATTGTTTGGTGAATTGAGGATGATGGTTATGAACTGATTGTAGATTGATGATGACGATTTCGCAGGTGATTATATACAGATTGGTTTTGAAATTGTGGAATTGAGGTAAGTGGAGGTAATGATGTGATAAGTGGAGCATGGGTTGGTTTGGTGAAACCGTGGTGGAGTTTTAGGTTGAGTAGGAATTTGATTAGATGTAAAGTGTTAGAATAAAATGATTAAAGGGAAGACATGAGGAATCAAAATAAATAATAGAAAGGAATATGGGTTGTGCCATGATTTGAATTGTGCAAATTGAATCTCGTAGGAGTAGAGAGTATTTGAATAAGGTAGTGAAGGTGGTTGGTGAGGATGAATTATGAAATTTGGGAATGAGATGGAAAGTGATCAATATGGAGGACATAATAATGTGAAGAGGAATCATTGAATGGAATACTCATAATTGGAATGATAAAATAAAGAAATGGTGGTTTGTGTCTTGCCGTGTTATATGATGATAATGATGGTATTGTTTGTGAATGGAGAATAAGATAGTGTAGAATTTGGTGTAATATGAAATAGAAAATGGTGTAATATTCTTTATACAAAATGATGATGTTTTTGGACTGAAAATACATTTGAATAAGGAAAATTGAGATATTTTAATAAATTTGGAATTCAAAATGATTTTGAAAATAATACTTTGAATAAATAATTAAAATAACATAATTTTAGAAATTCGGATTTTAATTTAAAATCGAACAAATTCGATATTTCTTGACTTGGCTAGACGAATCCGTCGCGGCGTTAATTTCAAAACAATGAGTGAAATAGTAGCGACACAATTTTCTAAATATTAAAATAATTATAAAATTGAGTAAAAATTCTGGGTTGCTATAAATACAACTCGGCAGAAAAGAAAAGCAAGACAGACAGAAAAACAACGCGACTTGGCTCTCTCTTCTCTCTCAAAACTAGGCGACAATTTAGGGCACGAAGGTGTTCGTGCGATTCTTCTTGGTGAAGATAAATTGGTGCTCTCTCTTCCTTTATTCTTTTTTTAGTGATTAGATAGATTGCAATAGGTGTAATCTTTTGTGAAAGAGAGTTTTTCTTGGTGATATCTCGGTTGATTTGGAGTACCGTTCGTAGCTTTGGTTTTGGGTGATTTTGGGTTTTTCTTGGTGAATATAGTGTTGTTTACAATAGGTGTATTCCATTATTGAAGGGAGTATTTCTTGGTGAAATATTGATTGTTGTTTGCCGTGTCTGCTTCGAGTTTGGGGATTTTGGGAAATTTTGGGATTGATTGTATATTGCTTTGAACAATGTTTTGTGCCTAGTGGATTTGAGCGTGAATCCAAATTTAGTGGATTGCTCAACAGGGGAGTAGGCAATTCTTTGAATTATCGAACCTCCAGGGTCTTTGGATCGAAAAATTCTTTGTGTTCTTGCATTACTTTCATTTTATTTTTCGTTATTATTCATTTTCGATCTAACAAGTGGTATCAGAGCTTGTGTACTACCTAAAAATTCACTTTCTTGGCTGCAGGTTCATAATTTGAGGCTGCCTGTACTCTGCCTATAGTCTGCAAATTGGTTTTCCATGGCAGCCTTGGGAATTCTCTGAGATTGAACAATTTCGAATCCTTGGTAACTTCTATCCTTATCTTGATTCGGTTTTTGGAATATTTTATATATATATATATCTTATTATCCACATCTGTTTTTGATAATTGAATAAGTGAAGTTAATTTTAGGGAAATTACAATAATCTGGTATATTCTTGAATTCTTGCATATTTGTTTCACTTACATAATTTTGTTGAAATATTGCATGTTTTAATAATCTGCATTATTTTTAATATTTGTTATATACTTGGACTTGTTGCTTAAATTCTTGAAATATATGTTAGATTTTGTAATTTCAAATCTTGGTAACTTGCTTTGTGAAACTTGGTATTTCTCTCTTTCAAAATATCTCGTACTAAATTTGAAATAGATGTGTGGACTGGAAAATGTGATTTTAGTCTATGGAGACAAAAGACTAGGGCTCTTTTACTTCAACAAAAATGTGCATATGCTATTACTGAAAATTGGCCTACTGAATTTAGTCCTTTTAGAAGGCAAGAACTAGATGAACAAGCATGGAGCACTATTTTTCTTCATCTCTCTGATGTTGTCCTTAGAAAAGTAGGTGAAACAAAATCGACTATTGAATTATGGCAGAAGTTAGAAGATTTATATCTATCTAAATCCATTCTCGATAAGTGTTTTCTACTGAAATAGTTTTTTACTTTTAGGTTTGAACCATCTCAGGATCTCGAGTCTAATCTTGATAGATTTAATAAGCTTATACAAGACTTGTTTAATTGTGATGAAAAGATATCTGAAGATCAATCGTATATTGCTTTATTAAATGATGTAGGTGATAGGTATAAAGATGTGAAATATGCTCTTTTGAGTATGGTAGAGATACACTTAGCCTTGATATTATTACCTCTGCCTTAAGAAATAGAGATTTGGAATTAAAATCTGAAATTAAAAGAAGTCATCAAGGAGAAGTTTTAATGGCTCAATCTAAAAGACCATTTAAGCCACATCAAAATACCTATAACAATAATAGCCAAAGAAAAGGAAAATTTCCTACAAATAAGAAACCTGATTTCTCCAAATCTCGGGATAGATCAATCAAGAAATGCTATTATTGTGAAAAACCTGGACATTACATTAAAGATTGTCCCAAGATATTAAATGATCTTAAGAACAAACCAAGACACAATAATGAGTGTGATGATAATGATGGTGCCGTTTACATGGTAAATACTCAAGACACTCATCAATCTTGGGTATTGGATTCAGGGTGCACATATCCTGTGTGTCCCGAAAGAGAATGGTTCAATAATTTCACACTACAGATAAAGGGAGTGTTTACATGGGAAACAATTTCTCTTGTAAGATACGTGGTGTTGGTGACATTGTCTTAAAACTTGAAAATGATAAATTTCTCAAATTGGAACAAACTAGGTGTGTTCCCGAGGTTGACAAGAACCTCATTTCTTTAGGAATCTTGGATTCTAATAATTTCGAGATTGCTTTAAGAATGGGTTTTGCAAAATTCAAAAGGATTCTTCTGAAATCATAAATGTTTCAAAAACAAATGGTCTTTAGAAAATTCATGCTATTCCTCAGAAAGAAGAATGCCCATCCGTTTTACATTCTCAAAACAGAAACTCTTCCATATGGCATCGAAGACTTGGCCATATAGGAGATAAATCTCTTAAGTCAATAAGCAATAATGGGGTTATAGGAAATGTCAATTTAGATAAGGAAGATTTCTGTGAAGAATGTATTTTGGGAAAACAAACAAAACTACCTTTCAAATCTGGTATTCATAAATCCATCTCCATTCTTGAATATCTTCATGCTGACCTATGGGGTCCAGCATCCACTCAAACTGTTTCTGGTTTCAAATATTACTTGTTGATTATTGATGAGTTTTCAAGAAAGGTTTGGAATTTTTTACTAAAATCAAAAGATGAGACTTTTCAAAATTTCAAGGATTGGAAAATCTTAATTGAAAACCAAACCAACAAGAAAATAAATGTTTTGAAAACTGATAATGGATTGGAATTTTGTAATACCATATTTGATGAGTTTTGTAAACAAAATGGAATTTTAAGGCATAGGACTGTCACCTATACACCACAACAAAATGGGACAGCTGAGAGAATGAATATGACCTTACTAAATAAAGTGAGGTGTATGTTGTTGAGCTCTGGTCTCCCAAAATGTTTTTGGGGAGAGGCAGTGAAGACTGCCACTTATTTGGTTGACTTGAGCCCTTCAAGGGTTACAGGTTTTAAAACTCCTGAGTTTCTTTGGTCTGGTAAATACCCCAACTATTCCTCCTTAAAGGTTTTTGGATGTGCTTCATATGCACACCAAAATCAAGGAAAACTCGACCCTATGTCTAAAAGATGTGTTTTCTTACATTATGGAGAAGGTGTAAAAGGTTACAAGTTGTGGGTAAAAGAAGATCAGGGTTTTAAAATAATAATAAGCAGGAATGTTGTGTTTAAGGAAGATTTGATGCCTTACCTTATCAAAACTGAATCTAAAGCTGATAATCTTAAAAGGATGAAACTGTCATATGGGACTTGAATGATCTCAGTCTTGATAACACTACACAGGCTCCTCTTGAGGTGGAGCACTTGAATCTGAACGACCAAAATGAAAACATGGATCAAGAGGATACTGATTCTAATACTGAAGGTGAACTTAGTCAAACACATGATCTATCCAACTATCAATTAACTAGAGATAGGGTGAGAAGGGAAATAAGACCTTCCACTAGGTATAACAATGATGATTTTATGTC
Source organism: Ligustrum vulgare (assembly GCA_963555705.1). NCBI lineage: Eukaryota > Viridiplantae > Streptophyta > Magnoliopsida > Lamiales > Oleaceae > Ligustrum > Ligustrum vulgare. The sequence goes on from OY743173.1 coordinate 62,949,635, forward strand.
TCTCTTTACTAATTGTGATAATCTGTGTCATGAACCAACTTCTTGTGAAGAAGCTATTTCTTGTCCCGAATCTAAAAATTGGCTTGCAGCTATGAATGATGAAATGAATTCTTTACATAAGAATAAAACTTGGATATTGGTTAAAAGGCCTAAAGATCATAAAGTCATAGATTGTAAGTGGATTTTTAAGATTAAGGAAGGTGACTCCAGCAAACATGGCATTAAGTACAAAGCCAGACTAGTAGCTAAGGGCTTTTCCCAAAAGGAAGGTATAGACTATAGTGAAATTTTCTCACCCGTCGTCAAGTACACATCTATTAGGATCCTTTTGGCCTTAGTTGCTCATTTTGACTGGGAGTTAGAACAGCTTGATGTCAAAACTGCTTTCCTTTATGGTGAATTAGATGAAACTATATATATGCAACAACCTAAAGGATTTGAGCAAAAGGGTAAGACTGAAACTGTTTATCTTTTAAAGAGGTCTCTATTTGGTTTAAAACAAGCTCCTAGGAAATGGTATAGGAGATTTGAATCTTACATGAAGATCTTAGGCTTCAAGAAAAGTAATTATGATTGATGCTTGTTTTATGATGGAAATGAAGGACCTGATTCTGTTTATTTGCTTTTATATGTGGATGCTATGCTTTTAGCCTGTCATGATATGAATAAAATAAACTCAGTTAAACAGAAATTAAATTCTGAATTTGAAATGAAGGATCTTGGCCCTGCCAAGAGAATTTTGGGTATGAACATAAAAAGGGATAGGACTAATAGTACTTTGATTTTAAATCAATCTACTCACATTTCTAAAGTGCTTGAAAATTTTTCTATGATGCATGCTAAATCTTGTTCATTACCTTTGTCAAATCATTTGAAACTTTCATCTTATCAATCTTCTAAAACAGATGAAGAAATCATTAGGATGAATAGAGTACCTTATGCTAATGTGATTGGTTCTGTTATGTTTTTGATGGTATGCACTAGACCCGATTTAGCATATTCTGTGAGTACTCTTGATGGGTGTCAAATCCAACAAATAATAATTTCTTGCTCTCATTAAAATAAATTGCAATAGTGGTGAGCAAGGTTGAATCCACAGAGATTGGTTAGATTTAATTCTTCCAAAAATTAAAAAATGAATTAAAAGTAAGGGGTTTTTGAATTTTTGAATGTGAAATCAAATTGTAAATAAACAAGTGCGAAAATTAAAGTGATGAAAATATCAAATTAAATAAATATTCAGCCCAAGGTATAATCTCAGTATCAATTCACAGAATTGATCACGGATGCAAAAATAAAATCATTTACTCATTCTCTAAATTGGTTATGGTCATTGATACAATTTAACAACCTATCTCTCCTTACTTTGTTGATAATCAAGAGACATTCGTTAATTATTTCCCTAATCAATAAACAACCCTAGATACGATCGTAAGATTTAATTTATCAATAGCATTAATCTCTAGAGATGACCAATTCTAACCAACAAATTCACACGCGTGATTTATTTAAATTAGGTTATATGTTTTCATAACATTAGTCAAAAATCAATCTATAATTAACTATGTTATTTGTCACTTATATTAGAAAACCTAAACAATTACGGATTTAGATTCCTAATTGACCAAGTATCATTTTGAAAATTAAAACAACGTGCACTTTGTGTTAATCATTCAAAATAACAACTTCAATTCACAAGCAAAAGACATATAAATAAAGAAAAATTAAAGGAACAATTAAATTTAATTAGATCTCACAATTCTTGGTGAATCAAAACTTCAAAAAACCTTAAACTGAAATAATAAATTTAGCTATCCATAAACATTGTAACTAAAAACTTTAAAGAAAAACAACAAAGTGAAAATCAAACAATGATAAATTCGAAGATGAAGATTGACGTGGCTGTTGATTTTTCCTTCCAAAACGTATTGCACGCGAGACTCTTCTAGCCAATCTCTCCCCTTTTTAAGTGCCCTCCTCAATTGTCGGCCCATCCAATTCAAATCAAGACCTGGCTGCATGGTAATTAGTGGTCCAAGTGCTTTCTCCATTCATTTAATGGTTGTTGGGCCTTGAAATATTTTTACAAAAATTATGATAGCCCATAAAATTTTGTTGAGGTTGCTGCCTTTCCGAAATAAGGCGTGCACACACTTTATGCAAAGTCCTGATCTGATTGTATACTTTTTGAGTTCCAAACTTGTTCTTTTAATTTGTGATATTGAATCCATTTTGATCTAAATCCTCCATCTAATCCACAAAACATGAAATATAATTAATATCCAAAATTTAAGCATTTAAAGTCATTGAGTTAAGAAGAAATATCACAATTTAAACAACAAATATGCGCTCTATCAACTCTTAGCAGGTTTATGTCCAATCCCGGTGAACTTCATTGGGAAGCTTTAAAAGATATGCTTAGATACCTAAAAGGTATTGAAACTATTGGTTTGCATTATTCCAAATGCAAAGAAGGTATAATCTTAAAAGGGTATTTTGACTCTTATTTTGCGGGTGATTTAGATATAAGAAGAAGTAAGTCATCTTATGTTTTTACTTTATGTAATTCATGCATTAGTTGGAAATCCCAGTTGCAAAGGGTAGTTGCATTATCATCTACTGAGGCTGAATATATTTCTACACGTGAAGCATTAAAAGAGGGACTTTGGGTGAGGAGTTTATTGCATGAATTAAACTTTATTGATAATAATGTGCTTCTATTTTCTGATAATCAGAGTGACATTCATATTAGTAAGAATCCCATGTTTCATGATAGGACTAAGCATGTGGACGTTAAATATCATTTCATAAGGGACATGGTTGAAAAAGGAATGGTTAAAATTGAAAAGATACCAACACTTTTAAATCCTTCGGATATGAGAAAAAATGTGTTACCCATTAATAGATTTAAGGATTGCATGAAATGCTGAACATTGATTCTTAAGAATCAATATTCGGTCTTTGATTATTTTTTGAAAAACTAATACTTTATCTTTTCTTTTACAGGTATTTATGAGCAAGATGATATTGAATTGATTGCTCAAATCCACTAATGGAGCACTCAAGTTCGTAACAAGGTGGAGAATGAAGAGGTGCTACTTCACTTCATAGCCAAACACGTTTTTTTTAAAATTGGGCTGAAATAGGTATAGAGATGGCAAAAAAACCCGACCCGAACCCGGCCCTAATGGGGCGAAAAAAATCCGCCCCGCGGGTCGGCGGGGCAGGTATGGGGCGACTTCCCCCTACCCGGGTGGGTCGCGGGGCGGGTGCGGGTTTGGTTGTCCCAACCCGAACCCGCCCCAATTAAATAAATTAATAAAAATTAATAAGGAAAAAAATAAAAAATACCGAAAAAATTAAAAAAAAAATTAAACGGGGCGGGTAGGTTGACCAGCCCCGACCCGAAATTCGCGGGGCGGGTTTGGAATTGAAAAATTCTCGCGGGACGGGGCACGGGTCGGGGGGACCCGACCCGAACCCACCCCGTTGCCATCACTAAATGGGTAAAAGCCCATCTACATGGGCTGCTGACTTGGTCTAAATAAAAAGGAATCCCAGGCTTCAGTCACTTATACAACTCGACAGAAAAGAAAAGCAAGACAGACAGAAAAACAACGCGACTCAACTCTCTCTTCTCTCTCAAAACCAGGCGACAATTTAGGGCACGAAGGTGTTCGTGCGATTCTTCTTGGTGAAGATAAATTGGTGCTCTCTCTTCCTTTATTCTTTTCTTGGTGATTAGATAGATTGCAATAGGTGTAATCTTTTGTGAAAGAGAGTTTTTCTTGGTGATATCTCGGTTGATTTGTAGTACCGTTTGTAGCTTTGGTTTTGGGTGATTTTGGGTTTCTCTTGGTGAATATAGTGTGGTTTACAATAGGTGTATTCCATTATTGAAGGGAGTATTTCTTGGTGAAATATTGATTGTTGTCTGTTGTGTCTGCTTCGGGTTTGGGGATTTTGGGAAATTTTGGGATTGATTGCATATTGTTTTGAACATTGTTTTGTGCCTAGTGGATTTGAACGTGAATCCAAATTTAGTGGATTGCTCAATGAGGGAGTAGGCAATTCTTTGAATTACCGAACCTCCGGGATTTTCGGATCGAAAAATTCTTTATGTTCTTGCATTACTTTCATTTTATTTTTCGTTATTGTTCATTTTCGATTCAACATAATTAATAAAAACTATTTGAGAGTTGTATTTCCATTGGAGAAATGGGTTGCTCGAATACAATAAAAATATATATTCACGAAGGGATTAGAGACATGCAATCCACTACCATCCTGTGTTAAGTCACATGTACCACTGCCTAGTAACCATTTAAAAATTCATTTTTTAAAAATTCATTTTCAATCATACATTTTATCAATAAAATAATTTATACTTAACTCAAAAAGACTCCATACTTTTTAACAACACATTCCCCAAAAACTTAGTATTACAAGCCACATTATTTGAAATATTAATTAGTACCAAAAGTGGGCGTAATGTCTTTTATTTTATCAAGCCTAGTATCACACCTTAGCGTTGCACGGGAGAACAATATGAAATAATTTTAATGTAAATATAATTTCAAAATAGAAAAAAAAATTTGAACATACAATTTGCTTTAATTAATGATAAAAATTATCAACAAATGCTCAAAGTAAAAATGAATTAGAATTCTCATAAATTTTGGAAAACCTCTTTAAATACTAAATGTTTATACAGTTTGCAGTTCTCCATACATGTGTGGTGCATGAAAGTTGTTATAGACAAAACATATTTAAACAGTTATTCAAACTTAAATTAAGTAACGCAATTTTCAAACATATGTTTCATAGAATAATTAAAAAATTTGTCCAAATAAAGTAATTGCAACAAAATTAAATATATGCGATTATATATTTAAATGAATATGACAAATTAAGCAATATTGACGATGCAAGAAAGTAAAAATCAACTTAAAATTTGGGATGCGTAAAAGTAAAATTCAACCCAAGAGACAATTCCCTTCACAAAATTAATTTTTTTAATTTTTAAATGCGACGTATTTAATTGAATGTAATTAAATGCATATTTAATTATATGTCAATAATTTTTTTAAAAAAATTATTACTGAAGATCTAAATAAAATAAATATAATGAGTTTTTTTTTTGTCTATGTCTCTATTTGATTTTCTTTAAAAAAGAGTTTATTTGAAATGAATAGTGATTCTTAAGAGAATGTGTGGTAAAAAAGTTGTGAATCTTTTTTGAGTTTATATAATTATTATTTTATTGATAAATGTGTGGTTAAAAAGAAGAAAGAAAAGAATGTGTTAAAAAATTAAAGGGGCCAAAAAGGAGTTATAGTGATTGTACCACAAACATATGAACTCGATTTCTGGATTTAACATTCAATTAAAAAAAATCATTTTCAAAAAACTTTTGAACTACAAAATTAGGCTTATACAATATATGTGGAAGATTCAACTTATATATTCTCCTTATAACCTACGTTTTTTTTATATATATTGTTCTTCATCATACTCTTTCCAAAAAGAGATATACAATAGAATTTTTTGGTATATTTTAATTTTTAAGCATTAATTATTAATTTCAAGGATTTTCCAAATTAATACAATAGTTATAAAAAATAATAATTATCATAAAAAATAGTTTATACATTAAAAAAATAACATAATATCATTAATAGCAAAACACGAATGTCTATGTTAACGTCATTAATGACATATCTACCATAATTAGGGATGTTTTTCAGATAGAACGGATCTGAAACAAGTGTTTCAATTTTCGTTCCAAAAATTTCGGAATCAAAATATCGTTCCAAATTCCGTTCCAAAGTTTTTGGAATATCCAACCCTCGTTTCAAACTGAAATTCGGAAAATTTCGGAAAGTTTCAATATTTAATATTTTACCAAGATTTATAATAATTTTAAGCATATAGAAAAAGAAATTCGAGGAATTGAATATCTGAAATTAAATGAGTTCAAAATTTTAACTAGTCAAAAATTATAATTAAAGTTATAAACCACAAAAGATAACAGTATAACATCTATAAATATATTTAACTTAACTTTTTCCCTTATGATCCAACAAAATAGAAGTCAACGAGGATAATAATTCTACAATTCTTGCTATTCTTATTTTTTTTACTAAGTAAAGTGTTACCAGTCAATTATATGTTACATCTCATATTAATAATATTTTAATATTATTAATTGTTCAATAAATTATTTTCTTAAATTTAAAATTATTAATTGTAATTAAAACACAAAAAAATGGAATTTATTAGGAAAAAAAATCAGAATTTTCGAATCGGAATTTCGAAATTTTCAGAATTTTGAAACTTGTTCCAATTCCAATCCAATTTTTCGGAAAAACTTCGGATTTCGAAAGTTTTTGATTTCAGAAGTTTCGGAATCGAATTTTTTTGGAAAAATTCGAAGCGGAATTGAATGGAATTGAATTTTCCGATCCAACTTGTAGCCCTAACCATAATATTTGCTAAACTATTTAATACATAATTTTTTTTTATTCTTTTTTGCAAAAATTTTCAAATTTAGAAAGTTATTTTGGGGAAAATTTATGTGCGAATTTTGGTGACGACTATTTTACTTTAATATATAGTATAGATAGATAAAACTATTTCAAATTATAATATCTTCTTTGAATAATAAATTTTAATTTATTTATTTAAATAATAAATGGTTAATAATTTTTCCACCTTTTTTCACAAAGAAATGAAGTTGCTATTATAAAAATAAAATAAAATATTAAAAAAAAAACTGATATTATTGAAAAAAATAGCCACTGTTTTCTAAAAGAAAAATTGATTATCGTTTTCTCCAAAAAAAAAAAAAAAAAACAACTATTAAGAGATGTAAACAAACTTATCTGTCACTAATATTTTTAACTAAACAAATATTAAAGTTTAATACTCCCTCTGTTCCAATTAAATATGATGTATTTTCTTTTTCTCCTGTCCTAATTATATAGACTTATTTCTTTATTGAGAAGTATTTATTTTATTTATTTACTAATATATCTATATTCATTACTTCAAATAATAATAGTTTTAGTATTAAATAAGGATAAGTTGAAAATTTTCTTTACAAAAATTACCTTTTCAAGGATATTAAATATATTTTATTAATCTATGTAAAAAGTCAAACCAACTTATATAATTGGGACGAAGGGAGTAAAATTTTAATCTAATTAATACACAATTAATGCACGAAAAAAGTCATCTTTGTTTTTCAAATATAATGCACATTAATGCATTTATGTATTAATTTCTTTTATTTTTTACTCCATAAACCAAATAATGATGAATATAAATTCATTCCAATTTATGTAAGTTTAGAAATTATAAACATATGACATAAATACATCCAACTATTTTTGAAAAATATTTTAGACTGGAAACAAAAATGACGACTGTTTTGCTTTAATATATAGTATAGACAATAATACTGATATCAAATTATTACAAATTTCGAAAAACTGTTATCAAACACCTTAATTACTTGAGTCCTAGTCCAAAAATTTATCTTTCACTTATGAGGAGTAGTCTTGAATGTCATTGCATTCAAGGCAACGAAACAGTTGCAAATTACATATAATCTTCATTCACGAAACATTGATTGAAAAGTATATATCAATGCTTCACAGTACCATGGATTTTACCACCCTTTGTCGGAAAACGAAAATTAAGTAAGGGAAAATTTCAATGACAAAATTAATCCTGTTAAAATTATTAAAATTGTGAGCAGCAAGTTAAATAGTGTTTCTTCCTAATCTATTTTTCCCATCAACTTTTCAACAATCATTCTTGAAAGCATATGAAAAATAATACATTTCCACTCACGAATTATAAAGTCTGCCTTAATGATGCATTCTACATTTTCGAATATTAGTATTAAATTTTTGAATGCACATTTGAAAGAATACATTTTAATTCACGAATTATAAAGTATGGCCTAATTATGTAACTACATTTCTAATAATAGTATAGGGTTTTTTTTTTTTTTTAAAGTACTAAATTATGCCAAATCCCTTTTTTTACATAAGATATTGTAAACTCTCCGTTATATTTCACATCATGAATTATAAAGTTTTGCCCTCCGGGCACATCTCCCAGTAGCAAAGGAGAGGGATGGAAAAGTGCTCAACACAATCGGGGTGCTGGATTCGAATCTTGAAAATAGATTTGGATCCTATGACAAGCGGGAGTTATGACTTACAACATCTTCACCCTGACTATGGGAGGTACAACTTCGGATTAACCTCTTTAATCACTGATCCAGGGCAGGATCAATTAGTGTCCTCAAAGGGTGGGCTACACCCCCTGAATTATAAAGTTTTAAAAAATATAGATATAGATAAGATTGCGCGCATGATTACTAATTAGCATAATTATGCTACTTTTTCCATGTCATTGAGTTCCAACTGGGAATGGAATTCAACTATACGACTAAACATCATAATTTTTCATTAAATAGAATGAAAGAAACATTATTAGAGCAATGATAATGTGTTGTTGAAAGTAGTTAATGGCTCCACTATTTTTTAATTGAAACGTTTGCATAAATACCTAATTTTTGGTATCATAATTAAAATTTACTCCATCTTTAAAAAAGTTAAAAAATACTTCAATTTTTTTTATTCTGAAAATACTTTTTTTTGTCAAGTATCACTTTCAATTTTTAGTATCATAACATGAAATTTTTTAAATTTTTTATTATACTTAGGACGAAATTTTGATATCACATCATGATATTTTACATAATTTTTATGATACTTGGTCTCAATCATAACTTCAAACACTTTTCATTCACTTTCTACTCTCTAATCATCATCTTCATAAAAAAGTCACGACTCATTCCTCAACCTCAACCTCAACCTCAACGGCTGATTTTTGATTCCCTTACCACAGCATCAACCACCATCCCACCACCTGCATCAACCACCACCACCACCACTCACATCAACCACCACCAAAAGAATCAACCACCACCGAAACTTTGTTGCACGTGTCTTACCTTGTTACTGGTGATAGCCATTAAGAAGTTTCTAATGGAAGAAGACAACCAGCAACACCACCACACAAAACATACACACTCGACTTCGATCTGTTTGGTTGTGAGCACCAACAGGGATGGGACATTTTTTGAAAGCAGACGAGCATCCGGCATGGTGGTGCGGTGGTATTGATGCGGGTGGTGGTGTTTGTGGTCCGGTTGTGGTGGTTGGGAGTTAACGTAAGTCGTGTATCTGGGAAGATGAAGAGGATTCCGTATATTCTAGTAAAAAAAAATTTGTGAAGTAAATCTCAATTTGCTCTTTTTTTTTTTTTTTTTGAAGTACAGAGTGCAATTTTCCCTTTTTAATTTTCCTGAATCAATTTCTAGCCACAAGCCAATTCCGTGGCTTAATAAAAATGGACATTTTGTCACAGGACTTTCGAGAATAAATTTTGTGAGAAGTGATTTTTTAAAGAACATATGGTTAAGAAGTAGAAAAAAGCCACAAGTTTGCAAATTTTTTTATCGAGAGAAAATGTGATTATAATGAATTTGGAGAAAAATGAGCTTTAAAAATGTGAACCAAACATGGATGAAATGTAGACATTGGACCTCAACTAATAGAATTCTAACCACAAATTAGAAACCTAATTAAAGAAGAGGAAATTACATGTTTTTAAATATCACAATTCATTTTTAAGATAATAGGTTTAATATTTCAAAAATCAGGTCATACTTACTTATTTAACATATAATATTATATATAATATAAACATAATTATCTATTATATAATATATTAAAACTAATATAATATTAAATCAAAAACTCAAATCTTGATGTTACAACATCACTCAACCCCGTCCCACCCCACCCCACCCCACCCCAAAAATAATTTTTTTTTTTCGCTTGATGTTTTTCTTACCTTTTCCCCGCCCACCACCCCTCCCCACCCACCCCACCCCCACTCCCACCCCCAACCCGACCCAACCCCAAAAATATTTTTTTTCCCTCGATGTTTTCCTACCCTTCCCAATCGCACCCCACCCCACCCAATCCAACCCTACACCACCTTATCGCAAAGTGACAAATTGATCTCGCTAGAACCACAGCCCCCTGACCCCACCCTGCCCACCCCAAAATTAGTTAACCAACCCACCACTCCCACTCTACCCTACCATACTCCAAAAATAAGTTTTTTTTCTCTCTCTCTCTCGATATTTTCCTAAAATTCTCCATCCCACCCCACCCCACCCCACCTCATCACAACGCAACAAATTCATCGAACCCCAACCACAGACCCCGACCCACCCCACCCAACCCAAAATGATTTTTCTTCTATTTGTTCACACTTTGCCCCACCCACCCCACCTCATCCAAAAAATGATTTTTTCCCACTTTTTCACACCACACCACACCCAAAAAATGATTAATTATAATTAATTCAGGTTTTTAAAGTACACTTTTTCAAAATTAAGAAACTTAATGTTTTATTTCAAAAATCAGGTCATAATTAATTATATATTTTACTGTTTATGATCACAAGTCACAATTTTTAAGTTCACAGCTTATTATGGTCTAAAGTCACAAATCAGATCAGGTTGTGTGTATTGTGGCTATGATTGTTGCGGAAACGAGTGTGGACTGGTGGTGGCAGTGCGAGGGATGAAACAATTGTGGTGAAGTGGTGGTGGTGCTTGGGGGAGGCGGCTGAGGCAGAGGCGGTGTTGGTGATTGGCGACTGCGGTGTTTACGGCCGGTGGTGGTGTTGATGATGTGTGACCAAAATGCGCAATTTGTGACTAGCAAATAGCATATGTGACCTAAAAATTTGATTTGATTGTGACCTAATATTTTGATATTTGTGACCTTAAAATAAGTTGTGACCAATTAATTTGATAGTTTGTGACCTTTAATTGAATTAGTGTGACCTAATATTTTGATATTTGTGACAAAAAAAAGTTGTGACCAATTAATTATTATGATCATAATTTGTGCCTTATAAATTTGTGGTTTGTGATCAAGAAATAGATTTTGGCCACATTTGTTACTTGTGACCTAAAAAATTGTGACTTGTGACCCTAAAAGTCATCCAAATAATTTTATAAATTGTGACCTACAAAATTTATGATATGTGACCAAGAAAACTAGTGATTTGTGAAAATTGTGACCTAAAAAAATCTTGATTTGTATTCAAGAAAAAATTGTGACCAATAAAATTTGTGATTTGTGACCAATTGACTTTAGATTTACGACCGGAAAAAATCGTGACCTACGAAATTCGAAATTTGTGACCGAGAAATAAATTGTGACTGTGACCATAAACTTATGATCTGATTAGTGATTTGTGACCTAAAAAATTGTGACTTGTGACCATAATAAGCTGTGACCCTAAAGGTCATCCAAATAATTTTATAAATTGTGACCTACAAAATTTATAATATGTGACCAAGAAAATTAGTGATTTGTGAAAATTGTGACAAAAAAAATTCTTGATTTGTATTCGAGAAAAAATTGTAACCAATGAAATTTGTAATTTGTGACCAATTGACTCTAGATTTGCGACACGAAATTCGAAATTTGTGACTAAGAAATAAATTGTGACCTAAAAGATTGTGACTGTGATCATAAACTTATGATCTGATTTGTGGCTTCTGACGTAAAAATTGTGACCATAATAAGATATGAGCTTAAAAATTGTGACTTGTGATCATAAACAGTAAAATATATAATTTTGGGATGAGAGGGTGTGGCTTTGGCGAGATCAATTTGTCACTTTGCGATGAGGTGGGGTGGGGTTGAGTGAGGTGGGATGGGATGGGGAAGGATAGAAAAACATCGAGCATCAAAAAAAAAATTGGGGTAGGGTAGGGTAGGGTGGGTGGGGTGGGGTGGGATAAATAATTTTGGAGTGAGAGGATGTGGCTTTGAGGAGATCAATTTGTCACTTTACGATGGGATGGGGTGGGGTGGGGTTGAGTGGGGTGGGATGGGATGGGGAAGGGTAGAAAAATATCGAGCATGAAAAAAATTTGGGGTAGGGTGTGGTGGGTGGGTGTGGTGGGGTGGTCAAGTGGTGGGCGGGGAAGGGACGGGGATGAGGGTGGTTGTGACATCAAGATTTAAGTTTTTGATTTAATATTGTATTAGTTTTAATATAATATATAATATATAATTATATTTATATTATATGTAATATTATATTTATTTTTAATTATGAAATACCTGATTTTTGAAGAAAAAAAATTGTTAAACTTGTTAGTTTTGAAAAGTGAAACTTAAAGTATTGTAGTTATGTACTTTCCCCATTAAAGAATCTTCGGAAAATTGTCTTAATTAACTATTTACTTAACTAAGTAAAGGGGAACTTCGTAGGATAAATTGGTGCATAATTATTCGTTTAATTAAAAGTACGTGCGTGCAAAAGACGATTACACTTGTAAACTATCGAGTGAACTTTGACATATCGAAATCATAATACGCACATATAATTTCGACTTACTAAAATATAGAAATTAAGAGGTAAAATGAAGCGAGATATGCAAATGCAAATCTCCTTAAGACGAATTTCGCCTTATGCACTAGCGCTAACAGAATCAAATGGACGTCCAAATCCCAAAATACAACGTTTCTTTCAAAATTAATATAGTACAATAATAATTTTGTCGTGCAAACCAACACTTTAACTATACTTTTCTAAAACAAAAAATATCAAATACGAAACTCGAAGATAATATGAAAATTATTTTGACAAAACGTGGAGAAAGAAAGAAATAATTGGAGTAAAGAATATGAAATTAGGATGGTACAATTTATATATTTTAACTTTTTGAATGATCGCATTTTTTGACATAAATTCATTTCAATCATTATATCACATCATTTTATGATTGATGGTGTAGATTGCCCTTATCAAAAGTCGTAACTCTTTATTATGTGCATTTTACATTTTTAAGAGTCACACACAATCACACACCTATTGTAAACTAAGCTAACAACTACACTGTAAAATATTAAATTTGGTATGAATGAGGCTCCTTGCAAGTGTAGTTAAGCAATAAGCTCTCAACCTTACTCTAAGGAAGTATATTTCGCGATTTACATCTTCTACAAATCTACGGGATAAGGGCAGTAGGAGTTCCTAAAATTGGAGTTGAACCTAATTTACACATTTAATCATAAATAACCCTTAAATTCCAACTAATCCTTCGGTTTTTAGTTAGATTGTAAGTATGTACAGTACATAGTTGTAGTTTGATCGTACTTTGATTAGGCACGGTCATAGAGTCCATATCTATATAGAATATTGAGCCCATCTTATTTTAAGAGTTTGAAATCAAATGATACAATTTTAGCAATGCTGTGTGATAATAAATATATTACATATAAACTTTTGCAGGGAAAATTTACTTTTAAATTTTGCTCATCGCGATTTATTATTAATTAGCACATTTTGTCTCTAATAATGATTTTTGTTCAAACAATTTGTTACCGCAAGAAAAATATTTTGTAGAACTTTTGTATCAATTATTTACTTGCTATTTAAAAATACAACGAGCAAATTAGTCTTTTTAATTTCCTTATAATGATTTTTTTGAATGTCATCATACAATTTATATGCGCTATTTACAAGAAAGAAAAGGATAAAAATAAGTTGTAATGTAACTAAATATAATTACCCTCATCATAATTTATCATGGAGATTATTTGGTACTATGCTCTTACAAATGAGTTCTTTCAATGGTGACCCAAGTTTCCATGAAAGAGAATGGAAAGAAATACATCCATATATAAGTCTATCCAGCAAGCATGTTTAAAAATATATTTTTACAATGTAATTCCTCAAATTATTTTTGAATCACACACATTTTTTCTCTCCACTTTTCAATCACATATTTTATTTTAAAAACATTAAAAAAAATTTGTTTTCAAACAAACAAATTTTAACAAACAGAGTAAGATATTTACTTTACACAAATTTAATTTCAAAGAACTACGTCTTAAACTTTTAAAATTAGGTGATAAATATATAATATATTATAGGGAAAAGTACATAACTATACAACTAAAACTTTCACTTTTTAAACATAACAAACTTATAATTTTTTTTTAAAAATCAGGTATTAATTAGATAATTAATTAATATAACATTATAATAATTATCATTTATATATTAAATTAAAACTCATATAATATTACATAATAAAATCAAAACAATATCTAATCCACAACCACTTCATCCCAACCCAACCCCACACTCACCCGCCCCACCCCGGAAACCCACCCACCGCAACCCGACCCACCCCACCCAACCCCACCCCACCCCACCCCACCCCAACTCAAAAAAAAAAAGATTTTTTTCCTTCTATTTTTCCACACCACCCCACACCCCTCCCCAACCCCACCCACCCACCTCACCCCCACCACACCACACCACACCACAAGAATGATTTTACTTCTATTTTTTTTCATCTCACCCACACCCCACCCCACCCCACCCCACTCCTCCCTAACCCAAAAAAAATCCACCCACCCAACCAATCACCCCAACCTAACACCACCCACCCCACCCCCCATCTCACTCAAAATTATTTCTTTTCTACTACTTTTCCAAAACTCGCCCAGACGCTACCCTATTCTACCCTGCCACCTACCCCAACCCCACCCAAAATTAACTTTTTTTCTTCTAATTTTTCACTCACCCACCAACCTCGCCCCAGACCCTACCCCACCCCATTTCATCCAAAATGATTTTTTTCTACTACTTTTTCACAACTCGTCCAGACCCTTCCTGCCACCCATCCCCACCCCACCCCACCACACAACACCCAAAATTAATTGTTTTCTTCTAATTTTTCACACACACACCCCCGCCCCAGCCTGACCCTACCTCGCCACCCACCCCACCCCACCTCAACTCAAAAAAAAAAAGATTGTTTTCCTTCTATTTTTCCACACTCACCCCCACTCCGACACCACCTTACCCACCCCACACCCCTCCCAACCCACCCACCTCACCCCCACCCCACCACACCACACCACACCACACAACAAGAATGATTTTACTTCTATTTTTTTTCACCAACCCCACCAACCCCCCGTCCCATCCCACCCCACCCCACTCCTCCCTAACCCAAAAAAAATCCACCCACCCAACCAATCACCACAACCCACCCACCCCAACCTAAAACCACCCACCCCACCCCCCACCTCACTCAAAATTATTTTTTTTCTACTACTTTTCCAAAACTCGCCCAGACGCTACCCTATCCTACCCTGCCACCTACCCCAATCCCACCCCACCCAAAATTAACTTTTTTTCTTTTAATTTTCCACTCCCCCACCAACCTCGCCCCAGACCCTACCCCACCCCATCTCATCCAAAATGATTTTTTTCTACTACTTTTTCACAACTCGTCCAGACCCTACCCCACCACCCCACCCCACCCCACCCCACCCAAAATTAATTGTTTTCTTCTAATTTTTCACACACCCACCCCCACCCCCACCCCAGCCTGACCCTACCTCGCCACCCATCGCACCCCATCCCACCCAAATATGATTTTTCTTCTATATTTCCACACCCTACCCACCCCATCCTACCTACCCACCCCACCATACCCAATCCAAAAATAATTTTTCTTTTATTTTTTACCCCCACCCCACCCAAAAAATGATTTTTCTTATATTTTTTCACACTTCCCCCAACTGCCTCACCCCATCCCAGCGCACCCCGTCACCTACCATACCCCATCCAAAAATGATTTTTCTTCTATTTTTTCACACTTCACCCTAACCACCCCATCTCAATCCCACCTACCCTAACCTATCCCACCCCACCCACCAAAATTTTTTTTCTTCTACTTTTTCAAGCCCCAACCCGAACTCGACCCCACCCTACCCACCCACCCCACTCCAAAAAATGATTTTTTTTTCTTCTACTTTTCAAACCCCGACCCACCCCACCCACCCACCCAAAAAAATGATTTTTTTCTTCTACTTTTCCATCACAACCCCACCCCGACCCCACCACACCACAAAAAATGATTTTTCTACTTTTTCTAGCCCCACCCGACCTCTACCCACCCTAAAAATGATTTTTTTCTCTATGTTCCCCACCCACCCCACCCTATCTCATCCCATCCCATCACATCACACCCAAACTAAAAATGATTTTTTTTTCTCTGTTTTTTTCCACCCCCACCTCAGCCAACCCGCAAAGTCACAATTGGTAGCACAAGGTTATATTTCAGTCACAAATCACACAAAAAATGATTTTTTTCACAGTTGGTCACATAAAGTTACATTCGATTACACAAAGTCGCAGTTCGATCACACAAAGTCACAATTGGTCACACAAAGTTACATTTCGGTCACACAATACTACAAATTTATAGTTCGGTCACATAAAGTCACAATTCGGTCACACGAGGTCACAATTCGGTCTCACAGTTTCACACAAGGTCACTGTTTGGTCACACATGGTTACAGTTCAATCACATAAAGTTACAATTCGGTAACACGAGGTCACAGCTCGGTGATACGAGGTCACAGTTCGGTGACACAAGGTCACATTCGGTCACACATAATCATATTTGACCCAATTGTAGGTCACATAACGTCCTTGTCCAATGGTCACACAAAGTCACAGTTGGGCACAATCTCTAATATAATTAGTCACAATCTTCCATAATTGATCACATATTATTTATTTATTGGTCACAACTTACGTGTTTTCTTCATTTCTTGGTCACATCCTGAACTTATCACATGTAGCACAAAGTCACAATTAATCAATATTTTGATAAGATTTACTTAATAATTGATTACATCTCATACTTAATAATTGATTACAATTCGCACAAATTCTCAATTAGTCAATATTTTGGTCACATTTACCTAATAATTTGTCACATCTCATACTCGTCACAAGTCACAATTAATCAATATTTTGGACACGATTACCTAATAATTGGTCACGCACTATTCAATAATGAATATTCAAATCATCCACCCTACCCCTAACCCCTACAACCACAAACCCAAATCCCAAAGCCACACACCCCACCCTATCCCAACCCCACAGCCCAAACCACAACCTCACGATCGTAACTCGCACCACCACAATCTCTCCGACTTGCCGCCACATGCGCGCCGCAACCACGCATGACACCACCACCATACAACCACTACATGGAACACCAGCACCAGCACACCACCCATGATTTCTGCCACTGTCCCTACAATACTAGCATCACCCTCCTGATTTCCACCGCAACATATAAGCACCTAACCATTACCCCATTCTTCTTCGATTTGGAACAACACCAGATCTACGGAACTGCTTCCCAATAGCTGTACAGCAGCGCAGCACATCACAGTGACTACACGACGAGACGAAACCGCTGCATCTCGTCGCATCTGTTGCACAGCGCAATGTCGATCGGTGCATTGAGCCCCTGTTGCTACTATTTTTGCTCTGCGATATGGGGGATTAGCGATGCCGCTTCCAGATTGAAAGTAGCAGCGACGCCGCTGGTTCCATCTAACAGCGACGATAGGTCGGAGAGGAGGAGGTTCCGGGGAGATCGAGGATATGGCCGAATCGCCTTAGGTAGAGAGAAGGGATAGAGATGGTGTAGAGAGAGAGAGAGAGAGAGAGAGAGAGAGAGAGAGAGAGAGAGAGAGAGTCTATGTTTGGTCACAACTTACGAGTTTTTTGGTCACATCTCCCATTTAACAAATTGCACAATATCACAATTAATCAATAATTTGGTCACATTTAGTTAATATTCAGTCACATTGACCTAATAATTGGTCACAATTTCCATAATTGGTCATAATTAATTTCCAAGCCACCAAACCCTAACCCCACCTACCACAAATCCACCCCCACCACC
Organism: Ligustrum vulgare; assembly: GCA_963555705.1. Taxonomy (NCBI): domain Eukaryota; kingdom Viridiplantae; phylum Streptophyta; class Magnoliopsida; order Lamiales; family Oleaceae; genus Ligustrum; species Ligustrum vulgare. The sequence continues at coordinate 62,967,546 of OY743173.1, forward strand.
CCACCCCACCCCACCCATTCCATCCAACCTGAAAATCGAAACCCAAACAAAATCCTGTTCATCTTCAAAGTCATAGTGGTCACAGAAAGTCACCCCACCCACCCCCAAAGTCACAGTGGTCACTGGTCACACAAAGTCACGCTTGAGTCACACAAAGTCCCGGTGAAATCATACAAGGTCGCAGTTCGGTTACACGAGGTTATAGTTCGATCACATAAAGTCAAAGTTCGATCACACAAGATCACATGAGGTTACAGTTCAGTCACATAAAGAACTAGTTCGATCACACACAATTCGCTCAAAAAAATTCACATGTCGATCACACATAGTAATATTTGACACAACTGTATGTCCCATTACGTCATCGTTCAATGGTCACGTAAAGTTACAGTTGGTCACAATATTTAATATAATTGATCACATATTCTTTATTTATTGATCATTGATCATGATTAGTCAATACCACAATTATCAAATAATGTGTAACATATTATTTATTTATTGATCACAACTTACTAGCTTTCTTGATTGCGTTTAGTCAATATATATTTTTCACAACTGCCTAATAATTGGTCACATTCCATATTTGTCACAAATCACATAAGGTCACATTTAATCGATATTTTAGTCACAATTAACTAGTAATTAGTCTCAATCACCTTTAATTAGTCTCAATCACTATTCACGTCCAAACCCCCACACCACACCAACCCCACATTCCCCATCCCATCCCATCCCATCCCACCCCCAACCCAACACCTAATTGCTTTACTAAGACCGTTCGGCTACGGGCGTCGCCGTGGCCACCGCCACCACCACCACCCCCCATACCCACTTCAGACATGATCTGAACATCTGTCGGTAACTGAAAAGACAAGTGGGGATTCTGAGTTACTGCTCGATGTGAAATGAATTCGAATTTGTTTGCTCGTTATCTGAAGCCATGAACGGGCAGTGTCGATTTATTAACCTGCCGCCAAACATCCGGTAGCTAGAAACCACCACAACAGCAATAAGCCCTTGTTTGAGCCCCATTATTTCAAGTTAAAATTTGGGTTTTGAAAATCTAATGGTTAAAAAGTGGTTTGAAAAGTAAAAAATTGTGGGCTTGACTTTTTTGGATGGTTGAGATTGATTACTGTAGCAAAAATTGGTAAAAAAAGTGAGAAATAATGGGGGTCAAACAAGGGCTAAATATCACAACATCCACCTTCAAACAACTCACCAGCAACCACTCATCACAACCAACAACTACTCACCACAACCAACAGATCAATGATGGAGGCGCACACAATCCTGCTACTATAGCGATGTTCGCATTTGCAGAAGTGGTGCTTTAGACCAGCGATAATGAGCGGCGGGGAGCATAGAAATTGCCGCGAGGCCCTGCTGTGGTGGTGCGCTTCCATTGATGGCTGGAGATCGGCGAAGAGTATAGAAATAGTCGCGCGACGACATCTCGTTGGCCACACAAAGAGCATAGAAATGCAAATCGCCATGCGGCCCTGCTATGGTGGTGCGTTGCCATTGATGGCTAGAGATCTGTTGTAGCCGTGCCCTGCTGTCGCCGGAGTTTGAGATGGTAGAGAGAGCCGTGAGATCTGTCGACGATAGGGAAAAGAGCGAGATGTTGAGTTTGATTAGGGATTGAATTGTTGTAGAATAGATTGAGGTGGGTTAGTCAATTTTTAATTAATGATAAATATTTAATTAATAATTAGTACCTGATTTTTAAAAATATAAAATTCATCAACTTATTATTACAAAGTGATATTAAAAAGGGTTTCATGTAATTTTCCCTATATTATAATATATAAAAATTAGATCCACCACCTCACCCCTGTAGCCGGTGCACTGTGCACATAAATTAGACCAGCGCCTCACCATTTCCAACACCTCCTCCAATAAACCACCACCACTACCACAATCTCTGCGTACCATCACCATAACCATTATTACCATACTCTCCGATGCATTACCACCATAACTACATTCGATGCAGCACCACCAACCCCACCACCACCTTCATCACCATCTTTGATGATCAACCACCGTCATCACCTCTACAATAATAACCATCAGCGCACCGTCATCCATTGTTATCACGCAACAACCAACACAGTTACTCAACAACCATCCCCTCACCAACGCAAACGCCAAAAAATCACCTTAAACACCTCCAGATACCAGACCTTAACACATACAAAAAAATCGTATGCCGTTGTCGAAACCTACCACCGCACATAGATCCGCCATCTACGACATACTTAATACCACCAAAGCACAAACCAAATGTCACTTCACCCAACCCAAACGCCCAAAACATAAACTTACGATCGCCCATGAATCAGTTGTTGGCTTGCTGCAACCTACAAACAACCACATTTAGATCCCTCGCCACGACCAACTTCAACTCTAGATGAAAAATGGGCAAAACTGTTGGATGGTTGGATCGATTCAAATTGAAAACGGTGATTTTTTGTGCATTGATAGTGAAACTACGCTTGAAAGGATCAATTTCAAGTTCTATTGGGTTTGTAGTTTACATGTTTTTCATTTTTTGCTACCATAATCTCGACAGATTCACAAAAAGAGGGAGATAAAGTGAGTTGTTGAATAAGAAAGTGTAGTGGGATAGGTGTGATGTATAATAATTTTTTATTAATTAATATTAAATAGTTAATTTAGTATCTGGTTTTGAAATTTAAAACTAATAATTCGATTAAGGAAATGTGATATTTGAAAACGGTTTCATGTAATTCCCTCAAATAAAAAATTGGAAGACCCCATTGGAAACAAAGTACAAACCCCACAAGCCCAACATGTAAATTTATGAATAAAAAATAAAATATTGAACTTTTTAGTTTTTAACTTTTTTTTTTTTTTTTTTTGAAGGTAATTAAACTTTTTAACTTTAACCAAATGAAATCATTCTAGTGTTCCACAATATGATTTTACATGGATATCAAAAGCAATTTACTTGATAGATCTTAGGGTTGATAGTATCATTTTCATGAAAAATGAAAAATCATTTTCATAAAATAAAATTGATACATTTGATTGCATTTTTGTTAGATGAAAAATATTTTTTGTCTTGTCTAGATCCCCGTGATTTTCCTTAAAAACAAGGATTTTATATATATTTTTGGTTTAGTCGAGAATTTATTTTTCTCTTTTACCACACTTTCAAATATTAATTCCACTACACTCACTCACATTCTTCTAGTTTATTTTTCATGGAACTCATTTTTCATACTTGCAAAACGTCCCTACGTTTGATATTCATTATGTAAAATGTTCCAACGTTCTGATTTTTGGCCCCATAAAAAAATCCAAAAGTTTTCAATTTCTTGCTCAAGAAGTCAATTCTGTTAATTTAGACATATTTCCACCGCCAATTTGGATTTGAACATGACATCTTTAAAACTTTGAAAGGCATTTCCGTCCTAAATTAAGTACCCATTTCATTTCTTTCCTTTTAAACATGAAACGTGAAAATCAACACCCTCTTATTTTCTCTGCTTTATATGCATAGGCATGCAACTGTGCTTGAGTGGAATTTAAAAATATTCACTTGGAATCTTAGACCAGACCATTTATGTAGTTCAGCCCGAGAGCCTGTTTGGTAATGTGAAAAATTTTGATTTTTGTAATTTTTTTTAATTTTTTTTATGGATGTGTAGTTTAAAAATGTTTGAAAAGTCAAAAATGGCGAGTTTGACAAAGACTAGTTGGTTGAGATTGAATTCGAAAAGTTATGGTAAGAGTTTTACTTTTACCAAACAAGCTCTGAATGAGGTGAAAATATGCTTGATCTATGGACTGAAGTTAAATAAGTTTTGGGAAGAATAGATGATGGGGGCCTTTTTACTGATGAAACTTGGTGTTGGGAATTCAAGATCGAAACTTTCTTGTGATTGTGGGTTGGAGCTCGTTGATTGAGTGAAATTGAGATCTAAACTAGGTTTTCAAGGTTTTGGAATTTTGATTATGGGTTTTAGATATTTCATATTTGGATCTAAAATATTTGTCTTTTTCTTTTTCTTTTTTTTTTAAAAAAATTTGGGCTTAGCAACTGTAAATTTCTTGGCTAAAGCTAAAGAATCGGATTTTGTGGTGGGTATTGAAATGTGGTTGATGATTAGTTCACGTTTGACACAAGTTTCCTGGAAATGGAATTATGTGCTCGAGTGTTTGGAGAAAGGAAGACACGACTGTCATATGCCAATTTTTTTTATAAGTAACAAAAGTTTACGTGATATTTGTTTAAGGTAGGGATGTTTTCCACCAAACGTTTTCAAAAATTGGGACATTCTTCACTAAAGTTATTTAAACGTAGGGATGTAGAGAACCTGATTCGTTTCAAGCAAACTTTGTTACCTTTTCCCTTCTACAACTTTCTCCCTCGTCTTTTCACAATTGAAATTCAGACTGAAATGTGAAGATTAATTAATACACTTCCAATTCTTTCTGCTCTATTTTTGTATTTGAACATACTCGTGGTAAAGAATTGGCCATTTGCCATTTTCACATTATTTTTTAGAAGTAATTTATTTATGAATTTATTTTTTAAATAATATTTTCTAGAAATTATCAACTGGGGCTGGAAAGAAAGAAATGAGTTATAATTGATTTTGAACGAAAATGCCCTTCAAAATTTTAAATGTTGAATGTTCCAATCCAAATTGATGGTGGAGAAGCATCTTAATTAACAAAAATGACGTTTTGCTCAAGAAATTGGAAATGTTGGGACATTTTGTACTAAAAATCAGAATGCTGGGACATTTTGTACAATGATCGGCAAACGTAAGGAAGTTTTGTGCTAATTACCCATTTATGAATTAAGGACATTATTTTTATTGTGTGTTCGACTGTTATTTAAATTGGAGAGAGAAGATTTATTTGTATTTTCTAGGTAATATGTGTGGTTAAAAATTAGAGAGAGAATGTGTGGTTAAAAATTAATTTGGAAAATTGTGTAAATTAAATTGTTGATTTAAACCAAGCCGCCGAACATAGGCTTTACTACATATTCGGAGCGGTTTTTAATAATTATTTATATATTTTGTAAACACTGCAAAAATTGTACTTTCATCACAAAAAAATAAGTAGAACAAAATTACCTCTGGAGCGACAGAAAGTGGGAGAGATGAAATTTCAAAAATCCTGAAATATATATATATATAAAATAAAAAAACATTGTGAATAAAACCTAAGCATACACAAATGGATTAGTGACACGAAGTAACAAACAAAAAATAATGCATTGGTGTTGTAAAACTACAAAAATCTAACAAAGATATAAGAGAGAAAGAGATGGAGAGAATGAGAGAAACTCTACTCATAAATTGGTGTGTTCATAGAAATGAAATGGCTCCTATTTATAGAGTGAACAAGGACACAATCGTAATATGTAAAGTTTACAGGGGCATAATAGTAATTGTCATTCATACCTAATTTCTTACCTAATTTATAATAATAGTTTATAACACTCCCCCTTGAATGACATATTACTCGTCTGCTCAATTGTCTGCCTCGTTAAAACCTTGCTAAGAAAACCCGATAGGATAAAACTTGAGCGAAGAAAAAAGAGTACAGCTGCTCCCCCTGATATTGGTCATCATTAATCATTGAGTCTAATATCCAAAATGACATCAATGATAAGTAGTACAAATCATGTACTGAAATTTGAAGTTCTGAAGTGCTACCTCGTTAAAACCTTGTCAGTAAAACCCAATCAGGCGCCGCCTGATCCGATTTTTTATTTTTATTTTTATTTTTTTTATTATATATTTAAATTGTAAAAAATCTAATTTTTTTATAATAAAATATACTTAATGTCTTAAAGTAATTAAAATAATATTAAAAATATGAAACGCATTATGACGCTTATTCTTCGCATTGACAAGCCTAAACTTGTGATTCTTGATTCTCGACCTCGACGCATCGCAACGCATTATACATTTTAGAACATTGGACAAAACCTGGACGAAGGAAAAACAGTACATCATGATTCTCCCCCTGAAGTGTGCAATCAAGTATTCATGAACCTTTTGAATAATGATATCATCTTTCGTCTGTAATATGTATATATAAAAATCTTCTTGTGTGTAGCTGATATCATAACATTCTTCATAAGATGTCTATAATTTTCTTCAGTTGTTGATATCATTCCAGCACAATTTAAAGAGAGAGCTTGTTGTTGAATTATTACTTGCAGATAGCTGTGAAAATGTCTCAAAAACCTTGATAGGAAAACCCTGTGGGACAAAACCTTAGTGAATGGAAAAATAGTATATTATTCTCATTGATACACCAAAATTGCTACCTCATTAAAAACCTTGCTAGGAAAACCCTGTGGGACAAAACCCCAGCTAAGGGAAAAAGAGTGCAGCGCGTATTTGTTCCCTTCATAGGAATATCATAAGTATATTAATGCAATCTCAAATCATTTCATCAAACATATAATTTGTGATGAGCTTTTATAAATAGTTTACAACTCATTTATAATGTCATAGCTCATTTATGATGTACTGAACATGTTATACCAAGCAATGTTTAGTTAGATGACTGATTGCATTACTCAAATCTAGAATTGATTCACTTCTGGTGAAACTATCAAAATCTAGAATTTACTTCTGATAAATAATTAAATATTCATTTTCAAATTAACTTCTGGTGAATATTCATTTTCGGTGGATAATATAATTTTGCATATTGAAAATCAATTGCATGCCCAAATATTCAAATATAATAATAGTACACTCCAATTTCATTTTCAACATATTATATTATGGGGTCATATGTATCATTTTTCATGTGATTTTATTTTAAGAATCACACTTTATTCTATAATGATACTATTCTGGGCAAATTGAATCTTTCAATGATTTATACATGTACATTTTTGCACTTTATAAACTGCAATTTCTAATTTGCAGGAGTATAATCAATCGTTGAAATAGATATCAATTTCGACATATAATCTATAATCATTTCACTTAAAATCTCAACGTACCGCGATCAACTGGTACATCAAAGAATACTCTAAAAATACCGAGATTAGAATCATACATTTTGATCTCACTCATTGGTATATCAAAGATCTCAAGCTAGTGATTTAGACTATAGTCTATCCACCATATGTCATGACAGTTCTATGAAAAATTTCGCGCGCAACGAGTCGTCTTTTACGACTGTGTAATATTTTTCATTTGTACAGATAATTACTGACTTTACACATTTAAGCATTTGGACTTCAGGTCCTTAAACAATAATCCTTACATTGGGGTTTTTAAATTTGGCCAAAGTATTATAATTCCAAAAACCTCATTTTCATAAAAGGGTTGTGTGTAGTCTATTTATTTATCGATTCCATTTCATGTCAATATAAACATAACATAAAGAGATCTCTTTGTACTTTTATCATCAGGCCTGAATCTCTTATCATTTAACTATATCCCTTTTACTCACTATGAGTATTTAGCCTCAAAGAGACCATCTCAATTATTCAAGAGATATTTGTTTTTGGAATCAATTGTCATTACGCTTCAGGCATAATTACGCTTTAAGATTAATCACGCTTCATGCGTTTTATTGTTTAATTTCCCCATAATATTCAAGAATCTTGTATTATATCAGTCGGCTAAAAATATCTCAACACATGTCATTCATAATTATGGATATAATCACAATCATATATCTAAGTGCGTTTTGTTGGATTGTATATAGATATCGCACTTTTTAGAAATCATAAAGCTTTACAAGCTAATCTTTATTTCATCTTATTGACATGTTTGTATGTAAAATATTACTGCATGAGAAATATTTATATTCAAATTGTTCTCATAGCAAATAACTTGAGGCTTTTAATTTGCTAAACCATTAGCAATAAAATTTTATTATCTCAGCTAATTCGTAAAATCATTAATGACTTTAAGATATATTCATGCTAGCATTTATCACTTTGCTCGTAATATCATTACTTGAGCAAATAATCAGTCATTTTCTTAGTGAGATAATTAATTGCTTTTCAGAACAAGCAGCAATGAGAATTTGTTAACCTGAACAATCTTCTGGTCCTTCAATGAATGCCATTTTACATTCTCAATAAATCTCATTATTGAATTGGAGTCTAACCAATCATTATAAAACTTCTGGTTCAGCAAGATATTTTACTTTCTGGTTCAATACAGTATTCATTTCATCAATACGTATTTTTTGTATAGTACAAATCAGTATAATCAGGTATAATATCCAAGAAAATATCTCATATTCTCAATATTGTCGCCAAATCTTCCCTTATATCAAAAAAGGTAATGACGCATTATCTCATTGTTCCCACATTTTCAATAATTTATTCCATTATTTCTTGATGGAATCGATATCATGCGAAGCGCTCCTTTACGCGTTTAAATAATGCATTTAAATAGATCGTTTGGGAAGAGATTAGATCCATAAAAAAATGGATGTTATATTATCAAATATTCGCAAATATTTTTTTAATCTTCCGGTAAATGTTTTGAAAAAGATTTACCGAGTTCGACTTGAAAAATTGAGGATGCTGATGGATCAAGGTATCACAGAAGATGTATGTTGGTTGATCGAAGCAAAAGTTCGATTAGCTGGTGAATTACCAGATTCATTTTCCAAGCACAAGCCTGACTTAGGTAAGAGTACTTTTGCAAAGAAACGAAGAGCAAAAAGATTAAATAGTTGCTACAAATGTGCTCGATGGACATGTGATACCCGTTGTAAATCAATAGGATATTCATCCATAAATCGAGATGATAAGATAGACTTCATTAAGGGTGGACTGAGTAAGGAGACATTGGATGATATCCGATTGATTCTTGAGACATACCCTAGTGGGTATGTGCAGCGTGAGTTACTATCTTTATGGGCAAAATTCATCAACGATAAAGACCGTTATAATCTCAAAAATATAATAACAAAAGATCATGTTTGCCAGACTGTTATAAACAATGATGTTTTGGCTATTCAGCATTGATACAAGGTAAATCAGTAGATTGTGTGTATATATTTGCACATATATTTATAAAATATTTTCATGTTTCATTTCTCGAGCATTGATAAAGTGTATTGAAAAATCACCGAAATGTAAGCTTTATCAAAAGTAGTGTAATTTAGTCAGAAGTAGGTTTTCACTTTTTCAAAAGACGAGCAGTAAATAGTGAAGTTTTTCAAGTTTAAAAAGCCAATGATTTTCACAGTTTCATACATTCCAAAATATCATTTTCTCATAAGTTTTTCCTTCCTTATACTCTCAAAGATGGAAGGACCAAAACTTCGACAAATCAAAACTATCTGTGTATTTTGTGGATCAAAAGTAGGGAAAGATTTTGGGTATCTAGAAGCAGCAGTGGATTTAGGAAAGAAGTTGGGAGAGAAAGGTATCAATCTAGTATATGGAGGGGGCAGCAGTGGATTGATGGGTTGTGTTTCACAATCCGCTCAAGTAGAGAAAGCAAGAGTGATAGGTGTTATACCTGTTCCTTTAGTTGATATCGCAGGCAAAACACGAGGGCATGAAGTACAAATGTTATCTATCCATGAACGCATAACTTGCATGTTATATGGTTCTGATACATTCATTGCCATGCCTGAAAGTTTTGGTACTTTAGAGGAAATCTTTAATATTACCTCATGGGCTCAATTAGATCTCCATACCAAGCCTATTGGGCTTTTAAATGTTAACAATTTCTTTGATGGTTTGCTAACATTTCTTGATTATGCGGTGGAACAGGGATTCATCTCTCTATTTTCTAGGAGAATCCTTATTTTTGCTCCTACTATCGAGGAACTCCTGGATAAGTTGCAATCTCATATATACCAATACAATATCCAGCAGGATTAAAGATAGATTGGTCGCAAGGATGGGGAATCAAGCAAAAATGGAGTCCGGTTAATGTAAATTTATCCTTGTGAATCTCAAAATATTGTGGGTGGTAGAGTATGGGGTATTCTTACTCTTGAGACACACCTCTAATGTTGATGAGTATTTGAACTTAATCTTGTGAACCTTAAAAGGATTAGGAGTGGAGTACGAAGTATTCTTACTATTGAAACACACAAAAAAGATTAGGGGTGGTAGAGTATAGAGTATTATTACACCTGATACACACCTCTACTTTTGAGGATCATAAATGTTTCCCCCTTTTGTATTTTGTATGTATGACTCGTTTATACTTCTTCAGGAGCAATAATAACAATATCATTTCAGTATGTTTAGATGATAATTTTTACTTCTTCTGGAGTACATAAGTGTTTATGCAAGAACTATGATCAAAACTGTTTATCACAATCATATAATATTTATCTCATAATATTGATGAGATTATTTTCACATTAGTCATATCCGTGCTATCATGTGATATTATCTTATCATACATCAACATTTTTCTTGTTAGATAATTCATTTTTGTCTATCTTTTCAATACAGATAATGGTAACTTTTGGTACCGTTTGATAAGATATTTTTTATCAACATTCACCACTTTTTTGGTAATGATAACTTCTGGTATCATTTGATAAAATATTATCTAACTTTAGTATTGATAACTTCTGGTATCATTTAATGAAGTATCAAATAACAATAATATTGTATATATATTAACAATAATAATACTGGGGTTATACCACCACGTATATATGTTGACAACAACCTCTAATATGTTAGAATTAACCAACAACTGAGGTATTTCTGAAATAATATAAAATATGAATATATGTAAAGTATTCCAAGTATTCAATTGATAAACCGACCATATAGGCGGTGTCAATATAATGAAATAATTACCTTTCATAAGTGAGCGAGTCATATCTTCAAATCCAGTCAAGGTATTCATAATAGTCAAATCCGTTACGATAATGAGTCATATCCAGTCAAGGTATAAATCCAATCTATAATAACTTAATCCATCACGGTATGACAATGATTATATTACTTATACCTTGTTTAAAAATTTTAATTTATCTTGTTGATCACATATTAATCGTTAATTTACAATTAATATACTTTTATGTATTACCAAGGGCAAAATGGTCAATATTTTAATATATTGCTCATATGGATAAATCGAAACCGTCAATAGGTTTAAAATTTAATTTAAAACAAACTTACTTTTGGTCCGAAGTTCAAAATCCCGTCGAAAGTGCTCCAAAAACAGTTTTTAAGAAAACCGCCACGTTCGACCGCCGAAAAATTTCAAAACTGCACAAAACAGAAAAGTAAGAACATAGAAAAATCCAAATCATCAAGACGAACAAACTGTCTTTTGACGTCATCGCCGGATTCTTCTTCACGCGCAGTCACGCGCCACCTCGACGTTCGCGCGTGGGCTTCACGCGCCACCGCGCCGGTGATTCTTCCGTCGACACACGCCGATGCCGGAGGATCGTCCCGTCGCCGTGGTCATGGATCTGGTGTCCGATCATCGTTTGGATATACGATTTGGCGTGAATTTGATTTTGAAAGTTTCTGGTTACACAATTTCTCCAATTTTTCTATAGACTTGGAATTGATTTTCTAATCTATGATGTATAAATGATTTTCTAACACCAAAAACACTAGATTTGGAAAATGAAATGTGAATTAATAATAATCTTGTTTCTGATACAGAGGTTCATCATTTAGATGCAACTGTAAAGCATACTCCCATCTTATTACTCAATTGGTTAGAGACTCGTGCTGATAATGTGTTGTAAAACTACTAAAATCTAACAAAGATATAAGAGAGAAAGAGATGGAGAGAATGAGAGAAACTCTTCTCATAAATTGGTGTGTTCATAGAAATTAAATGGCTCCTATTTATAGGAATGAACAATGACATAATCGTAATATACAAAGTTTACATGGGCATAATAGTAATTGTCATTCATACCTAATTCCTTACCTAATTTATAATAATAGTTTATAACAATTGGCACATTCTCTATAAAGTATCATACATGAAATTAGGCATTAAGGTAACATCACACGAGCATAGCATATTTAAGAACCATATAAAAAAATAATGCATTTTCAACAATTACCTGCCTCTGCAGACACTGGCTTCTCCTGCACATCTCCATTAGCTAATGGAGCACATCCAGGTGATTCTTATTCCTTTACAAATTAATGACCCACATGTAGCCTCAGAAATGTCTGTACTTTTATCATCTTCTTAAATTTGATATGCATATAGAATATAGAAATAAGGAAGCTCCATCACAATACCGAACCTTAACCCTATTCCAGCAAAAAAATTAGAAAAAAAATATATATATATATATATTCTGCATATGGAAATCAAAATTAGAAGAAATGCTACAAATTGAACTTGAACGTCGTATGGGAATAATTTGATGGCATTGAAAACTAACCCGCATCGTCCTTGGTGAAGGATGGAGGATGAGTGATCCTGAATACATTCCCAAAAGGCCCCACTTTCCTATCAGTACTCACATCTCTGAATATGAATTGCAAGCATTTACAACATTTGGAAAGAAGACTTATTCTGATATTTCTCCTTCTGGGAATTTAGATGTTGCTTCAGGTGCAATACCACATTGAATGCATTTTGTTGAAGGTTGTCATTTTCTATTACTTTACAAACAACTCCATAATCCCACCCACTCCCTGTCAAGATTGCAGCTAATAACTATAATGAATAATGAAAATCTTTGAGACCACAACTTGAAAGCAAGTAAACCATGCAGATTGCAATTTATACCATGTGTACCAAAATAAAAGTAGCAGCTATGCAGCTTCTAGAATAAATGCAGAAACGTGACCAGATGTTCCATAGTTAATCATATCATCAACATCTCTTGCATACTTTAATCCATCTAAATCAAAGACTCCTTTGCACTGGTCGGGGTTCTAAGCATGGTGAACTCCAGTCTGCTGTTAACAGGGGACATAAATGGAATTAAATACAAATAGAAACGGATTTAGCTTTTGATGAGAATAAAGTAATAAGCCAAATCTTGGTTTCCAAAAAATAATAGTTTTTCTAGATTATAATTAATATCCAACTTTTCACATATTTCCAGCTACATTTTTACTATATTATCCCCATTTGTTAAAAGTTTTGTGTTTAAAAACATGTTTTTTTATGTTTTCGAGACAAGATGTGTGGTAGAAAAGTGGAGAGAGAAAATATGTGTGATTAAAAAATGGTTTGAGAAATTGTGTTGTTTAAAAACATTTTTTTTTTTGTTTGCCAAACAGAGGCTAAGTTTTTTTCCCCTCCAGAAGCCACCTTATGCAACTCTCAGTGATCTAGTTCTCATACAAAAGTTTTCGTCATCATATACTGAGCATCAAAGACACGAAATTCTTAGCAAGAATCTTTCATTCTTGTAAAGTTAATCAATCCATGAACAATTTAATTATTTCAATGGAATAATAATATCCAATAAGATACTCAATAGTAATAAAAACTAAAGACGCTATTAAAAAAAAAAAATTAACTTAGAATAATTAGAAATTTATATCGAGCCAGTGATAAATTAATTGCAGAGTTATTTGGGACTTTTAAGTGTATTATATACAATTTCCACACTAACTATAAATATTGAAATTGCTTTTTAACCGTCGAATCAGAAAAGGTTGCTAACTTGTACTCCGTTCCGTGTGATATTGCAACCATTTCATCATAGGCTAAATAGAGAACAAATAACCTACACCATTTTAAGGACCTTCTATTGATCAGTGTAAAGTAAATAAATGAGCTGAATCCCTTATGTTTGTTCAAAGATATCAATAACTGCTTTAAAGATGAACATGCCAAAATTTAATGTCTTTCGAGAAACAATATAATGAACAATGTCTAAACATATAAAACTTAGTAACATGAACAAAATAGCAAGAGAAAAGGAAGCACATTTGCACATTTAGTATACACAATTGGATTGCAAATATCGAACTATAATTAGAAATACAAGCATACACACGATTTCAGAATTAACAATCAAAGTAAATAAAAAATTCCAATTAACCAGTTCAATCGAGAATTAGACCTAAAAAAAATTATCATCCGGGTAAAGGTTGTTGCTCACCGAATACAGGAGACACCCAACACCAGATTCATCTTATTACCATGAAGGCCGTGAAGACTGAAGACTTCAATTGAGAAACACGATTTCAGAATTAATAATCAAAGTAAATAAAAGGGGTTTTTAGTTAAATAGGTTTGGTATGTAATAAGTTTAGTAAAATAGATCCCTCAGTTGAAATGTCAAAATTATCCTTAATGAAAAGGACTGTTTAATTTGCAGGGTATATCCCCAAACTTAGTCAGGTTGATTTAATTCAGTGTTTCTGGTTATATTTATATTTTTTAATCTTTTAAGTTCTTCTAAAAATGTTCTATATTGTAATAATTTTTCAAAAATTTTAGGATGATCATTTTTATTTATATATCCTAACATTATTCCTTCTGATACTTCTTCTTCTATATCTTCGTATTCTTCTATAATTTTATGAACCGTATTTATATTTTTTGCTGTTTCAACAGAATTAAATTCTATTCTATTTAGGATTGCATAGTCAATATCTTCGTATATTTCTTTTAGTTTAGTTTGTCCAACAGAATGTATATTTTTAGACTTTTCAACAATAGTCGATAAAAATGAAATTTCTTTATCATTTAAATATAGTTTATATTCACAGTTATTAGATGTTGATGTTTGTAAAGTATTCATAGATTATTGAGTTGGTAAATTATTATACAAAATTTTCTGGTATAATTCCATTCTTTGGTCTAGTAACATACAATAATCTGCAATATATTGTTCGTATTTTTCTAAAAGTTTATTGTATTCTTCAGAAGATATATTTTCATTTTCCATTTGATGTTTAATATCTTCCATTTTATCTCTTAATTTTTCTAAAAGATTATCTAGTCCTTCTATTGTATACCCTGGCATTTAGGTTTAGACTGTATTTGTTACTATTTTATTTTCTAAATCTATTTTAAGTTGTAATATATCAGAACAATCTATAATGTATTGATCATGATTTTCTAAAAGTATATAATATTGTTCAGATGATTCATCCATATCTATTAATTGAGATATAATGTTATCTATTTTTTCCGTTATCCTATCTAACAAATTATCTAATCCTTCAATAGTATATCCAGGCATTATAAATACAAAGATAAATAATTTATAAAATTTCAAGTAATTTTTCAAACTCTATCAATATTTGAGAATTGATAATATCTATATCAGGCATAATATCTATGCTTGGTTCAAATGGTATATTATATTTTGAAATACTTTTCTTTCTCTTTTCTAATTTATCAATTATATCTTGAATATTTTGTACCATTATAGATCTTACAGTACCTCTAGCAAAGTTTTCTATCAAATTTTCTTTAAAACTTTTTAATATCTCTTGTGATGCATATAGTTGCTCTTGGTATCCTATTTTATCAATTTCATTTTCATATTCAATACCTTTTTTACTTTTGATATGCTTTTGAACTTTATATGGACCTCTTTTAGTTCTGGGTTTTTTCATGATATAATTACTATTATTCATGATATTAAGATTTTCAAAAACTGGTAAAGAAAGATTCATCCCTTCCATCACTGTCATAATCTATTACAGGGTCATAATCATTATCACTGCTAAACACATATCCTAAATATAATTCATTATTTATTTCAGTATTATCACTATCAAGCCAAAAATAAATAATTGATTTTGTAATTTCTAATCCTAATATTCTTTTTAATGTTGGAAAGATAACTAACAAACATGGCATATACACATGATATAACTTTTTTATTTCATTATTAGGTCTGGTAAACTGTTCATACATGAATAAAGGTTCAATTATGCTATGGTGTTCATCATTGTAAGGACTGTTTTGATAATTAAATTTAATAATCCTGAATTCTGTCATGTTAAAAAACTCTTCTTCCTCCTAATTCCGTAAAGATAGATATATTAAGAATACTAACCTCTTTTCATGTTCTTAGTACCTTTGTATTTTCCTTCTATTGTTAGTGACCTTCAGGCTTATAGGTTTCTGCTCCACACCCTTCAATGGCTTCCTGCCTTCACGGGTTATTAGCTGAACCTGGTTGCCTTCACTGTATAACGTTTTAGATGGAAAATATTTTAGGACAGAGTGTAGGGAGTTTTCTTAATAATATATCTTCTTCTTGGAAACAGGATTTAGAAGACAAGAATTTAGAAACTCATCATAATTTGATAAGTAGATTGAGATTTTATTGATAATATGAAGATTGAGACAAGATTGATAAGAGAATTTTTCAAAGACAGAAAATTTTTGGCTTTCTCACAAACTGAGTGCTCCAGTGAGTTCTCCCTTTCAACTAGCCCGGAGGCCCTATTTATAATACTACATTGGACACAATTACATCACTGCTTACATCATTGTCTTAACAATTTTACAACTTTTTTCACCTAAGGACACACCTGTCCCTCTATTATTTATTACATCACATGACCCTTACATTATAGGGACACTTATCCTTCTCTTTTTTGGTCTTGGTATGGCCCCTACATTATTCTGCATTGTTGAATTAAAGTAGATCTATTGAATATCTTCCACTTGTCCATCAATTTATTGGCATGTGAAACAGATCCATCAAGTAGCTTCCACCTGTCCATCAATTCCTTTGGCATGTGGGGTAGTTCCTGGCTATGCACGCCTCTTGCAAAGTGGCAAAGCTTCCATGGATTTGATGAGTGTCAAATTTATTGATGTATTCTTGCAGGATTGTTGATTTTTCTTTTCCTCCATTAGTGAGGAGGGTCCATCCATTATACTGGCATATGCACTTGAATTTTTTCTCATACAAATTTTTGGCAATGTTGTAGAGAACTTTGATTCCCAACACTCTTCGGGATTTAAACCATGATCTTGTAATGTTTGGTACTGGCTTGGTATTTTTTCCAACTTCAATTTGAAAATTTCGAGCAACATACCCAATCGTGATAATATGCTCAGCAGGATAATATATCCTTCCATCAATTTCAGGACTGATTGAATAAAATTTTAAATATATGGATCTTCCTTGAGCAAACTTTGAAATTTCTCCTTTTAGTAAATCATCAAATTTTTCGATTTCTTTTAGATCTTTTCCTGGATAGATAAGATCCAAGAATCCATAATCAGCTGGCATTTTTGTCATGACGGGGTCTCCTCCCTGGGTAACGATCAATCGTGGGTATACATGGTCTCCAGACGAAATGTAATAGCAATCACATTCTTGAAGTTCATATATAACTTCAACAGTGGTTTTATATTTGTTTTCTTTTGGTAAAAAAGGGGAATCATCTTCTTCTTCAGGACGAATTCTGACTACCCTTGTATGTTCATCTTTGGCATTGATTGTGATTTTTCGAGGACTGGCTTCATTTATAACAACTTTTTTGGGACTTGGTTCATCTCTTTTAATTATTGGTCCACCACAGCTTCCAGAAGATGTACCTGCTTGTATTTTTGGTATAACCTGTTTGGTATCAGCCTGTTTGGTAATCAACGATTCAAACTGAGATTCAATCTCAATTATGTTATCGCTCAATTCTTTAGTATAATTGTGATGAAATGTTGAGATTTCCATCAATTGCTTGAAACTTCCTTGGAGAGTTTCTGCAAGTTGTTCAATTCCAAGCTTTATATCTTCAGCTTCCTCCATGAGGAAGTTCATTCGCTTTTTGGCATCTATTAGGGATCTTTTGATATTATCCATCTGCAAATTCAATATTCCTGCTTAAAAAGTCCGCAAGATAATTATTAACACCTTTAATATAAACTATATTAAAATTATAAAATGCCAAATAGGCTTGCCATCTATGGAGCCTTCTATATTGAGGTTCTGGTGGTAATTTATTTTTTACTAAACCTGCAACTTGAGAATTATCAGTTTCAACAATGAATTTCTTAGATAACAAAAACAATGAAAACTTCTTTATTCCTCTGATGATTGCTAACAGTTCTTTCTCATGAGTGGTATAATTTATTTCTGCTTGATTAAACGTTCCACTTGAATATCTACAAATTTCATTAAGATCTGTTTTTAATATTGTTGCCCAATACTTATCCGAGGCATCAGTATTAACTATCAGATTATCTTTTTCATCTGGTAATCTTAATTTTGGAAAATTTTTACATTCTTCTTTTAGTGATTTGACAATTTCTGTATGTTCATCACTCCATCCTTTAGTATTTGTTTTCCTGAGTAAAATTTGAATTTTATGTCTCTTTTTTTTATAGATTTTCAATAAATCCTTCTGCATAATTTAAACATCCTAAAAATTTTTGTATTTGTTCTTTTGATTCTAATTTGTTTGGAAAACTTTCTATCTTTTTAGATATATGGGTTTGTAATTTTATCCCTCTTTTATCTATTGATAATCCAAGAAAATCAATTTCTTGTTTTTCTATTATAACTTTATTTTTTGAAAGAACAATTCCTTCTTTTTTGCATTCATTTATAAATTTAATTAAATGGTTTCTATGTTCTTCTCTATTATTAGAACATATTAATATATCATCTACATAGACAATTAAGAATTCATTGAATTTTCTAAATATGTTATCCATTCTTCTTTGATATATTTGTGGTGCATTTTTTAAACCAAATGGCATAACCATCCATTCATACTTACCTTGAGGTGTACTAAATGCTGTATATTGAATACTATCTTCTTCCATTTTTACTTGCCAAAATCCTGATTTGCAATCAAATTTAGAATAATATTGTTTTCCTTTTGCAAGATTTATTAGTACCTCTTTATTGGGTAAAAAGTATCCGTCAAATTTAGTATATTTGTTTAATTCTTTATAATTTATCACCATTCTAGTTTTTCCTCTTTTTTGTTCAGAATGTTTCATGACCATAAATGCTGGACTACTATGGGGTCCATTACTAGGTCTGATTAATTTTTGATTAAGTAATTCTTTTATCTGAGTCTTAAACTTTTGTGTATCTTGTATGGTATACATCATTGGTCTAACTCTTATAATAACATTTTCTGTTAATTCTATTTTAGCTTTTGGAAGATGTGGTTTCCAAAATAATAATGGATTTTCTCCACAAATTTTTTCTAGTTGATCAATGATTTTTTCCATATTTGTTTGTATGTTTGTTTTTAAGGCTTTTTTATACATTATTCTTTTATTTTTTATTTCATTTTGTATAATTGGTTTTTTCTCCCATTTATCACCACGCTGGGTGGCTGAACTCTGTAAGGTCTAAATTCTCGTGGTATTTTTAGTAAATGTGCACAAGGTGTTTGTAACATTACCATGTAATTATTTTGTTTATAATATTGAAATTGTTGTATAAAGTCATTTCCTAGTAATATATCACATTCTAATTTGTTATAATTATATACTTTATTTACAACTATTTGTTTACTTCCAAGTATTATATCAATTTTATCAGCACTATTAATTATATGAGTACTTTCTCCTGTTACTCCTGTAATTTTTATTTTTCCATTAGTATTCCATGATTTTATTAAGAAGCTTTTGAATATTGTTATATCACTTCCCGTGTCAATTAATGCACATGTTGTTATATTTGTTTCAACAATTGTAACTTGTATATAAACGGCTAATGGAAAACTTATTTGGTTATTCATTTATTCAGCCTTTCTACATAGTATAATTTGACCATTATGAGTTATATATAATCCTTCACGTTTTATACTATAATCTTCTAGTCCATCTAGAAAGCTCATACCTAATAATACATGAGGGTTTGCCATACTACTATCTACATGACATGGTACTAAGAGATTTATTCCTCCTATTTTTATTGGTACTTTTACTTCAAGTTCAGTCATATGTATTTGTCCATCAAAATTTATATATCTATATGGATCGGTTCTATGAGATATTAGTCCTTTATTTCTATTTGAAGCTATATGACATTCACTAGCTCCTGTGTCAATTAATATATTTGATCCTTTTATATGTTCTATTCCATTAAAATATTCACCTTCTATTTTCATATTTCCAGCATTTCTATTAAGTTTTATTTCTTTTATATTACTAGTTTCTCCTAATTGTTTTCTATTAGGTAAACTTGCTGATCTCCTAATTAATCTGTCATCTTCAAATGTTATGTTATTATTAGGGTATTCTTCTTCTCGTAACTCAATGATTTCTGGTTTATTTTTTGTTATAGTAAGTTCATAATTTCTTGGAACTAAACTTATTTGTTTATCTGGTTCTACAGCTTTACCAAAATCTTTACATTCTTTATGAATTTCAATATATGGTTTTTTAGAATAAATGTTTCCATAATTAGAATTAGTAAATGTGTATAATGCTATGTATTCTATAGTCATAATTTTATCTCCTGGTTCCATTATGTCATCCTTATGTAATTTGAAATGTAGTCCTAAAACTTCATTAAAGTTTCTATCTTTTAACGATATACAATATTTTGGATAACATGTAAATATTAGCTTCTTATATGCTAGATTTCCTTCCACTGTTCCTAAATGACTATCTTTTAAATTTATAATTCTTCCATCATGTAAACTTACAGTCAAAGGCGAATCTAATCCTTCTCTAAACAGGGATTTAAACATTATTTGGATACCTGCTAAGTAAACATATTGAATCTTTTTACTTTGTTTTCTATTAATCTTTGTTAATAATTCTGCAACTGTATTTTTTGTTAAAAGATTTAATTTGTGTGTTCCTTGAGTGGTTCTAACATCTATTGCTCTTTCAATTTTATGATATTCATTTATTGCTACTTTTTCTCTTTTCCATATTCTGTCTAATATTTCCCATTTTCCTATTTTCAAATCTAAAGATAATTTTTGTATTTTTCTGAACTTATTATTATCAAAAGTTACTTTTAATCCATAACCTTCTATTCCTTCATATTCTTGCTTATCTATGTTCTTATTTGTTTCTATTTCTTTTATTTCTTTATTCTGATTCTGATTCATTGTTTTCTGAATCTGTTTCACTTATATAGACTTCTTGATCATAGTATTTTTCAATATCTGATATTTCACTTAGTTCACTTTCTATCTCTAGATATTCATTTTGTAATATTTTAACTTTCTTTTTGTTACAATCAGTGCTTATATGTCCCATTTCTCCACAATTCCAACATTTGCATTGGCTTTTATCTTTCTTATAAGTTTTATTTTTCTATTTTTTATTTGGATTATATCTTCTTTTGTAATATCTCCTCTTAGGTTTTATATATCTTTTTCTGAAGTTTCTGAATTTTTTAAATTTTCTATTTTTAAATTTTCTTTTATTATTATATTTTCTTCTTTCAGGGTTACATCCCCATTGGGTAGGTTTTTCCATATCTTCACAACATATTCTAGTTAATTTTCCTGATTTCTTTAATAATTGTCTTTGTTGACATATATATGCTAATCTTTCAAATAAGAATTTTATCCTTGATCCTAATGTTCTAGGTGTTCCAGGGTTATCTCTAATAAATTTTTCAAATTCTATTTTAAAGTATATTCCCCATGAACCTGGTAATTTATTGTAATACATATCTCTATATACTTCTTGGTTTTCATTACTATAGAATTGGACATAATAGTATTCTTTAAATTCACAAGTATATTCTTTAATTTTACACATATCACATATTGTTAAATTTATTAATCTTACTCTTGCATTATCTTTTTCTCTTATTGATTCTGCTTCAGAATTACTTATCCAATTTTCTCCTAAAAATTCATCCGCAATATAATCTACTATCTTTTCTATTCCTTTTCTATCTGATTTTATTAGTTCTGTCTGTACATTTCTTCTTATTAATGCTTTTGTATCACTACTTATTCCTTCCCACCAATTTCTAACATGTCCTTCAAAAGATGCTATTAAAAAATTTATCATTCTATCAGTATTTTCCCATGTATCATCTTTATTGTATAAAAAGAATAGTATCATTGAATCTGCCCAAGTTAATAAGGCTTTTTTAGTATCTATTTTACAATCAAGATCCAATTTTGTTCCTCCATGATTAATAGGTTTATCATAATTATTATTTGGTTCAAATCTATCTTTATATTTATTTCCTCTAGGTGGTTGTCTATCTCTGATTCTATCATAATATTGTCGGTGTGGTTTGTTATATAAGGGTGCATAACTTTCATCTGGATCTGGTAATTCTTGTTTAGAAGTTCCTATAGGAGCAGGGTTAGGTGCTCCTCCAGTATTCATTAAAACTTGGTATTCATTAAAGTTTTCTATACTTAACTGGTCAAAATTTTCTATAAGCAAATCTAATTCTTCATTCATTTTTGTTTTGTTCTTCTTCAATTTTTTCTTCAGCTTTTAATTTTCCTAAAGTTTTTTTTATAGATTTTTGTAATTCTAATTCTTCCTCTAATATTTTTGGTAATATATTTCTTCTGAATTCATCATCCATACTTCCTGCTTCTATTATAATTTTTTCTTGTTCGAAATGCTTCTTTCCTATTCTAAGTATTTCTTTTTCTATGAGTTTTTTGTCTATTTTCTTATCTTTGCTTTTATTATTTTCTTTGAATTCTCTAATCTCTAGTTTTAGTATATTTATATCATTTCTTACTTCTTTTAATTCATTTTTTACTTCTTGTACATCATTTATTAATGTTTTTATTAATGTTTTTAAATCTTCAATATATTCACTTATCGACATTTTATACTCTTGGTTTTTGAGTTTTTTGTACCTTAAATAGTCTGTCATACATATCATCTATTTTTATTTCTAACTTTTTGATTCTTTCTTCTATTGATATGATTTTTTCGTTTTCATTCTTTCTTATTTTCTCATTTAATTTATCTATTTTTTCTATAATTATTCCAATTTTATCTTGATTAATTAATTCTCCTGATTTTCTTTGGAATTCTTTTAAGATTTCTTCATCTATATTTTTAACTTCTCCTATCATTTCTTTTAATTCTTTGAATTGTATTGTTAGTTTATTTTGAATGTTTTGTAATTTTTCTTTGATATTCATATCCTGTATATTTAATTGTTGTAATTCTTCAACGGCTAATTTATCTTGTAAATTTATGTTTTTATATGTTTGCCATAAAAAAGCACTTATCCAATTTAATTGCATGTTAAGAAATCCGTCAGATTCTCCCCATGAGCTTAATGGTTGAAACATTGTTGTATTAGCTCCTTTTATTTGGTAAGATCCTACTGGTAGATTAATATTTTCTATTATTTGTTTTTCAAATTTTATTTCTGGAAATTCTGTCATTAAATTTTTCCTTTGATATGCTCGACTTCTAATCTTAATTCTGTATCATATTTTACTTCTTTACATATCATTATATTATATTCACAAAATTCTTCAATTGATCTTAACATAATTTTTCTTTGTTGTGCTCTATAACTTTTATTGTAATATTTTATTTCTCCAGTTATATCATATTTTTTCATATTGATTTTTTCTTTGTTATTTATAATCATAAGTATATTAGGTAATTGTTTTAGAATTATATTAAAGTATTTTCTTTTACTTTCTAATGATTTTAGTCTTAGAAATCCTTTTCTTTTTATATTTCTTTCTTCTATCATTTGGTCTAATAGATTTCCTCTTTGTTCTATTATGGAATCTCATTTTTCATTTGTTTTTATATCTAGATATTTGATTAATAAGGGTTCTCCTCTATGATAATTCATTCCTATAATTTTTGTATAATTCTTCTAGTATATCTTTGTGGATTAAATCTAATATTTCGTTTATGATAAAATCTTCTTTTATTATATCGAAATTTATTAGATCATATATTTCTCTTCTTATATCTTTATCTAAATTTCTTAAAGTATTCAAGATTTCTATTTTATAATTATCGGGTATTGCTAGTGTATGCATAATTATAAATCTTGATGTATATATTATATATTTATTTTTATTTTTTGTCGTATAATATTTATCTTTTAGATCTGCCATATGGCTCTGATACCAAAGTGAGGGTGCTACTATGAGCGAACAAAAATCATTTAAAATTAAACAAAATTTTCTAAGGACTTGAATGAAATCTTTCCATACTTTAATGGTTTGTATTGCAAATTCTATATATAAGGGTATTTTTGTAAGATTAAGGAGTCAAAGTCTATTTTTACAATATTATTGTTTCAAAGTCTATTTTACTAAATATTATAGTTATTGGATCTATTTACAATTATTTCCCTAAATAAAAAATTCCAATTAACCAGTTCAATCGAGAATTAGACCTAAAAAAATTATCATCTGGGTAAAGGTTGTTGCTCACCAAATACAGGAGACACCCAACACCAGATTCATCTTATTACCATGAAGGCCGTGAAGACTGAAGACTTCAATTGAGAAACAACAAAAATGGCACCAATGGAAGTTTCCGCATGGAAAGAATTAAAAGTTCATTCAGAGCCTTCTTTACATCTTCAAGGGCACCAACATCATCAAACTTGATACCAATCTCACCAAGAGGAACTACCGCTAAAACAAAGTTACTCTCATACTCATCCTTGGCAATATTTTGAAACAAGTTTTCATTAGTACAGGCACGAGCTTAAAAATTGGCGACAGAGCATTTGCATCATGATAAGAAAGGGAAAGACCTTCAAATTCCGTGAGGACTTCTTCGATACTGCTTCCCGCTCCTTTAACCTCAAAATTTCAAGTTCAAGGCTACATGTGATGGAGTATAGCAATAAGCATAAATAATAATAAAAAATAAAAACAACTGATATCCAAAAAATTGCGAAAGCTAAAAATCGAAGTGTACCAGTCTGGAAGACAACAGAACGGTAGTGATGGAAGTGTTACTTTTGGTCAATAGAAATAGTAACTAGTGATTTATATATTAGTCCCGATTTGGTATTAATTAAAATGTTAATTTTAATTTAAGTTAAAGTTAATTATCAATCTCAATCACTTATTTTATATGATTAACAACTTTTTAATCATAAAAGTGTTACTTTTGATCCTTAAAAATAGTAATTTTGAAGCGTGATTTATATATAACCCATATTTGATTTTTGATAAAAATTTTATTTTAATCTAAGTCAAAATTAATAATTAATTTCAATCACTTATTTTACGAGATTAACAACTTTTTAATTACAAATTTTTTCAACTTTTATCAAATTTATTAAAAATTTGATTTTAATTTCCTGTCCATACATGGCATAGCATTGAAGTGAAGTGAAAAATACCTTAAATTTGTTACTTTAGGTCCTTACAAATAGTAATCTTCAAGTGAGATTTATGTACAGTGAAATAGAGTGATACTGAGATAATAAAATTAGAGCTTGTTTGCTAATGAAAAAAATTTCATTATAATTTTTAAAATTTAATCTCAATCATTCATTTTTAATCAAATTTATTATTTTTATTTTTCAAACATTTTTTAATAACACTTTCATAAACAAATCACAAAAATCAAAATTTTTTACGTTATCACGCTCTTCTTAATTGATTGATGAAATTCAAAATATAAACAAATAATTCACAATTTTGTGCCGTCGACACTCTCCTCTTCCTCTTGCGTGTGGTAATGGCAGCTGCTGCTTGGCTCTATTCTTCCGCGCTTTCTAACCCTCTCAGCCACACAGGCTCTCTTCTCCGTTCTAACTATCGGCAGCTCCACCGATTTACTTCAACTTCTCCGATAACTTTCTCCTCCGGCAACTATAACCCTCTAGCACCGGTGATTCAAGCCCGGGCTCGGCGAAACTTATCTTCAATGGTCAAAGAAGATGTAGCAGCTTCTCGTAAGGACAAAAGAGTGAATTCATTTTTTTTTTAGTATCGATAGTTAGTTTATCTGCTACTTGTAGAAGCAAGATTGACCATCGGAATTAGTATTTTTTATTAATTTATCGTTTGTTGGTAGCTGATGATTTGCATTTCGAGGGGCAGCTAAAAGTGGTGGAATATCCAGACCCAATATTGAGGGCGAGGAACAAGCGAATTACTACCTTTGATGATAGCTTGAAAAAGCTCGTAAACGAAATGTTTGATGTAATGTATAGGTGATTTATCTGCACTGTAAATTGCACGTCAAGATAATTATTTCCTAGTTCTATTTGATTGTCTATTAGCAAACGTTCCAAAAATTAACATGTCTAACTATCTGTTATTTGTTTTTTCCCTCTTATTGAAGATTTATTTTACTTACAGGATGTAAACAATACTTGTTGGCTTCTCTTTCCACAGAACTGATGGCATTGGGCTCTCTGCACCCCAAGTGGGGATTAATGTGAAACTCATGGTGTTTAATCCAGTTGGTGAACGTGGTGAAGGAGAAGAGATGGTTCTTGTAAATCCTCAGGTTAATAGATATTCAAGAAAACTTGTGCCTTACAACGAGGGTTGCTTGTCCTTTCCTGGGATCTACGCTGATGTTGAGGTATATTAAACGAACAGAATGAATAGATTAAGATAGAATTATAGAGAATATAAGCTCTGCAGTATATTTAGCTCGAAGGAATTATACAATTACGTTACACTGGAAGAGAATTTATAGACTGGAACCTATACATACGCACATATATACAGACCAATAACAGAATGAGCACGCTATGCAAATTGAGAGTATCATACACTACTCATCTGGTTTTCTTCCCTGAATTCAGGGAAAACCTAGCTGATGTAACCATTTCTTGTTGCACTGAATTATCACGTGAAGATGCTGACAGAATAGTCCTTTTGCAGCTGATAAGAGATGTCGCATTGTGAAGTAGCGCTTTTCCTTTTATGTTTTCTTGCAACTATTGTGTAGTTTAAGTTCATCCTCCAACTTCCGTTTTGTAGCATTAGATCCCTGTCTTCTTTCTCCCCCCCCCTTCAAGGTGGAGAGTACTGATCTAACACCCACCTTGTCTCTCATGAATAAGAACCTTGTTATAGGTAAAGGTTTTTGTAAAGAAATCTGTAACCTGATCAATAGAGTTTATATATTCGTTCTTTAGCTCCTGGTTTGCACCGTTATCACAAACAAAATGAATGTCTAACTCGATGTGCTTGGTTCTTGCATGAAATACTAGATTTTCAGCCAGAGCTTTTGCACCTAGATTATCAAACTAAACTGTAGGAGTAACATTTCCACAATTTTTCAGTTCACTAAGTAGCGCCTGTGTCCAGCTTAACTCTGTAGTAACTTGTGCCAAAGAGCTGTATTCTGCCTCAGTGCTAGAACGTACAACCACGTTTTGCTTTTTAGCACTCCATGAAATCAAGTTTCCTCCAAAGTACAAGCAATATCCAGCTATCGAGCGTCTGTCATCTGGGCATAATGCCCAATCAGCGTCGCAAAATGCTGTTATCCTTAGATTACCAGTTTTCTGTATATTGAGACCATAGTTGGCTGTTCCTTTGATGTATTTGAAGACTCTCCTTACCATGTTCCAGTGTATATCCGTAGGCTGCTGTGAGAATTGACTGAGTCTGTTGATTGCAAAGCGCAAGTCAGGTCTTGTAGGCATTGTAAGGCTCATACTATACTTCTGTATAGACTAGGATTATTTAGTTCCTTTCCTTCAATCTTCGATACAAGTTTTCCTAAAACCATAGGTATGGAGACAGGATTTACATTGCTGAAGCCAAACCTTTTAAGAATATCAGTAGCATATTTACTTTGTGTGATCTGAATCCCTGCTTCATCTCTCCTGACTTCAATGCCAAGAAGTTTCTTCAAACTTCCCATATCTTTGAGTTTAAACTTCTCATTCAGTCTGTTAATAAAAGCTTGAAGTGGTATGAATCACTGCCTGTTGGTATAATGTCATCTACATAGAATTATAGAGAATATAAGCTCTGCAGTATATTTAGCTCGAAGGAATTATACAATTACGTTACACTGGAAGAGAATTTATAGACTGGAACCTATACATACACACATATATACAAACCAATAACAGAATGAGCACGCTATACAAATTGAGAGTATCAAACACTACTCATCTGATTTTCATCCCTGAATTCAAGGAAAACCTGGCCGATGTAACCATTTCTTGTTGCACTGAATTATTACTTGAAGATGCTGACAGAATAGTCCTTTTGCAGCTAATAGGAGATGTCGCATTGTGAAGTAGCACTTTTCCTTTTACGTTTTCTTGCAACTATTGTGTAGTTTATGTTCATCCTCCAAGTTCTGTTTTGAAGCATTAGATTCCTTTATTCTTTCTGATTATGGTTAAAAGTACTTTCCTTAATTATTATGATTGATTATATAGATTGTGTTTTAAAATATCTTCATGCTTGACCTCAATCTCGTTTTGGATTGGATTTGTGATGATTGCCAAGTTGTTTGTTTTATTCGGATGAAATGTACCATGTTTTCCTTGTAAACATGCACTCATTCCTTTATCTACATTGAAATAATTATATATTATGCTTATTGAGGTACAAAGAAGAATTTTAAGATTGAGTATGGATTACAGTCCATTTTCATAATTCTAAATGAGATAATATTTTGGCTTATTGTTTGATTTGCAAGACTGGAAAAAGTCGTGGGGATTGTCATTTTCAACATACGTTGCATTCACTTGCTAAGCTATTCCTTGCTTATGGTAGAATTTAGTGAAGTACAAAAGTGGTCACTTAACTCTCTTCCCTTCTATATGGAATTTCTGCTTGGAAATCAGTATCCCAATACAGATTTGTTCTGCCATCCTCATTTTTTTAGCTGTTGTGCAACCTTATGAAATGTCGTGACATGATATGAAGTGTTATAAACCGAAGAATGTGGTTTAGTTGTGAAAAACGTGGTCTAGTTAGTTACGAAGATATGCTTTATAATTATGTGTCTATGTAATTAATTTGATTAGCTTATTTGTTGATTATAACAGCTAGACTAGACAGGTGTTCCAATTGATTAGATACAGGTTAAAGGTTTGTTAGAAATAATGTTAGATACATTTTGTATAACTAATGTTATTTACATACATAATGGAATCGGTGGCTCAGCATTATTTTTTTATCCTTTAGAATATTAATTTTCTTCTCCGGTATATCATCAAACATGGATAAGAACAATTTTGCACTGTTGTTGGAGAAGAAACATGGAAGAATCAGTTTTGGAACCTTGAAAACCCCACTTAAGTACTCAATTGCTAAGTTTGTAATACCACGCCCTCGGAGACTGCTTTAAGCCATAGATAGCCTTCAGTAGTTTGCGGAAACACCACTAAACCCAGGGGTGTCTCTTGCAAAGAAGAATTCGTAGAGATTTTCCCAGAACCCCAGTCCAGCCTACCTGACTGATATAATGACGAATTAACTCTCCGTCCTTATTAGTAGTAGGGGAATAGTGACCCTATTTGTATGCGCATTCACACGACAGGCACGTTCCAAGCGGGGCGTCATTTTTAGTTTTTTCATTTTCTTTTTTCCTTTATTATCGTTTACACCAATATATTTAAATGGAAACAGAAAGAAGAAAAATATATCCTCGATGCCTAGCTTGTTCCTTAATTTTATAGTTCTATAAAGTCCAAGACATCTGGATGCCATTATACCTTGGCGGGTTGCCATTTTACCCTGGCGGGGCGTAATCAAAAGGCTTGGTCAAGAATCCTTGTTTTCTAGTCAGGCATCACTACAGCACAGGAAGTGGGCGGGCTATCTCACTGAGGCTAGAATAGATTAGAGCACGGTCCTCAACACGCATCTAAGGCCACGCTCTAAGCCCATTTTCCCACTTGTGATAGGTCTAGGTACAAGGAAGGAAAATAAATGGGAATAAGACGCATTCTAATCGACCCAAGAACGCACCGTGTGATAGAATGCTTTCATGCCCGGAATGACTTCCCGAAGTAAAGGACTTAGCGCTTGAAACTCCTAGCTCAACTAGCACTTCGCACCTTGCTTGACTGTCTTTTCACGCTTATACTAGGAGTCAAAGAATGAATTCTTTACTCAACTATTGCATAAGAGAGAGCTCTTTCTTTAGTATGAGATAATTTTTTAGAAAAAGTTACAAAGCTCTCCAAAAAATATCCCATAAATAATAAATAAAGGTAGGTCGAAATTGGTGAAAATGTAAAGCACGGAATAAGGGCAATTCAATTTGAATTCAAACTTAGGGTGCCGAAGGCCCCTTCAGCAGAGAGATTTTGAACCCCCTGACGAGGTCGTCTTCAAAAATCTGCCAACAGTGAGAATAAAAGAGACAATATTTCCCCTTTTCTATTGTACAGATGCCTATTCATTCCTCAAAAGTTTACACTTACTTCATTCTAGGACCGATTGGGAGGCTGGGTTCCCATCTACTGAACTCAGTAAGGGCTTCTTTTGCCAATTCCACTCGCCAAAGTTTGCCTCTTGGATAGAATTCCCTTTCGTCACGAGTGAGCTTTCGAGCTGATCAGTCAGCTACCAGCCACCCAACCAATCCTGTTGATCCTGACCTACAGAAAGGGGTGAATGGATCTGTGATTTCCAAAGCTCGTTATTCTTCGACTCCAACGTCATCTAGTTTAGATCAGAGCTATGTCTCGACTCGAATCGAATAGAGAGGGATGTGTGGTGCTCACAAATCCAGGAGGTTGTTTCATGATATCCCCTAGAAACAAGCTGTGCCTTATACTTCTCAATATTGCCATCAGGCTTAAAATTCTTCTACACCCATTTACACCCAATGAGCTAGTGAGTAGCAGAAAGGTGAACCAGAAGTGTGAATCTGCATTGAGCCTGATATTCAGAATGCATAGCTTGTTGCCACTGAGGGGAAGAGGCGGTTTGCTTTATTAGCATTTGCAACCAGTGTTTTTACATGTGTGTTCGGTAAAATGGTTTTTAAACCATTTATAATCACTCCAATTTTCAACCCTACATCTATCTTGAGATTCGCAAAAAAAACCGGTTTTTTTAGCCTCCGAACAGTTCATACAAGATCAAATAAGGGGAATAATCTCTGAACTTCCTGATTTAGAGAAAAAAAACTGGATTTGGGATGAGGGCTGGTTTTTGCTCTGTTTTTGGTTCCTCATAAGGTAGAGCACATATTTCTTGGTTATTAGTTGGTTGGAAATCGATGGTGTAAGCATGGGGCATCTAGCATCTTAAAGTGGTTATGGTGTTAAGAGGTAGTTTATATGGCATTATCATTCGCAGACTAAATATCTCAATTTTCTGATTAATAAACCCTTTAGCTATTTTTACCATTCAACCTTCTAAAACTCTTTTCACCATGTAGTCTGGTCTTCGATTTATATAAGCTGCCTTTCATTCTTGTGCTGCAGAGACCAGATTCATTGAAGATTGATGCACAGGACATTGCTGGTGTAAAGTTTACTGTTGACTTGTCAGGACTTCCTGCACGAGTATTCCAGCATGAATATGATCATCTGCAGGTTTTATATTCAGGATCTTCTAATTCTTTTCCATTTCTAGCTCAGGATGAAATATAGCCTGAAAGTTTCACTTTAAAGATTTTACAGTTGATGTTTGGTTATGTTTCTTTTCACTAAACAGTTTTTACATCGATTTAGCTTCAATAATTTATTGTAAATTAATTACTGAACTAAAAATGCAGGGCATTTTATTCTTTGATAGAATGAGTGATGAAGTCCTTGACAGCATCCGTGAAGATTTACAGGTAAGACTTTAAGTGTTGCTTAGACTTGTATTGATCTTTATTTCTCTCGATTATCTTCTTGCCATGGACGTTAATATTGTCATTAGAAATCTTATTAACTTAAAAACTATAAATTGCTTAATCACTTAGCCCCGTTTGGTTTTGCTAAAAAAAAAAATCTCAGTAAATTTTAATAAAAGTTGTGGATTCCATAAAATGGGTTAAAATTAATTATTTACTTTTAATAATATTGGCAGGCCATGGAGAAGAGATATGAAGAGAAGACTGGGTTCCCAAGCCCTGAAAGAATAGATGCGCGCCGGAGGAGGAAAGCAGCTGTTGGGTTTGGAAAGTCTTGATACTGAAAAAAAAGTTCTCAATCACACTTGGAACTTTATAGTTTTTTTTTTTTTCCATTTTATGTGATTAATTATAATTATCAAATTTTACGTGCTTAATCGTAATTATTTTTAGTCAATAGTCAGCGCGAAGGTCCTAACCCATTTTTTTTTTTTAAATGAAAATACGTTGCTTGAATAAGTATATGACAAGCTTAATCAGTGACTTATCCAAACTCGAGAGTATGAAATTCATTATACTTGTTCTTAGCCCTTTAGGAGCCGTCAATATCATGATCACATTTGAGTGTTGCTCATATCCGTGTACCATTGTCCGGTTTGAAGATTCGAGCGGACGATAATTCGGTCATTGTGAACGTATGAATGATAAATCCCCCAGAAGGAATGGAGATTTGGCTTTAATGTAAAATATTTAAGGTAAAATATCATGTACAGTAATACACCAATTCCCATTTATGCCATCCTTTCAATTCCTGTTTTAACCCTATTCTTCACACGTACCAAGAAGTCAATATAAATTAAAGATGACTTGTCTTTACTCGACAGAATTCACTTCACATCCTTGTACTTTTCTGCATGTCCAGACTTGAGAGTATGAAATTCATAATACTTGCTCTTTTTTTTTTTTTTTTTGCCTATACAGACTCGAGGGTATAAAAATAGAGTAATTCTAGAGAAACGTTCATTTTGAATTTTAAAATAATATTGTGATATGTCACATTTTTATTGGATACTGATAGAATTATTAATAGAAATATGCTCTACTTAGTCTCACATTTCCCAGTTTCGCACACATACTTGTGCACGTGTGAATAATTCACCTTCAAGGCTTCGACTCACAGAAATTAATTTAAATGCTCTCCTCTCAAATTAAAATCAAACAAATATACTTTTAGAAAAAATAGATTTTAATTTTATCTATGGCCACTGAAATTTGTTTAAAAAAAAAAATCAAAAAGTAATTGAACTAATTTTCTTAATCTAATTAGTCGTTGAAGTTTATAACGATTTCATAAATGATAATTCGATTTGGCATAAGAGTATCGTGACAATGTAATTGTCATTGTTCAGTGTTAGTGTAATGACCTGAAAATTATGACATGCTTAATTGTCCATTATGATGTAATAAAAGTGCTTTAGAATTTATTTAATTGTTTTGGAAGTTAAAGAAATAAAAACGGAGTTTTTAATTAAATGAAAAGTTACGAAAAACATATTTAAATGCCTTTCTTTAGAAGATTCTTTTGACCACTTCCGACCTTCGATAAATGCAACATTCATATGTACGGATAAGAGCTCGAAGTGAACTTCGTGAAAGTGAAATCCATTCTTCATTCCGACTAATGTACAGTTCGTGGCGAATTTTCAAAGTTGGCACTGCAACCCGTACGACCCGGAAAGGCAGTTTCAAAGGGCTAACTTTGAGACGGCATAACTTTCACCTCAATTAACCAAATCTTGTGAAACAAATTCCATATGAAAGTACTCTATGAGTGCTTTGAAATGAGACAAAGAACACCCAATTTGGAGTTCATTTGATACCTCGAATCTGACCTCAAACATGGCTCCCTGAAAATGTAAAATCTGGAAAACTGTGGAAGAATGGAGCATGAGCTGGACATTAATCCTCCATATCCGGTTTTAGCTCATATGAGTCATCTTCTTCCTCCTTAGGACATGTCCAGCTGCATGAAAGTGGAGTGCCACCTCCAGCTTGGCCATTAAAATATGTTTTCTTAACCTTGAAGGAAGGCTTCAATCCTCTACATCCAAGTTCCAGCCTTCCATTCATGCATCCTTCTTCTTCTATAAATAGGGAGGAGTTTGAATGAAGAAATATACCAGAAATCAGATCCAAAACGTCGCTGAATCATCTTGCTCTCTTTCAAACCCTCAGTATTGATTTCATGCCAAAATCACGTTTCAATCCGTTATAATTCATCATTTCTATTGGCAAACATGTTTTCTCAGAGCCATTTATCAAAACAAGTGATTTTGGATCAAAGAAATCAAGAAAACTGACTTTCAGATTCTGGAAATACGTTTATTGTCTAAACCTACTTGTTTGGTGTCGACACCATGTTCATCTGGGTTTAAAACGATGATTCTGACACTTTTGTGTTGACACCAAATCAGGTGGTGTCGACACCAAACGGACTGCCCGGCGACATAACTTCATTCAGCCATAACTTTTGGTCTACAACTCCGATTTATAATCCGTAAAGTGCGTTGGACTCTAAATTTGATGCTCTTTCCAATGATATATTATGCCACTCAAGGAGACTTATGTGTTAGGAGTTATATTCTTGTTCCTCCACCTACTCCATGCCGAGGAAGGCTTCTATTCCAAGAGAAATTATTCTAGGAGCTGTTATGGATATATTCATCCAATTAACAATGAGTGGGATACGCTATTTGGATTATTTGAATAATATGTAAATTAGATATGACTTATTATATGTGATTTGAATATGATTACTTGAATCATTGGATTAACGAACTGAATAGTTGATATGCCTTATTATGTGGTATGATGTGATAACATGATATGTTGAAATTACATTCGTTCATGTTTTGGAAATGCAATGGTATTGGATTGATGATGTTTTGGAAATGCAATGGTATTTGATAGATGAAAGAAAGTTTATGCATAAAGAAGAGTTTTGTGCATTTGGATTATAGATTTGAAATCTAGCCCCCTCGATAATCAAATGTTTATTGTTGGATATCGATGTGTGTCGTGAGGACCTTGCGACTCCAAGGCTTCGACGAACGACATAGAGATCTAGTAACCCTATTAGAGTCGAATAGGGGAAAAGATGACAGGGATGTGGAAGCTCTAAGAGATATGGGATCCCGAGTAACATGTTTATGATAATGGCCATTTATCGATACCCAGGTTGTGTATATATTAAGCGCTTTGGGGTAGAGGAGATAATCTATAATCGGGCCCTGAAAACATGAGTTTTGAAAAGAACATGCATATGCATCAATGACTTGTAATGTTGAATTATGTTTCAATGTGCAATAACACATGTGCACCAATGCTTATTCACTGGGCAAGTGTATGCTCACCCCACGCCATCTAACCTTTTCAGGTAACTGTTGATATAAAAATGATTGACGGGGATCTTCAGATAGCTTGACAGAGAGTGCTGCGTTAGGTGACGACCTGTGAGTTGTGAACTTGCCACTGAATAAGAACTTTTGTGTTTGAATTGTCACTCTTTTGTTAAACTCATTATTTAATATTTTAAAAATCAATATCATTTCTTCTTAAATAAATGAATTTTATTTTAATTGAAAAAGTTCATTATAATTTTGAAAAATGGTCGAAAAATTTTGGGATTTTACAAGTTTGGTATCAGAGTATCATTATTATATTTAAAAAGTTGCTTGAAATCTCGGGGCTTTACCGTTAGACAATGTTTTAAAATGCGTAATGCGTTGCGATGTGTCGAGAATCAAGAATCACAAGTTTAGGCGTGTCAATGCGAAGAATAAGCGTCATAATGCGTTTCGTATTTTTAATATTATTTTAAGACATTAAATACATTTTTATATAAAAATAGATTTTTTATCCTTAAAAAAAGGGGATTAGGCGGCGCCTAGGCAATCAAAAAAAAAACGTTGATCGCATTTTTACGCGCATACCACTTATTCGACACGTTTTGGCCACGCATCGCTTCTAGACGACGCATTTTCGCACATTTAGAACACTGGTGTTAGAGTTGATTGACAAATGTTATTTTGTGTGTCACACGAGACATTATAGTGTTTCATCTTAAAATTGTGTGTGTGCCAAAAACGATGCTTGGATTTATGTTGTGTGAAACTTACGTCGAGTATAATTCTACACTAAGGTTTAGGTCATTTCGAACAATTTTTTTGTATGTTTTTACCAAATAACCCCTGATATTAGGGGTGAGGACAATCTGATTCCTAGGAGAACTTTATCGAATCATGAACTATTGAATATCTTGTAAATATAATTATTGTTGTTATAAAACTATCAAAATCTAAACAAGAATTAGAGATGAAGAGATGGAGAGAATAAAGAGGAGAATTCTCATTCCATTAGGTGTGTGAAATACAACAATGAATGTCTCTATTTATAGGAAGATAAAGTCATTCACAATAATTCTTTACAATATTAATTAGGTGGGAGTTAGGTAAGAAATTAGGTAGAGATCTACAAAGGAATTTCTTAATAATTTCTAATAATTTATAACACTCCCCCTTGAATGACTTATTGCTCAATTGTCTTCCTCGTTAAAACCTTGCTAAGAAAACCCAGTGGGATAAAACTTGAGCAAAGGAAAAAAGAGTACAGCTGCTCCCCCTGATGTTGGCCATCATTAATCATTGAGTCTAATATCCAAAATGACATCAATGATAAGTAGTACAAATCATGTACTGAAATCTGAAGTGCTTCGCTGCTTCAGTGTTTTAGTGCTTTAGTGCTGCCTCGTTAAAACCTTGTCAGTAAAACCCAATGGGACAAAATCTGAACGAAGGAAAAAGAGTACAGCCGCTGCCTCGTTAAAACCTTGTCAGGAAAACCCTGTGGGACAAAACCTGGACGAAGGAAAAAGAGTACAGCATGACAGCATGATTCTCCCCCTGAAGTGTGCAATCAAGTATTCATGAACCTTTTGAATAATGATATCATCTTTCTTCTGGAATATATATGAAAATCTTCCTGTGTGTAGCCGATATCATAACATTCTTCATAAGATGTGTATGATTTTCTTCATTTGTTGATATCATTCCAGTATAACAATGTGTTGCTGAATTATAGCTTGTTGATAGCTATGATGATGCCTCAAAAACCTTGCTAGGAAAACCCTGTGGGACAAAACCTCAGCGAAGGGAAAAAGAGTGCAGTATTCTCATTAATTTTCATCAATACGCCTCAACTGTTGCCTCATTAAAAACCTTGCTAGGAAAACCCTGTGGGACAAAACCTCAGCTAAGGGAAAAAGAGTGCAACGCGTATTTATTCCTTTTCATGGAATATCACAAGTATATTGATGCAATCACGAATCTTTTCATCGTATAATTTATGATGAGCTTTATATAAATCGTTCATAGCTCATGATGTCATAACATGCTATATTAAGCAATGTTGTACTAATTTATTGATTGCATCTTTCACTTCTGGTGAATAATCAAATATTGCATCTTTCACTTCGGTGAATAATCAAATATTGCATTTTTTCACTTCTGGTGAATAATCAAATTTAGAATTCACTTTTGATGAATAATCAAATCTAGAATTCACTTCTGGTGAATAATAAAATCTAGAATTCACTTCTGGTGAATAATTAAATATATTCATTTTCATATTCACTTCTAGTGAATAATCAATTTCCCAGATGTCATAAATGTTACACTCCAATTTTACTTTCAACATATTATATCATGGAGTCATTTGTATCATTCTATAGTGATACTAATCTGGGCATATTGAATATTTCAATGATTTATACATGTATGTTCTTGCACTTTATAAACTGCAATTTCTAATTTGCAGGAGCATAATCAATCATTGAAATAGATATCAATTTCGACATATAATCTACAATCATTTTACTTGAAATCCCAACGTACCCCGATCAACTGGTACATCAAAGAATACTCTCAAAGTACCGAGATGAGAATCATACATTTTGATCTCACTCATTGGTATATCAAAGAGCTCAAGCTAGTGATTTAGACTATAGTCTATCCACCATATGTCATGCCAGTTCTATGAAAAATCTTGCGCGCAACGAGTCGTCTTTTACGACTGTGAAATATTTTTCATTTGTACATATAATTACTGGCTTTACACATTTAAGCATTTGGACTTCAGGTCCTTGAACAATAATCCCTACATTAGGGTTTCATACTTGGCCAAAGAATTATAATTTCATCAATCTTATTTCATAAGAGGGTATGCAGTCGACTTATTTATCGATTCCATCTCAATATAACATAGAGAGATCTCTTTATATGTTCTATCATCAGATACCTGAGTCTCTTACATTTAATTATGTCCCTTTTACTCACCATGAGTATTTAGTTTCAAAGGGATCATCTCAATCATTCAAGAGATATTTATTTTTTTGGAATCGATAGTCATTATGCTTCAGGCATAATTACGCTTCAGGCGTGTTTTCCCCAAATATTATATTATATCAATTGGCTAAAATGCCGCACATGTCGTCCCTTTTAAGGATGTAATTTCAACCATATATCTCAGTGCGCTTTGGTGGATTGTATACATATCACACTTTTACAAATCATAAAGCTTCTCGAGCTAATCCCGTTTATTATAGAACTTCTGGTTCAATACGGTTTTATTTCATTTTGATGTATGAATATTTGATTCAATACAATATTGCTAAACTTCTGGTTCAATACAATGTATATTTCATTTATGAGCTTCTGGCTCATACTATATACATATTTCACTTGTACATATGAACTTCTGGTTCAATACAATGTATATTTTATTTATGAGCTTCTGGTTCATACTATATACGTATTTCACTTGTACGTATGAACTTCTGGTTCAGCAAGATATTTCACTTATACATATGTATGAACTTCTGGTTCAATACAACATTTATTTCATCAGTTCGTATTTCTGTACAGTTTAAATCAGTATACCTTTATTACTTTTAGTATACCGAAAAATCAGGTACAATATCCAAGGAAATATCTCATAATCTCAATCTTGTCGCCAAATCTTCCCTTATATCGAAAAAGGTAATGATACATTATCTCACCTTTTCAATAATTTATTCCATTATTTCTTGATGGAATCCATATCACTGACACGCGGAGCCACCGCTCTTTTACGCGTTGAATAATGATTTTAAATAGATGACTTGGGAAGAAGGCTAGATCCATCAAAAATGGATATCATACTTTCAAATATTCGCAAATATTATTCCAATCTTCCAGTAAATGATTTGAGAAAAATTTATCGAATTAGGCTCGAAAGATTGAGGTTGCTGATGGATCATGGCATGCCAGAAGATGTTCGCTGGTTGATCGAAGCAAAAGTTCGATTAGCTGGTGAATTACCAGATTCATTTTCTAAGCACAAGCCTGGCTTAGGTAAGAGTACTTTTGCAAAGAAGCGAAGAGCAAAAAGATTAAATAGTTGCTACAAATGTGCTCGATGGACATGTGATACCCGTTGTAAATCAATAGGATATTCATCCATAAATCGAGATGATAAGATAGACTTCATTAAGGGTGGACTGAGTAAGGAGTCATTGGATGATATTCGATTGACTCTTGAGACGCACCCTAGTGGGTATGTGCAGCGTGAGCTACTATCTTTATGGGCTAAATTCATCAGCGATAAAGAGAGATATAGTCTCAAAAATATAATAGCAAAAGATCCTGTTTGCCAGGCTGTTATAAACAATGATGTTTTGGCTATGCAGCATTAATACAAGGTAAATCATTTGATATATATGCACATATAAAATATTTTTCTGTTTCCTTTCACGGGTTTTGATAAAGGCTAGTTAAAAATATTAAATCACCGAAAGGTGAGTAGGGTGATTTTGTCAAAAGTAAATCTTCACTTTTTCGAAAAACGAGCAGTAAATAGTGAAGTTTTTCGGTTTTAAATAGCCAAACATTTTTCATAGTTCATGCATCCCAAAATAACATTTTCTCGTAAGTTTTTTCCTTCTTTACTTTCAAAAATGGAAGGACCAAAACTTCGACAGATCAAAACTATCTGTGTATTTTGTGGATCAAAAGTAGGGAAAGGTTTTGGGTATCTAGAAGCTGCTGTGGATCTTGGAAAGAAATTGGGAGAGAAAGGTATCACTCTCGTGTATGGAGGAGGTAGCAGTGGATTGATGGGTTGTGTTTCACAATCCGCTCTAGTAGAGAAAGCAAGAGTGATAGGTGTTATACCTACTCCTTTAGCTGATATTGCAGGCAAAACACGAGGGCATGAAGTACAAACCTTATCTATCCATGAACGCATAACTTGCATGTTATATGGTTCTGATGCCTTCATAGCCCTACCTGGAGGTTTTGGTACTTTAGAAGAAATCTTTAATATTACTTCATGGGCTCAACTAGATCTCCATACTAAGCCTATAGGGCTTTTAAATGTAAACAATTTCTTTGATGGTTTGCTAACATTTCTTGATTATGCTGTGGAACAGGGATTCATATCTCCATTTTCTAGGAGAATCCTTATTTCTGCTCCTACTATCGAGGAACTGCTGGATAAATTGCAATCATATATTCCAATACAAGATCCAGCAGGAGTAAAGATAGATTGGTCGCAAGGAAGGGGAATCAAGCGAAAATGGAGTCCGGTTAATGTAAATTTATCTTTGTGAACTCTAGAATAGGTGGTGGTAGAGTACGGAGTATTCTCACTCTTGAGACACACCATAAATTTCTAGGATTTTATCAGTGTTTTAATCTTGTGTACCTCAAAGATTTAAGGTGGTAGAGTATGGAGTATTTCTTACTCTTGAGACACACCTTTTTCTTTATTTCCTCAAAATGTCAGAGGTGGTAGGATACGGCTACTCCCGAAACACATCTCTTATTTTGAGGATTATAAATGTTTTTCCTCTTTTTCGTTTTGCATGTATGACTCGTTTTATGCTTATTCAGGAGCAATAATAATATCATTTCAGTATATTTAGATGATAATTTTTTACTTCTTCTGGAGTAAATATGTACTTCTTCTGGAATACATAAGTACTCGTGCAAGAACTTTTCCAGACACTTATCATCTAATATTCATCTCATAATACTGATGAGATTATTTTCACATTAGCTATGTCCGTGCTATCATGTGATATTATTTTATCATACATCAACATTCTCTTGTTGAATAATTTTCATCCACCCATTCAAATTCAGATATTGGTAACTTCTGGTACCATTGGATAAAATATTTTTATCAACATTTACCAACTTTTTGGTAGTGATAACTTCTGGTATCATTTGATGAAATATTATCTATCTTTAGTAGTGATAACTTCTGGTATCATTTAATGAAGTATTAAATAACAATATTTTATTAACAATAATAATACTAGGGTTATACCACCAAGTATATATTAACAATAATATTGTATATATATTAACAATAATAATACTGGGGTTATACCACCAAGTATATATTAACAATAATATTGTATATATATTAACAATAATAATACTGGGGTTATACCACCAAGTATATATTAAAAATAATATTGTATATATATATTAACAATAATGATACTGGGGTTATACCACCACGTATATATGTTGACAACAATCCTCTAATATGTTAGAATTAACCAACAATTGAGGTGTTTATATGTATTCAATTGATAAACCGACCATATAGGCGGTGTCAACATAATAAAATAATTAAACCGACCATATAGGCGATGTCAACATAATGAAATAATTAAACCGACCATATAGGCGGTATCAACATAATGAAATAATTAAACCGACCATATAGGTGATGTCAACATAATGAAATAATTAAACCGACCATATAGGCGGTATCAACATAATGAAATAATTAAACCGACCATATAGGCGGTATCAACGTAATGAAATAATTACCTTTCATGAGTGAGTGAATCATATCTTTCAGTCAAGGTATTCATAATAGTCCAATCCGTTACGGTGCGTGAATTTGCTTTGAAAGTTTCGGGTTACACAATTTCTCCAATTTTTTCTATGGACTTGGAATTGATTTTCTAATCTATGATGTATAAATAATTTTCTAATACCAAAAACACTAGATTTGAAATATGAAACGTTGATTAATAATAATCTGGTTTCTGATACAGAAGTTCATCATTTAGATGCAACTGTAGAGCATACTCCCGTCGTATTACTCAATTGGCTAGAGACTCGTGCTGATAACGTGTTATAAAACTATCAAAATCTAAACAAGAATTAGAGATGAAGAGATGGAGAGAATAAAGAGGAGAATTCTCATTCCATTAGGTGTGTGAAATACAACAATGAATGCCTCTATTTATAGGAAGATAAAGTCATTCACAATAATTCTTTACAATATTAATTAGGTGGGAGTTAGGTAAGAAATTAGGTAGAGATCTACAAAGGAATTTCTTAATAATTTCTAATAATTTATAACAATTGTTTCCAATTGTAACAGTTGAAGCAAACGTCATCTTCTTATCATTATTAAACCTTCCAACGTTCTTATGTTCTAATAACTATTTTTAGTCTCTCAATACGAAAAACCTAACAAATGATATATTCGGTCTTTCAAAATAATAAAAATAATTCAAATTTAAAAATACAAATAACAAGTTTTCTAATAAAACTAGTTCATCAATGTATAAAAATGAGGAAAAAGTAAATAATAATAACAATAAAATTAGGCAATTTTCTTTTATAAAATAAGTAGGTTTGATTATCAAGTATATCAAGTAAAATTAGGCAATTCGATTCTTCATTCGTAGGTCTAGAATCGATAATCGAATCAAATATTTATGTTTTCAGTTCTAATAATCATTACCCAAATTTGCTTAAAGAACTAAATCAAACTATGATTTGAGCCCAACTCTATCTGATTCGATTCAAGACTTTTATTCACTGTATCAAAACAAAACTTTAATGTCTATTTCTCTAATTGATTGATTAATCACCAATCGTAAGACGGGTTTTCTAAGAGGAAAAAAAAAAAACACGTTTGTTCGTTCGTCTTCTCCTCTCACTTCTTCCTATAGAGATAACTAGGAGTCTTTTCAACGTCGCCTCTCTTTTCCTCGCTTCCCGTAGCAATCCCCTCGTCTCCCTTTTCACACAAAGGAAAACAAAACTCCTTAATCAATTACACTTTTCAATTTAAATCCTCTTTAAATTCAAACTTAGAAAATACGAAAAAAAAAAAAAAAATTGTCTGATTGTCAAGGTGTCAATTGCATTTTCAAGATTTTTTTTATTTGAAGTAATATCTTACAACCGAATCTTAACGGAGGAAAATATGTGTACTCGTAATGTAAAAAGTAATATTAACACTGTTTAATTTATAAATTGGTATATTTATGATTTTGAGGTAAAAATTAGTGATTGAAAATTGAAGATAAAAAATGTGTGTTATTAAAAAATGATTTAAAAAATTATTAGTTTAAAAAATGAATAACGTTAAACACACAAAATGGTTGACACATTGGATGATACACACTCTCACATAGAAGGGGTCCACACACAATAAAATATTTGTGGACCCCCTCCATTCGAGGGGTGTGTCATTCAGTGTATAATCTATTTTGTGTGTAGCATGATCCTACAAAAATTATTTTCACCGAACACATGCTTTTAAAGACTTCTTAAAAATAATTTGTGAAAATCTTCAACTAAGGCCTTGTTGGGCGATGGAAATGAACGAATTTGAATTATTTGATTAATTTATTTATATTTTCTATGTAAGATGTTAGGTTAAAAATTGAAGAGAGAAAATGTGTGGAGTTAAAAAAAAAATAGTTTAGCTATGTTCTTTTAAAAATTAAATTGTCATTTATTTCACTACAAGACAAAAAAGACACAAAATTTAATTTATACAATTTCACATATCACTTTTTATTCATTCACATTTTCTCTCTCCAATTTTTAACCCGACATTTTACCTAAAAAATACAAATAAATTCAACACAAAATTTAAATTTTCAAAATTGTTTATCGACGAAATTGTGTAAATTAAATTTTGTTTTTTATTCCATTTAATAATAATTGGGTTTAGCCGAACAGATCTAGGCGCGTAGGTTCGAATCCATTTTGCGGTCAGTGCCAGCTGCACAGTTGAATACACCAAGAGGTCCCTTCTGCTTTTTGCTTGGGGGGCTCAGGGCTCTTGACTCTTTCTCAGTAGAGAGGAGAATTTATTCTTCAGTTAAACATTTCTAAATTCTCTCTCTAAATTCTCTCTTTCTCTTTCTAAATCTCAAGTTTCTATGTTGGTATATGTTTATTGTGTTTTGTATAACCATTCGTTTCACGTTTCTTTGAATTCTGGTTTTCAATATTTGATTTCTTGAATTAATCATCATTTTTCTTTTTTTTTTTTGTATTGGTTATCGTGTTTCTTTTTAGGTTTACATAACGAGGTATGGTATCAATTTTGTTCGAAGATAGATTCAGGGTCATGGTGAATTCTAGCTTCTGAGATAATTTTGTAAGCATTATTGGAATTTGTTTTTGTCACTTTAGAAATTTTCATTTCTCAAATTTGTTATAAAATCTTAATAAAAGGCGTAAAACAAGAGGGAAGGCGATAAATGCTTGTAATTTTGACACCCGCAGTTTCATCTATGCTCTTTAGTGTTAAATCCTAGGACCGAATTTAATTAGGTTCTATTTCCTAGAATTGTTGTGAATCTGGTGAGTTCAAAAACCTCCTTGATATCTAAGTAGTTTTCTATAACTATGAAATTAATTGGAGAGCCATAACATATAGAGAAAACATATTTTTTTATTATTTTTTTTTTTTTAATTGATTGCATCAATTTGATTCTGATCAGAGTAAAAATTTTGTTGTACAGATTGAGGATCTTTTGCTTTGTCAAACTTCGGAGAATATGGTAGTTCATTCTCTTGTAAATGTATTCTCAGATAGTCTGTTTTATATATATTTTTTTTCATTTTGCTTGTGATTTTTACTAACTCACAAGTATAATGTTGATATCATCCCGTTTCATTACTAGGGCTAATGATAGCTTTTGTTTTCAGTTTTAGCAATATCAAATTATTATATATCCTGTTGTACGTGAACAATGTATGCGTGCAGGACAAAAGTGCATCTGGGGAGGACATTGACAGCATTGACTGGAATACTGATGATGAGCTAGAAATTCAAGAAGACACAGCTTTTACTTCTTCTTTGATTTTAGCAA
This sequence comes from Ligustrum vulgare, assembly GCA_963555705.1. Lineage (NCBI taxonomy): Eukaryota > Viridiplantae > Streptophyta > Magnoliopsida > Lamiales > Oleaceae > Ligustrum > Ligustrum vulgare. The sequence continues at coordinate 63,012,357 of OY743173.1, forward strand.
CCCGTGATACGGAAGCTTCTGCTGGTTATGGAGAGGTAAGACCTATGGTTTGTATATCGATTTATTAAATGCTTCACCACGTAAGGATTAATGGATCAATTGTTATAGTTGAAACAAAATGTTTTTTTAGCTCTATCATTGCTCAATTTTGTCATCCAGCTGCCTTTCATATCTTCAAAACTATTTGATGTTCAGGACCTTGCTCAAAATATAGTTTTGTGACCGTTCCATCAAAATCCCACAATAATGACGCTTGACTTTGCCTCTGTTTTGCACTGTTGCTGCATTACACATTTGACTTCCTCGAAAACGAAGAGAAACAACCATTTCTGTTTTTATCATTTTACTATCTGATAAGCTGACTCGAGACACTCGGACTGTTAAATTACATTGTCTCCTGGCAGGTAGTGTCCCCCCCCCCCCCCCCCCCACCCCAAAAAACCCCAACCAAGTATATTTAATGGTTTGTTTTTGGGTTGCAAACAGAGGTGTTAACTGAACTGGTAAGCAACATGCTCTCTGAAATGAAGAATAAGTACTAAGTAAAGAGATGGAGTTTCCATGTCCATTTGAAGTCTGAAATAGAAGGGTCAAAAGCTTAAAATGAAGTTTTCAAAAGGATACAAAGAGATAGAGTTGGAAAGTATAAGTGTATCTTATGAAATTTGAAAGGACATTACACCAAAATTTTATATAAATATAATATTAATTATAAAATATAGTTAATTGAAGGAAGAAATATGAATTATTAAATATCAACAAAAGGCTTTCACCAAAAAATGTTTTTGGGACTTTTTATAAACTGTTGTATAGACAAACCCCAATTTCTGACCTTGAATGCAAATATGCAATACCAGTAAATAACATATTTGTAGGAGACTCTTCATATGCTTGATTTTGGAAATTGGCCCCTATTTGAACAGAGTGTTCACCTCACACAAATATTTAAGGACAATTTCATCTACTTATTGATCTCATGAAACCTATTGAAGAAAGAAAAAAGCCTCTCTGGTCCATTTTTTTGCCATCTGATCCTATGTCAAACTTCTTGAGGCTTATTTATTATGATGCAAAGGGGAGGGAGTGGAAAGAAGGGAAATTGACTTTCCCTTGCTGGGAAAAATTGAAATTATGTGATGTGTGGCGAATGGGGAATTTGTTACACGTGGATAGTCTTCTACCATATAATCATGCAATTTAATTTTGCTCTACCATATAATCATGCAATTTAAGTAGCTTTCGTTTCACGAAGGGTGAGAAATTCAACGCTGGACCTTTAATCCCTCTTCTCCTTCTTTTCTACCAAACATTCGTCTAATTTTGCTCTTTAGCTACATGTTAGGGGTTTTCTCCCCAATTATGGTACATTTGTAGAAAATGGTTGCTGTAATATATTGAATAGTAGCATTGAATGTGCATTGATGTGCTAATTATTTTCTCTGATACCAGCTGCTTGAAGCTTCTAATTCCTACAAGTGGAAGAATTTAAACTTTTGCATATTCTGACATGTTAAGTAACTGCTTTCTGTGTGCAGGCAAGCTCATCAACAAGTGTTCCTCATTCCAAGTTGCTCAACCAATTCATCGTGATGGGATTTCCAGAAAAATTGGTTTTGAAGGCAATAGAGGAAAATGGTATGTACATGGTTACTCTATTTAAGCTCCTGTTTTGCCCTTATTTTTTAAAACTCATTTTTCCTCAGTTATTTTCATCCACATTTCATTGGACGCACGGCTTTTATTAACTTTTCAACATATATTTCATCAACTTTTACCAAAATATACTAAGCCTCTGTTTGGCGGAGATAAATCAGTTTTTAATAGATTTTGATAAAAGTTGATGAAATGTTTGGTTGACAAGTTCTGGTCCGACAAAACGTATGGTTAAAATTAATTGTTGACTATGAGTAGCATTAGAATCCGGATGATAATCAATACCAAAAAAGGGTTAAAAATCAATCTATTAGCAAAACCAAATAGGAGACAAGGCTATGGGATAGATTAGTGTCTGATTTATCTGCTTGCCTTGCAGGAGCAGGAGATACAGACTCAATACTGAACACTCTGCTGACGTATTCAGTGAGTATTGACAACTAAAAGTGCATAATCAATGGCCCCATGTCACGAATCTTGTGAATTTTTTCTCAATTTCTCCCATGAGTAGTCAATGAGATTTATAATTCATGTTGTATTGCAGACCCTTGAAGAGTCTCCTCCTCAACAGTCGTGTGTCATTTCTGATCCGATCTCTTCAGATTATGAAGAGAACCTTCTGGGGGATCTCTCTGATATGGATGGTTGGTCTGAAAATGAAACAGAAGTATGCGATGCTTGACTAAAACTCTCATTAATCACTTTCTTGAAATTTTCTACTGCACAAGTATTATTTACTATTCCTAACATTTTTTTTATCAGAGTTAAGCTCATTGCATACATTATTGCTCAACATTTTGAAATAATTGTTTGCAAAAGTTATAACTTCCTATCATGAAAATACCTTCACCATTTGTTTCTTGTTTTTGAATATGCACATTTTGTTGTTTATATTATTGAGGACCATGCATGCAACATAATAAAATATTTAAATCTGTTTTTAATTCTGTACATCATTTCACTCACTGAATATCGATGTCCATTTCTCATCTTTATCATGGGAAGAAATAATTTTTCTCGATTATTATTCATCATCTTTTCATCACCTCGAACTAATTTTCATAGAACTGAAATGGAGACATCTTCTAGTGTTGGTTTACAAAATGATGCTCAACAGAATGTCGGATATGATTAAATTTGGATGATATTGTTCCAGTTTCAACATTTCTTAGTGCATAGAGCAATGAAAAATATGAACTTATATCTACTGATAGAAGAAAGATATAAAATTGTTAAAATTCAACAACAAATAAAATATGAACCACTGGTAGAGGAATTGAGTAGTTGCCTTTTGTAGTCTGAAAAGTGAAAAAATCTACGATTATAATCTTGTGTACTGTCGTGTTACTTAAATTCACACTTAATGGTTTTGCTATGATAATGTTCTCTCTTGCTCACGGTCCAATTTTTTATTCATGTCTATGTATTAACCAAAATGTTAATTGAAATTCGGTAATAATCATGATTTTTTTAGCAATTTATATCTGCATTTCATTAGACTTGTTAAAGCATTTTTTTTCAGTTTTTCTGTATTTAGTAAAGTAGTATTTTAAAGCAAAGACCTCCTTTCAGGACAGTAATTCTTCTCTTTCTGAGGAGCACAAGAGGTTGTTGTCCTTGGAAAGCACAGGATCTTTGTCTGAGAAGGAGAAAATGTTGCTGTCATTGGCTAAAATGGGATATAATGTGGAAGAGTCATCAATAGCAATGGATAGATGTGGTGCGTACATGAAACGTTACCGATTATTGTTTGTTTGTTCTGCCACCATCAATTAACCGATTCACGCTAATGCTGTCTACATATTTCAGTAATTACTTGTCTGTTTTCACAAAACTTGTTGATTCTGGGAACTGAGAAGGCATGTTACGGATTCGATCTTTCCGCACCCTGACTTATATATATTCACCCCTGGTTGCAGTACAAGTTTCGACAATATTTTGGGGACAAAAATTGTGTCTATTCTATGGAATTTTTTTTATTTTTTATTTTTTTCCTGAGGTTCCCCATTTATTTATTTTGTTGTAAATGAATAACACTTGCATGTTTAAATGGCTATTTGAAATATGGTTTGGACGAATAAGGATGACATTTAGGGAAAGGTGACAATATATGACGGTGGAAGTACTGTGAAGCCTCTCATATCAGCATTTTTCTCTTATTTTCTATTTAGTTACATATTTTGTTAGGGTTGGGGTATGTTCTCTATGGGTGGGATTAATCAATTAAACTTCCTTCCATTTGAAAAGCTTCGATCACATTTCTCTTCAGAGTTCCCTTTCCCCAGAAAATGTGTGCATTTCCCGATTTCATCTATTTCTTTTCTGATTTTTTCAGAAGATATCATTAGTTGACTATGATTTTAAATCACAATTATCAGCTTTAATTACTTCATGATGTATTTCCCTCTGTTATTCACACTCCTACTTGTATAGGTGATATTTGCTACATGAACAGATGACTCCTTTCCAATTGCTTGTTTTCAATACTTTTGGTTATTTCAGTTATTAATGCATAATATAATTGGTTCTTGGTGGAATTTATATGCAACTTTCACAATTTAAAAATTTTAACTTAAAAAACATGTCGACAGTTTTAGATAGGCACTTCTTATATGAGATCTGATGGCATGCTAGACTACTGGTCCTGTGGTGTTAAAGCAGGCATCACTTATTTCCTTAGCTGGTATCCATTAAAATATTCATGCAGATATGGGTATATTATCAGTGTGAACTGTCTTCTGTTCTTATCACGATGGCTTGATTCTATCATGCATAATAAATACAGAGGCGCTTGCACATGTGCACTCATACTCACACACAAAGGACTACATGATGCCTCCTTGGATAATTAAGAGCTTGTTTGGTACCATAGGTTTTTTCCCACTTTTCCTTCAAATTCATTTTCAACCATACATTTTAATGGGACCCCTCATTTTTCTCACTTTTCAACAACTTTTAAACCACACAATCTCCCCTCCCAAAAACTCAAAATTCCTCCAAAACATCTTACACCAAACAAACTCTAAGAGTGGATTTGTCTGTCTTTGTTTTTGTAACTACAACTTTCTATCGTTCGGGCAACTAGGACCTCCTTGAGCTGGTAAAAATGATGGTGTTGAATCTGTATAGACTGGTTGAGGTTTCCTTAACAAAAGGTTTTGGTTGCTGGATCAAAATATCAAAAGCCTATGTACTTTGGATGCTAGGAACAATCGAACAACCTCCACATGATTTGCTCATTTCATGCTAATTTATGTAGGCCCTGTTCGCGGCGAATTGAAAGTAATTAAAATTATAATGTTGATTTATTTGTATTTTCTAAGTAAGATGTGTTGTTAAAAATTGGAGAGAGAAAATGTGTGTGGTTAAAAAGCTGTTTGAGAAATTGTGTAAATTAATTTGGGCAATCATTGCCAATTTAATTGGTTAGCTGAACACACCCGTAATCTCTCTCATGTTTGCAGGTCCAGAAGCCTCAATTGCCGAGTTAACTGATTTTATTTGTGCTGCTCAATTATCTAGGGAAGCAGACATTTATCTACCCGATGACGTCCTCAAGGTTATTTTATCATTCATTAAACAAAGTTAAAATTCAATGAAAACTCAGCCAATTATTTCAGATTTACTGCTTCAGCGTTTAGTAACTATTATAGTTATTGATGCAACTGACGTGATGCTGTTCTTTCACAGCCAAGATATAATGGAGTTAGCAAGATCAAGAAGAGAAAGTTTTTTGAGATTTGTAAAAAGAAAAATGATCCCGAGGATGAGACGATTCACCTGCCTAACCCAATGATAGGATTTGGTGTACCATCGTTGCAGCCTGAGAATATAAATCGATCTCTTCCTGATTCAGCAATTGGTCCTCCTTTCTTCTATTATGAAAATGTGGCTCTAGCCCCAAAGGGAGTCTGGGACACTATTTCAAGATTTCTGAATGACATTGAACCCGAGTTCGTTGATTCCAAGTATTTTTGTGCTACGGCGAGGAAAAGAGGCTATATTCACAATTTACCTGTTCAAGACAGATTCCCCCTTGTCCCTCTTCCCCCACTCACCATCCAGCAAGCTTTTCCCTTGTCGAGAAGGTGGTGGCCTCAATGGGATACTCGAGAAAAACTAAACTGTATTCAAACTTGCATTGGGAGTGCAAAACTAACCGAGAGAATTCGCAATGCTCTTGAGAGATATGATGATGATCCGCCTATCTCTGTGCAAAAGTATGTTCTTTACGAATGCCGCAAATGGAATTTGGTTTGGGTAGGGAGGAACAAGGTTGCCCCTCTAGAGCCTGATGAAATGGAAATGTTATTGGGGTTCCCGAAGAACCATACAAGGGGAGGTGGCATAAGTAGGACTGACAGATATAAATCCCTAGGTAACTCCTTCCAGGTAAGTATTTATTTTTCCTCTGCAGCTTTATTTCTCATCACCTTCTATCCCATGAACTTTTCTTTTTACATAAAATAAGATGGTTATATTAAGTCATTGACATGGTATGCATTAATTGTCCAGGAAAGTTCGTCATTGACATTGCCTTTGATTTCCCACATATAGGTTGACACTGTGGCATACCATCTCTCGGTCCTCAAGGACATGTTCCCAGGCGGCATAAACATGTTATCCCTTTTTTCTGGAATTGGGGGCGCAGAAGTTGCACTTCATCGACTAGGAATTAAATTGAAGAACGTAGTTTCAGTGGAAAAGTCCAAAGTGAATAGAGATATAGTTAGGAGCTGGTGGGAGCAGACAAATCAGACTGGAAATTTAATTGACTTTGATGACGTCCAGGCATTGGATGGAGAGCGACTCGAGGAAGTAATAAGTTACGTTGGTGGTTTTGATCTCGTTGTTGGTGGAAGTCCTTGCAACAATCTTGCCGGTAGCAACAGAGTGAGCAGGGACGGATTGGAAGGCAAGGAGTCGTCACTCTTTTATGACTATTTTCGTATTTTAGACTTGGTCAAGGCTATTATGCATAGGCCAGCTTAACTTGGTTTGAAATGCTAATTTCCCAGATACTTGTGGATTCATGGCTCCAATGACTTGATAACAAATGAAATTCATTGCGGTTCAGTTTCTCTATGAAGTCATGTTTTAATATTTTGACTTATTATGGACTACTTTTTACAGTTACATTGTATGCAAATAATCTTTTAGATGACTGCAGACAATTAAATTTATTCATTGATCTTGTGTTTCTGCCTTTCGACTGCATCAAGAAAACATTCCGAGAAGGCTAGGGATGTTTTATTGGAGATTAGTTTCTGTATCTTCAATGGTTGGTTTCTGTGAGATTTTTGACTTTTATGTTCAGTTCTAATACAGTATAAGGGATTAAGAGAAGTTAGGGACATCGATGGCCTTTTATATGATTTTAAGAAAGATTTCCTTAATGGTTTATGGGACAAGTTGAAATGTCTCATTAAGGCAAAAGCCTTTGTTGGCAAATAGCGTGAGCTTGTGGTGAAATCCAGTGTTAATAAATTGTTTAATAGGATATAAATAGGACTCGTGTAACAGGAATTGGATCTTGTGTAATTTGGATTTGTCCATATTCAATCGTATAAATAGTAGGACGCAATACTTAGATTTTTAATATCTATTTTTATCTTGTAAATCATTTTTTTTTCATGTTCTTAAATTCCAGGAGTGAAAAAAGAGGACGTAGTCTCACATTGAGATGAACATTAATAAATCTTGTCTTTCTTGATATTAATTGCTCTCGATATAATGGAATTAGAATTCTTATTTCTCAACACAATCGAGTAAAAGTAAAGCACGTTAATGATTCGCGCTTGAACTTGCACAAGTGTCACGTGTAAAGATATGGAAGCTTATATGTTCTCGGAAAAACAGCTATTGCACGCGTTTGGTTTGAAGTGTATATATAAGAGGAGCGTGCAGTTTTTAAGGTATGGAGAGGTAAAGGAAATATGGGAAATATATCCTTCCAAGTTTGTGTACAGATATAGAAGGAGAAGTTGGAAGCATCAAGGGATTTGTTCGAACAGCCTATTCAAAAACTTCCACCAAAAGCTTTGATTAATATACTCATTGTACGCGAAGTTGGAGGAAAATTACGGTTTGATAGAATGTGAAATGGTGATTTATGATCGAGCATTAAAGGTTATTCAGGATTATGAAAAGATATATAGTTAGATCTTGAGACTAAAACTTTAGGTGTTGAGAAGACGAGGAAGATGGACAAGGATGCTACTTAGCCTATGTTTGATACTCATTATTTTTAACTTATTTTTTTACCAACTAAATTTTAACCACATATTTTAACAATAAAATATTCTACACAAACTCTAAATTTTTCTCTCATTTTCAACCACACAAAATCCAATCAATTACTAGTCAAAACTTTTTTTTTTTTTTTTGTCATCGAACATAGGCTTATAATTTGATTATTACTAGAAACTGTGCAAAAGATTTATGCTTGAAGTTGGCTGAAATGGAGAAAAGTGTGTGGCAATGCTCGTGCATTATATTACCGGATTTAGCCTTGATTCATAAATATTTTTCTTTTGTATATGTTTTCAATAAGTTTAGGGAGGCATTTTTTGAAGATATTTTTAAGTGACATTGTGACGTGTCATACATTCATTGATGGTAAAAATAACTATCTCACCACTTACTTTTTCACCATCCAACGAACATGTGACATGTCACAATCTCATTTAAAAACGTCTCCAAAGAATGTCTCCTAGAATTATTCATATGTTTTACTATTTGTAATTCTTTCATAAGGATCCTCTGTTTTATTCCTTGAAGATATTCAACTGAAGTTTCCAAGAAATAAAAGACTTTGTATTTATATTCAATTTTTCTAATGATTGATTTTAATATGAGAGCATTCAAGAGAATTGGATCTAGGTTTCATTCTTCGTGGACTGGTGTTCGTCTGGTTAATCTTTTTTGATTGTGTATTGCATTCGTCATTCATCCGATTTCTTTTAATAATTGCTGCGGATTCATTTTTATCGATACAATCATACAAATAAGTTGAAGCCTGACCCGAAATCTCGTGATTTTTATTTCCTTATTGTATGAGAAAGATCTCTCATCTCTCTTTCCATAATACATCAGTGTTATGGAAAATTTCAAAATCACAACCTTTTTCTTTAAACTCAAATTGATGTTTAAACTTTTTGGACAGTTTGCGTTTCTTTTCCATTCTTGTTTTTGACAGTTTGTATGTTTTCCTTTTTTAATTCTGTGCAATGTGCACAAAAAATTATAGTTCATTATAACTTGTAAATCTCGGCACATCTTCTCCAAGAATGATCATGTTCTGGCGAGCCCATTGCCCAACAGTTGAGAGCGAGCCGGCGTTGCTACTTGAAATGCACTCGTGGTTCTTGATGCGGACCAGCGGACCCCCATGTTACGGTGCAGTGTGCGAGCCTAACTCGTGACCTTTGAAACTTAACCAAATCTCGTGATCTTTATTTCCTTTATGTATGACATATATTTCTTATGGAAACTTTTTAAAATGACAACCTTTTCCTCTAAATTCAATTTGATGTTTACGACATTTTGGACAGTTTGCATTTCTATATATTCTTATATTTTATGAATTCCTATGACAAGAATTTAGTTTACAATGTGTTCGGTTAACCTTATTATAAATTCATTTATAAATTGCACAATTTTTCAAACAATTTTTTAATCACACATTTTTTCAACAACATATTTTTCCTTGAAAATAACAACAAACCATTTATAAATACTATTTGAGCCGCCGAACGGAGATTTAAGCCATTAAATTAAACGTCTGAAATGTGTGATCAAACTAGTGGAACCTAATTTTAAATGTTAAAATCAAATATATGTTAATCTTTAAATTTTGTATTTTCACTTATACACAATTCTTAACTTGAATTTTCCTTATTAATCTTGTACAATGGCGTGTATTTGTAAGTTAATTATAACCATGACAAATAGTCTATAATATCATTAATTAGCCACAAATTTAATCATGCACACATTATTTTCAAGACATTATGACATCATTCACACATGAATCCGTAAACTTGGAGAAATATACAAGATAAAATATAATAGAAGAATAATCATGTGTACTATCGTATTTGCAATCTGGCCACAAGAGGTCTCGGTGCTCGCGTTTTCTGCTCATATCCTCGGACGCAAACAAAGATGACGTTGAAAGACATCAGCAAGAAAAGAGAGAAAAGCTCTCTCTTCTTGTATAAAATTTACAAAGGGGCCGAAAGTCGTTCCAATTATAATGGAGAAAGGCAAATAAAATAAGTGTTCAAGTTAGAATGAATTCAGCAATCAGTTCATACCTTTCTAGAAGCAGAAATGGACACCTTCATTAATTGGGATAAGAGTGAGGACGCCTTTCCTGTTTCGTACGTGGGGGCATTTTGTCTATATTATTAAGAGCTATCCAAATCCAAACACCCTGTAAATCATGTAGATGTAGCGGTTACACTTACACCATGTCCATATAGCAGCAGTAGACTCGCGCTTTTCAGCTTGGGCATTGGGACTAAAGCGAATTCTGTTTAGGACCATGCTATATGAACATAGGGGGTGCCACCTTTGGTGCGACCCCCCTCACATGAGAGATGGGGCCACTAATTATGAGACTGGCCCCACACACATTCATGTGAGGAGGGTGGCACGTCGGATGACATCCTCTATGTTCAAATATCATTATCCTTCTGTTTATACTATGATCGTAGTATGAGGGCGATTGGACAAGTCGGCCCCCATCGTCTAGTGGTTTAAAACATCCCTCTTTCAAGGAGGCAGCGAGGATTCGAATTCCCCTGGAGGTAGGGTAGGGTACTACGAAAGGAAGTTGATCATGGATTACCAATAAACCTAAAGTAGATTCTTCTTGGGTCGATGCTCAAGTGGTTAATGGGGACGGACTATAACAAGGCTTTTGGTAAACTACTTCTTGCATTTCCAAGCTTTGTTCTTGCATAAAGCTCTGCAAATTTGTAGCATTGTTCTACCTTGAGTTTGGATTTCGCCGAGATCCTCATAGAACGTGTCCTTCATATTACTTTTTGACACTTCCACAGATGGTTTTGGCATCAGTGGTTTTTCGATATTAGGTTCACAGTTTTTAATCCTAAACCTAGTTTCTGTCTAAATTGTCACCTAATCGTGGTAATTTCATTGGCTGTATCGTTGCATCATGATTTTTATTGGCAGTTGTCATAATTCATAAGAAGAGATACAACGATACTTTTCTCTTCTCGCCTAGGGGCAAGTCTTGCACTTGTATTGTACTAAGTTTTGGCACGTGCAATGCACGTGACTTGTGTTTGTGATAGGGTACTCAATATTTTTTTATTTATAGTTTGTAATTTAATTTAGCATTACATATTAAATAACTACCAATAGTTTATAGATAATATTGTACAATTTAACTCCTATATTGGGCCCTACCTGCCAACCGCTATCCACCCACCCGTCAAGTGGCAGGTGGGTAGATTTTATGGGGCACCATAATATTACTCGTATTGTGGATTAAATTGAAAAAAATGTTATAAATAAATTGATTTTATCTCAATATTGAAAAGGAAAATTAAACTGATGTTATCACAATATTGCTAATTTAGACTGATTATTATACTTGACTACATTTAATTCGGATCTAACACTAAATATTGTTATCACCGACTGTATGGGAGGTTTTCTATAATCCTGTATTCATCCCTCCTTTCACTTTTTCTTGCAAGGATAATCAGAAGTCTTCCTAATCATTACCTTCTCTACTCTCCTCTCCTCTATCCCCGTAACCTTCGCCTCCTCCACATTCTTCTCACACAGAGAAAAGCACAACTCGTTAATCAATTACACTTTTCCAATTCAAATAATCTCCAAATTCAAACTCAGAAAATGCGAAAAACTGTCTGACTATCAAGACCTCAACTACACTTTGAAGATCTTTCTTAAGTTGAAGTCATATACGGTCGAATGTCACTACGAGAAAGCGTATAATAGTTATACCCTATTTATGACTAGTGTTCTTTGACTTCGTCATAGAATTCATTGCTAATTCTATGTATATACTAAAAAAAGTAAAAAAGATTTCTAAAATGATGTTGGGACTAAAGCAAATTATGCAAAGAAACAAGGGGTTTTGACAAATTGCTTCTTGCATAAAGCTCCGCAATTTTATATCACTGTTTTTCACTGCAGGAATTTCTCATGGATCCTTATAGAAGCATCCTTCATATCACTTTCAGACACTTGCATATTGAACCCTTATTGCCTTTATCATTACACCAGAATTTTTTATTGGCAGTTGTGAGAGCAGGAGATGCAATGATACTTTTCTCTTATGGCCTAGAAAGGGAAGTCTTAATCCATACCATACTAGTTCTCGACACGTGCATTGCACGTGACATATTTGTAACTGTGTACTCAATATTATTTTAGTTATAGTTTTTAGTTTATGTTAGCGCTGTTATTTCATATTTCACCCACGAACTCGACTTTTAATTGCAATCTGGCCACTAATTAAAGTTCTCGGTGCTTGTATTTTCTGCTCGAATCCTCAGACGCAAACAAATCGTACAAGATGACATTAACAAGAAAAGAATGCCTGAAAATCTGTCTTCTTGAATAAAATGTACAAAGGGGCTGAAGCAATTTCTGGATGCAAAGCAACAAGGCACGTTTCACAGAAAAGTACTTTCTTGCATTTCAATGACTTGCTCTTGCATAAAACTCTGCAATTCTTTAGCAAATTGTTCTATATTGAGTATGATTGTAGGGATTTCATCGAGAATCTCACTTTCTAACTCTTCCACAGGTGGTTCGGTGTCGTTTCACAGTTTTGTATACTCAACCCTTTTCCTTATAGTCATTTCTCATTTTTAAATTATTTTCTTACCATTTATTGCTTGGTGTTTATAGTATTTAAGAAATTATTATTGGTTTATGATCCTTCTTGTTTTTTTATGAAAATTAATGAAACTTTAAATTGTTTTTCCAATTGTTGATCATTTCTCATCATTCTTTGTGCAACAATGAGTTAGCTGATGTTGAAATTGAAAATGATCAAGTACCAATAGTTGGCACTTCTTATTGTGGCAAAGGAGTCACTGCATGTGTCTCCTTTGGCACAATATATCTGGGGTCACTGCATGTGCCTCCGTTGGCACAATAAGAAGTGCCAACCGTTGGCACTTGAAAAGGACTCTAGCTAATGTTCTTCGGAAGATTTGTTCCCACTCATAAATAAATTCATCTTATGAGGTAAATCCATAAAAGTAAAACCACTCCTCCTTTGCCATAAATCTCGTCCCTAACATGAACATCTTCTCCAAGTATGGTCGTGTTCTATACACGAGCCCATTGCCCAACAGTTGAGTGCCAGCCGATAATACTTCTTGGACTGCACGTGCGGTTCTTGATGCGGACCCTCCCCAATTTCGGAACTCTCATCCACCAGGGCATTACCAATAATATGAGATACAGAGAATCTTTCTTTTTCCCGAGGAGTCCAAGTTGAAGTCTCAGGCCACTGATGTAATCCTTTGGTTGTCCAATGTCCATCCTAAAACATGGGAAGAACCATTGGGTAGAGCTTTTCCTGTTGCACCAACCAATTTCCCTGTCCAAGTGAAGTCTCGTGATTTTTATTTCCTTCATTGTATGATAAAATTATTCCTTTTTGGACAGTTTGCACATGTTTTATCACTGACTGTAAGGGAGATTTTCTCCCCTACTATGACCAAAAAAAAAAAAGGAACTCGTTTGTCCGTCCGTCTTCGTCTCCTCCCCTCATTTCTTCCTGCAGAGATAACCAAAAGTCTTCTTAACCATCGTCTTCTCTCCTCTCCTCTCTTCTCGTCACCATCCCCTCCTCCCATTTCTTCTCACACAAAGAAAAACACAACTCATTAATCATTTAAACTTTCCCAATTCAAATCTCATTATCAATATCTCAACTGCATTTCTAAGATCTTTCTTGATTTGAATCATATCTTATGGTCGGATCCCATCGCGGGAAGCGACATCCTATTATTCTTATTGTGCATGTATTCCTTTCTTCACACAACGATACTTTAGCTTATTGAAACCATTAAACGTCTTAAATGTGTATTAGCCAATCAAACTATTGAAACCTAATACAAATGCTAAACAAATATGAAGCTTTTCTATAAAAATTGTATTTTTACTTCTACTCAATTCCCAACTATAGTCTATATATTTTCCTTGCTACTTTTTGTGCAATGTGCGTGCATATGCATGTGTTTCACACGACAATTGTAGTTCATCAAAACCTTGTCAAATAGTCTATAAAATCATGAATTAGCCACGAATTTAAGAAGGGGAACATTATTTTCAAGATATTATGATACCATAAATCACAGATGAATTCGTGAACTTGGAGAAGTATACCAGGAATATAGAAAACTAACCATTTGTACTATTTTATTTGCAATCTGGCCAACATAGGTCTCAGTGCTCGTGTTTTGTGCTCAAATCCGCAGACGCAAACAAATCCTTCAAGATGAAGTTCAATGACATGAGCAAGAAAAGAATGCAGAGAACATATCTTCTTGAATAAAATGTACAAGGGGGAATGTAATTCTAATATAAAAAGAATGTAAATAAAGGTTCGAGTAAATATGAATTCAGCAAGCAGTTAATACCTTCCAGAAGCAGTATTGGATACCTTGATTTTTCTATCATAGCAATCCATTAGTGTTTCGCTGGTTTGATAGTATCTGCCATCTCTCCTATTTATATGATGCAAAATTGTGATAAGTGTGAGGAATGACTTTTCTGTTTCGTATTTAGGCTTTTTGGCTGTATTAAGATCAACCCATCGCCATTTAAATCATGTAGTGCTTACCCTGTGTCCATGTAGCAAGAATCCGAGTCACGCTTTTCAGTTTAGGCGTTGGGACTAAGAAAATTATGTGCGTGAGCAAGAGCTTTTTCTTTCTTGCATTTCCATGTTTTGCTCTTGCATAATTCTCTGCACATATTTAACAAATTGTTCTATATTGAGTTTGATTGTTGGGATTTCGTCGTGATCATCATAGAATGCATCCTTTGTTTGACTTCCATTGATACTTTTGGCGTCGTTCGTTATATGATAATAGGTTCGCCAACTAGTGGTAGTGCCATTGGCTTTATCGTTACACCAGGGTTTTTATTGGCAGTTGTTGGAACAATAGATGCAACGATACTTTTGTCTTATGGTCTATAAAGGGAAAGTTTTTCTCTACACCATACTTATTTTTCGGCACGCGCGGGTGCGCATGACGAATTTGAAACAGGCTACTTTATTACTTTAGTTATAGTTTGTAGTTTATTTTAGCATTATTACTTCATGTTTCGCACGTGAAACTCCTAAATTTTTATTTGCAATCTGGCCACCGGAGGTCTCGGCCTCTCGCATTTTCTGATCGAATTCTTGGACGCGAACAAATCCTACAGAATGACGTTGAATGACATCAGCAAGAAAAGAATGCTGAAAACTCTCTTTTTGAATAAAATGTATAAAGGGACTGAATTTTGTTCCAATAACGGAGAATGTAAATACTATGTTCGAGTTAATTTGAATTCAGCAATCAGTTCATACCTTTACAGGAGCAGTATTGGATACTTCAGTTTTCTACTCTTGCAAAATCCATTAGTATTCGATGATTTTATTGAATTTGCCGTCTCTCCTGTTAAATGATGCCATATTTGAAGCGTGAGGATGCCTTTCCTGTTTCGTATGTGGGCGTTTTCGCTGTATGAAGAGTGAGCCAAAGCCTTGTAAATTGTTTAGTGGTTACCTGTGTCCATATAGAAAGAAGCCACACTTCTCATTTTGGACTTTTGGCAAATTACTTTCTTACATTTCCATGTTTTGCTCTTGCATAAAGCTCTGCAATTTTTTAGCAAACTGTTCTATATATGGAGT
This sequence comes from Ligustrum vulgare, assembly GCA_963555705.1. Lineage (NCBI taxonomy): Eukaryota > Viridiplantae > Streptophyta > Magnoliopsida > Lamiales > Oleaceae > Ligustrum > Ligustrum vulgare. The sequence goes on from OY743173.1 coordinate 63,027,934, forward strand.
TCATGTAGGGATTTTGTTGAGATCCTCATAAAAAAAATCCTCAATCTATACTACTTTCCGACTGTGGTTTAGGCATCTTTTGTTCTTCGATAATAGGTTCATAGTTTTGCATGCTCAACCCTGTTTCTCTGTCTGAATTGTCACCAATTGGTGGTTGTGCCATTGGCTTTAACGAAGGTACTCAAATATTATTTTAGTTATAGTTTGTAGTTTATTTTAGCGTTGTTATTTCATATTTCGCCCCTGAAAATGCAATCTGGCCACCAGAGGTCTTGGGGCTCGCGTCTATGTGGGCGTCTTGGTTATACTAAGGGAGACCGCGTGTAGTGCTTACTCTGTATCAATATAACAAGAAGGCGCCTCACACTTTCCAGTTTAGGCTTTGGGACTAGAGAAAATTCTGGACGCAAAGCAACAAGGGCTTTAGACAAATTACTTTCTTGCATTTCCATGGTTTTCTCTTGCATAAACCTCTGCAAATTTGTAGCATTGTTCTACATTGAGTTTGATTGTAGGGATTTCACCGGGATCCTCATAGACTGCATCTTTTGTATAACTTTATGATACTTCCACAGGTGGTTCTGGCGTCATTGGTTCTTCGATAATAGGTTCTCATTTTTGCATACTCAACCCTATTTCTCCATCTGTATTGTCAATTTGTCACCTTGTAGCCAGTGGTAGTTCCATTGGCTTTATCGTTGCACCGGGGTATTTATTGGGAATTGTTGGAGCAATAGGTAGGTGCAAAATACTTCTCTTCTTTCCTAGGAAGGGCAAGTCTCGCTCTTATTCAATTAAGATTTCATCACGTTATCAATAAAAGTAGTCATCTTTTATTGCATAATATTTTTATTCTATGTGAGATTATACCTTAACACCCCCCGATAAGATGGTGGTTCATATTTGAGCGTACTAATCTTGAAATCCGAGTCAAGAATACAAAACATCCAAGAATACATTTCCTCTAAATCTTAATAAATTTTGTGTTTCAGCCTATAAATTGAATCGCACGGAAGTTGCACTAAGACTGCCTGGCATGAGTGAAAATACAATAAAAGCACCATTGATATGCAACAACAAGAGAACTCGTGCCGCAAAACGTATCAATTCAAAGTGAAGGTCGTGGCTATATATAAATCAAGTAGAAGACAACACTCGTTCCAGCGGAGGTTTTGAGCTGATAAAATCCATGTTCCACATATGGCGCTTTCTTCAAACTGCTCCTCTTTATTTGCCTACTCTCTTGCAAGTCTACATCAAGAGTGAGATCTCACTTTTCACTAGCACAAAATCCTGATAAAATATTATGAAGATGCTCTCGTATCGGTACATATAAACTTCCTGCGCAAATGACTCATTTCCACATCACAAAGAAACAAGGTTTTGTAGAAGTTTTTTATTTATAAACAAAGAATGTGATGTTTTTTAGGTAAAATATGTAGTTTAAAAATGATTTATGAAAATGTGTGAGATTAAAAAGTGGTTTGAAAAATATTTATAAACAAGTTATCAAACGGGGACTTTCGAGATCATATAAAAAATTTCCTTTCCGCAAGATCATCATTGTATTAAGACTCGAGTTTCCATCTTTAATCTATGATGATGATAACTCAAATTTCTCTTCTCCAGAAGTAGACATTTTTTGCACAAGTTCATTGGATACAACCAAAGATCCCAACTTCGAATTGCATCTAGTTCCTTCCTATGTATCAAATGCAGCATATTGAATCAATTGTTCTAATTTTTTTTCACAAAATCGCTTCTCAGAAAATCTGCATCAAACAGACACTAAACTTTCTTGGATTGCAATGGGACTTTGGGACTAATCCCAGGCTCCAAGGTGACCTCAGTACTGTGTGATCCTCTTCTGGTAGTGTAAACACTAATGTTCAATTTTAGTTTCGAGTTCAAGATGGCCCCTAGACACACGGGTCGGCTCATGACGCGGGCCAAAATATATTGTGGAAATTACAACTACCCCTGTTTTTTAGGAATCAAATTCAAAAATAAGGCTAAATCTATATTATTTCAAAAATCAGGCTGTAAGAATATAATTAAATAATATTATTATAAATTAAAATAATTATCCATTCAAAAATCTAAAGTCCAAACCATCGTTCACCATTATCATATTCTGCCCCCCCCCCCCCCCCCCTTTTTCTCCGCTCTCTTTTCTCCTAAAACGCCACTAGTCACCTGAAGAAGCAACGGCGGCGCGACAACATCAGAAGCAACAGCAGCGCCGTTGCAGTCGTCCGCAACAGGTTCACTCGACAGCGACAGCATGACGTCTACTCCAGCACTTTTCTTTTGCAAAGCCCAAACCAGTCAAATCTGGATCTTCCCAACGCAGCAGCATTTCTAAGGTAGGAAGCAGTGTCGCTGCTTGATGGAGGCGGCGAAGCAACGACGCTGCTTCTTCGATGGAGGCGGCGAAGATCTAGCCTTGGCTACGCAACAAATGGCTGCTTCGTGCGCAATGGTTGTGCTCAGACTCATCACTACGCGCATAGCGGCTGCGGTGCTTGTAGATCCCAGCGATTTGTCCATTGAGAGGTAGTCTTACAATTGGTTTTGGTCGAGGTAGCGGCGCCGCCGTTAGATCTAGTAGCGGCGTAGATTCCTCGAGCTTGCAGCGACGTTGCTGTACTTGCGTTTTGCAGCCACGCGCTGCTTCTTTTGTATTGCCTTTTTCTTTTAAAACTTTGGTCTGTGGTGATGCCGCTGGCGTGAAGTGGCGGTGACGGGGAAGGTGGTGAAGGAGGGACTGGAATTCTGGTTTTGGAATCTTGGACATAGTGTACCATTGTGCTGCTGTTGGTGGTGGTGGTGGTGCAGCCGACGGGAAGTGGAAGCGATGATATTTCATGTGGCATGGTGGTGGTGATGTGCTGGAGGCAGGTGGCGGAAGCAACTGTTTATTGTATGAGATGTTGTGACCTAATAATTTGATAAATGTAATTTATAAAATGTGTGATCTAATGATTGATAAACCATAACTTAGAAATCAAATAATTATGACCTAATAAGTTGGTAATTTCAGATTTGTAACCTAATAATTTGATAAGTTGTGATCCAAACATAAATTGGAATTGATTGATTTAATAATTTGTGATCGTGAAATCAGTTGGGATTTAAAAAATGTGTCCTACAATCAATTTGTGATCTAAAATATTTGCGTTTGTGACTTGAAACAATTCATATTGTGACTTCATTATATATAATTAATAAAATATTTTTAATTATTTAATTTAATTAATTAATCTTAATTATAACCTAATTTTTGAAATAATATAAGTTTCATCTCAACTTTGAAATTTACATTTATAATTAGCTTAGTTATGTATTTTTCCCAAATATATTCGTGTAAAATTAAGTATTTGTTTGGACTCAATAAAAATGAATTTTTGGGAGGCAAAATATCTTTAGAATCCTTATGCTTTTTTTTTTTTAACATTTCAATGTACAATAAATTCCTCCTCGGCCTCAAGGCTCGAACCCAGGTAAAGAACCTGGTAAGGGGGTGGCCTCCCTACTAGGCTAACCCCCTTGGCCAGAATCGTGATTTTTTTTAAGAATGTGTATGTTTGAAAAATAAATTTTTAAATTTACTTATAATATTATCTTAGAAAAATATGCTATTGAAAATAAATAAATAAAAAAAATTATTTTTTGAAAAATGACTAAACCTATAGTATAAGTTAGATGAGTTGGAAGTTGAGAGGAACGTGATCCATCCACGTGGTTTCTAGTTTCTACTTACACCTATCACATTCCCTGTGAGTCAAAGAGACCGCATCTCATTAAATAACTATCAGCTCAACGTTGAAAATACAATAGAATACTTGTAAGTAAGGTAAAGAAGGGGTCCTCCCTTTAACATGGCAAATCAAACCCCTGTTCGTCATTAATGTTCTCGGGTCGCGCACATCTCTGTTTAGCAAGTTCGAAGTAATTTTCATTCCGGTTCCTCCTCATTTCATTTCTGTAAGTAACGGTTTCAGAATTTAATTTGTTTGGTTGCTATTTTTCTGTTTAATGTGTCATTAATGTGATCGTGCTTTCGATATTGATGCGTTCCAGATGTTTGTTATTGTGTGTGTGAATTTATATAGGCTGATTTGGGGTTAACTTGCTAGTGCAGTTTGTTTGCATATGTTACATGTATGAGAAACAAACACCAGAACGTTCTTTAGATTTCAGGTAGATCTTTGCCTTTGGTTAACAATCTGTGGACACATGAGCAAGCAATAAGCATGTATTTACTGTATTATTATGCACATGCGTATTGATAGAACTATGACGAGTTCAATTGTTTTCAATCAGATTGGAATGATTCTATTCCAGCTTTTTTGTTTAGTTGTTGCTGTTTCCTGCATCACTTTTAAATAATCCTTGTCAATTTCCTGCATTGTGTATGTATGATGCGTGCGATATGATTGTTATACACGTAGAAGCGAGGAATATGCAGAGTCTAATTTTTATGTTTTACTCGAATAGTTATTTCTACACAGAAAGAAAGACTAAACTAATTTATTTCCATCGTGTTGGAATGTTCGTGTGGAAGTCTTATGGTTATTTATGCAACATTTTCAAGATGCATACATACAAGCAAAACGTAATTCTTGTGGAGTATGTTTGCATAACTAGCTAGCATTTTGTGTGTCGAAACGTTGACATTGTAAAAGTAACATGAAGCGTATCTAAGACTGTAACAGAATGCGGCCGCTGGTGAGTGAGGACACTACTAGCCCAAGTTATTGGTTGAATTGGAGATTCTTGCTCTGTGCAATATGGGTATTGACATCTTTGCTCCTTGCATCATTTCTGATATGGAAATATGAACGTTCAGACAATTCTAAATCTGAAAGAGTGGAGACGCAGCAGGAGAGACCGCGAATTTTGTGTTATGATGAATCTTGGAAGCCGTGTCTGAAAGAAATTTGCCCGGTTTATTTGGTGGTTTTTCGATCAATAGCATTCTGTCTGCTTTTGGTTTCCCTCAGTTTCGATGTTGCTGCTCACGGTGGTGAATTATTTTACTACTATACTCAGTAAGTCATCTTTTTCTTCTGGGATACTAATAAATGTAGGGTTGCTTACAAATTGAAACAAACTCAGATAAGAGTTATGGCCTTCCTTGGTGACACTTTTTGTAGACAAAACCGCATAGCTTCTAAATGTATGAAGTATCTGTCCCCAGGAATATTTGGTGATGCATACTTCTGATTATCATGGAAATTGTTTTGACTCCCTCTAATTGCATGTTCTTTTGGCTCCATGCAGGTGGACTTTTACTCTAGTCACCATCTATTTTGGGGTATGGTTCATATATTACATTGTTCCTAACATATATATGGAATGTTTTCATGATAATTGTCTAGAACATTATGATGTGGTTGCAGTCTCTCTTCAAAGCACATAACTGTCCAATTCTGTAAATTTATCTTTTCCTATCTTAGGTTTTGTAGTTTCTTGTGTAGCTTGGTTTGTTGCTTTCTATCAACGGATGTTTACAGCAACACAGAGCAAATAGCTGCAACAACTACCATGTATCAGAGGTTGTAGAGCAAGGGTTATCTGTGCCTCTTGCCCGTGAAGTAAATGAAAATAGAGTCAAATTACCAAAACGATTGGAATGTCAGGAAGAACACCATTGTTTTTTAAATGCTGACTTGTGCGGATACCTGTTTCAAATTTTATTCCAGGTATCGTTTTTAATACTAAGAGCATTTCCAACAATGCTCTTTATGTTAGAGCATCTTTTTTAATTATAAGATCATCTTCAAGAATAATTAAAATAAAATGTAGATTTCTTGTTCAAATCCAATTGTACTATGTATATTTCACCTTTATTTTGATCTTTTAATAAACCGTTGTTTTTCAGTCTGTTTCCTCATTTTTATCACTTAATTTCTCTTTTTTTATGACGTTGTCATTTTTCCTTATTTTTGGATGTTACGTATGGAAATCTTGAAATAATAAATTACAACACTATTATATTGAGAGTGGAATTGGCTCTATACATTTAGAGAGTGAAATTCACTATTTATTTAATTTTAACTATAGAGTGTCTATTGGACTCTTATTCTTAAGGAACAGCTCTAAAATAAGAGAAGGATGCTCTAATACATCTAAAAATATTCAGATAAAAGTTATATTTGGTTGCACCTATAATTCTTTTTGGAAAATTGATCGCATCTGCTAATGCATATTTCCGATTAGCAGATATCTGCAGGGGCGGCAACTCTTACTGATGGTCTTTATTGGACCATAATATTTCCCTTCCTTACAATCAGAGATTATGAGCTGAGTTTTGTAAGTACTTTATATAATCATTTTGTTTTGATTCTTAATGATTATCGAGTTGTCTAGGACCATACATGCATACTTGCAAACTTGATCTATGCACGTGCCTACATGTATTTTTCACTAGAACTTACCATGGGAGGGTCCTTGATTTTCCCTCAATGCACCATTTAAAGAATCATTTTCCTATGATCTATTGTGTGCACGATTATATGCCACATCCTTGCAGAAGGATACCTTCATGCATGTGTTCATACCCGAACAAGTGAACCGTGCATATTGGTTAGATGCAACTTCAAAACAAGGCTCTTCCTACTTCGGTGCTGTCATTTGATCCCTCTATTTCAGTCAAAACATTGGACTTAGGTCGCTCTTTCTCTTCCAGCAACTGTTAGATCAGTTTGAGCCCCAGTTAAATTGAAATTCATGAAGTCCTCCATATGTTTGTAATGAGTTATATATGGACAGACAATGCAGTTTTTCATTTAGTTATTTGTATCACGTACAGATCTTCCATTCCAAATGTTTGCAACTGATCAATTCTATTCCAAATGTTCGCAACTGATCAATTCTTCTGCCACATAATTGGCTCCTGCTTTATGAGAGCGCGATAATTCCTTTCCTTCTAACATTTTCCTTATTGATAATTTTGAGACCTGTGAACTGGCAAGATAGTTCCCAAATGCATTAAAAAGGTCTTATAATTGACTTTGCCAACTTCATAAAAAAGGAGCAGGTTCTGAAAAATACATAAAAATTCTGTATCAACACTCTGTTTCAACCTCCCTAGTATCTAATGTAGCATCAAAACATCTAGAGACTTCCTCTTGCTGCATTCAATGTTTGTTTTATGATTATAGACTCGTGCTTGATGTTTGAATGTATGTTATTATTATAGTGTTTAAACTGTTTCTTTTAGACAAAACATTATGGGAGCAGGGAGGCACCACCAACTTCTGAATAATAACCTATAACTACTCAACAAAGTTACTAATAACTACATATATGAAATATAAAGTAGTATTTGTATTCCCATCCATTTCCAGACAACAATGCTTGCCTTGTATAGCCACGGGTGCTAAGAATGCTGCTCTTCTTGAAGCCACAACGCTTTTCACTCAAAACTGTGATATCATCGTTTCATGTATTTCTATTCCTGTTCCTGTTGATAGTTTTGGTGACTAAATTTAAGAAATATGTCTCCCTGTTTTGGCCAGTTGACAGTTGTAGCACATTCACTCAATGCTGTCTTACTCCTTGGGGATACAGCTTTAAACAGCCTGGTAAAGCACCTGCTCCATTTTTTGTGTACTTTTTCACATATTGTTTATATAAATTTTGATTCGGTGGGCAACATAAAAACTGCCCACGGCCAATGAAATGTTGCCAAGTATCAAATGTTAAAAATGTTAGACGCTTGGCAATTTTTTACTAGCCATGGACAATTTTAATGTTGCCTACAATGGGCAACAAATAAAATCTGTTGCATAGATTTGCAATTCAGTTTCTGTACTTGTGAGCATTGAAATACTCTTGAAATCTTCCTCTCAGGGGTTCCCTTGGTACCGGATCTCTTTCTTCATTTTGTGGACGGCTACTTATGTCATCTTCCAATGGATTATTCATGCATTTGTATCAATTTGGTAATGTCAGTTTCTCTCCTATTCCATTTACAGTGGAAGCATATTTATTTCATGTTTCATTGGGTATTTTCTTTTCCAGGTGGCCGTACCCAATACTTGACATGTCATTTGAATATGCTCCTTTATGGTAAGTTTATCAGCATTTAGGCATTTATGGATATAGATGGTGATTCCATACGGTCCTTGAATGACAAGTTCTATAAGAAAGCTCTTTTTGCATATTTGCTATGGATTGTTTATTTTGCCACAACCTTGAGTCATTATTAATAATTAAATAGCTTTCTTTCATCAAGCATTCTTTTTCGAATAGTATATACCAATGCTCTAAAAAGTCCACCTAAGCATGATGCTCGGGCAAAACGCCTCTCGCCTAGGTAGTCTTTATTATTTTTTTAGCTTTTTCTTTTGAAAAGCCTTTTATTTGACTTTAGTTTTCAAGTTTTTAAAATGATTTTATTGATATACAAAAGTAAAAAATAAAAAAACGTTAGAAAATTTCTATCAAAACAGTGGCTAAAGGAAAATTGAAACACTTGAAAATTATACATTTGATTATTTGTAGGAATTATTAAGTAAATATAGTATTTTATAATTTTAGATATTTGATGTGTTATTTAATAATAATTTTTATAATTTTTAAAAATTTAAAATAATAATTAAAATAAGATAACATTTTTTTACGTCTAGGCTCTAAAGCTTGAAGCTTGACCTCCTCATCATGTAGCTAAGTTATACGCTTTTTAGAACGGTGGTATATAGAGAATGGATTTAACTCACAACATATGGGTCACCATATCTTCTTTCCGGTCATGGAAAACAATGAATCAGATTTGATCTCTTTAGAATGTACGGTTAATAAAAAAATTGTTTGGTATACTGTCTATTCATATTTGATATGGTTCACTAATTATTCACTAGATACATTGGCAGGATTGATTTCTACTCGTAGCTAATCTAATTTTCGCCCTTTTCCTCTAATATTTGCTGGGCAGGTATCTGGTGGTGGCAATACTGCATATCCCATGTTATGCCATCTTTGTATTACTGGTGAAGATAAAACATTTGGTATTGTCCAAATGGTTCCCTCAGTCATATCAGTTTTGCCTTTGAGACCTCCATCCAATGTCAAAGTGTTTCTTATGACCTGCCACTTAAAGTGGTATATTCAAAAAGTCGATGAAATGTCGAGGTATTTTGATGTGTATCGATTTTCTTCATTGCAATTATGTTGGGAAAGATGCAGAAATTAGAAGGAAATCATTTTGGTTGCATGTCGGGCATAGAAATTATGAAGAAGCTGACCTTTTAACTAGGACAATATGAGTCGCTTAACTTGAACATTACTAACATCGGTAGTGCTAGAGCATCAAAATTCTTTGGTTGGTCCCAACCATTTTTCTTTCTTTATGTCCCTAGCAAGCAAATTTTGGAGCAATTTTATAGGCATTAAATGTATTCACATATAATTCTACGGGTGATGATAAGCCCCGAGATGACCGCCCCCTCACTTGGAGGGGGTGGAACCCACTTCCGACAAGTGGGCTCCACCCTCTCCATGTGAGGAGGGGGTCACCTCGGGGGTAAGCCCGGGGTGCTTTTATCATTTTTCTAATTCTACCTTGCAAAAGTCTCTCCCAATGCACACCACCATGAGCATCCCTTAATGGATTCTTATGTATTCGGATATTTTTATATTATCCAAATTTAACATCATACTCAACTCACAACTCCAAACAATTTAAAAAGACATTAGAAGAGTCAATAGTATAGATAGAACCAAACGGAAAATAGAAAGGCGCCTTTATTTATCATTGTTCAACGCCTTTAGCAGGACCGTAATTCTATACTCCTTAAGCAGACGATTTGGCAAGTACACCAGCTTCGGTTAGTAGGGGGACAAGATTTCCATCCTTGTGCATAGCAGTTGTTGCTGCAAAAGCATGCAAAAGAAAACAAACAGTGACTAGGAATACTAACGAACGAATGGAAACTGTCTGTTTGGCAACCCATTTAAAAATAGCGAAATAACAATATTTCGGTGGTCTATTTTTTTTTAAAAGTAAAAAATAGTTGGCAAAAATCTTTGATCAATCGAAATTATTGATTTTTCAAATTAAAAAAAAAAAAAAAGGATCTAATGAGATATTGCAGTGTGAGTTACTGCTTAAAAACAAAATTTATAAACAAAAAGTTGCCAAACTTATGCTTAACTTCTACAGGGGACAATAATGATACCGTCACAGCCACCAATATGCTTGCCACTAATAAAGACATTAGGCACGGTGCGCTGTCCAGTCAATTCAGCTAGTGCAGATTGTATCTCACTTCCATCACCTTCATAGTTACAAAAATAAATGTGCATTCTCTCAGCAATAATTGTAATTACATAAATATTATTTGAAAATATGATATATCTTAAGAAAGAATGCACAACCAAAGAATCATGGTGAAATTTCACCTACCCAAATACCTTAGCTTCGCTTGCATGTGTAATTCAAAACCAGAGAGAAATAAAAAGTTTTATCACAATTCCAATGCATTCTGAATTCACGAATCATTAGAGAGAGAGGAAAAAAAAAAGAGTTCAGGGTTTACTTGTACTTGAACTAGATCACCTTTACAACAAATATTACTGGTTCAACCATTCTCACAAAATAGGACATGAAAACAGCCATTTGTATAGATCTTGCCATATGGATTTACAGAATAGCACCAGGCAGTTTTGTAGTTGTCGATTTTGGAGAAGATGTGATGGGTGAAAACAGATTTCTGGCAATAGTAATTCTATCAAACTTTGTGTCAAAACTTCAAAATTGTTTGAACATGTGGCATCACTCATTTAGCATAGTTTGAATATGTCAGATAAAATTTAAAGACGATAAATTATCTTGAAAAGTAGTTTTCTCGCATAGAATTAAGATTTTCGGAATCCAAATCCATGAACTGGAGTCTGGCCCATAGGTTCGTACTCAAACCATTAATTCGTCGTTATAAAATATTTGATGCACATAATAGATGGTGATAACTGATAAGCTGTCTCTTTTGCCATTCAAACGCCTAAAAACGTAAATGGCTATCTTAGCAGTTATGAAAAAAGGGAAACGTGCGTCTCTAAAGAACCAGGGTAGTCAAAGGTTGGAAATGCTATAGTAAGTTCATGGGCAATACAAAAAACTAGAGAACAATTTATAATTAATCGATCTGATGCAACTACTAATTAAATTGATCATTACATCCTTAAGATTCCCACTTGGCAAACAACAAATAACATATTTTGATCTATGTGGCAATTAAATAGACATATCACTCGTGTTGATAAAATAGATAATGGAATTTAAAGCTAATTTCCAATGATTTTTGTCTACAATTTTTATATATGCAAGTGTCTTCAAATTAGCACTATCACAAATAACAAACTTAGATTAAATAAATGAAAAATCAATATTTGCCTTGTCACTTTTTCTAGCACGTTATTTATATCTGGATATAGTACCAGATAATATCCCTCCCACGTCAGTATAATATAGACATGAAAACTAACCACTGGACATGAAATTTTTAAATCATTATTTGTTTTTCTTATGGGGCAATGATTTTTTTCACAATTCATAAACCATTAGAGATAAATAACATACAGAAGATGACTAGGACACAAAATCATTTATAAACTAATGAAAAACGTAACCTATAAATCACCATCATATCAAATGATTTTTAAGGGTGCGCTGTATATCTGGATTGGATATGTACAAAGACCACTCCAATACAAAATGATGTATCATGCCACCACCAACGAGTGACAGAATTCGATTAATACTGAACACTGAATGGACTGTAAAATTACCTACGGAGACATCAGTACCAATATATGAAACATTTTAGCATGCACAAAGCCTTTCAACTTCTTAAAGTAAAAAATCCTGGATAATAAAACCAATCCACGCGAACAGGGAGAAAGAGAGATAGAGCGAACATACTCTCAGTGTCCAGTTCAATAGCCTTGAAGGAAGCACCAATCTCCGTCAACAATTTCTTCACGCTCACGCAGAACGGACAGTATGACTTGCTGCCATCAAAATAACAGCAGATCCATCAATTTATCCATCAAAACCTCACTTCACATAAAAATTCACGATCCACATGATTAATTGTGCGTATGTGTAGAGGGAAATATACAATGAATACCTGAAGACGACGACGGGGTTGGTAGCTATAATTTCCTTAGCCTTGGGTAGAGCCATCACTTACTCTTCGCCGATAAAAATTTCGAGTCCTAACCCTCTTCTCTGGCAGTATGAGAAGCAACAAATTTGTTCTAATGAGCGTGGAGCGTAGGGCTTTTTAATATTTTAATTAATGGGACCCATTACTTATACTTTTTTTTTCATTCTAATAACTTATTTGGTCCATGATAAATTAATCAATTTTTTTCTCAAATTCATTTTTAATCACACATTTTTATGGAACACATCACTTTACATATTTTTCAATTATACATTTAAAAATATATTCAATTTCTCCTATACCAAATAGACATTAAGCCTCCTTTCGATAATACTGTAATAATATAAATTGATTTATTTATATTTTGTAAGTAAAATATATGATTAAAAAGTAAGTATGTGATTAAAAAGTTATTTGAAAAATTGTGTTGTAAAAAATGTGTGCAATTAAAAAACGATTTAAAAATTTGTGTTGTTTATAAATCGATTTATAAATTATAATGATTACAGTAAGTGTGTGCTTAATAAATTAAAATAGACGTTACACAAATCATATTAACTCAGGAAAATATAATTGAAATGAAGATTATAAAAACGAGGCAGAATAGACAACTCAGTAAAAAAAATTGTATTTTTCAGCTGAATTCTCACGTCGACATTTTTTTTATCTGACTTGTCTCTTCAATTAATTAGCTTAAGTTCTAAATGTGTGATTGAAAAATATGTAAAGTGATGTGTCCCATAAAAATGTGATTGAAAAAAAAATTGAGAAAAAAAATTGATTAATTTATTATGAACCAAATAAGTTATTAGAAGAAAAAAAAAAGTATAAGAAATGGATTCTCAGCCTACAATCCATTAAAATAATAATAATAGTAATGCGTCAAATTGTGTGAAGCAAAATGAAAAGAACAGGAAATAGGAAATGTGAAAGGAGAATTGGGGAAAGATTAACGAGGCAAAAGAATAATTGAAGAAAAGTGCTCGGGGTTTAAACCCTGAGGTGACCGCCCGTCCACTTTAAAATTGAACCCTGGTCCACTCCAACTCAGGATTTTAGAAGCAAAATTTACATAAATACTCGATATTTTTTTGTGGCACTATCCCATTTTTGGAAATTGCTGTTTGTACCTAAATGTGTATAGAAAATCAGTGTATCTAATGACTTGGTATATGTGGTGATCATTGATGGAAAAGTGATCCGATGGGTAAAAAAACATTATCATGACATTTGTAAACTTTGTATGTCTATCTGTATATGATCTTGTTAGAAAATTTATTACAGATAATAATTTATCTATAATCTGAATAATCATCATGCTGGAATTATCAAGAATTAATTAATTGAAGCGGAAGCGTACCTTAATCAAACGCGATTCACGATAAACGATTCGGCAGTGTTTGGATCTTCTGAACCGATACGTAGTCCGTATTTTCTCTCTGATGATGGGATGTCAGACAAGATGAACAGTACGTAGGATTCAGGGACCATAACCGACTTTATATACTGAATTGTCAATTAACATAATCCGGCCCATCATGAATTAGGTAATGGCCTGGTATCTACACATAAAAGCCCATACATTATTTTAGATGCATTTAAGCCCGATATATATAAAATCCTTATTAGATCACTTTAAATGAGCTTAACCAAAATTGATAGCCTTTTATTCAATACACAATAATTCACATATAAGCCCACACGATTGATTAAAATCCTTACAATCTCCCACTTGGGCTATATGTGCAACCTTACAATTGTGTATCAATCATAACCTTATGAGTACTCAGAATTTTGCTATCATTACTGAATGCATCCCCAAACAATCCGGTCCATCAATTATATCAACATAGGATCAAAGCGGCTTTCGCTACATTAATCGTAACTACACCTTCAATGGTCACGTATATCGACATAACTGAATGACATGGATCAAGTATGGATGTGTAGCATGGAAATTACATGTAATGTGATCTTCAACATGCCTATTTCCAACTGGTCCAACTTTAGTGAGATCATCCTTAAACAAGTTCAGAGATAATAAACCTGAAACCTTACAGCCGTAAATAACTTTAACTTTAAACTGTATCCGAAAGGACAATAAATGTGTCTAATGCACCCAAAATACAAACTCTCACTGAAACCGAATATCCTTAAGAAATACAATACTCATATGAGTAATGTACTCATGAAAGACCTCGGGTTGTAATACTTTAGTAAGCGGATCCGCAATTATAGAGTTTGTCCCAATGTGCTCTTATTGACACGTGTCTACTCTGAACTGTATCCTTCACAACCAGGAACTTATGTCAATGAATTTTGACTTAGTTGAGTTCCTGTTGTTACTGGAATATAAATCTGCTGAGTTATTGTCACAATATATCTTTAGTGGTCTTTCTATACCGTACAGAATACGCAGCCCAGTGACAAAATTTCGCAGCTATATTCCATAATTAGATGCCCCCAAAATTGCTACAACTGTGCTGCCAAGTGAAAGAAGCTAAAGTGTCTGTTAAGCACTCCATCCGGAAATAACTCCTCCAACCAGCAGATAAATGTAGCCTTATGTGGATCTTTTACTTTCTTGGCATCTAGAAAAAATCGGACTCATAATACCATATGATCTCCAACTGATCCGATTTTCTGTATGTGAGTATGTAATCTTTTGTTCTCTTTAAATACTTTATAACCCATGTTTGGCTGATTTCCAAATGATCCATCCCAGGGTTACTTAAATATTTCCTTAGTATCCCAATAACGTATGCAATATCCGAACGCATACAAATTTGAGTATATATCAGATTTTCTATAGCTTAACTATATGTGATCCTCTGCATTTCTTTAATTTCAAGATAACTTTTCAGGCATTAGTTGAGACTAAATTGTCTCCCTTAGCGATAGGGTTGTCCCCTGATTTACTGTCTTGCGTGCCAAACCTCTTAAGTACTTTATCGATATAGCCCCTTTTGTGACAATTCAAGAATACCCCGAGAACAATCCCGGTGTATCTGAATTCCTAATACAAAAGAGACGTCACCAAGATTTTTAATCTCAAAATTCATTGACAAAAATCTCATAATTTTATGTGACATACCTATATCATTAGTGGCAAGCAATAATCAACATATAAAATCAGGACAATATACTTACTCCCACTGAACTTGTAATACATACAATCATCAACAACATTAATCTCAAGACCAAATGAGATAATTACTTGATGAAATTTGTATTACCCTTAACGGGAAGCTGGCTTGAGTACATAAATGAATTTCCTTAATTTGCAAACCATTTTCTTTGGGTCTACTGACACAAAGTTTACTGATTGCACCAAATAGATCGTCCCATCAATGTCGCCATTGAGAAACGCCACCTTAGTATCCATTTGATGTAACTCGAGGTCAAAATGTGCAACAACCTAACTTTTCTGAAAGAGTCTTTCATTGAAACCGAAGAGAAAGTCTCTTTATAATTAATGTCATCATTCTGTGTAAAGCCCTTAGATACAAGACGAACTTTATATCTTTCCACATTACCTTTCGAATCCTTCTTGGTTTAAAAATTCATTTAAGACCAATGGGCTTCGTACCTTCTGGTAATGGGACAAGATCCCAAACTTTATTGTCTTACATATGCTTATACTCCTTATTTACGACATCAATCCACTTTTGAGAATTAGAACCCTGCATGGCCTGATGGAATTGATTGGACCATCTTCCACCATTCCATTATTTCCTTATGTTCTTGGAAAAATACTATTTAAATTATCCGGAATAGCATTTTTCCCTTTCTCTCTTGGATCTCCTTAATGGCTTTAGTTATTGAGGTTGTTGAGTTTGTACTTCTGAAATTTACCTTATTTTGGATGGGAGGTTCTTCAATATTGTCTAATTGAGGTTCCGGATATGCTTCTTGATCAATGACATGAATAAAAACTTGCACGTTGTCAAAAGCAATAGTAGGAATCGAAACCGATCCTTCCTCAACTTATTCCTTAAAGACAATATCTCTAACCTTATTTCTCCCCCCAAACTCAACATCCTCAAAAAATGTTGCATTTCCCGTTTCAAAATTTGACTTAAGTGTGGGATCGTAAAATTATTAGCCCCTCAATCGCTCAGAATAACCAATAAAGCAGCTGCTAACTGTTTTGGCGTCCAATTTCTTTATGTGGCCTATAAAGCCTAGCCTTAGCTGGACATCCCCAAATGTAGAAATGCTTTGGACTAAGCTTTAAGCCTGTCAAAAGCTCATAAAAGGTTTTAGCAGCAGCTTTAGTTGGTAATATGTACGATCTTTCTTTAAATGTCCAGATTTCTGACAAAAGAAACAACCCTTAATGTGTTTATGTGGTTTCTCTTGTTCTGAACCCTTAACAACTTTATTTTCTTTATTTGTTTTCTTGCCCTTATCTTTAGAGGTGTTTGCCAAGTGAACACTTTCAGTTCTGTCCTACTTCAACTTTTCTTCCTCTTGCATACAAAATAGAATGAGCTCATTTAGAGTTCATTTCTCCCATTTAACAGTTATAACTGACCTTAAATTGACTGAATGACGCAAGAAGCTTGCACACTACGAAATGGGCTCATTGAGAGTTCATTTCTATTTTGACAGTTATAACTAACCTTAAATTAACTGTATTGTGCAGGAAGCGATATCAATACCAAATGCACGAGCAAGTCATTAGACAAGTCGAGTTTTAGTTCCTTAAGTTTTGAAGCAGTGTGAGACATCTATATGATGTACTCCCTTATTTTCCCATTGCCTTTATACTTTATTGAAATCAAGCTTTGCATAAGCGTGCTTGTTTCAGCCTTATCGTTTTTCACAAAACATTTCTTAATTTCGGCAAAGAATTCATTGGCATCATTTACCTCCTCAGATACTATGCCACTAAAGGCTTCCGGAATGCCGCACTTAATGATCATGAGACTCACGTAATTTAAGCAATCCCACTTCTCAAAGTTCCTCATTTGATTAGATGAACTTTCATTCGTAAGAGGAGTAGGTTACTCAATCCTTAGTACAGGGTCCAGATCGATGCAGCCAACGAAAAGTTAATGTTCTTGTTTTGATCCTTGAAGTTTATTCCATAAATACAGGGATTAAATTTGAGCTTGTAGATATACTACTAGCAGAATTTGAAACCGAATAGAGAACACTTAAATAAAATAGCTCACATGAATACCTTATTATGCAAATCATATTTTCAAATAATGGTAGGGCCCATCACAAGATACCTAGCACAACATCAATATTTAGTCTTTGGACAGAAATATTGACTTGTAAGTGGTACTCTTGGTGTAGTAATCAAACACTGACAGTAAGACATGTCAACCAACAAACCTTTCTTTGGACCGATTTATTGATCACACGTAAAATCAAATAACCGTCACGTATTCATCACCACAAGTTCATGTGAAATTCGGGCCAAATATTGACCTTCCTTTGGGCCGATCAATATCCGCATGAGATAACACACAAACACCTAATTTTCCCTTAGTGTAGTGATCAAACACTGGCAATAAGACATGTTAACCAATAAACATTTCTTTGGACCGATTTATTGGTCACACGTTAAACTAAATAATTGCCACGTGTTTATCACCACAGGTGCATGTGAAATTCGAGCCAAATATTGACCTTCCTTTGGGCCGATCAATATTCGCAATGAATAACACACACAAATACCTTATAATATTCAAAGTTAATTAATATCCACAAGAGAGGTTGCTTTGGCAACATGTTGCTTCAACTAACTTACTTTCGAATATTATATCTCTTAAAAGATTCCGATGTACCAAGATTTGAAACTGAAATTCATTGATTTGCATCTATATTTGACTTTAGGGTTTGAATTATAGAATTCAAAACTTTAGAATAAAGCAATTCTTAAGTTGAGAGAGTCAATTGCAATATTCTTAAACTTTTGGTGGCCAATTCTGTAAAATTTTAAGCTTGAAGGACTTAAATTATAATTTTCCCAAAACTTTATTGGCCAATTTAAAGAAATTCCAAGCATTAGGTCCCAATTTGAAAGAAAATTAAACTTTAGAGGTCCAAAATAGGAAATTCTCAATCTTTAAAGGTTGATTTTGAAAATTTTCAAACTTTAGTGACTGAATTAGAAAATTTTCAAACTTCAGGGACCAAATTTTGAAAATTCTCAAACTTTAGGGGCTGAATTATAAAATTCCATAACTTGAAGGGTCCTGACTGAACTAAATTTATAACTTCAGGGGCTGAAGTTGTAAATTCAAAACTTTAAAATCCAAACTTTAATAAATTATAACCTTAGGGGCTGATTTTATAAAATCCAAAGCTTTAGGGTTTGAACTTTAATCACAATAAACATGGAGGACTGGAGGTGCAAATAACCATAATTATCAAAAATTGCAAAAGAGGCCCTTCAAAACTTCAAATTTCCAATTGACGCCCCTGCCCTAAATAATCAGATTTCAGCAGTTAGGGTTTCGTATTAACCCTAACCGCCGCCATCGCCGTCCCCAGCCCTAAAGAACGAGGCGCCTACGCTGGCGCCGTTCATCGCCTGCAGCGCCAGCGCCATCAACAGCGCTGCTTCAAGAACGCAGCGTCGCGCGCAGCTCGCATCCGACATCGCTGCGCACCGCACACCACCATATCCTTAATCATCCGAATGGATTGAACCACCAAAAGGGCACCCAACTCGATTATGATCTCCATCAACCGGCCATACACGATTTCGACCAACGTAAACCAGATACAAAACCCAATTCGAAAACATAATATCCCTTAATCAAGAATCTGAATTCAAAACTCAGCAACAAACTCAAACCCAAATCATACAAATACAGAAAATTAAAAATTAAACAGAATTAAACAGCGGGAGGTTAAGGAAAATAAACCCTTGCGGAAGATTTGAGAAAGAGGATTTGGCTGCGATGAGTTCAATTGAAGCCATTATTCCAAAACCCATATACACATATGCAGGCATTAGCGTCTTAATCCATTTTGATTAAACCAAAATTTTCGCACATAAATTCATACTGAGAGATCGATCAGCTGGAAGAAAAATCCTAAAATCACGTTTCTAATTTTTTTTTTTTTTTTCGATCTGGCAGTGCGTACAATTTCGAATTTTGAAATCACGCTGAATCCATACTTACGAAATCAGAGACTTACCGGGCATACAATTAGGTTTTACATATATGCGTACAAAATTGATCTGATAATTCAACACGATGTTGGCTCTGATACCACTTGTTAGAAAATTTATTATAGATAATAATTTATCTATAATCTGAATAATCATCATGCTGGAATTATCAAGAATTAATTAAATGAAGCGGAAGCGTACCTTAATCAAACGCGATTCACGATAAACGATTCGGCAGTGTTTGGATCTTCTGAACCGATACGTAGTCCGTATTTTCTCTCTGATGATGGGATGTCAGACAAGATGAACAGTACGTAGGATTCAGGGACCATAACCGACTTTATATACTGAATTGCCAATTAACCTAATCCGGCCCATCATGAATTAGGTAATGGCCTGGTATCTACACATAAAAGCCCATACATTATTTTAGATGCATTTAAGCCCGATATATATAAAATCCTTATTAGATCACTTTAAATGGGCTTAACCAAAATTGATAGCCTTTTATTCAATACACAATAATTCACATATAAGCCCACACGATTGATTAAAATCCTTACAGATCCTACTACCATTTTTTTTTAATAATGCTATGTATCTCAAGGTTGAAGTCATTTTTTTTTTAATAATATTATGTATCTTAAGGTTGAGATGAATCTCAACCCAGTTAACACTCTTCAATTGGAAATTGAAGAGGTGGCTTGTACATGTGCACATGGACACCTCCCCATTCTCCAATGAATGCGTGTCAATTGAGTTGAAATTAATCTCAACCTGGATATAAATAGCATTACTCTTTTTTTGTGAATCTATCCCATTTTAGAAGTCAACAAACCCTCACCATCAACAGTTGCATGGTCCAGATTTTCAACAAGGTAATTGGTGTAAAACATCCTTACTTTTGAATTCTCTTGCGAAAATCGTCCATACTTTGTTTTTTTGACAATTTCGTCCCCACCTTCACTTTTTTTTGAAAAAGACGTCCCCACCGACAAAAAATCTATTAGTTTACTAATAACCATTATAATGAAGGGTAAAAAAGTCTTTTTATATTGTTTAATTTAAAATTATATAACAAAAAAAAATTAAAGACTTAATTTTACTAGTGGTCCCCTACGTTGCAAAATTATTTGAAAACAATCAATGAAATTTTAATTTTGGCCCCAAATATATTTGCAGGGACGCTCTCATCTTCCTCCTCCTTTCTAGCCACCGCCACCACCTTTCCTAGCCTTGTCGGACCGCCACCGGACCAGTGTAGTAAGGATGTGACTCAAGACTGTCCAAAATCGGAGCTAGAAGAGGAGTGAAGTTGACCGGAGAGAGAGAGAAAGAGCAGGAACGAACTAGAAAGAAGAAAAGAGAAGGTTCAGACATTTTTTCAAACTTCATTTCATGCCAACCAATCGGAGCAAGACCACAACTATTTGGACCGCGACGTTGAGGAGAAGACTCCACCAGAGTGTGGTAAGATTCCGATGGCGGTAGATGAATATCTGACCGGAAATAGGGTGTGAAAATCGGACTTTCAAACGGCAATTTCGGCCCGGGTAGAGCTCCAAACGTGAAACGGTCTGCACCGTTGGGTTCACGAGGGAGCTTCTACTGGTATTTTTGCATTTTTCCAGCAGAACTCCAATGTGGGGACTAGGGGTGGACAAAAAAACTGGAACCGAGTAAACCGAACAGAAACCAAACCGAAAAAATCGAAATATTTCGGTTCTTGAAAAAAAATTCAAAACCGAAAACCGAATTCAAAACCGATAAAAACATTTTTTTTAAATTTTTTCATTGAATTATACGACAAATTATATTTACACCCAAGCTTTAATGTGTAGACGGTGGGCCAGAGTATAAATTTACTTCTAATTTTTTTATTTGAGAAATGTTATCCAGATTGGTAAAGTATTTTAATTAGAAATCCATGAGTCATAAACATTTTATTTATTTTTTTGAATTTTTCATTGAATTATACAGCAAAATATATTTATACTCACGCTTTAATGTGTAGACGGTGGATCGGATGAGTATAAATTTACTCACAATCTTTCCATTCAAGAAATGTTGTTCAGATTAGTAAGGTTTTTTTAATTAGAAATCCACGACTCACAATTTTCTTCAAGTAGAACCACACTTTAATGTATATACACTTAGATAGTGTATGAAATGTTGTTTATTTGATACACTATTATTATGGAATATAGTAATTACTTTTAAGTCATTTCATACACTATTATAGTATTATTATTTTGTGGAATTTACTTTTACTGAGATTCAAATGTTACGTGATTTCTTTTCAAATAAGAATAATTTTAGAGTAGAAAAAACCATCAAGATTCTGAAATTCACATTCTTGGTATATTTTATATGAATGTGGAGTTTAATTTTAATTGGAATCTTATTTGGTTGTATTTACCTTTAATTTTTGCAAACGATTAGATTTTTTTTATTTTTTTTGTATTTGCATCAAACTTAATTTTTTTAATTGAAACCGAACAAAAATCGAAAGATAACCGAAATCGAAACCGTTCGGTTCTTGTCTTTGAAGGAACCGAACAGAAGGTTTTGATTCGGTTTCGGTTCCTTTAATAACCGAATCGGTAAACGCCCATGCCTAGTGGCGACAGTAGCAATCTAGCAAGGCTAGGAAAGGTGGTGACGATGGCTGGAAAGGAGGAGGAAGATGGGAGCGTCCCGACAAATTGTTTTGGGACCAAAATTAAAACTTCACTGATTGTTTTCAAATACTACTAGAACTTTGATGACACTTAGTGAAATTAAGCCTTTAATTTTTGTTTTTGTTATATAATTTTAAATTAAACAATATAAAAAGATTTTTTTACCCTTCATTATAATGGTCAACGGATAATTTCTTAGTTAACTAATAGAATTTTTAATGGTAGGGACATCTTTTTCAAAAAAAAGGTAAAGGTGGGGACGAATTTGTCAAAAAAAAAAAATGTATGGATGATTTTCACAAGAGAATCCTAAGGTATTGATGTTTTGTGTCAATTACCCATTTTCAACCACGTGTTAATTCAATAAAATAAATTTTCTTGTGGATACTAATTTTTTCTATTTTATAATCATAATATTTGTTTGAAAAATTAATTTTCATAGAATCTATTTTTGAAAATCTACATCAAACGATCCGTACATAATATTAATGAAAACTTACAAATTTGTTATTAAGGAATTTTTTTAATTCATTAACTACTAAAATTATATAATATTACATAATTTGTATATCAGCAAGGTTCTAAAATTGCCCGAAATTATTAGGGGTTGAAAACGGGCTGGACAATTCGAGAGTTCGTAAGTTCGGTTCGGCTCATGACAAAATGAACTTAGGATTGGACCGATCGATTTCGAGCTCGTATTGGCTCGTTCTCATGAGCCAAACTGAGCCGGCTCACGAGCCCGCCCATTCCGACTCGTGAGAGCTTCAAACGGTCTTGTGATTGTTTGAGCTCTCAAATGGTCACAAGACCGTTCCAACATTTTTTTTATTTTTTTTTCTTTATAAATACTCCTTTTTTTCATTGGTTTTTTTCAAAATCAATTCTATCATACATTCATACTAAACTACTGACAAGAAATTACACTCTCTTTTCAACTCTCTCAACTCTCAATTGTAATCTTCTACTTCTAGTTCTATTTTAGTGCTATAAATATTTCATACTATTCAATATTGTCTCAAATTCCATTTTTCATTTTCATCTCCAAATTTTCAATTATATTATTTCTAATGGCACACTGATAATCTCATGGTTATTCTTCTAGCCAATTTGTCGATGAATTTGCGCCTCTCAACGATATTCCATTTCCCGACAATTTGGCGGACATGGAAAATGAGATCGAACATAGTAGAACTCACATTAATTTGGATGACATTTTTGATTAAGGTGTTTCCGCTGCATATGGATCCGGCTCCGCTAGCACGACGACAAACTCGAGCAGAAATCCAAAAAGGTTGAAAAAAGTGAACTGCTGGAATTTTTTCGATTTGATCGAAACAACGGCTAATGACGTTAATGGAAACACAATATATACAGCACAATGTAAAACTTGTGGCAGACTTTCTCTTAGAAGAAGAGTGGAGGCACAACACACCTCAACAGACACTACAAACAAGGTAAAAAATCTGGCTTAGTTGAAGCAAACCAATCAACTCTACAGCTTGGTCAATCGAGTCTAACTAATTGGGTCTTCAACCAAGATTTATCGTGTCAGAAAGGGGTGGTCATGATCGTATCGAGTGATGAGTTTCCACTCTCAATTTTAGAAAGCCCACATTTCACAAATTTCATTTAGAAGTATCTCCAACCCAGGTACAAACCCGTTTCTAGAAATACTTAACGAGCTGATTGCATTTAAAGTTATTAATTACCCACATAATGCAACAAATATTTTCAAATGTACTACTTGCAATTCTTTGAGAATTTAACTTTGATAATAGAGTTCGTGGGTTTACATTAGATAATGCTTCTGTTAATAAAACGGTGATAGATAGATTAGCAACCACATTAATCCTGAATTTGGTGGAGTCTTGTTTCATGTTCGTTGTGTGTGTCACATTTTTAATTTAATAGTTCAAGATGGTCTTAAGCTTAAAGAAAATCAATTGAAAAAAATTAGGTATGCTTGTAATTTCAGTATGATAGCACATTCTAGAAAACAAGCTTTTGATGCACATTGTACAGAAAATGGTATGCAAATACGATCATTTATTACAGATGTAGGACACAAATGAAACTCAACTTATTTAATGATTGAACATTGTCAAGGTTACGAGAATGTAATATGTGAATATAACAACTGTCGGCACTCACACGGCCCAAGTTTTGATTTGGAGGCTAATGATTGGGAACTTGTATTTCATGTTAAAACTTCTTTGAAACCCTTTTACGATACTACAAACGAATTATCTGATGTTTATTATCCCACTAGTCCTGTAGTGTTGAAACATTTTTATTCCATTGCTAATAATTTTAACAAGTACAAGATCTTTACTATTTTTTTCTCAAATCATTGTAGCAATGGAGACTAAGTTTAGAAAATATTGGAAAGATTTACCCGCTTTATTTCCATTAGTAACGATTATGGACCCTAGAATTAATTTAAAGGGAACTAAACACACCATAAATGCAATATCAAATAAATTAGGTCATATTCTCTTTGCTGTTTTGAGGTCGTTTTCTGTTTTTATTTTCGAAAACGCTAAAAACGCGTTCTCTTTACTATTTTCGAAAACGCATTTTGAAAAACAAAAAAAAATTTGTACACAAAACGCAAAACGCTCGAAACCTCGTTTTGAGCGTTTTGTGTGTATTTCGACAAAAAAATGTCTAAAACGCGGAAAACGGGTTTTGGGAAATTTTTTTTTAAAAATTATCTGAACTTGGAACTAAGTTTAATATAAAGTTTTATTTTTTTACTTTTTTATTATTTTTTTTAGAATTTATCCTAACTTGGAACTAATCCTAAATAAAGAATTTTTTTTTTTTATGGAGAATTATCCTAACTTTGAATTAAGCTTAAATAAAGTTTTATTGAATTCAATATCAACATTACAAAAATAAAAAAAAAATAAGTGAGAATTCTTGTTGTTATATTTTTAAAAATGCATTGATAAATGGACTCTGGTGGTTTTGAAAGAACTTGCATTTTCTGGATTTTAATAGAACTAGAGATTTCTCAAATTCCGAACCTGACCAAGCTGTGTTAATATAGACTCTTAATGCTCACATTAGTGTGTTGCATGTAACCATGTTTTCACTGTATTGTGAAAGGAAATTTGAGTTTGAGTCAGTAGTATTTTGCAAACAAATTAATTAAAAATAGTTTAAGTAGTATTCTGTAAAATTTCAAACAGAACGTGTTTTCCAACTTTTCATTTTCAAAAACAGTTTTCAGAAATGACAAACCAAACGCGTTTTCAGCAAATTTGAAAACAAAAATGAAAACACAAAACATTTTCGAAAATGAAAATACAAAATAAAAATACAAACAGAACGCCACCTTAACTATTGGAACTACCTTAACATGCACAAATTTAGTAAAATATTTATGTGAAATGTACGAGATCAATGTCGAAAGGCCAGGTAAAAATGTTAGAAGAATTGCTCCCACCCCTCACGTGATACAAAATCAAGACAGTGATTTACTTTCCTACCTTATGACTATGAAGGGAACTTCTACTTCTAATTCTAGTATACTTCCTAGCGGTTCTAGTTCTTCTAGTATATTTAATAGTTCAGGTGAAATTCCGAACGAGTTAACTAGATATTTGTCACACGGCCTTCTTAGCATGTTAGACGATAACGAGAGAAATAATTTTGACATTCTTAAGTGGTGGGACTAAACGAGCGTCAATACCCGGTTGTTTCTATGATTACACAAGATCTACTAGCACCTTTGGTATCAACTGTAGCATCAGACGCTACTTTTAGTGCAGATAGTAGAGTGTTATCTGAATATATGTCAAGGTTTAAAGAAGACATACTGGAGATCTTAATGTGTTCGAAGGATTGGAAGCATGCGGAGAAAAGGTTACAAGATAAGATAAATGAAATTTTGGTCGAGTAATTCGAAGAACGATCGTATTGATAAGTAATTATTAATTATTATCCTTACAATTACGCTATAATATATGTATTTTTCTTTTTCTGTATTTTTAATTCTTTCTTTCAATTAAAATAATTGTTGTTGTGCAATTTGAGATCGCAAGTGTACGATATCGCAATCAAGTAATAAAGTGGACCTTAGAGTCCGGATTATCGTTCCCACGAGGACTGTTTACTAAGTACCGAAATGTTTTAGTTCTAATTTTATTTGAACAGACGAAATAGAATTTGTGGTTTTAAATTAAAACTAAGAAGATGAATTAAAAAGAATTGTGAAATTGTTTTGTTTTCAAGTATGATTGTAGAGTGGTTGGGATTCACGATTTCACCTAGCCAATTAAATCAATTCCAATTCCAGATTTTATTTTCTAAATATGCATTCGGTCGAATTCACTAATGTATATTGAAATTCCTCTCTCGAGTTTAAATCAATTCTACCTAAATAAGTCAACCATGTATCTCTACAGAGGGTCCGAATATTCCTTATCTAGATGCATAACACACAAGAATTCACACATGACCACAATAATAACACGAGTATATATCTATCTCTTGTTCAATTACCGGATTTATTACCACGTTCTAAATTATTAACTCACCTCTCGGATTATGAAAATAACTCAATAAATCATGAATTGGTGATCAAGCAATTCAAGCATTAAGAACAATAATAAATCAATACATGCAACGAATTACTAAAATAAAGGAATTTGGAATTAAAATAATTAACTAGGCTACATCGTTCATCCCAACGTTATATTTAGTTACACATCATGATTAAAAAGCATAAACAATAAAGTAAAACGTTCATTGAAAACAATAAGAAGGAAGGAAAGCATGCACCAAGTCTCAATTCTTCAATTATCTTCAATTCACGCCCCTTTGCGATGCTTAATTCCCCAAGAATTTGATGTAAAATCTCTGTTGTGGCTCGTTCTATGGAGAGGCAAAGGTCTCGATCTCGTGCCTCTTATGTTGTATATATAGGTTTTGGAGAAAACCTAGGTCAAAACAAGAGAACTCTGTTGAAAATCGCGAGAAAAAGCCCACAGACGGCCCAGCCGGAAAGCCACGCGATCGCGTGGTAGAAAACCTAGCGATCGCGTGCTTGTCGTTAAAACTCTCGGGTTGTAAATTTGCATCATCTAGCGATCGCTTGGTATGTGACCAGCGATCGCGACTTGGCGATTTTCTCGGCTGTACAAGTTAGTCCCTGACCTTTAATTGCACCTTCAGTCCTCAACTTTCGATTGTTGCAATTTAGTCCCCGAACTTTATCTTCTTCTCGATTTGACCATTTAAGCTCTTAATTCCTTCAATTAGGTCCTCCAACCTCTGATTTAGTCACTTTGGCACCAAGCATGTTTCCCGGTTGTTGTCACAAACTCCTCACTTGTCCAATTTAGCTCCAATGAACATCCAATCATGTCATTTGTCCATTAATTACTTCATTTTTCTTCAATTGGGACATTTTCTGAAAAGTAAACAAATAAACATAAATTAAATAGCAAGTATTCTCAAACGATAATAATTAATCCTAATTTAGACATACAAATAAGTGTATAAAATACACTTATCAATTGTACACGTAACATTTTGTTCATGTACAATTTTAACTCCGCCTACAAGAAATTAAATATAGCTGGTCCCCAACCCTGATTAAAGGAGGAGGGTTTAAGTTTTTATATTTTCAATTATTTTAGTATTAGTAGTAAAAGACTAGCTGTTAAAAAAAATAAAAAACAAACGAGCACGAGCTGACCACAAGCCGGACCGACTCATCTCCCAAACGAGCCATGGAAAGTCTAGCTCGTAGGCCGGACCAAACACAATCTTCATGGGCAGAGCCGGCCGAGCTCAGCCTATTTGACACCCCTAGAATTTATATTACTTACCTACCATGTGACGGGTGAATATTGTCTCCTAAACCTCAAACACCACCCACCCCTTATAATTGGATGGACGGTCCACTCTGATATGATGCCGACAATAAGGCGGCACATTATCCTAGCTTACTAATTCTCGTCAATGCACGGCCAATGCAAAAAAATTATGCAATGTGCAACGAAACGTGAAATGTGCTTTTTTTAGAACACAATTTATTAGTCTATAATAATAAGTAAAGTAACGCCCCGAATTCGGTGAAACCAGGGACGCTACTTCGTCTCTCTTTAAAATATATATTTAACAAATATTGTGGAAATAAATGAAGTTTAAGAAAATCCAAAAATCACATTCATTTGAAAATTTTCAACGGAACTCACATTTAAATAAATTCACTTGAGAAACATTCCAAAACTCAGATAAATAAACAAGTTCCAAAAATCTCAACTTTCAAAATAATTTAAAAATAAATGTTTGCCATCATTGCCCATCATTCGTCACCGCTTCCGATCTCTGCAAATGTTGTTAAAAATGGAGTGAGCATTTCAAAAGAAATACTCAGTAGACTCATCGCCAATAATTAATTTACAAGATAATTGAACACGTAATTATGCAAATAATATAATGACATTCTCTTCTTAATCATAGGCATCACATAGTGAATGCGAATGAACATACTCTTCTCTTATGCGCTAACGCATATAAGTTATGACATGCATAACATAAATTTCTCTTCTGATCTCATAAGAGATCTTCTTGTCTTATCTCATAAGAGATACTCTTGTCTTATGCAATTAAGCATATAATCACGTAAATCCACATAACACATGCAATTATAATATAAATAAATTAGTGGGGGCGAGTCTACCTTAAACTTAACGAGTGTGGTTGAGAGGGAATGACTTCAATCTTTCAAATCTCCTTACACCTCGTCTAGCATAACTTAAAATAATAAGTCCAATTTAATACTTTAAAAATGATTTGAAAGTTGGGGGACTAACATGAATACTTTGAAAGTTGAGGGACTAAAATGAATAATTTAAAAGTTGAGAGACTAAAATGAATACTTTTGAAAGTCGAGGAACTAAAATGAATACTTTTAAAAGTTGAGGGACTAAAATGTAAATTTTAAAAAGTTGAGTTGAAACTCAAAACGAATATTAAACTATAGGGCTGAAATAATAGATTTTAAAAATACTCACAAGAAAACAAATATTTCTCTCTATTTTTCTCTCTACTCACAAATTTCTCTATACTATTTTTTTTTCTCTCTCTATATTTTTCTCTCTTGTCTTGGTGCATTTTTCCTCTTCAAATCATGCTCTATTTATAGCAAGAATTGGGGGGGACAATTTGGAGTTGGTGTGGGTGGAGAGAATTTAAAATGATAAAGTGATGGAAAAAGAAAAGAAATGGATTAGTGGAGAAATTAGTGTAATGAATCATGATGTTTTTGATACATAATGATGATGAATTGGTGGAAAAGAAAAGAAGAAGGAGCAAAAACGTGGGGGTTGAAATTAGGTAGGATTAGTTTATGATTAGTTTAGGATAATTAACTAAAAATTAGACTAACTTCAATTAGGCAATGTATTTAAAACAGATATATTTTGGACTGAAAATAAATTTGAGAATAAATAAATTTTGAGATAAAAATGAATTTCGTATTTGGACTTAAAATAATTTAATAAGGAAAATGGAGATATTTTTAATAAATTTGGAATTGGACTCGGATTAAAATAAATTTAATTTCACTTGTAAATGGCTAGACGAGTGCGATAGTTCTTAAATAATGATATTTAAAATTTGGAGAGTTGTAACGATAATTTTTTTTTTTTTTAAACTTGAAATTTCTTGGTCGCTACAAACTTCCCCACTTAAAATAATTTCGTACTCGAAATTTAAACTTACTTGATCTATAATATCTGGATATTTAGCCAGAATTTCTTCTTCTTTCTCCCAGGTAGCCTCATTGCTACCATGTCTACCCCACTGGACTTTGACTAGTGAAATTTTTTAAGACATGAACTTTTCTATCAATAATGGACATATGTGTCTCCTCATAAGATAGATTCTTCTAAATCGTAATTGACTGAAAGTTCACTACGTGACTGAGATTGTGAACGTATTTTCTCAATAAAGAAATGTAAAAGACATTGTGCACAGTCGAGAGTTCGGGTGGCAATGCCAAGCGATAAGCCACATTTCCCACTTTCTCCAATATTTCAAATGGTCCGATAAAACGATATCTTAATTTTCCTCTCTTACCGAACCTAACAATACCCTTCATAGGGGCTATCTTTAAGAACACTTTCTCTCCAACTATTGACATATGGTCAACTTGACCTTATTGTTTTGATCATAACAAACAAGAATATATTGTGTTGCTAACAAGTCTGCTTCAGGTGTTTCATATAATGATAAATCTTCAAAGCATTCAAAGGACAAATCATCTCTCGAAGATAAAAGATCAAAAACACAAGATGCGATAGTATGAAGATCGAGGAATGGAGTTTACAAAGAATTGAGATCTTACAAATTAATATTCAATCTTATGTAAGGTTAATGCATCAATAGTTGGCAATGCACTTCATAAAGCTCAAGTAACATTTTTAAAGACATTAAAATATCTTTTTCAAAATCAACTTTGATCAGAAAACCTTGAAAAATCAAAATTTTGAAATCCTAATTTTTCAGGTCGCCCGAAAATTTATGAGGTCGACCGCATGACACTTTTAGGTCGACCGAAAAAATTTTCAGGTCGACCGCACTGCCTATTTTTGAACTCAAACGGCTATTTTCTCGCAACGGCTATATTGAGGTCGACCACATGGCAGGATAGGTCAACCGCAAAAGATAGTATGTGCAAGATTTGCTCTATAAATAAACTTCTTCAACATCTTCACACCACATTGGAATTGAAGTGTAAGTTTCTCTTTGTTCTAAACTTGTGTTAATCTTTTAAAAGAGAGAAATTCCAATTAAGGAACTTTGATTATTTGTGCTATATTTTTCATTATCATTTGATTAATCAAAGTTCCATTGCCTAAACACTTTGAGCTTAACTTTTTGTTAATTATTCAAGTGTGGCATATCTTGGTACTTAATTTGATTCAATATTTTAACAAGAGATTATTTGAAAAACTTTGTTTGATTGCATTGAACTTTTCATTATCATTTGCATTAAAGTTTTTCTCTAACACTCGAGCTTAATTCATTGCTATCTATTGAAGTGTTAGACTAACTCTCTCGGTACTTAATTTGAGTATATCATTTGTCAAGAGAGTTATTTCAATTGTAAATTTAATTCATTATATCTTGTGATTTCGAGAGCCTTGTGAAAACTCGATTGTTGGTTAAGAGTAGGTGTTCCTTATTGTAAGTCACCTAAGGATAAGTGCTCTTTGTTGTAAGTCACTTAAGGATTTGGTACTCCTTATTGTAAGTTACCAATATAGTGGATTTGGCCTTACTCGTGACGGAGAGCTCGATAACGGGGGACGTAGATCACGTTGGTTGATTGAACCTCCTTAAATCGTGTTTGCATTCTCTTATCCCTTTTACTTACTTACATTGCACTTACTCTATTCTATCAATTTATATTGTGCAACACTATATCTAAGTGCTATACTTGCTTTATCAATTTAGTTTACACATTTATAGCACACTACATTGATAGTTAAGTTACTTGCAACACTAAGTGCTCATACTTATATCTATTGATTTTTAAGTTTGATATTATTTATCGAAAACGTTTTATAAACCAATTCACCCCCCTCTTGGTTAGTTTACTCTTGGACTAACAATTGGTATCAGAGTTTAGGTGCTCATTTTTAAAAGATTTTACAATCTTGAGTTTATGGCTAACTATAATCTTGAGGGGCATTCTACAAATCGTCCTCCTTTCTTTGATGGTACACATTATAACTATTGGAAGACTAGAATGATGATTTTTGTTCAATCAATAGATTATAATATTTGGGAAGTCATCGAAGAAGGTCCTCATAAGCTTACTAAAGTTATTAAGGTTGATGGAAAATCGGATCAAACTATTTCAAAACCTAGAGAGGAATATAATGATGATGATAGAAGAAAATTGACTTTAAATGCTAGAGCAAAAAATATACTTTATTGTACTTTGGATAAGAATGAATTTAATCGTATTTGCACATGTGATTCCGCATTTGATATTTGGCCTACATTAGAAATCACACACATGGGTACAAGCAAAGTGAAAGAAACTAAGACAAATATTTTATTTAAAGATTTTGAAAATTTCTTTATGAAGCAAGATGAGCCCATTCTTGCATGATTACTCGTTTTACCGATATTGTCAATGGTCTTAAAGGCTTTGATCATAAATTTACTAACGGTGAACTTGTGAGTAAGATTCTTAGGTCTTTATCCCAAAATTGGAATTCATTGAGGATGTTGATCAAAAACACAATAGACGTCAACACACATCCATTGGAAGAGCTTTATGGAACGTTGATGACTTTTGAGCTCAACAATGCCGAAACGAAGGAGAGGACAAGAAAAGGAAAAGAAGAGGTCAAGTGCGAAATTGCTCTTAAATCATCACATGGTAAATGGGCATCAAACTCAAACATAAGTGATGAAGAACTTGATGATCTTGCTATCCTTATCAAGAAGTGGAGAGGCGTTCACAACAATTATCGAATCCAAAAGAAAGACGAAAAAAATGAGAAGATTGTTTGCTATAATTGTGACAAACCCGATCACAAAAGTACCGAATGTAGAAGCAAGAAAAGATTCTTCAAAAAAAAAGCTCTACAAGCCACTCGGGATGAAAATGATGATGAAGATGAAGTTGAGAGTCAAGATGAAGTGGCCAACATGTACTTCATGACTATCGAGGATGAGGTAAATTTCTTTGATACCTCTTGGACTTTGAATGATCAATGATTTAGAAATCTATTAATGAACATATTTGATAAAAACCTCTAGCACTTTATAAGAATTTCTCATATTGAAAGAGGTTTGAGTATTATCAATGAAAGTTAAAAATATGGCTAAATATGTTGATATGTTTATACGCAAATATATGTGATTTTATTGTATCATCCATGTATGAAAAAAAAAAAAAAGAGCAGAATTTTTCTCATTTCCTATATGCTCATACTCTCGTTATACATGATTATACCATAGAGAAATAAATTTCATGTCTATATATGAGATAAATGAAGCTATTCATATCTAACCACCCGAAGATATGGCTTAACACCGATATGCATTGTTATACCATTTAACTCATTTCATGCTACAAATGCTTTACTAAGGGGGGAATATGATTACAATCAAGATATTCTACTTGTGCCTCATTATTATGCTTATCACACATATGCTCATGATTAAGGGATAAATGTCACATTTTTGCTTATGCCAAAAGGGGGAAAATATGGTGATGATTTGTTTTTAGCTTGACTTTGGATAATCTATTTGCATGAAAATGATTATATTATATGCTAGATTATGCCTCATTGGTTTGTATAAGATAGGGGAAATATATGCTAAAATTGAACTTATCAATTATTCTCATTTCCCTAAGCTTTGATTATACGCTTCAATTACTTATATTATCATTACAAATAATCTTGTTTGTCATAATCAAAAAGGGGAGAAATTGTTGACCTATGGTCAACTTGACCTTATTGTTTTGATCATAACAAACAAGAATATATTGTGTTGCTAACAAGTGTGCTTTAAGTGTTTCATATAATGATAAATCTTCAAAGCATTCAAAGGACAAATCAACTCTCGAAGATAAAAGATCAAAAACACAAGATATGATAGTATGAAGATCGAGGAATGGCAGTTTACAAAGAATTGAGATCTTACAAATTGCTTTTCAATCTTATATAAGGCTAATGCATCAATAGTTGACAATGCACTTCATAAAGCTCAAGTAACATTTTTAAAGACATTAAAATAAATTTAATTTCACTTGTAAATGGCTAGACGAGTGCGATAGTTCTTAAATAATGATCTTTAAAATTTGGAGAGTTGTAACGATAATTTTTATTTTTTTTTAAACTTGAAATTTCTTGATCGCTACAAGTAACGTTATATTTCTACAAGGTAAAATGCCAAATTGAGATTTTACTTGAACTTCAGTATCATTTATGAAATTAACTCCATTTATATAAAGCCTAAAGGCTAAAGCAATGCATTCAAAGAAAAAAATAATACTCATAAATAAGATCCATATATACTTTCTACTTGAAACAAAGATTTACCTTCTAAAATAACATGGACAGTGTACAATGTGATATATAAGAATTCATATCTCGCATCATTATTACTTCAATATTCCCGTATCAGTTGTGATTAACTGATGAAATACACAAATCAATAATTTGCAAGATTCAGAATTTACTGTCCAAATGCTTTCCAATGCCCAAATTTCTCTTAGATACCCAGTGTTACTGACTTGGAACAAAAAAACTGGAATCTTCACATTAAACAAGTGATGGTGATTGAAGCTTTGACTCGAGATTTTGTGCAACAGCATCAATGAACTCTTCTGTGTTCAAGTAAAACTCTCTAGAAACCCTGCATGTACACCAGGTTCCTTAGGAGCTGCAGATTAATATAATTTGCGCTGAAACGATTATAAGAAAGTTGAACAGGAGTCGTGGCACCCGGTTTCAGAACCTTTTACCTCCGAAAATGAACCATATTCACGGTTTTGAATGAGAGAAGGGATGAAGGAATCCCTTAAAAAAATGACATTAAAATTATGTAGTTTCAATTTTCAAACTCATATTTAAAATAAAGACATCTTAGATCAAAACACTATGAATCGATGGTACAAATTGCTGAACAAGATCAAACAAAAGCTAGTAACCCTTAATTAACTAGGGCGTTGAAAAGTTTGGTGCAACATATTAGATCGTATAAATAAATTAGACTGGGAAAGTAATTGGTGGAATGTACTATGGTTACTTACCTTAAGAGTGAAATCAAAGTCGATACTTGACATTTGCATAGATATTTACATTATGAATTTCATTGTTAATGGATAACCTTATTCAAAACATACATTTAGATAAAGAAGACATAATAATGCATGAAAATTTTATAAGATTCAGTGGAAAACATGAACTAATTTTCCAATAAAGCCTTCGTTCTGCAACTAATATTCCATTTATAAACAAGGCAAAGTGACCAACACAACAGGCGGACAAGTCGACACACAATTTTTCAAAAAAGTACCGACACGGACACGTGCATTCGACACGATATGTGTCGGACAAGTCGACACACAATTTTTCAAAAAAATACCGACACGACAAGTTAATTAAAATATTTAAATTTCTTCATTTATATAGTATAAATTTAATTTTATACTTGTTATTAATTTTGTTTGCTGAAATCTTTTAACTTTGAGTACATATTATTTGTTATTTTATAATAATTTTGAGTTAAAAAATATATGATTTCTCTTATAAAAAAAGAAGAATGACCATAATAGTGTTAGAGGAGTGTCGGACACAAACACGCTAGCCTAATTGAAGTATTTGTGTTACAGAGATAAACATCACTTGCCGAACGGATTGAAATATATAACAAATAAGCAGGAAAAAATATATATAGATTTTTTCATAAATTTACAGCTGACCTGACTTAAATACAGATTTTAGAAATTTATTGTGGGGTCTGCGGGCAGCTGACCCCACATGAACGGATGAACCAAACTCGCCTATGATCGTGATAAACATTTGTTATCAAAGCATCAACCACTTTCAAAAACAGGGAAGGTACCACTTACTTGGGTCCGTGAATCAAAATGGCAAGATCCTTGGTCATCTTTCCAAATTCTACTGTCTCCATGCACGCCGCTTCTAGCTTGTGAGAAAAATCTAACAACTTTTCATTTCTGTCAAGTTTAGCCCTGATAAAGATGTTGTCGGCATCAGGATATGCTTAAATGCAAGCACAGGACATCGAGTTCTTGAATAGCATAAAACACTTTGTGAATTGTGATAACCAGTAAGGTAAGGCGAAAGGGTCAAGTAAACCGGGTTGAAAAGTATTCAGAACATGTAATTGTGAATATTGAACGTGGCATGGAAGCAAGTCTTAGAACTGAATTTCTGGAATATTTTGTTAGGAAATCCAATGTAAGGATGAGTTGGGTGCAAATCTACAAGAAGAACCGGCGAGATTAAAGAACATGTTCAGAAGTAACCAAGGGTATTGAAAATAATGCTGCACCTCCAGCAACTGATTACAATTTATCACAGATTGTCTTAACTAAGAACATTATATTCTTTTTTTTTTTTTTTTTTTTGGGAAAAAAGTTCCACAAATGGATCCACTTTCAGATCCAAATAATTGAAGCAAACTGCTCATATCCTAGTGGCTTGGAAAATAAATCAAGTAGTTAGTGTTATAGGAAGAAAACTAACCGGTGTTCTAATCCTCTTGTCCATGCAAATATAGAAGCAATGCTGTTTGTACTCGTTTCTTGTCCCTTCTGATGCAGCCGATAATGGCGTGTTACAGTGCCATGAGCCGCCTCAGCTTCTAATGTTTTGCCATCACCCGACAACTTCAAAACAGACAAGATTGTATCCATATCACATGAAATACCTTGAGACTAAAGACAAATGTGCCTAAGCAGCACTTACCAAAACAGAAGTCATCAGACCTAGAGAACCAAACCCTGAATGTACATGAAAATTAGAAACACTCGCAGTGACATAATTAACATAGTAAATTAGTTAAGATATTACAAATCACATCGAAAGTATAGCCACGTTAATCTATTTTTTGTCTTGATTTTTAAGGCATTCACCTTGTGCAAGTAAATCACTTTGGACATCTCCGTCATAGTTCTTACAGGCCCAAACGTATCCGCCATCACTCTTCATGGCATAAGCCACCATGTCATCGATCAATCGATGCTCATACCTAAAGGAATCACGGAATTCATAAATGTTATAGAAAACAATGTGAGTAGGCATACGAAGCTATTGTACATCAACGATATAAAACCAACCATATTGAATGTTCTTCAAATTGTTCCTTCCACTTCTCTTCATATACCTCCTGAAATATATCCTTGAATCTGAAATAGTGAAACATTGATGTAAACGGTAGAACGAATACATTACGTTTTATTAATATGATAAAACTTGACCATGCTTTTCGGAAAAAGATTACCTGCCATCATACTTCTTAAGAATTGTATTCTTAGTGCTCAAGTATAGAGGCCATTTTTTTGCAAATGCAATTGCCATTGATGATTCTGCAAATGCTCGAATAGACTGACAAATTTTCACAAAATCCAGATGATGAGGTAAAACACTATACAAGGTCCATAAGAAAAGATTCAATATGCAGGCGAGCTGTGTAAGAGACAAACCTGATCAACATTATACATGGCAAGGGCCACGCCGGGACCTTTAAAGTCGTAGACATCTAGTTCCATGGGCCCTTCCCCATTTTCTGGCACTGGGAATGAGAATGAACAGGAGAAATAATGGTTTGATTAAAGGTTACAGCTTCCAGAAAATTTACTTACAACAACTACAACGATTTCAACTGACCAAAAACCATTTTAAGTTTTCCAGGTCCTTTTATAATTGTATCAGTAGCACGGTATTGGTCGCCAAAGGCATGTCTGCCAATACAAATAGGTTTATTCCAGCCTGCAAAAAAAAGAATAAAGTAACTCAATGGTGATTCAATATATTTTAATTACATTCAGATAGGGAGAGGCTAAAGTACCAGGAACAATTCTGGGAATGTTGCTGCACAAAATTGGCTCACGGAAAACGGTGCCTAGAAAAAATATAATGAATATTGTAATCAGCATTGGACATTATCACACAGTTACACTTAGCAATGAGATAACAAGGCACCAAGTTTATTTCACAGACCATTTAATATGTTTCTGATTGTGCCATTCGGACTTCTCCACATAGCTTTTAGGCCAAATTCCTTGACTCTAGTCTCATCTGAAAAAAGTGCAAGCAATGATGAAAACTTACTTTCCTTAGTAAAATAGAAAAATGCCATTCAATAGATCAAGAAAGAACAAAAAATTGGGAACCAACCTGGAGTAATTGTAGCACATTTTATGGCGACATTGTACCTGTAGCAAATAGATTATGAAAAGATGAGAACGCATTATGTGCATCTACATACATCAGTTGTAAGCAAGGTTCATCAGTCATTTCGGTACGAAACACACGATCCTCTACAAAATACTGTGATTTACTGCAGCATATCTTTTATTAATTTAATTTGCTATTTCTTTTATCAACAATGACTTGAATATTCCAAGAACAAGGGTTCCTCTTATGCTAATTTATTGTCTTAGGTTGAAATCACCACTAAAGATCATTCCGATACTATAATTTATTTTACAACAAGATGTTGCACACAGTCAGTCCTCGAAATTTCATAAGAAATAATGTACTAAAAGTAAAGGGGCATTCCTCTCTTGTTGTCTTCAACGTGTTTCGCTTGTTAATAAGCAGATGAATGCAGATTATACTAGTACTACAAATTTCCCTTCCTTTCTGATTTAGAATACTATCAAAGCACTGTTTCTTGTGCGAAGCACCTTTTAATAAATGCAAAAATTGACCAACATATCCCAAAAATCTTTCTTTTCACGTGCTCCTCCAAATTTTCTATTTCCAAGGACTAGAAAGATAAATAAAGCCATCGGTATGACTTCGAGCTGAAACTCTAGGCCACCAAATAAAATATAACTATTAGATGGCAGTATCTTTGACTTAGAAAACGTGAGAAATTGACACCCTCGACACTATAATTTATTTTACAACAAGATGTTGCACACAGTCAGTCCTCGAAATTTCATAAGAAATAATGTACTAAAAGTAAAGGGGCATTCCTCTCTTGTTGTCTTCAACGTGTTTCGCTTGTTATAAGCAGATGAATGCAGATTATACTAGTACTGCAAATTTCCCTTCCTTTCTGATTTAGAATACTATCAAAGCACTGTTTCTTGTGCGAAGCACCTTTTAATAAATGCAAAAGTTGACCAACATATCCCAAAAATCTTTCTTTTCACGTGCTCCTCCAAATTTTCTATTTCCAAGGACTAGAAAGATAAATAAAGCCATCGGTATGACTTCGAGCTGAAACTCTAGGCCACCAAATAAAATACAACTATTAGATGGCAGTATCTTTGACTTAGAAAACGTGAGAAATTGACACCCTCGACCCTCACCATAGTCCATGCTAGATATCAACAACAAAAAAGAAATGGAGTTACCTGTTTATGTTAATCTTATCTCATTACACTAACTACGCATGAATTCAACATTCTGAATGTCATATGCAAGTTATTATTAAACGGAAAGATCCAAGAGAAGACAAATGTCTACAACAATACGTACTTAAGAGTGGCTTCAGCACTTTCAACGGTAACTTTATCATCAGTGGCATCGCGGTTCAAAATCCCTAGATCAAAATACTTTACATCCAATTCCAGATACGGAAATATCAACTGCAATAACAGTCAATCCAACGAAAAAGGAAAACAAATAAATACTCTTAAACAAATAATAATAACAAAGAAAACATCGAAAGAACGAATTTGAGCCTGTTTGGTTCATGAAAAAGTTTTGATGGTCCATGAAAAAGTTTTGCCCCTGTTCCGCGGCTAACCTTAAAAAAAGGGTTTTTTTTTGTTATTTTTTAGGTAGATGAATGGTTAAAAAATGGAGAGAGAAAATGTGTAGGATTAGAGATTGGACAACTGTATAGTTTAAAATTTGATTTAAAAACCAAACTTACCGAACAGAGGCTTTGATTTTTGTGAGTTTTTTTTATGAATGAGCGGTTTTAAAATATTTGAAAAATCAATACGACTACTGATGAAATGTTTGATTGAGTTTGAAAAGTCATGGAAAAAAAAAATTCCATACGCCATACAAGCTCTAAAAAGGCTCAAAGTTCAGACCTTGTCTTTGATCATTTTCCAGATGACTCGCGTCATTTCATCACCTGATGTCACCGAATTAAAAAATAAAAATCAAATCAAATCAAATAAAAATTGACAAAATGAACAAATTAATTTCAAGAAAGTACCGTCCATTTCGACGATAGGGTTTTGAATTCGGACTTTGTCGATGGCATTGGACGTAAAGCAGCGAATGGAGGCATTGGAGATACGAGTGGAGAACCCGAGGCGGGTTTTGACAAATATTTCATTGAATAGTTTAGGATTGGAAATGGATACTGAACTAGGGTTTTT
The DNA here is from genome assembly GCA_963555705.1 of Ligustrum vulgare. NCBI lineage: Eukaryota > Viridiplantae > Streptophyta > Magnoliopsida > Lamiales > Oleaceae > Ligustrum > Ligustrum vulgare. Next base: position 63,068,020 of record OY743173.1, read on the forward strand.
GAATAACGGAGATGAAGATAAATTGAGAGCGCCAGACATGGCGGTTTGGAGGACCCGGATCATTACAGAATATTAGGGGTATTGGCTTTTTACTGCTGAGGCAAAATGTTCTGCCGTTCTGTTTGTAGTTTTCATTTTTCAATAGATTGCAGCCTTTTGTTGGAAACACCAAACACGAAATGGCCTTTTTGGATGCAAAAGTGCAATTTGAGTTACGAATAAAAATGGAAATTAGACAAATTTGCGTGATTGTCCTAAAAGTTAAAAGCATCTCCAAGAACTAGTATATTACTCGATGTTCTAAAAGACGTAATGCGTTGTGAGACGTCGAGTCGAGAATAAAATATCACAAATTTAAGCGTATCAATGTGAAGAATAAACGTCGTATCAATGTGAAGAATAAACGTCATAATACGTTTCGTATTTTTAATATTATTTTAATTTTAATTATTTTAAAACATTAAATATATTTTTATATAAAAATTAGATTTTTTTTACCCTTCAAAAAAAAAAAATTAGGCGCGAGAATAGGCGCCCTTAGGCGGTCAAACAAAATTTTGGCAGCATTCTTACACGCATACAACTTATTCGACATGTTTTGATCTCGCATCGCACCTAGGCGGCGCATTTTAGAACATTGATATTACCCTAGCTTGTGCTATTTTGATACGAATATAACATTATTGCATGTGAATAATCAAAAATATTTTATGATATTATGATTCCTTAATTGTTATATAATTTCAAAGACAAATTTGTAGATTTTATTATATATAACCTTTGTGCTCGAGCATTAACTCATATGTATTGTTGACTTTAAATTATTTTGGAGTTTTTAGTTAAATGGGTTTGGTAGGTAATAAGTTTAGTAAAATAAACCCCTATGTTGAAATGTCAAAATTACTCTTAATGAAAATGACTGTTTAATTTGCAAGATATATCCCTGAACTTAGTTAGGTTGATTTAATTCAGTACTTCTGGTTATATTTATATTTTTTAATCTTTTCAAATCTTCTAAAAATGTTCTATATTGTAGTAATTTTTCAAAAGATTTAGGATAATCTTTTTTAGTTATATATCATAACGTTATTCCTTCTGATACTTCATCGTCTATATCTTTGTATTCTTCTATAATTTTATGAACCGTATTTATATTTTTTGTTGTTTCAATAGAATTAAATTATATTCTATTTATGATAGCATAATCAATATCTTCATATATCTCTTTTAGTTTAGATTGTCCAACAGAATGTATATTTTTAGATTTTCCAACGATAGTTGATAAAAATTAAATTTATTTATTTTCTAAATATAGTTTATGATTATAGTTATTAGATGTTGATGTTTGTGAAATATTCATAGATTATTGGGTTGATAAATTATTATACAAAATTTTCTGGTATAAGTCCATTCTTTGATATAGTAAAATACAATAATCTGCAATATATTGTTCGTATTTTTCTAAAAGTTTATTATATTTTTCAAAAGATATATTTTCATTTTCCATTTGATGTTTAATATCATCCATTTTATCTTTTAATTTTTCTAAAATATTATCTAGTCCTTCTATTGTATATCCTGGCATTTAGGTTTGGATTGTATTTGTTACTATTTTATTTTCTAAATCTATTTTTAAGTTGTAATATAACAGAATAATCTATAATGTATTGATCATGATTTTCTAAAAGTATATAATATTGTTCAGATGATTCATCCATATCTATTAATTGAGATCTAATGTTATCTATTTTTTCCATTATCCTATCTAACAAATTGTCTAATCCTTCAATAGTATATCCAGGCAGTATAAACACAAAGATAAATAATTTATAAAATTTCAAGTAATTTTTCAAACTCTATCAGTGTTTGGGAATTGATAATATCTATATCAGCCATAATATCTATGCTTGGTTCAAATGGTATATTATATTTTGAAATATTTTTCTTTCTATTTTCTAATTTATCAATTATATCTTGAATATCTTGTATCATTATAGATCTTACAGTACCTCTAGCAAAGTTTTCTATCAAATTTTCTTTAAAACTTTTTAATATCTCTTGTGATGCGTAGAGTTGCTCTTGATATCCTATTTTATCAATTTCATTATCATATTCAATACCTCTTTTACTTTTGATATTCTTTTTAACTTTATATGGACCTCTCTTAGTTCTGGGTTTTTTTCATGATATAATTGCTTTCATTCATGATGTTAAGATTTTCAAAAACTGGTAAAGAAAGATTCATCTCTTCCATCACTTTCATAATTTATTACAAGGTCATAATCATTATCACTACTAAACACATAGCCTAAATATAATTCATTATTTATTTCAGTATTATCACTATCAAGCCAAAAATAACTAATTGATTTTGTAATTTCTAATCATAATATTCTTTTTAATGTCGGAAGATAACTAACAAATATGGCATATAAACATGATATAACTTTTTTATTTCATTATTATGTCTAGTAAATTGTTTATACATGAATAAATGTTCAATTATGCTATGGTATTCATCATTATAAAGACTGTTTTGATAATTAAACTTAATAATCCTGAATTCTGTCATGTTAAAAACTCTTCTTCCTCATAATTTCGTAAAGATAGATATATTAAGAATACTAACATCTTTTCCTATTCTCAGTACCTTTGTATTTTTCTTCTATTGTTAGTGACCTTCAGGCTTATATGTTTTTTGCTCCACACCCTTCAACTGCCTTCACGGGTTATTAGCTAAACTTAGATACCTTCACTGTATAACATTTTAGATGGAAAATATTTTAGGACAGAGTGTAGGGAGTTTTCTTAATAATATATTTTCTTTTGGAGATAGGATTCAGAAGACAAAAATTTAGAGACTCATCATATTCTTCTAAATCGATTGGAATTATATTGATAATATGAAGATTGATACAAGGATGGTATGAGAATTTTTCAAAGACAGAAAATTTCTTGGCTTTCTCACAAACTGAGTGCTCAAATGAGTTCTGTCTTTCAACTAGCCCGGAGGCCTCTATTTATAATATTACATTATTAGACACAATTACATCACTACTTACATCATCGGCCTAACAATTTCACAGCTTTTTTCCATCTAAGGACACACATGTCCCTCTATTATTTATTACATCACATGACCCTTACATTATAGGGACACTTATCTTTCTATTTTATTTTATTTTGGTCTTGACATGGCCCCTACATTGTTCTACATTGTTGCATTGAAGTAGATCTGTTAAACAGCTTCCACTTGTCCATCAATTCTGTTGGCATGTAAAGCAGATTCATTAAGTGGCTTCCACCTGTCCATCAATTCCTTTGGCATGTGGGGCAATTCCTGACTATGCACGCTTCTTGCAAGGTGGCAAAGCTTCCATGAATTTGATGAGTGTCAAATTTGTTGATGTATTCTTGCAAGATTGTTGACTTTTCTTTTCCTCCATTAGTGAGTAGGGTCCATCCATTATATTGGCATATGCATTTGAATTTTTTCTCATACAAGTTTTTGGCAATGTTGTAGAGAACTTTAATTCCCAACACCCTTCGGGATCTAAACCATGATCTTGTAATGTTTGGTACTAGCTTGATATTTTTTCAACTTCAATTTGAAATTTTCAAGCAACATACCCAATCGTGATAATATGCTCAGCAGGATAATATATCATTCCATCAATTTCAGGACTGATCAATAAAATTTTAAATATATGGGTCTTCCTTGGGCAAACTTTGAAATTTCTCCTTTTAGTAAATCATCAAATTTTTCGATTTCTTTCAGATATTTTCCTGAATAGATAAGATCCAAAAATTCATAATCATCTACCATTTTTTGTCATGACGGGATCTCCTCCCTGAGTAACGATCAATCGTGGGTATACACGATCTCCAAACGAAATGTAATCACAATCACATTCTTGAAGTTCATATATAACTTCGTCAATAGTTTTATATTCGTTTTCTTTTGGTAAAAAAGGGGAATCATCTTCCTCTTCAGCACGAATTCTGACTACCTTTGTATGTTCATCTTTGGCATTGATTGTGATTTTTCGAGGACTGACTTCATTTATAACAACTTTTTTTGGACTTGGTTCATCTCTTTTATTCGTTGGTCCACCATTACTTCCAGAAGATGTACCTATTTGTATTTTTGATATAACATGTTTGGTAATTAACGATTCAAACTGAGATTCAATCTCAATTATGTTATCGCTCAATTCTTTGGTATAATTGTGATGAAATATTGAGATTTCCATCAATTGCTTGAAACTTCCTTGGAGAGTTTCTGCAAGTTGTTCGATTACAAGCTTATTGTTTATAATTTCTTGGAACTATACTTATTGTTTTATCCGGTTCCATAACTTTACTAAAATATTTGCATTCTTTATGAATTTCAATATATGGTTTTTTAGAATAAATATTTTCATAATTAGAATTAGTAAATGTGTATAATGCTCTGTATTCTATAGTCATAATTTTATCTCCTGGTTCCATTATGTCATCCTTATGTAATTTTAAATGTAGTCCTAAAACTTCATTAAAGTTTCTATCTTTTAACGATATATAATATTTTGGATAACATGTAAATATTAATTTCTTATATGCTAGATTTCCTTGCACTGTTCATAAATGACTGTCTTTTAAATTTATTATTCTTCCATCATGTAAACTTACAGTTAAAGGTGAATCTAATCATTCTCTAAACAAGGATTTAAACATTATTTGGATACCTGCTAAGTAAACACATTGGATCTTTTCACTTTGTTTTCTATTGATCTTTGTTAATAATTCTATAACAGTATTTTTTGTTAAAAGATTTAATTTGTGTGTTCCTTGAGTGGTTCTAATATCTATTGCCATTTCAATTTTATGATATTCATTTATTGCTACTTTTTCTCTTTTCCATATTCTGTCTAATATTTCCCATTTTCCTATTTTCAAATCTAAAGATAATTTTTTTATTTTTCTGAACTTATTATTATCAAAAGTTACTTTTAATCCATAACCTTCTATTCCTTCATATTCTCGTTTATCTATGTTCTTATTTGTTTCTATTTATTTATTCTGATTCTGATTCGTTACTTTCTGAATTTATTTCACTTATATAGACTTCTTGATCATAATATTCTTCAATATCTGATATTTCACTTAGTTCACTTTCTATTTTTAGATATTCTTTTTGTAATATTTTAACTTTCTTTTTGTTACAGTCAGGGCTTATATGTTCCATTTCTCCACAATTCCAATATTTGCATTGGCTTTTATCCCTATATATTATAAGAGTTGGTTTTGAAATACTATTCATAAGCCGGATAAGCCGTTTGAGCCGTCTAATTTAATTTATTTATTTTTTTTGTAATTTCCCACAATGGTACAGGCTAGGAAAAAATCAAATCTCACACAAGGAATCAAATCTCACGCAAGGTCCATACCTTTTGACATCTTTTCTTCATCCCGTACAATATTTTTTTTTTATTTGTACTTTTCTCATTTCTCCACTCCAGCAATCGTCCTCTTCCACCGTTTCCCTTTATTTCCGCTCTTTCACTTCCTCTTCTCTGTCTCTTTCCAAGCAAAATTCCATGACTCATGTTTGTAAACCCAGCATTTTTATGTCTTTTGCACTCTGGCTGTCTCAAATAAACGCTCATATACATATGCAAATAGTGCTAGAAATAGGCCACAATCGAAGTATCAATGGATGAAACACGCGCCACCATTGGTAGCCTCAAGATCGATCTCTCCTCGACATTACTCCCCCAATCGATTCTCTGCCGCGGTCGATTTCCGTCGACCTGTGTTTCCTTTTTCGTTTTCATCTCCTTCGACGCTTCCACAACATCTTTTCGGTGAGTTATCATGTTCGAGAGTTTATAGTGGTTTTTTTTTTGTATTTATATATTTTCCCTATTTTTTGTAGGTTCCTTCGTCGTCGCCCTTTCCTTCGCCGGTTGCACAAGCTCCGATCGGTGAGATTCTTTACTATTTTTCCCCCGTTTCAAATTTTTCAAGTATTAAATAGTTAAGATTGGTTTTTATTTTCTTTGCCCGTTATAATAGTCATGTTATTTTCCTTCTTTGCTTCCAATTTTTCTTTTTACCCTGGCCTCTTCGTCTCTCTGTTCTCCTTTATGTTTGAAAATGGAAATGATATACCTGCAGATTATTTTCCTTTCGTCTTATAGTGTTTTTAATGGATTTACTTTAGCTCATATGTATTTACACTTTGTTTCTTACAATATTGTTTTGCAAATTTGTGCTCTTGCTGTCTTTATTTTTTTTTACTGCTTATATGATATGAACATCCAGGAATGTCCACTTAACTTCTATCCTTTATGTCCAACATGGAACTACGAGATTTTCATATTTTTTCTAACATTTTTTCATCCATTTTCTAGACTTTTGGTTTTTGTGATTTCAGATTGGCTTCTCTCTTCATTTTTGTGTTATCCTTAACTAAATGTGCCATCAATTGTTTCTAGCTCCTGGTTTATGTTGTTTCATTTAAAGAACATTTTACTTGAACTTATATTCACGCGTTTAATTTTTTATGCATTCACGTATTTTTCAGAAGCGAAGTTGAAGCCAATGCTTGATTTGGTGAATCCCCAACATAGGTTAGTTCTAAAGTTTAAAAACATAGCATGAGTTTGTGACCTTGAAAGCTTTATTTTTGTTTAATACAATTATTTATATTCTTTCATAATTATTAATAGCCATGAAGAGTTATGTGGACTTATATCCATGGAAAAGCTTGAGAAAGCGGAAAAGTAAAATCTTGATCTCCAATTTGGTATTTCATTTGTTATGTTTGGAATCGAATATCTAAATTTAGATGTTTGCTTTGTGACCTCTTCACTTACGACATGGTTGAAGGCCCCGTGGTTATTTCCATGGCTTCAAAAAAAAATCTTATTTGTGTTAAGAAAATTATTCAATGTAAAATGGGAATTGAAAATACTGGACAATGATGTCTCAAATAAAACTAGACAACATGTCTTATATGTTCTTTCCATGAAGTCTATGTCATATTGTCATTCTATAGCCAAATTTAATGTTTGACTCATACATGATTATTCTTTTGCAGGTTGCATTATACATAGATTGATGTACGAAAACCAACCACTTCTTTCCTTGTCGCGCTTGATGCTGGAAGTGATTTGTTTTGGTTCCCTGTATTGCGTAAAATGTGCTTCTCTGTCTTTAAGTCACTATTCCATGTTGGTAGATTGTACATCTCCAAAGTCAAATAATTTTTTTTTTCCATTTTTAACAATATATTTTAGAAAATATATTATATGCTTTGGCATTGGAGTTCTAATAAGAAGTTTTGCATAGTTTTTAATTTTTTTAGGAATATAATCTTGATATATTTTTAAGCCTTTAAACATTAATTGCTGTCATATTTCCACTTTTCTATATATTATTACAAACTCATATGGAATTAAGTGAATTAATTTCTTTGTATCTGAGGCTGCATATCTGATAGGTTAGGTAATGATTATTGAGAATGTATTTCCCAAATTTTACCCCACTTTACTCCTATCCAGCTTGGGAAATCTTCAAAAAAAATAATAGTAGTCCTTTTTCTTTAGCATGGAAATTGATTTTCAATGCATTTATAGCAGTAACAGTAAGATAATATTGCTTGGAACTATGATATGGTAGATATCCCACCATTTATAATATTTTGTCCCTCATTTCTTTTCACGCATGAACCCTAAAACATTCTTCATAGCTCTATTTAGAACACTCATTCGAGCTCTCCTGTTGCCGTTTGTGTGGCCAAACGTGATTTGGAACGTGGATTTTGATTTCAATCTATTGGGACTTCTACAATTCTGATGGAGGTATGTTTTTCAATTTTTCTGGGTGATTTTTATTAGTTAGGCTTTGCATGTTGAGAATTTTTTAAGGAATACTAATCTTTAATGTTATGATGAGTATTTTTTTCTATCATGCTGTGTGGATGAGTGCTTTTAATTTTTTTCTTGGGTATGTCATTTAGTTCTGCTCTTTTTTGAATGCCTTTTAACTGTTTTCAAGTTTTTGACCTTTGATATTTGTTTCTTGTCTTGAATTTAGATACAATGAAATATTTAAATTCTAGAATGTTCTGCTATTATGATCTTTATAATGTTACTTCAAAGCAATAACTCTTTAAATTTGGCATTTTTATAAACCTTTATGTATTGTGTTCTTTCATGAAATCTTACATATTCTTTGTTGGAGTAATAATAAACTGTTTCCAATTTAAATTCATATTTTCATAGTTTCAGAAATTATATTTCACCCACTTTATTTTGTTATTTTTAACAAATCAGTAACATATTAAGTCACATTTTTCTCAAAATATTGAATTACAAATAGTACATGTACCTTCCTGTAATACTTTAAAGATCCTACATAAAGATGGCAATATATTTTTCAAAATGAAATTGCTAGACAACTCAATTGACATTTTTATTCAATATACTAAATGCTTTATTACAAATAAATATATAATGCTATTCATCCCGAGGATTATAATATATGAATATACTTGGTCCTGTTAATTTTGGAGTTTGGATCCCACTTAAATTTTGAGCTCCAAGTTGCCGAGATAAAACCATTTCCTCTTCATTATTGCAATTCTTGTGGTAAATATGGTTTGTAAATATTTTCTGTTTTTATTATAATAACTTTTGCATGCACTTTACAGTGCTTTTATTGATTGGGAATGGGAAGCTTTTGACAAATGCACACTGTGTTGAACATGATATACAGGTAAATTTCGAAGTTTTAATGCCATTTTATTTTTCTTGTTCATGTAAAATGTTGATGCCATAGGAGGCTCATTTGACTGGGAGTCAAGAGCTGATATAAGCTCCAGTCTTCTATATGTTAATATGGAATTAAATATATTTTGTTAATGTTATTGTCATGATATGAATCTGTCCCCATTATTCATTCAATAATTCTTTGGATTTCTTGCATGTTTGAATTCAAGGTGCTCGAGTTGATGGAAGGATTTGTACTACAAACACGTGGTGATAATCTTTATTTCTTCTTTCAGCAAACTTGTATAATAATTTTTAAGGTTTGAGTACTTCTCTTTAGGTGGGTTAACGGGTTCAAAAAATTCACATATATATTTTTTTACTTTTTTCCATGAATTAACGCATAAATGATGTTCTATGTTTGAGCTTTTTAGTTTATATATCCATTTCTTGATTTCAAAAAAATCCGCAAGCCACTGGAAATGAACTTGGTGCCAATGACTATAATCTTTAAGTATGTATACTATCGACGTCACTCGAATAAACAAGGGCTTGCATTATTTTGATATTTGGGATAATTCTTGTTTTAAGCAACTAGAACGGAAACGGAAACCGTATTATGAATGGTTATTTTAGCTGGTCATTGGTCACACGTATTGTTCATAGATGTAAACAGTACCATTAAAAAATAAAGGAACTTTAGAATTGAAATGGAATCCTTTCGTGGGGATGTTTCAGTTGGCTGAAATTTTTTGTGTTCGTTGCTCATGTTTCTATACTTCTTTCATTTTTGTGCAAGATATTGTTTATTCTGGTTTGTTTGCTTGCTTTATTTTGTAGTTCATTTTTCAAGCTGTTGAATGCCAGAACAATAGATGGGAATAGAGATTTGCTGGCTTAGATTTTTAGATACTTCATATTTGTTTATGCCTATTTATAACAATATAGTCTTGAAAGTTCAGTGTGTTGAGGCTTGTTGGATCGTGTAGCCTGATGGCACCACTTATCGTAAGGTGAACTTTACTGTTTTTCCCTTTCTTTCTTTTTTCTTTTTCATTTTTTACTTTTTCTTTCAATATCTCTTATCTGCTAGCTAAACTTTTTCTACTTATCCATTTTGTAATTCTTCTGTTTTACTGTATTTGTAAGACATGAAAGCACACAACTGAGAAATCGGTGCTTGCAAAGGCTGTTGTACCTCTAAGCAATTTGTTTTGGCACAAAGTTCTACAAAAAAATATTGTTTGAAGGACACTTGTTTGAGGTGTCAACAAGGATTCTTGTGTTCTGATAATGGTACACCATTGGTATTCTATTTTTTACTTTTCAAAGTTCTGAGTGATACATTATTTGGTTATTTATTTGTTCCTACCAACACATTGAAAAAGTATGGTCTAATTTTAAAGTAATTTGAAATCCATGTGGTTCAAGTTTATCAAATAACAAATAATACTTTAGTCTCATTATGCTTGATAATATTATTGGAGTATTAACCTAGGTCCTAATGTTTAGGTTCACAAGTGAGAGAATTGAAACAAGAACCGTTTAATACCGTGATAGCTACACCTTTTGAAAGTAATCCAGATTCACGGGACTGCCAACCGCCTCCAGCAAAGAAGAATATCAATGTAAGCCAGTCTCAAACTTGTAGAAATAAGGGAAGTGGTGAATCTTTGAAAGAGGAGGATAATCTTTTAATGGCCATTGAAAGTTATTTTTCCCATTTCATGCATATGGAATTTTACAGCAAGAATTATGTAAGTGCTTAAATATTTTGCCTATTGTGGTTGATGCAGGATTGTGACTTAGTTCCACCAAGTGAAAAGTATATTTTCTATTTTCATTCAAAAGACGATCTTAAAAGGTGGCATTTGTATTCAGATTCTGAATATGGAAGTAATGTACAAGAGAAATTTTTAATATAGTTGTTTCCTTAATTTGAGTTCTAGAAATTACAATGACCTAAACAGGGCAATTAATAATCTCCTCCTCTTTATGCTATACTATCCCATGTTAAATTTAACTAAAAGAAACTACATTGCATTTCTAACCTTGTAAGTTGATCAATATCTCAAGTAAAGACAGGTAAGCTGCATCTTGTTTTATAATAGATGTTCTTGCTATTAGTTTGCTCAATTAAAAGTCTTCTTTCATTTTTTACTCTTAATGTTAATGGTTCCATTTATAACCTATTACTTACTTCTGTAGTTTCCTTCTTATTTTCAAGTAAATATTAGTTTAATCTCAAAAGGAGTTGTTATTTTTAAATTAAGCAATAGATGAAAATTATTGATTTTATACATATTTACTAAGGTTCTTAAGCTTAGCCGAACATGCTCCAATTTCTTGTTTTAGACTTAGTCAAATTGGAAAGTTTATCAGCCACTAGATTTTCTTTAATTATACAACTATTGCAATGCACGTTTAGTATATTAGTTCATTTTTTTATTTATTATATTATAAAGTCGTGTGCTTCTTTTTTAATCTTTTTAAGGAAGAAATTCGTGTACAAATATAAATCCACTTCTAGGGAAATGCTTGCTGCTCTTAGAAGAGCAATAAATATATTTTTATGGACCTGCTCCTCATTGGGGAAAGTCTTGCGTAAGATCTAAACCTTTTTATTGCTTCTTGTATTTATAAGGGTTAAATATTAATACTTTAGAGATGTAGCATTTATAGGATGCAATGTGTTTAATTTTGGTAGAGCAACTAGACTTATTTTTGTCGATTGATGCTACTTCTAATGAAACAACTACTAATAAACTGGTAAGTATTGATGAAATGAAGGTAGATAGTACTATCATTGGGTTGAGAAGAAGAAACATGAAGAAAATGATGAAGATGGGGGACAGAAGTGCAAAAAAGAATGCTTTGCTTGTTTGTGATGCTACAAACTACTATGATAAAAGTTAGCCATATGTAATACATGAGATTTTTCCTCCTCTTCATTACATTTACTTATTCCCTAGATGAACTACATATTCTTATTTCCAAAAAACAAATCCAACTTTCAACATGATATGTAATTACGCTATTACATACTTAATGAAAGTACGGCACGTGCATTGCACGTGCGTCAGACTAGTCTTTCTTATAAGTTTTATTTTTCTGTTTTTATTTGGATTATATCTTTTTTTTAATATCTTCTCTTAGGTTTTATATATCTTTTCCTGAAGTTCCTAAATTTTTTAAACTTTCTATTTTTATATTTTCTTTTATTATTTTTTCTTCTTTCAGGTTTACATCCCCATTGGGTAGGTTTTTCCATATCTTCACAACATATTCTAGTTAATTTTCCTGATTTCTTTAATAATTGTCTGTGTTAACATATATATGCTAATTTTTCAAATATGAATTTTATCCTTGATCCTAATGTTCTAGGTGTTTCAGGGTTATCTCTAATAAATTTTTTAAATTCTATTTTAAAGTATATTCCCCATGAACCTGGTAATTTATTGTAATACATATCTCTATATACTTCTTGGTTTTCATTACTATAGAATTTGACATAATAGTATTCTTTAAATTCACAAGTATATTCTTTAATTTTACACATATCACATATTGTTAAATTTATTAATCTTACTCCTACATTATCTTTTTCTCTTATTGATTCTACTTCATAATTACTTATCCAATTTTCTCCTAAAAATTCATCAGCAATATAATCTACTCATTTTTCTATTCCCTTTCTATCTGATTTTATTAGTTCTGTCTGTACATTTCTTCTTATTAATACTTTTGTATCACTACTTATTCCTTCATACCAATTTCTGACATATCCTTCAAAAGATGCTATTAAAAAATTTATCATTCTATCAATATTTTTCCACGTATCATCTTTATTGTATAAAAAGAATAGTATCATTGAATCTGCTCAAGTTAATAAGACGTTTTTAGTATCTATTTTACAATCCAAATCTAATTTTCTTCCTCCATGATTAATAGGTTTATCATAATTATTATTTGGTTCAAATCTATCTTTATATTTATTTCCTCTAGGTGGTTGTCTATCTCTGATTCTATCATAATATTGTCAGTGTGATTTACTATATAAGGGTGCGTAACTTTCACCTGTATCTGGTAATTCTTATTTGGAAGTTCCTATTGGAGTTGGGTTAGGTGCTCCTCCAGTATTCATTAAAACTTGGTATTCATTAAAATTTTCTATGCTTAACTGGTCAAAATTTTCTATAAGCAAATATAATTCTTCATTCATTTTTGTCTTGTTCTTCTTCAGCTTTTAATTTTTCTAAAGTTTTTTCTATAAATTTTTGTAATTCTAATTCTTCTTCTAATATTTTTGGTAATATGTTTCTCCTAAATTCATCATCCATCATCCATGCTTCTATTATAATTTTTTCTTGTTCAAAATGCTTCTTTCCTATTCTGAGTATTTATTTTTCTATGAATTTTTGGTCTATTTTCTTATCTTTACTTTTATTATTTTCTTTGAATTCTCTAATCTCTAGTTTTAGTATATTTATATCATTTCTTACTTCTTTTAATTCATTTTTTATTTCTTGAACATCACTTATTAGTGATTTTATTAATATTTTTAGATCTTCAATATATTCGCTTATTGACATTTTATACTTTTAGTTTTTGAGTTCTTTGTACCTTAAATAGTTTATCATACATATCATCTATTTTTATTTTTATCTTTTTGATTCTTTCTTCTATTGATATGATTTTTTTATTTTCATTCTTTCTTATTTTTTCATTTAATTTATCTATTTTTTCTATAATTATCCCAATTTTATCTTGATTACTTAATTATCCTGATTTTCTTTGGAATTCTTTTAAGATTTCTTCATCTATATTTTTAACTTCTCCTATCATTTCTTTTAATTCTTTAAATTGTATTGTTAGTTTATTTTGAATATTTTGTAATTCTTCTTTGACATTCATGTCCTGTATATTTAATTGTTGTAATTCTTCAATAGCTAATTTATCTTGTAAATTTATGTTTTTATATGTTTGCCATAAAAATGCACTTATCCAACTTAATTGCATAGTAAGAAATTCATCGGATTCTCTACATGAACTTAATTGTTGAAACATAGTTGTATTAGCTCCTTTTATTTGGTAAGATCTTACTGTAGATTAATATTTTCTATTATTTGTTTTTCAAATTTTATTTCTGGAAATTCCGTCATTAAATCCTTCCCCTAATATGATCAACTTCTAATCTTAGTTTTGTATCATATTTTACATTTTTACATATTATTATATTATATTCACAAAATTCTTCAATCGATCTTAACATTGATTTTCTCTGTTGTACTCTATAATATTTTATGTAATATTTTATTTCTCTAGTTATCTCATATTTTTCATATTGATTTTTTCTTTGTTATCTACGATCATAAGTATATTAGGTAATTGTTTTAGAATTGTATTAAAATATTTTCTTTTACTTTCTAATGTTTTTAATCTTAAAAATCATTTTCTTTTTATATTTATTTCTTCTATCATTTGATCTAATAGATTTCCTCTTTTTTCTATTATTGAATCTAATTTTTCATTTGTTTTCATATCTAGGTATTTGATTAATAAATGTTCTCCTCTATGATAATTCATTTATATAATTCTTCTAGTATATCTTTGTGGATTAAATCTAATATTTCGTTTATGATAAAATCTTCTTTTATTATATCGAAATTTATTAGATCATATATTTCTCTTCTTATATCTTTATCCAAATTTTTTGAAGTGTTCAAGATTTCTATTTTATAATTATCGGGTAGTATTAATGTATGCATAATTATAAATCTTGATGTATATATTATATATTTATTTTTATTTTTTGTCATATAATATTTATCTTTTCGATCTACCATATGGCTCTGATACCAATTGACGGGGTGCTACTATGAGCGAACAAAAATCATATAAACAAAAAATTAACTTTTATATAAACAAAATTATCTAAAGACTTAAATGAAGTTTTTCTATACTTGAATGACTTATATTGTAAATCCATATATGAGGGTATTTATGGTGGTTTGCATGGTTAAATGCCATTTTTCAAATATTATGATTTCAAAGCTTTTTTCTCAAAACTTTTTTGTTGATGAAGTTATTTGTAGGTATTTCCCAATTATTTTTCATGAATTTCTTGTGCATCCTTCAATATTTAAACACATGATCACTATCACTATTTTATAAGAGAGCCAAAAAAGTATATGCTCATTTCATTGATGAGGAGCACTGCAAGGGGTACGAAAATTAACAGGTCGAACATTGTTTGCATGCCCCCAAAAAGTTGGGGAAAAAAATCAATCAATGTTTAAACATCTCTTCTTGAGAACACCAGATAAAACGCTTCCCAATATTCCTTAACAATAGATATTCTAAATTTATTAGCTATTTATTTAGTTATATCTCACACTTATTTCGAGTATGAAATTCTTTAAGAAAAAAGCAAAGTCACGTTATGATATTTTTCCACCACAATGCAACGCAATGCACCCAATTCCAAGGTAAAACATACAATCATTAAAGTAAAATAGTTTTTAACTTTTTTCTCAAAAACTCGCGGTCAATTACATATTCTCATTAAAAACTATTTTTTACATAAAATCAAAACCATTTCATTTAACCATGAATTTTTCAATAAATCATATTCCACCCCCCCCCCCCCCCAAAAATAAAAATAAAAATATTATATGTCAAACAAAACAAGGGTTGAACCCTCCCCCCCTCCCCCCCACAAACTACTTTTTGTCAAGAGTTATGCTTAGGGGTAGGCATAAATCGTCCAAACCCGCAAAAATCGGCCTAACCCGATCGGTTTAGGTCGATTTTTCATGAAAATTGGGTTGGGTTCGAGTTTTTTTTTTAAAATTTTTTAGTCGGGTTGCGGGTTGGGTGAAAAACCCTACCCGACCCAACCCAAATAAAAAATCTGTTTTTTTTTTAATTTATTTATTAATAAATGAAACTTTACTTATTTAAATATTAATTGAACATATTTTAATTTTATTAGCAAGTGTTCAATTTATTGTATTTGAAATTATTGTAGTGTATATAATTGATTTGAGTTAAAGATTAATTCATGAGTTTTTTTTTTCTTTTTCAATATTTTTTTTAATTGGGCCAAAGCCATACCTGTCCAACCCAACCAAACCCGACCGAAATTTGGTTGGGTTTGGTTGATTTTTTATCAACCCGACTTTAGTGGTTTGAGTTTAGGTTGGGCAAAAAATCGACCTAACCCGACTCACGCCCACCTCTAGTTATGCTATTTGTACATAACTGTTTATCAATTTGGTTATATATACTACTTGGTAAACATTCATTAATTTACCAATCACATAATCTCCAAAATAAACAATTACAAACTTTTCAACACACCATCATTACACTACAACCAGATTAATTCTTTGGGTAATTGGCACAATTGGTCCCTATTTTTTACACTTCTTGTGGAATTCGTCCAAATATTTGGTTTTTTGGCAAATTCATCTCCTTACCTTCAAATTTTCTTGCTAAAAAGTCCCCACCGTCTAATTCCATCCAAAAATTCATTAGTTGACCCAAAAATCACCTATTGACTATTTTAATGAAGGGTAAACAAGTCATTTCATATAATCTAATTTAAAATAAAATGATTTAAAAGAAAGAGAAAAACAAAAACAAAAATGATTATTTACCATTCATCTTCTTTTCAACTCCATTCCCACTCACCATTTCCATATGGGCCATACCCCATAGATTGGTATATAACAATTTAAGATTTTGATCAGAAGACTGAGTTAGTGATGACAATGATACGGGTATGGGTCGGGGACCTCATCCCCATCCCCATTACATGGGGGGCGGGGATTAAAAACTCCCCGTTTAAATCCCCGTTATTATTTTTTTTTTTTGGATCAACATTTTTTTCAAAAAAAAAAAAAAAAAAAAAAACCTAAAACTTATTATCCCATGTCTTGAAGTTAGTAATATAGGTTGGAATCATCCAACTTGGTTTAAAAAATATATAATTTTACAAAATGTATTGAATTTTTAAATTTTTACTAGTTTTAAATTTTTTAAATTATAAACGGGCGAGAATGGGTCGGGGACCCCAATCTCATCCCCTCCCCATCCCCGTAACGGGGATAAAAGCACTACCATCCCCGCCCCATTCGGGGTGGGTTTCCGCAGGGATCGAATCTCGCGGGAAAAATTGCCATCACTATACTGAGGTAAGATAGGTGTTCCTCTTATTAAAGAGCAGAGAGCTTGATTTTTCTTCTTGAACTATTCTTTTCTTTGTACCATTGATCGGGAGGGTGTGAGATAGTAACTGTAATGAAATCGTTTCCTTTAGCCATTTCTGCAGGGCAATTGACATCAATTGTTTCAATAAGGCTGAAAGCATATCAATTTACACCACTTTGGACTCGTGTCAAAATCTTGTTGAAGCAGAGGATGCAGTAACAAAATCGCTCTTATAATAGCGTACAAAAATCTAAGACTCCACTTTATAAGTCACTCTCATAAAGCTCTACATTCAGAACCTTAATCGTCTCCCTCGAGTCCGTCATTTTCTTTGCATCAATTTCAGATCTAAACACGTGAAACCCTAAATATCCACCAATAAATTAAATACATAGAAATTGTTGTTTTATAACCATACCAATCTGAATCATTTATTGTCTTAACAACAAAAAGATGTCCAATGGCGCAATTACAGCAATTGAAAAAAATAAAGAGGATTTAATTGAACTGAGCGGGTGGGAATGATGCTGGAGTTGGAAAGAAGATGAAAAGTAAAAAAATATTTTTTGTTTGTTTGTTTGTTTTTTTTTAACTCTCTTTAAATTAAATAATATGAAATGAACTGTTTGCCCTTCGTTAAAATAGTCAATATGTGATTTTTTAGTCAACTAACGAAATTTGGATAAAATTAGACGATAACGACGTTTTTAGTAAGAAAATGTGAAGATAAGAATGAATTTGTCAAAAAGAAAAAAACGTTGAAACGGATTTCACATATGAAAAGTAGGAACAATTACATTAATTACCCTAATTCTTTTGTCATTACTTCAACGGGCAAACACCCCCCCCCCCAACCCCCCTCCCAAAGTCTCCCAGCTCTTAAACCCTAAACCACCCAACGTCTCTCTCATTCTCACTTCCTCATCACCATGGCACCAGTGGCGAGCCAAACGAATGCACTCCTTTCTACCCTATCACGGAGGCGGTTCAACATCCGCTCAATATGCGGCCGTCGAATTGGCTTCACGCCATATACGTCATCTCCACCCTCCCCTGCCGTAGAAATTGATACACCCTTGGTCGGGAACAAAATTCTCGAAACATTCAGGGAAGAATTCGAAATTGGATCACGTAAAACTACACTAGAAACGGGTAAAATGGCGCGATTCGCAAACGGCGCGGTTGTTTTGGCAATGGAAGAGACCAGAGTACTTTCCACTGTTGCCTCTGCTAAAGGCGATAGCGTCCGTGACTTTTTACCCCTCACTGTATGTATAACAAAGAATTAACTTTTCTACAGTTCTCATTTGAAAATGTCCATTTGCATAAATAGTTTTTTTTATTTTTTATTTCCTATGATGGTTCTACTAGAGTCTTAATTTTGAATTATGTATTAGAAATGCGGGCAAATTTTGCTGTGGAAACAAATGGGAGACTACTGTAGGAAGTATATTTACATATGATAAAATTCATTGGGAATAGTGGATTTCTTCAGAACTCTTTCTTTTCTATTAGTAAACTGAATTTAGAAAATTTGTGAAATAATAACGGGATTGAAGTTATATTATTTTGTTGCTGGCTAAAGAGTGATTCATAACGTTTTCTTTTTGTAAGGTTGAGTATCAAGAGAAACAGTTTGCTCAAGGTGTTATTCCAGGCACGTTCATGAGGAGGGAGGGTGCTCCAAAAGAACGGGAACTTTTATGTGGCCGTCTCATTGATCGACCTATCAGACCACTTTTCCCCCCAGGATTCTACCATGAGGTCCAGGTACAACGAGATAGTAAATTGATGCCAAACTGTTTTCTCTTGCACCTGCTGTCCTATTGTTTTTTCAGCTTGGTCCTTCCTGTAGGTCATGGCAAGTGTTCTCTCATCTGATGGGAAGCAAGATCCAGATGTAATGGCTGCTAATGCAACCTCAGCTGCCTTAATGTTATCAGATATTCCATGGGGTGGTCCTATTGGGATAATACGTATTGGGAGGATTTCCGGTCAATTTATTGTCAATCCTAGCATGGATGAGGTAATTCAAACATCCGTATGCTATTGCAATAGTTGACCTTCTCGTTTTCACCAATTTGGGGAGAGTACAATCAGATCATTCACTTCTGGAAATAACTAACATTTGGCATGTCAAGTATTTAGAAGCCAAAATTTCATTTTCACCCGAACTGCTTTTTAGAAGTTTTTGGAGACAGTTTCTTATTTTAGTTTATCAACTTATTCTTGACATATATAACCAAAGGTGTTTGTCCATGTGGATCCAAGGCCTCTGGTTGGTGGGTGCAATTATTTATGGCTTTATTGGAAAATTGAACAAAATTAATTTCACTGACAATGTGAGAAAATTTTCCTCTCAGCAAGGAAGGCTAGAAAACGAAAGAAGTAAAAGAGTAGGCAGGTAAAAGTTCGTGGTGAAACATTCAACATTTACTTCATTATTTCTGCAGAAGAATAAAGGTGCAACATGTACAAAGTCTCCATAGAGGTAAAATTGGTAGATGGAGATCAGAGAGACACGTAAAGTCTTTAGGTGGAGAGAATTTTCTCCCAACTTCTGGAATTCCATCTCTAAATTATTTTAACCAATTGCATCTAATAAAGCAACTCAGGATATTGGAGGTTACCAACATAAAAAAATAGAGGAATTTACAGCATTAGTCACCAACCAATTCACACAATAACATGAAGGTCATCATTCTAATTTTTGTTGGCATCTACATCCTCAACCTATTGGTTCTGTAGCATTGTGGTCTGCGACATGGAATCTGTCAAACAGCCACCCTCACGTGTCATATTTGTTGAGTGGCAAAGATAACATTCTCTCTTTCCCTCATTTTTAAAATATAACAAGAAAAAAGAACAAACAAAATCGAAAAATAATGTCAGTTGATCTTCCCACCCACCGCCTCTATCACCAGCCTGAGACGTCACCATCAGATCCAGCCTTAAAGAAGAGTTTAGAAATGCAAGTTAGGATAATTGTATTTTGGATCACTTTCGAATCGGCCCTAGCCTCTTGCTCTTATCTGGTACGCATCCGGTTACTATGGAAGATGAGGTGTTAAGAATGATTCATGCCCAATATATTTTCAAAATCTTCCTGAAAATGCTTGGTGGGGATTATTGAGGATAATACAGTTTAAATGGATCGAGGGTAAACAAAAATAAATTAGGGCTGATCTCTATGAATATACAAGTGCAGATTCTTTGGCTGGCTAAAAAGAATCTGATTTTCCATTCCATATTCTCTCTTTTCTTCCCCCTTTTTTTTTTCCATGTATACATATATAAATATGTAATGGCACCATTCCTTAGCTTGTATTTGAGCAAGTAATAACATGAAAGATTGGCAGAGACGACTATGATCAAGGTGAGGGTATTAAGCTGCGAGAAAGTGATGAAACCTTCACGTTTACATGGTTTTACGGTGGAACTGAGAGATAGATTTGGATGGGTGGGTGGATTTAATGTCTCCATGCAATCTCCGTTGCCAGCAAGCTAGTGAAAAGGTTCTCTCAAGGAAGAAATTAGAAATCAGAGAAAGAGAAGAAATCTAGAGAGAGAGAGAGAGAGAGAGAGAGAGAGAGAGAGAGGTTGGTGTTCGTCGGGAAGGAAGGGGACGACTGAAGCAATAACTTTTTCAGTTTTCTTAGTTTTCTATATATTTATTTTTAGTGTTATTTACAGTGGAAATGTCTTTCAATTATTAAAAAAAAAAATCAACAGTTCACTAGAAAGATTCGGTGAGTTGGGGAGGTGCTAAAGAACCAATACGCTGAGGATGTAAATGTTGAAAATAATAAAACGAGGACCTGATTGCTGCTAAGGGAAGGTTGAGGACTAATGCTGCAATGTTCCCCAAAAAATTAAATGACTTTTATGGAAACAAATCTGTAGAAAATTTAGGAGGTCAATTCATCATTCACATGTTTATTTTCCCTTACAGTTCAATTTTGAAAAAATAAAGTTTCAATGTAGGAAAATGAACCAAATTTTGAGTGAGTTTAGGAGGTGCAACTGTCACCGTCCTGGGGCTTTGGCTGTTGGATAGAGCCTGAACGGCTGAACCATTCTGAGAACTTAACCGACCCATTGGTTGACTCATTAATATTGGAATTTTATATGAACTAGAGTTTTATGGTAAAAAGCATTCTTATCAATAATTTTGTAATTAATATTAATAGATTGGAGGGTTTATTGACTACAGAAACAAAGTACTAGAAGGAAAGAGAAATTAAAGAAGGAACCAACAAGGAAGAAGCTAATTAAGCTAGGTGCTCTCATATGAGTGAGAAATTAAAAAAGGAAGCAGACGGAAAATTGATTAAACTAGATAATGCTCCCATTCAAGTTATCTTGGCCTGTTAGCTCAACCTTAAAATTTTTATCTTAGAATGCTTTTACAAAATTGTTGGGGTCTCATATATCCAATATGACACATGCAGTAAAATAGGGTGTGACTTTCACTCTGATTTATAAGTACATTCATTTTGGATGCTGTGCAGCTTAGTCTAAGTGATCTTAACTTGGTGTATGCATGCACAAGGGACAAAACATTAATGATAGATGTGCTAGCACGTGAGATTTCAGAAAAAGACTTGGAAGCTGCACTAAGATTAGCTCATCCGGAGGTGAGTTTGCTCTGTGTTCATTGCCACTGCACTCCCTGCAGTTATTTTATTATGCTTATCTTTCATTGTTCAGGCTATTAAATATCTCGAGCCTCAAATAAGGCTGGCAGCAAAAGCTGGTAAGCAGAAAAAGGAATATAAATTGTCTATGGTATCAGAGAGAACGTATGACAAAATCAGGAGTTTGTCTGAAGCTCCCATTGAAGCCGTCTTCACAGACCCCGCATATGGCAAGGTGCCCTTCATATTTGCAATAACATCTATAGAGGGTTTTGTGCTGTTCTCTACGCATATCTCCTGATGCTTTTGTCCTTTGTGTTCAGTTTGAACGTGGAGAAGCATTGGATAGAATTACCCAGGATGTGAAAAAAGAACTTGAGCAAGAATGTGATGAAGAAGGTCTAAAGTTCTTATCGAAGACAGTTGATACAGTGCGGAAACAGGTCTGGCACGAGCGTGAAATTAGGTCCCCGCTCCCTAGAAAAGAATCTCCATGTAGACATATGCTCCCCCCCCCCCCCCCCTCCCTCTCTTATGTGGAGGGGGAAGGGGAAGTGAAGATATACCTACAAATACTTGTTCATATCCAAATCATTGTTTTATTTAATGTATTAATTGTTGATAGGATTTGAAACATCTTGTTCAGAAAGAGGCAAATGCACAATGCCTATTGTGTTGGCTCGACCTTCATTACAACCAATTTCCATAAAATATAAACTGCTTTATTTCCAAATTTCATCATTAAAATTGGATTGAATTATGATACAAGACCAAAAAAAATTTATCCGTAAGAGGACTCCATGAAATTGTACAAGTAGAAATTAGTTTCTTACTATAGAATTTTAAAACGAAGTAAATCCTTAAAAAGAAAAAAAAGGATTCCAACAAAAATGTACGTATTTTTGTTCTAGGTCAATTAGTAAAAATACAACTAAATTTGAAAATTTGTGAAATTAAAAACAAATATTGGTTTCTCAAAGGTATTATGCAAATGCTTGCTGAAGACAAAAGTGATGAGAGGGTCAATGAAATTAAGGGTTCTGAGATATCTTTTTCTCATTGGATATGTTCTCTTGATTTTGGTTTGTACATCCTATTGATTTCTTCAGTTTCTGAAAATGTCAGGTTGTTCGTAGAAGGATAATTTGTGAAGGACATAGGGTTGATGGAAGAAGTCTTGATGAAGTTCGGCCTCTGTATTGTGAAGCTGGTAATTTACCCATATTACATGGATCATCACTTTTTTCCCGTGGAGATACTCAGGTTAGCACACTAGTATCCACCATTTTGTTGATAGAGATAATTCACCATTCAAAGATAAGATTTAAAAAAAATTAAAAAAATCTTGTTTTTGGGCACCTCTTTTCCTAACCATTTCTGGCATGGTTATTATATGCAGGTTCTTTGTACTGTTACCCTTGGAGCACCTGGAGAAGCTCAACATTTGGATTCTCTGGTTGGTCCTCCAACAAAGCGTTTCATGCTTCATTATAGTTTTCCACCATTTTGCATCAATGAAGTTGGTAAAAGAGTTGGCCTAAATAGACGTGAAGTTGGGCATGGTAAGCTATGGGTATACTTATGACTGCAAAAAGCATATTAAGTTAATATAATGCACTGCTCTAGTTTTGAGTTGGCACTAAGTTTTTTTATTTTTAGATATTGCAAAATTATGATTTTATCTGTCTTTCTGTTTATGAACTTCTCTAGTGTTGAGTTTGGCATAAGTTTATTCTTTTTACCTTTGACTTATCGCAGACTTTGATTTTTATATGCCTTTCTCACAGCTAACCCGGCCACAAATTTATAATTATTTTTTGCAATGACAGGAAAGCAATTTATGCATGTTGTGACCTAATTTTTACCACCTGGATCTATCCCTACTCATAGTTTTAGTGCATTCGCTTGCTTACAAGATTTCTGTCCTCAGATGTTACAGTGTCTTTTAATCAAAAGGAAAAAGAAAAACCTGCTGACATATCCACCACCACGAGATTTTTTCGACACTTCTCACGCCTCATTCTAATAGGTTTTGTCAAACTTTACTTTGGTTTTGGTTTTCAGTTGATTCCTCATCCTGTTGCGTGAACATTGATGGCTTTCTGTCTTAAAGAATTCCTGGACTGCAAACAGCATTTTCTTGCTGTTGAATTACTCGATCTAAAGTGTTAGAGAGGGCCACATTTGTATAATTTTAATCTTGTCTTCAACACGCTCCCTCACGTGGAGGCATGATTCATTTTTCCCCATTAGAGCTTGACACATTCAACATCAATAAATGGATGGCGGCGAGACTTAAATTCATGATCTTTGATTCTATGTTGAGCCATTTATCTAAAAGTTTAAGCTATTAGAGAGAGTCACATATTTATCATTTAAATGTTATCTTCAACATTTTCCCCATCCATGTATTAAAAAACATTATCTTTCCATTATCTGGTATATAATTTTAAGTGGATTGGCTGAAACTGATCTTAGGTACTCTTGCTGAGAAATCTCTGCTTGCTGTCTTACCTCCTGAAGAGAATTGTCCATACACGGTTCGTATCAATGCAGAAGTCATGGCATCTGATGGGTCGACATCAATGGCATCCGTCTGTGCAGGTTGCTATCTTACAGACTGCATTCTTATTTAGAAGTTTCTACTATCCGTGCACACTGTGTTCAGGAATGTCACTTCCTGAGTGGCAAACTCGATCTATCTCTTCTTAGTGGGCATTATATCCTTGCGGTTTTCCATGAAAATGTTTCCAGCACATAGCTTCATGCCTTCATCTACCTATGAATATTTCCCTACAAAGATTACATTCCGAATGACATTACGTATATCATATTTTGCAGGCAGCATGGCCTTGCTGGATGCTGGCATTCCATTGAGAGAACATGTGGCCGGTTTGTCAGTGGGCCTTGTTAGTGAAGTCGATCCATCTACTGGTGAAATCACAGACTATCGAATCTTAACTGATATTTTGGTAAGGACTTTTTTGGCTTGTATTAGTATTCCAACGTCAGAGATGTCCTTTGTTTTCTCCTGGTTTTGAAGAGAAAAGATTGAGCATTTATATTGTGATGGTTGGCCTTTCTGAGATGGTTTGTTTCATATTGGGAAATGTGTGGGCTTTAGAGTTTTGATATTAAGAAAAAGGTGAGGAAATTGAAGAAAGAAAATATTATATGAAAGGAAGCAAAAGCAATAGTAGCTGCAATACAACCTTGGAAGGTTTACAAAACTTGTCTCTCGCTTAGAAGTGTCTAAAAAATTGAATTATTTGGTAATGCCTATACTAATAGGACTCAATAACTTTAAAGGATTCTCACTTGACTTGAGCATGCTAATGGTTCTGTCACGAACTAGAATCACCAAGAGAATTCAGATTATGTTTCAGTAAGTTTGAATTCTGGGACGTGGAATACAAACTCAATGTTTTTTGTTACCAGTTATCTGATTGGATTTGGTACAATAACATTGTCACATCATTGTGGTTTGTGAACTTTTTGGTTGCTTGCCCATTCGGCTTGTAATTCATTACATTTCTTAGCGTATCTATCATGTGATCTTGGACATTAATTGCTTCTGGTTTCCATAGTTATATATGTTTTTTGAATGCCTAACCTTATAGTTTTAATATATACCATTTCTAGGGTCTTGAAGATCATTTGGGGGACATGGACTTCAAAATTGCTGGAACGCGGAATGGAGTTACGGCTATTCAGCTGGATATAAAACCTGCTGGTATTCCCCTAGATATTGTATGTGAGTGTCTAGAACCTGCACTTAAAGGTCGGCTTCAAATCCTAGATCAAATGGAACGAGAGATAAATGTAGCACGATCTCAGGATGGCAGAAACTCTCCACGCATACGTAAGATGTCCCAATTGGTTAGACACATGCGTAAGATGTCCCAATTGCATAGATGTTTCTTTTATCTGATGATAAAGACGAATTATTCTGTAACCTTAGCTTCAACAATTTTTTTGTCGTTTCTGGTCAGAAAGGATTTGAAAAATTCAAGGCTAGCAATATATGATTGCATTTACCAATATTGTTCACGTGGCTATTGATGCAGTGACCTTGAAGTATAGCAATGACACAATCCGGCGCCTTATTGGTCCTCTTGGTGCCTTGAAGAGGAAAATTGAAGAAGAAACAGGTATGATTTTGCATAGGAGTTCTCCAATACTAGATTCTAAAATGTGTCAAGTCCTTGTATTAATGATTTTTGTAGTAGTTTAATAAAATGTTGTAAATTGGCAAATGTGGAATATTCAATCTAATTTTGTTAAATAGGCCATATGCACATGAGAAAAATGGTTTTTCTTGTTCATAGATACGAGACCCGGATCTTGGAGGATTGTACATGGTTAAACTCACATGATTTTTGCGTAAAAGTAATTTTGTATATTTCTACTTTAGCTTCATAATTGTATGTTTCTACTTTAGCTTCATAATTCATTCCCTGAAACATTGAATGTATTTGAATGCCAAAGACTGACCTTTGCATTTCTGTCACGTTATCTCTAGAGGATATATGTCATCGCATTTAGGAGGAATGAATTCTATGGATGTTGCTGGCTTGTCACCTGTGGTTGATACCTTATCAAAATTAATCAAATAGATAGACTGGAAGCAATCAATGTTTCAGTATTGACTTCATGAATCATTTTTTTTTTTTTATTATAAGATTTGATATTTTTTGGGCCTCAGTACCTCAGTTATACACGCCTTTTGTGGTGATGCATATCCGTGGATGGTTGATATTTGTTAAGTCTTCTCCTTTTCCATTGATTATTGGGAATTGGCTTAGATTGTCCTTTGTTCAATTTTTATGAATGCATGTATGCTTCTGAAGGGAAAATTTTATACCGATTCTGCAGCCCTTGAAGCTGCCAAAAAATTGATGATTTTATGGTATTCTAGAAATTGTTTTCACTATCATGTACCTGCATAAATATTGAACTATCTGGACTCTAGATACGATGATTCAAAAATATGGCTCTTTTTTTTCTCTGTGATTGATTGTATGTTGTTATTCTTGTTAACAGTCATCTTTGCAGAAGAAACTGTACTTATAAAAGTCCGTGTTATGTTCATCTCCTAGTTGTGGATATCAATTATATAGTAAGCTTTTTGACAGAGTGTTATGCTGCAGGTGCACGAATTTCAGTGAGTGATGGTTCCCTCACCCTGGTTGCAAAAAATCAATCAGTGTTGGAGAAAGTGATGGAAAAGGTTTTCTATTTTAATCTTTCTATTGTATTTTTTTCACACATATTGTTGCTTGATTGAAATAAGATGTTCCCTTTCTTTATGGTCAACTGAGTTCATCTCGTGCCACTGATATATGATTGTGTTTTGAATTTTGGTACTTTGTTAGGAGTTTTGTCATCTCGGCGTGGTGTAAACCACATCTTTTGTATACAATCACAGGAAACACTGCGCTTCTAGAAGCCATTCTTTTCTAATCCTAATGCAGTTTGTTGAAGACACGCATCTTCATTATATGTAGGATAATAAGGTTATGATCTGGGCTTATTAGTGTTAATCGAACATGCTCATTTCTGTTTCTTTTCTTGATAATAAATTGGACCTTGTTAGAAACCTACATAAATAATTTTGAGCTTTTATCTTGGGTTGTATGTTGCTTTCTTCTCCATATACTATGCAATGATTTACTTTCTCAACCACGGCCCTGTGTTTTATGTTGTTACTTCCACCTCCCGCAATTAATTCTATTGATTTTTGTACTAAAGAGCCATATTGCTTGTGAGAGAGCAAAATGACACGCTTCTTTTTTCACCCCTAGAGATGCTCTTATGAGAGATGTCATGTGCATGATTGCATGTAGTGTGAAGTTCATTCCAGCATTATGATTTTCTGCCGATTTTAATGTTTAGGCCCATGTTTCCTCTATATTTATGCTGGATTCTTATTTTGTTTTTCTTCACCTCAGTCAACCAGAAGAATTAGGGGCCGTTCTCTTTGTGTTTCAATTTTGGATTTTGAGTTTTGAATTTTGTTTTGAATTTTGAATTTTGGATTTTGGTTGTTTGTTTTGGGATTGCTGAAAACATGTTCTCTTTGTGATTTTGGAAAACTGTTTTCAAAAATAGAAAACTGAAAAATGCGTTTACTTTGTAATTTTTTGATATATTTATTTTTTAATATTTTATATGTAAAAAATGATTGATTTGTTGAATATCATAAATTTTAATGTTAATAAATCAGTTAGTTCTCTATATCAATAAATTCATCATTAATATTGTTTCAGCTAAACAAAAATTTAACCACATACCAACAAAATCTTAACATGAATCTATATATAATGAAAAAAATAACATAAAAACTTTAAGTGAAGGAAGTATCTCACATTTACAAAAAAAAAAAAAAAATAAAAAAAAAAAAAAAAAAAATAATAATAATAAATAAAAAATTACAAAAAAAAAAGAATTTTTTTTTTTTTTTTAACATGGATCTATATAATGACAAAATAACATAAGAATTTCAGGTGAAGGAAGTGTCTCACTTTTACAAAAAAATAAAATAATAAATAAAATAAAATAAAAATCTTAAAATGGATCTATATATAATGACAAAATAATATAAAAACTTCAAGTGAATGAAGTGTTTCACTTTTACAAAAAAATAAAATAAAATCTTAACATGATATATATATAATAACAAAATAACATAAGAACTTCAAGTGAAAGAAGTGTCTCACATTTAAAAAAAAAAAAATAATAATAATAAATAAAAAATTTAAAAAAAAAAAAAAATTAACATGGATCTATGTATAATGGCAAAATAATATAAGAACTTCAAGTGAAGGAAATGTCTCACATTTACAAAAAAAAAAAAAAAAAAATCAAAATGCGCGTTTTGGTCGTTTTGGACTTTTTAACACAAAATATCCAAAACGTAATAAACTCGTTTTGAGTTTCCTTTGTAATTTTTTTGGTATTTTGGAAAATTCGTTTCTGAAAATGGGAAAAGTGAACGCGTTTTCGATATTTCCAAAAATCGAAAACTCAAAACGAGCTCAAAACAACAAAGAGAACGGGGCCTTACATTCTCTAATTCATTTTCCTCTGTTAGCGTTACCTCATAAATTGAATTTCCATTGCGTTCCTGTCCTCAGATTAATTTAATAGTGGGTCGTGAAATTGAAAAGGGAGGGATTTACAAAGGCGTCATTACTTCAATCAAAGAATATGGTGCCTTCGTTGAGTTCAATGGAGGCCAACAGGGCCTCCTGCACATCTCTGAGATCTCCCATGAACCGGTATGTGCCTTTGTGACATTAAATATGCATATTTTTTATTTATGCAGTTATCTCATATAGCTTTTCAACTTCTCGAGTGTGTGATTTCTTATCAGGTGTCCCGAGTTACTGATGTGGTATCCGTTGGCCAAGTACTTAATTTGATGTGCATTGGAGTAGACGTTCGTGGTAATGTGAATTTATCTCTCAAAGCCACTTTACCGAGGCTAGGATCAAAGAAAAATGCTTCAGTTGCTGCACAACAAGCACCTAAAGTCTGGGATCCCGTTGATAATGTTCATGAGAAAAAATATCAAGATGACAAGCCTTTGGACACTGAAGCATCCTTGTTATCAGGAACATCTGGAGTTTTTATCCGAAGTGCTGTTGAGTGCGATGAGAAGGAAAAATCTGCTGGTCCAAGTAAGAAATCTAAACGGAATTCAAGATCCTATAGTGAGTCAAAATCTAATACGAAGTCTCCATTTGAGAATAATGATATCTTTGTAAGAGATGATGAAGATGAGAGCAATACCGATAAATCAACAGCTGAGGCCACCTTGAGTGCAAAGAAACTAAAGCTTGGAACGGAAATGACAGCTAAGGTCCATCAAGTTCGTGCACGTGGATTAGTCCTTGATTTGGGTGGTGGTATTCGTGGAATGTATCGATTTGAGGTCAGTGCTATCTAATTATTATTGGAGCAAATATCACCTTAAAGTTTTTGATGATGATGGAACTTTCTGCACATGTTTTCAATTCTGTAATGCCTGCTTCATCTCTTCTTTATATTTACCTACTTTAAGCACGTGTATCTTTCCCCGTTCTAACTTAACTCAGTGGTTAGAGTATTGCTTTCATACGGCAGGATTCATTAGTTAAGTGGTTAGAGTATTGCTTTCATACGGCAGGATTCATTGGTTCAAATCCAGTAGTATCTAGAACTCATAGATACCCGAGTCAGTGAACCAACTATTCCACATCTAAATCTTCTCGCTACTCAAGTAGTTCCCTTCCTTTTAAAATTGAATATCTCCAATTAATTTCCATACTTCCAATGGCTGTACACTTTTTGAAATAGAAAAATTTGTAATCTTGTTTGTTAAATTATTTACGGTTAACCTTCACTATGTGCCTTGCCTATCCCCACCGGCGGGCCTCACCTCGCTTCTTGTAGAGTTGAGAGTAGTTGCATTCAGTTGGACGAGTCCAAACCCTGGAAAATAAAGACGATGAACGGTGTTTGTCACCAACACTATTTTAATTTATTCTCTTCATTGCAGGTTAGCTTTCGGAGAGACTTTGAAGTTGGTGAGGAGGTGAAAGTAAAATGCTCCAGTTTCTCAACCAAGGGGATCCCTGTAATGTCATTGGTGGAAGAGCAGAAGTCTTAAGCTTTCTATCCGGTTGCAAGAATCAACCTTGGCAAGGTGAATGTTACTACCGCCCTTGTCAATAACCCGGCATGTCTGTATCTTCCAAATTTGTGAAAAATCTTTGTGGAATAGGGAGCGTTCAAGATCTTATCATCCGGTGGCTATTTCACTTCATTTCGACTGACCTTTGTAGACATGGCCCAGTTTCAGCAAAATTTTGTGTAGGCAGACATTTTTTTAAAACTGCGGATGATAATGTAAATTTTAGTTCCCTTTTCATATAAGTTATCTTTCCTATGAATATTGTCATGATGACAACCTCATAGAAATGGCAAGAAGTTGATTCTGAAAGAAATATATTTTGGTACAAGATTTTGTTCTCCCCCCTCCCCCACCCCCACACACCTTATTCCATTCTAATCAAAAGATTAAAGGCCTCTGTTGAAAATAGGTCACCAAACGTCTCGTATTGGCTTCCGGAAGGGTTAGTCGTGTGGGGTGACCGTGCTCATGACGAGTACTGATGTAATGGGTCGTGACGAGATTTGAATTTAAGTCTTTTGTAAGCTTTGATTTGCTTAAAGGCTGCACATGTATTTATTTATGGGTGGTGACGAGATTGAAATTGTGTGCTAAATGCCTAGAGAATGCAAACCAAGAAATCTTACACACGTGCTCTTCATGTTGGTTGTCACTTGCGCTACTCGGATTCTGAATTGTCAACAAGCCAGATCATCGGCCAAGAGAGGTTAGTTTTGCTCGATTACTAGAAAAAATTGGCTTTATTCTTTCAAGAACTCTGTTAATATGCATATTGCCAAAGAATGAAGCACTGATGTCTTCAATATCATTATACAGTTATGGCGCGTTTTGTATGGAGGATTTAATAGTATTGAACGATGATCAAGCAATAATAAGCTAAAATACTTTTTAGTCCTATTCAATAATGCGTACCAAACATGAACTTAAAGATCAGAATTAAAGGTTGAAAATTCTAAGTACTGTAAAATGTTCTTCTCTTTGCAGATGCTATATTTTTGGATCTTTCGGTAGTTCCTGGCACAGTTGGAGTATGCTTATTGGCAATTGTGGCGGGGTATTTTATCGGTGCAACTATTTACCAGAGGCGACTCCACCACCAGAATGAACAAAGGTAACTTCTTGAGAAAACCCGTAATGTATATACTAATGATCTTGCTATTGACGAAGGGCACTCTACCAGACAGTGAAATTGCGATAAAACTGTTCTTTACTGAAAGCTTCGAAATCAAGGGAGAGCAATGAAATATAAACATTACTGAACGAGCGCAGCATCTGAATCATTCATAGAGACAACATAAAAGCAAGTAACATCTTGCTAGGCGTGAAATATTGACCCAAAATCGCAGATTTTGGCCTCAAAAGGTTGAATTCAAGCTATGAAGCTTTTGGCATTTCTGCCTTGCTAGTACATTATTATTAGTATTTATGTCATCAACTTCGAGCTTTTTTCCCTTATTCTCGCGGGAATTTCAAGCACGTGGAGAAATTTTATGCATAGCGGAAGGACTACAGTAATTTATGAAGTGGATTGAAGAATGATTCTCGACCGAGGATGCTATGCTGGAGTTGCATAAACCATAATCTTCAAGACTTGAACTCGGCTAAAGCAGGCACAAGAAATTTCGTAGTAAGAGAGACTTGTGCTTTAGGAATTGAGTCGATGCTGACCTATTGCTTTTGGTGATCTTTTTTGGGGGCAAAATGGCTTTCATATAATGCAGATGACGCTAAGCACGTGAAGCAGAAAATTTACGAGCAAGTGGAACCAAAAATACAAAATGTTCATAATGAAAGAAATAAGAATAGTGTCACATTGTATTATTATTCCATAAATTGGAAAATTAATTTGGACAGACCTCCCTCATTCCCACCTACCAATACAAAGCAATAAAAAATAAAAGGAAGGTTCTTGTGGGAAAGAGTGGTAAAATTTAAATAAAAAATCAGGATAAATATATATTAAAAGTATTGCGTGTGGATCTGTTCTTGTTGAAAATAATGATTTCAAAATAATTCTTTAAGTTAACCATGTATTGCACTTTTTAATTAAAAACACAGAATTAAAAGTTGGATGATCTCATGATTCTCATCTGTATTACCTAAAACATTGTATACTGTTTGATTTACTATTTTACAACAATTTTTCTTTAATTTTAAATAAAAAATGTGATGTTTTAGATGTAAAATGTGTAATTGAAAAGTGATTTGAAAAAATGTGTATTGTCAAAAAGTGTTTTGGTAGATAAGTTTTTATAAATTTGTTTATAAACAATTTATCGAATAGATTTATAAATTTTGTTTATAAACGATCAAATGACAACATTTTGAATTTTGACCAATGAATTTTTGTCACGATGCTATTTATAAATAACAATTTATAAACGATTTGTCAAATAAATATTTTTTCCTTTAAAAATTGATATTTTTTTATGATCACAAAATTTAGGTCATGATCTTTTTGCTCTATTTAGGACATTTTCTACTTTCAATTTTAGAAAAATTGATAACATGTTCTCTTCCACATTTTCAAAAACTTGTTTTTGAATATATATATATATATATATTATCTTCTTTTTTTTTTAATTTACACAACTGATTCAAAATAATAAAAAAAATTAAAAAGCGGAAAACACATAGTTGGCATTAATACTTTTCTCTCTTTAATGTCAACCCATCTTGAACAATTTTGTACTTTTATAATATTGAACGAAAACTCCTCACTAAATTCAACGATTTCTAATCCCAATTTGTACGGCGCTGTCGTTCTTGGTGGCACTTACGGACTATTCTTACGCAATGATTATAATTTATAAATAAATTTATAAATAACACAATTTTTTAATCACATACATTCTATATCCAATTTTCAACCATACATCTACCTCGAAAATACTAAAATAAACCAAAAAAAATCGGATGTAGAGCATCCGAACACATTGTAATTGCTTACATGACGGCCATTAGGGTCCGTCGTGAGATTTTGGGTGTCTTGTGTGACAATTTGAAATGAGTTTTAAAAAAATTTATACCCTATATTCAATTTTTTTCTTTAAGTGTCTTATAAAAAAAAAAAAAAAATTGGTGCCCATAATATTGAAGCCCTATGCGATCGCACCTTTCGCGCATATTCAGGGTCGTCTCTGATGACCATCGCCAATTTCTAGGGTTTGAGATAATTTTTGAAGATAAAATTTTGTTTGGTGCATAAAAAAGTGTTTGTTTTGATCATCTGAATACGAACTAGGTGATTGATTCTTGAATCTTAAAAGGAAGATCTTCCTCTGTTAACGTGGTACTAAGGCTTTGTTTTTATTTTTTATTTTTTATCGGAGGTACTAAGGCTTTGTAGTATGATATGTTGTGGTTAAGTAGATTTGAGTGGTTTGCCTTCTATTTTATTCACTTAACATTTGTCGGAGATTCATGTCCGAGATTCATTTTTGTACGTTGTGTTTATTACTGACAATTCATGTGTAAGTTTTTTTTTTTTAAATCCATGGGCGATCCTTGTTTTCTCGATTTTAGTGATTGTTTCCTGTTTAATTAGTTGTATTTGTTAATTAGATATAACAATAACATGCTTCGTAACTGTCTGTACATAGTGTGTTTTAATTATGTGATGATAAATGTTTTACCTGATAACTCTTTTATTTTATCTTGAATAACGTAAGGTGGTGTGTAACATATGTTATGGGGGCAACAATAATTATTTAAGCTGATTTTTTATAATATTTAATGTATTTGAACATTAATGAATTTTTCTATTTTTAATATTTTTCTAATCATTATTAAATTAGTCCAATAAATATTAAATAAGGTAATTTTTTTATAATACAGAGTAAATCCTCAAAATACACACACACACACACATAATCAACAAGTAAATTAATTACAAATAGTTAAAATAATATTTTGCAAGATTTTAAATAAACCGAGTTTTCCAATTTCTCATTTTTAGAAACAGTTTTCAGAATTGACAAATTAAACGCATGTTCAACAAATTTAAAAAGAGAAACTAAAAACAAAAAGCGTGTTTTCAAGTCTTCTATCTTGCACTTGACTAAAATTTAAACAACACCCGTCTTACAACGTAGTATGACAAATATCATGCAACGCGGTAAAAAAGTTTCTCACGTTTTGAATTTTGCTCTTCTTCAATCCATGGTATTATAAATTATTAATAACCACATATATTACAATAAATTCATGAATATTATGTACAGGTACTTATCTTATCTATAACTCATTTTTATGCATTTTATTATATTAAATAGTGCCCCAGGGCACATCTTCAAACGGTGAAAGGGAGGGTGATTTAAAGACCAGCCTTGCTTAATTAGGGATTCGAATCCGATCCTTACCAAATTAAAAGGTAAGCCTTCATTCTGCACTCTGGGAGGCATAACCTGCGATTTACATCATTTATCAAAATTCAGGATATGGAAGGGTGGGGACCCCTGAGGTTGGGGTTCAACCTTTTATTATATTAAATAGTTTATAATTTCTTTTCAAATGGTAAAGTTTCTAGAAAGTTGTTGAATAATTTCTCGTCCTCGGCCCCTTTTCTTCTCCTCTTGCCAGGATATTTGAGTCTACCCTTTTGTGCTGGACTTGGAGAAGAATACTTCGTTTTTTGCCATTCTGCAGCCGAATCTTTTGAATTTTGACGAGGTCCTAACTCCTGTGCCCATTTGGGAACCAGTTTAAACAAAATATATTTTTCTCCT
The DNA here is from genome assembly GCA_963555705.1 of Ligustrum vulgare. Taxonomy (NCBI): domain Eukaryota; kingdom Viridiplantae; phylum Streptophyta; class Magnoliopsida; order Lamiales; family Oleaceae; genus Ligustrum; species Ligustrum vulgare. The sequence continues at coordinate 63,103,031 of OY743173.1, forward strand.
TTTTTTTTTTCTTCATAAAATACATTTTTCAATAAAATAATATTACACGTAAACTCATAAAATATTTCATACTTTTTAACAAAGAATTTTCTTAACAATCATTATTCATAAAACTATTTCTTTCAATAAACTCTTTAAAATGAAGCTCAAATAGATACTATATACTGTAGGGATTTTGTTGTCTTTGCCAACTCATCTACAGCTCCCTCACTTTTCAGTTTTACTCTGGCGGGGAGGGGAGTTAAAAACCCTACCCTTGTGAGGGGCGGGGTTTTTTGTTACCCTCCCCGTTTTGCCTCACTTTATTTTCGTTCTGCATTTATTTGCCAGCCAGCCACCCATCTTTGTTTGGCTATTGTTAGTAAGCCTCTATCATTTAACGTAATTAAGATATATTTATTTATATATAATTTTTTAAGTCAAATTTTAATAACACTTTTTCGAAATCAACTTTTAGCCATATAGTTTATCTCAAAAGTAATAAAAAAAATAATTATAGATTCGCTCCAAGTTTCCGAACAAACTTTCGATATTTAATCAAAGTTAAACATTCATAATTATTTCATATTAAGCGTGTGTTTGATGTTTGATAAAATGAGATTTTTTGCATTTTTGTACAGTGATTAAATGTTTATAAAAATCGGGCATTTTCAGAACTTCGGTTGGCATTGATAAATTTGACAGATGATGAAATGACGTTTAAATTCAAAAGCACTATTTCAACTTTGCCTAATCTGTTTTCAAGAAATATCATGCTACTGCGTTGATAAATTTGACAGATGATGAAATGACGTTTAAATTCAAAAGCACTATTTCACCCTTGCCTTCTAATCTGTTTTCAAGAAATATCCTTAATGTTATAAAACTATCAAAATCTAAACAAGAATTAGAGATGAAGAGATGGAGAGAATAAAGAGGAAAATTCTCATTCCATTAGGTGTGTGAAATACAACAATGAATGCCTCTATTTATAGGAAGATAAAGTCATTCACAATAATTCTTTACAATATTAATTAGGTGGGAGTTAGGTAAGAAATTAGGTAGAGATCTACAAAGGAATTTCTTAATAATTTCTAATAATTTATAACACTCCCCCTTGAATGACTTATTGCTCAATTGTCTTCCTCGTTAAAACCTTGCTAAGAAAACCCAGTGGGATAAAACTTGAGCAAAAGAAAAAAGAGTACAGCTGCTCCCCCTGATGTTGGCCATCATTAATCATTGAGTCTAATATCCAAAATGACATCAATGATAAGTAGTACAAATCATGTACTGAAATCTGAAGTGCTTCGCTGCTTCAGTGTTTTAGTGTTTTAGTGCTGCCTCGTTAAAACCTTGTCAGTAAAACCCAATGGGACAAAATCTGAACGAAGGAAAAAGAGTACAGCCGCTGCCTCGTTAAAACCTTGTCAGGAAAACCCTGTGGGACAAAATCTGGACGAAGGAAAAAGAGTACAGCATGACAGCATGATTCTCCCCCTGAAGTGTGCAATCAAGTATTCATGAACCTTTTGAATAATGATATCATCTTTCTTCTGGAATATATATGAAAATCTTCCTGTGTGTAGCCGATATCATAACATTCTTCATAAGATGTGTATGATTTTCTTCATTTGTTGATATCATTCCAGTATAACAATGTGTTGCTGAATTATAGCTTGTTGATAGCTATGATGATGCCTCAAAAACCTTGCTAGGAAAACCCTGTGGGACAAAACCTCAGCGAAGGGAAAAAGAGTGCAGTATTCTCATTAATTTTCATCAATACGCCTCAACTGTTGCCTCATTAAAAACCTTGCTAGGAAAACCCTGTGGGACAAAACCTCAGCTAAGGGAAAAAGAGTGCAACGCGTATTTATTCCTTTTCATGGAATATCACAAGTATATTGATGCAATCACGAATCTTTTCATCTTATAATTTATGATGAGCTTTATATAAATCGTTCATAGCTCATGATGTCATAACATGCTATATTAAGCAATGTTGTACTAATTTATTGATTGCATCTTTCACTTCTGGTGAATAATCAAATATTGCATCTTTCACTTCGGTGAATAATCAAATATTGCATTTTTCACTTCTGGTGAATAATCAAATTTAGAATTCACTTTTGATGAATAATCAAATCTAGAATTCACTTCTGGTGAATAATAAAATCTAGAATTCACTTCTGGTGAATAATTAAATATATTCATTTTCATATTCACTTCTAGTGAATAATCAATTTCCCAGATGTCATAAATGTTACACTCCAATTTTACTTTCAACATATTATATCATGGAGTCATTTGTATCATTCTATAGTGATACTAATCTGGGCATATTGAATATTTCAATGATTTATACATGTATGTTCTTGCACTTTATAAACTGCAATTTCTAATTTGCAGGAGCATAATCAATCATTGAAATAGATATCAATTTTGACATATAATCTACAATCATTTTACTTGAAATCCCAACGTACCCCGATCAACTGGTACATCAAAGAATACTCTCAAAGTACCGAGATGAGAATCATACATTTTGATCTCACTCATTGGTATATCAAAGAGCTCAAGCTAGTGATTTAGACTATAGTCTATCCACCATATGTCATGCCAGTTCTATGAAAAATCTTGCGCGCAACGAGTCGTCTTTTACGACTGTGAAATATTTTTCATTTGTACATATAATTACTGGCTTTACACATTTAAGCATTTGGACTTCAGGTCCTTGAACAATAATCCCTACATTGGGGTTATATACTTGGCCAAAGTATTATAATTTCATCAACCTCATTTTCATAAGAGGGTATGCAGTCGACTTATTCATAGATTCCATTTCAATTCATCTCAATATAACATATAGAGATCAAGTACATAAATCTCTTATTAACTATGTCCCTTTTACTCACCAAGAGTATTTAGTCTCAAAGGGATCATTTCAATCATTCAAGAGATATTTATTTTATTTGGAATCGATAGTTATTATGCTTCAGGCATAATTACGCTTCAGGCGTGTTTTCCCCATAATGTTCTCAAACATTATTAATCGGCTAAAATGCCATAACACATGTCATTCTTTTAGAGATATAATCTCAATCATATATCTAAGTGCGCTTTTGGTGGATTGTATACATATCGCACTTTTACAAATCATAAAGCTTCTTGAGCTAATCCCTGTTTGACATAGAATATTGTTGTATGATAAACAATTTCTGAATAAGTTATTCTCATAGAAAATAATTTGAAACCTTTGATAATCTAACCGTTTATTATAGAACTTCTGGTTCAATACGGTTTTATTTCATTTCTATGTATGAATATTTGATTCAAAACAATATCGCTAAACTTCTGGTTCAATACAATGTATATTTCATTTATGAGCTTCTGGTTCATACTATATACATATTTCACTTGTACGTATGAACTTCTGGTTCAATACAATGTATATTTTATTTATGAGCTTCTGGTTCATACTATATACGTAATTCACTTGTACGTATGAACTTCTGGTTCAGCAAGATATTTCACTTATACATATGTATGAACTTCTGGTTCAATACAACATTTATTTCATCAGTACGTATTTCTGTACAGTTTAAATCAGTATACCTTTATTACTTTTAGTATACCGAAAAATCAGGTACAATATCCAAGGAAATATCTCATAATCTCAATCTTGTCGCCAAATCTTCCCTTATATCGAAAAAGGTAATGACACATTATCTCACCTTTTCAATAATTTATTCCATTATTTCTTGATGGAATCCATATCACTGACACGCGGAGCCACCGCTCTTTTACGCGTTGAATAATGCTTTTAAATAGATGACTTGGGAAGAAGGCTAGATCCATCAAAAATGGATATCATACTTTCAAATATTCGCAAATATTATTCCAATCTTCCAGTAAATGATTTGAGAAAAATTTATCGAATTAGGCTCGAAAGATTGAGGTTGCTGATGGATCATGGCATGCCAGAAGATGTTCGCTGGTTGATCGAAGCAAAAGTTCGATTAGCTGGTGAATTACCAGATTCATTTTCTAAGCACAAGCCTGGCTTAGGTAAGAGTACTTTTGCAAAGAAGCGAAGAGCAAAAAGATTAAATAGTTGCTACAAATGTGCTCGATGGACATGTGATACCCGTTGTAAATCAATAGGATATTCATCCATAAATCGAGATGATAAGATAGACTTCATTAAGGGTGGACTGAGTAAGGAGTCATTGGATGATATTCGATTGACTCTTGAGACGCACCCTAGTGGGTATGTGCAGCGTGAGCTACTATCTTTATGGGCTAAATTCATCAGCGATAAAGAGAGATATAGTCTCAAAAATATAATAGCAAAAGATCCTGTTTGTCAGGCTGTTATAAACAATGATGCTTTGGCTATGCAGCATTAATACAAGGTAAATCATTTGATATATATGCACATATAAAATATTTTTCTGTTTCTTTTCACGAGTTTTGATAAAGGCTGGTTAAAAATATTAAATCGCCGAAAGGTGAGTAGGATGATTTTGTCAAAAGTAAATCTTCACTTTTTCGAAAAACGACCAGTAAATAGTGAAGCTTTTCGGTTTTAAATAGCCAAACATTTTTCATAGTTCATGCATCCCAAAATAACATTTTCCCATAAGTTTTTCCTTCTTTACTTTCAAAAATGGAAGGACCAAAATTTCGACAGATCAAAACTATCTGTGTATTTTGTGGATCAAAAGTGGGAAAAGGTTTTGGGTATCTAGAAGCAGCCGTGGATTTAGGAAAGAAATTGGGAGAGAAAGGTATCACTCTCGTGTATGGAGGAGGTAGCAGTGGATTGATGGGTTGTGTTTCACAATCCGCTCTAGTAGAGAAAGCAAGAGTGATAGGTGTTATACCTACTCCTTTAGCTGATATTGCAGGCAAAACACGAGGGCATGAAGTACAAACCTTATCTATCCATGAACGCATAACTTACATGTTATATGGTTCTGATGCCTTCATAGCCCTACCTGGAGGTTTTGGTACTTTAGAAGAAATCTTTAATATTACTTCATGGGCTCAACTAGATCTCCATACTAAGCCTATAGGGCTTTTAAATGTAAACAATTTCTTTGATGGTTTGCTAACATTTCTTGATTATGCTGTGGAACAGGGATTCATATCTCCATTTTCTAGGAGAATCCTTATTTCTGCTCCTACTATCGAGGAACTGCTGGATAAATTGCAATCATATATTCCAATACAAGATCCAGCAGGAGTAAAGATAGATTGGTCGCAAGGAAGGGGAATCAAGCGAAAATGGAGTCCGGTTAATGTAAATTTATCTTTGTGAACTCTAGAATAGGTGGTGGTAGAGTACGGAGTATTCTCACTCTTGAGACACACCATAAATTTCTAGGATTTTATCAGTGTTTTAATCTTGTGTACCTCAAAGATTTAAGGTGGTAGAGTATGGAGTATTTCTTACTCTTGAGACACACCTTTTTCTTTATTTCCTCAAAATGTCAGAGGTGGTAGGATACGGCTACTCCTGAAACACATCTCTTATTTTGAGGATTATAAATGTTTTTCCCCTTTTTCGTTTTGCATGTATGACTCGTTTTATGCTTATTCAGGAGCAATAATAATATCATTTCAGTATATTTAGATGATAATTTTTACTTCTTCTGGAGTAAATATGTACTTCTTCTGGAATACATAAGTGCTCGTGCAAGAACTTTTCCAGACACTTATCATCTAATATTCATCTCATAATACTGATGAGATTATTTTCACATTAGCTATGTCCGTGCTATCATGTGATATTATTTTATCATACATCAACATTCTCTTGTTGAATAATTTTCATCCACCCATTCAAATTCAGATATTGGTAACTTCTGGTACCATTGGATAAAATATTTTTATCAACATTTACCAACTTTTTGGTAGTGATAACTTCTGGTATCATTTGATGAAATATTATCTATCTTTAGTAGTGATAACTTCTGGTATCATTTAATGAAGTATTAAATAACAATATTTTATTAACAATAATAATACTAGGGTTATACCACCAAGTATATATTAACAATAATATTGTATATATATTAACAATAATAATACTGGGGTTATACCACCAAGTATATATTAAAAATAATATTGTATATATATATTAACAATAATGATACTGGGGTTATACCACCACGTATATATGTTGACAACAATCCTCTAATATGTTAGAATTAACCAACAATTGAGGTGTTTATATGTATTCTATTGATAAACCGACCATATAGGCGGTGTCAACATAATAAAATAATTAAACCGGCCATATAGGCGATGTCAACATAATGAAATAATTAAACCGACCATATAGGCGGTATCAACATAATGAAATAATTAAACCGACCATATAGGCGATGTCAACATAATGAAATAATTAAACCGACCATATAGGCGGTATCAACATAATGAAATAATTAAACCGACCATATAGGCGGTATCAACGTAATGAAATAATTACCTTTCATGAGTGAGTGAATCATATCTTTCAGTCAAGGTATTCATAATAGTCCAATCCGTTACGGTGCGTGAATTTGCTTTGAAAGTTTCGGGTTACACAATTTCTCCAATTTTTTCTATGGACTTGGAATTGATTTTCTAATCTATGATGTATAAATGATTTTCTAATACCAAAAACACTAGATTTGAAATATGAAACGTTGATTAATAATAATCTGGTTTCTGATACAGAAGTTCATCATTTAGATGCAACTGTAGAGCATACTCCCGTCGTATTACTCAATTGGCTAGAGACTCGTGCTGATAACGTGTTATAAAACTATCAAAATCTAAACAAGAATTAGAGATGAAGAGATGGAGAGAATAAAGAGGAGAATTCTCATTCCATTAGGTGTGTGAAATACAACAATGAATGCCTCTATTTATAGGAAGATAAAGTCATTCACAATAATTCTTTACAATATTAATTAGGTGGGAGTTAGGTAAGAAATTAGGTAGAGATCTACAAAGGAATTTCTTAATAATTTCTAATAATTTATAACACTTAACAAAGTTAACCCAGAATTGTCCATTCTTCACAATAAATGGCAAGGGTATACTTGGAAAGCTAAAATATGTAAATGCTATGTCCCATTCCAAAGTAAAAAAAGCATGAGATTTTCACAAAACTTTCGTTCAATCAACTTCTTGCAGTGGCCCACCAAATAATAGTTGATGTTGAAAAAAAACTCATTAAATTGAAAACCAAACACACGCTTATATTACAATTTGTGGGATTTCACTGGTATTTCTCCTTATAAATTATTATTAATTATGTCACTTGAGCTGCTGAGAGGTTGTTCACAAATTCAATAGCCCTTGTTTGAGCCACATTCTTTAAAATTAATGTTTTAAAAAGCATAAAGCGTAATGAAGTGACGAGATTGAACTTCAAGCTTAAGTACACTTAGGCTCGAAAAAGTCCTACAATGCACGAGCGAAGCTTGAAAGTCAAGTTTCAAATCTAAGCACACCTAAACGTAAGCGTAAGCAAGCTTGTTAGAACAAAGTTTAAAACTCATTTTTAGATCTTGTTTCGTCTAGCAGTTTTTCACGTTTTCCTTTAAATTCATTTTTAACCACATGTTTTTATGTGAGTCATCGTATTTTACATTTTTCATCCTATTTTCAATTATATATTTTCCCTATACAAATTTTTTTTACAAGAGGCGACCACACATTTTTCAATAAAATAATTATTTATATAAATCAAAAAAAAATTATTATTTTTCAATCAATAATGCTTCGGAAGGAAATAAAGAGGCTTAATCAAGGACTTAATATAGGATTAGGAAGCACAAAATAAGGGTAAATGGGACTCAACTTTCAAGAATGTGAGTAAAATGATCCTTAACTTTTCATCACAATCATAAAATTAATCTTCTAAATAAAAAAACTCTATAAAACACCTTTTATGTTATTACTTGAAACTTAAACATTTGGTTTATAATGGGGGTAATGCCCAAATTTTTGGAATGGTAGTTAAATTCAAACCACATTTTTTTATACCTACATCACATTTTAATTACATGAAATTTTTTTAATATTTGCTTACTTTTACTTTTATGTCCTCATTTTTTTAAAAACATTATCATTTTAAAATTTCAATTAATTAACATATTTTATTTTTAATCACAATTTATATCCAAATATTCCACTAATGTGCATTGAAAAAAGGGGAAAATATTTATTTTTGAATTTTGTATTAATTATTTACTTCGATTATTTAAAAATATGATAGATAAATAAGTTTTTTCACCCTCACAAGAAATATTTTGGACAAAAATCGTCTTTATGGACAAGATTTGAAACTTAATAGATGGTTAGTAATAAAAGATTTATGTAAAAAACTTGGAAGTATAAGTGTAAAAATAAGAAAAGCATAGAGATATTCATTAAAAATAAAATATGGTGTAATTAACAAATATTGTGGTGTCAATAAAATTACCTTTTTGGAATGAACATGAGATGATTTAATGGAATTTGAAGAATTACCATTTTTGGATATTAATTATGTAACTATAATAAAAACGAGTATATAAAAATTGATGGAGATCACTTAGGTGGCGTTTTGTTCGTATTTTATTTTGTATTTTTATTTTCGGAAATGTTTTATGTTTTTATATTTGTTTTCAAATTTGCTGAAAATGCGTTTATTTTGTTATTTTTGAAAATTGTTTTTGAAAATGAAAAGTTGGAAAACACTTCTATTTGAGATTTTGAAGAATACTACTTAAACTATTTTTAATTAATTTGCTTACAGAATACTACTGACTAAAATTCAAATTTCATTTCACAATAAACTGAAAACATGCTTACCTGCAACACACTAATGTGAGAACAAGAGTCTATATTAACACAGTTTGTCAGGTTCGGGATTTGAGGAAGCTCTGGTTCTATTAAAATTCAGAAAATGCAAATTCTTTCAAAACTACCAAAATCCATTTATCAAGGCATTTTTTGAAATATAATAACAAGAATTCCTACTTTATTTTTTTGTAATGTTGATATTGAATTTAATAAAACTTTATTTTAGGTTTAATTCCAAGTTAGGATAATTGTCCAAACATTTTTTTTTTATTTAGGCTTAGTTCCATTAAAATCCAGAAAATGTAAGTTCTTTCAAAATCACCAGAGTCCATTTATCAAGACATTTTTTGAAATATAACAACAAGAATTTTCACTTAATTTTTTTTGTAATGTTAATATTGAATTCAATAAAACTTTATTTTAGGCTTAGTTCCAAGTTAGGATATAATTCTTCAAAAAAAAAAAAAACTTTTTTTAGACTTAATTCCAAGTTAGGATAATTCTTCGAAAAAAAAAACTTTATTTTAAACTTAATTTCAAGTTAGGACAATTCTTTTAAAAAATAAAAATAAAATAAAATAAAATAAAAATTCGAAAACGTTTTTTTCGCGTTTTGAACATTTTTTTGTTAAAATACACTTAAAACGCCCAAAACGAGGTTTTGGAAGTTTTGCGTTTTGTGTACAAACAGGGCCTTAGGGTCTGGTTGATTGCAAATATGAGAAATGAATGAAAAGAAAATAAGTTTTAGGGAAATAAATTTTCTTGGAAAATAAAATGAAGGAATTTGATCTTATTTGATTGAAAGTGGAATTGATATTTGAAAGTGTGGTAAAAGTGAAAAATGAATTCACAATTAAACTCAAAGAAAATATTTTTCATTTTTTTAAGAAAAATTACAGAGATCGAGATGAGACAAAATATTTTTAATCCACTAAAAATGTAATCAACGGACCCTTACTCTTTATACAATAAGTGAAAACCCATCGATATCATTATTATTTTCGAGTAATTGTAATCATCAATATTGATCGGTTCAAGTGGACTACCTGATTCATTGTCCAATCCAGTGATGAGAAAAATAAAATCGTGCCCATCAAGGGCACTAAAAGAGTGCTCCTCCAACACGGGCTAAATTATAGTCTGTTTGACAAGTTTATAAATAATATATTTTTCTAAATCATTATTTATCCATATACATTTTATCTTAAAAATAACAAATTTTTTATTTATAAATAAAAAACTTTACCATCATCCCCATTTTAAAATTTAAAACTTTTTTCTCTCTTTTTTTCAACTACACATTTATAAATAAAATAATATAAAAAATAAAATCAAAAATGATTCCATACTTTTTAACCAAATATTCTACTTAAAATTATTATTCATTTCAAATAAATTTTTTTTAAACAATATATCAAATCGAGATAATATATATATTATTTTTGCTATTACGAAGAGAAAAATGGAAAATGGCTAGTCTTTCTTTTGTCTATTCCATAATGAGTCAAATGTCAACTTAAGAGGGCTGTGAATGCGGGAGAATAATGGAGTTTGGAACAAGATAATCATGGATTATTATATTTGAAAGTGACGAGACATGTAGTAACACCAAATATTCTTGTACTTTTTGTCAGCCAAAATTTTGTAAATGTAAAAACAATTTTATATATTTTTATTTTTTAATTTCGATAACTTCTATTGTCTGGCGTTGATATAGGCTAAAAGTCCAATTAAACGGCTTTAAATATATCTCATTATTATAATCCCACGTGTAATTGTGAAGTTAGCATTTTGGGGCCCACATATTAATTTTTTGTATTTAAATGAAATTATTATAGTTTTTTCTTGTTTATTTTTTATTTATTCCAATAGTCAAATGATAAGAAAGTAAGAAACCATTATTTCTTCTCATTACTTTCCATTTAATTAGTTTAGGTTCAACCAAAATATTCTGGTAGAGTACATTACAAATTTCTAATAAGAAAAAAGTCAAATGTTTAATTAAGACCTTTCGGTGAGAAGATTAAATATGGTGTTATTTGAGTTACATGTCTAATACTGTAATTTTTTAAGTTTGTTAGTCTCCGTCTGGTAATCAAAATAAACAAATTTATAAATTATACAATTTTCTAGTTACAAATTTTCTTTCTCCAATTTTCAATTACTATTTTTTACCTCAAAAATCATAAATAAACTAGTTTATAAATAAATGTATAAAAAGTAATTTTTAGAGCATCCACAATGAATGTATTAGCTTTTATTAGTTAAATAATGACATGTAAATAGTAAAATAAATGTTAAGTGTCACATCTACACGTTAATTTTAATTATTTTTTGAACTAGTTTCACACCCGTGCGATGCACCGACATATTCAACTGATAAAGTATAATATATTGAAAATCAACAATAAGGGCATGTCATGAGTCCTATGACGAGAGTGTACAAAATTTTAGTTTTGAATTCCTAGCACAAATTGACCTAATTTTATTTTGATATTTTGAGAATGCTGATTTTATTTAGTGTATTCAACTCAAAAGAATTTGATCGTTTCTATAAAGTCTAAGTATTTATACAAAATTTTCGTTGTTCTCAAATTTCCATAAGTTAAGTCCTGCAGAAATCTTAAATATTGAAGCCTTATGCGCGTAGGCATTTATAATGAGCCTCAATCCATTTTGCACAAGCAGCTTCGCCATATTCAACAATGCATTCATCCCTCGTCCTCTTTGTTTCAAGGCAAGCACAACAAATCTTCTTGCTCTTTGGATCATATACATGTGCTAAATCACCTAGTTCCCCTTAATCTTTCTGTGATTGTAAAGATATCACAGATGGATAGTGATGTATTGATAGTCTACCCATCGCCCACACATAACTCAATAGCACTTGATCTCATTTTTTATTGGTTTGGCTAGGTAAGACCTATTGGATAAGACCTCTTGAATGCCTGATAAAGTATTAAGATAGTATCAAGCAAAATTTCATTTCCTATTAGTCTTCCTCTAATTCCTAGCAAACTTTTTTTTTTTTTTTAATCCAGTAAATATTTGGATAACAAATCTATTATGTGCTTAAACAACCATAGTTTTAGGTAAAATCAAACTAAAAAATGGTAAAGTTGACCATTTATGAAAGTTCGGGGGCCTTTTTATAATAAAAATATGAACAATTGAAGCTCTTTTTTTTTTAAAATCTTGAAATATCTTATTTTATCAATCATCTTGTTAGCTAATTACAAATTTTTAATTTAACAAAATTTACTTGGAGCAGAACTTCATTTGGTAGCGAGGAATTAATATTCCATACGCTCAAACCCCGAATGCATTTTGCACAATTTCGTTGAGCAGTTGAAGTGCGTTTGAGAATGCATTTTATTCATAATTTGATTTAGAGAGTTTAGGTTCTTGTTATAGTAGTTGCTGGAGCGAGCAGCAATAGTGGTGGTCGAGAATAATGAAAATGGGAGCTTTCTTGTGATTTTATTTTTGGACATAAAATTGCACTTTTAGTCATTTATATATATATATATATATATATATATATATATATATATATATATATATATATATATATTTTTTTTTTAAATTTTGAACAATTTGTACCTCAAGTGACAGTTGTCGTAAGAGTTTAGGATTAATCGTTGCTTCAACTTTTGAAGTTCGTGACCATTTTGAATTTTTATGCAACTTCAATTATCCCATTTCATCATGCAAAGATTCCAATTTTTAGTTAGAAAGGAGAAATTGTTTCCCCGTTTTGAACTACAGAAGTCAAAACCACCCTCAAGCACCACACTAGTGATTTTCCCAAATGTCCATCTCAATGATCACTACTCTCCCTCCGCCCCAATCTCCTCCACTCTTCTCCGACTTCGATAGCGACTCCCCTACCAACTCCTCCTCCTACCACCACCACCAGCATGTTGATCTCTCCTCCACCATCTTCCAATCATACCCCTCTCATTCCTCCACAGATTCCTCCTCTCAAAGTGACCTTGTCAAAATTCAATCTTTCTCCTTCCACTCCGGTGCTCTCGCCTCATCTGTTTTGAACACATCAAGCCTACTGATCCCACCTGGTCCTGCACCTCCTGTTGCTTTTCCCTCTCCCATACGCACCACCTTACGTGCTTCAATTCCCAATGAGAACTTCATTGTGTGGCCCTGCCAAAAGTGCCGCGTCGTACCCCAAATCACAAACCCCCAAGAATTGCTATTGTTTTTGTGAAAAACTTGAGGATCCGCCTTGTGATCCATGGATTTTACCCCATTCCTGTGGGGGAAGCATGTGGCCAGGCTTTAAAAACAATTGTGGGGGGGTTTTTGCTTGCTCTTGTGTCACTTGGGGGCTTGCCCCTCGTATCCAAAATTAGTCAAGACAAAGTGCTTTTGTGATAAGTGATAATTAAGTGTGTGTTCGATAAAACTTTTGAAAGATCTAAAAGTACTTTTAGTAAAAAACATAGGCGTTTGGCTGTGATTGAGAAAGTGTTTTTTCATTGAATAAACATCTTTTTAAAGCTATTTTAGAGAAGCTCAAATTTATAACTTTTCCAAACAACACTTTTACAAAAAACTGAAATATATAATTCTTATTATGAAATCTATTGAAGATATCTTATTTTCCATAATTCGTATTAATAAATAATATTTTATTGATTAATATGAAATTATTTTTTATTAATTAATAAAACTTGGAAAATGTTGAAAATATATTATTTTTTATATCTCGTATTGAAATGTTATATTTTATTGATTAGTATGAAATTATATTTTATTAATTAATAAAATATGAAATATGTTGAAAATATATTATTTTTTATAACTCTTATTTTATTGATTAATATTATTTTATTAATTAATAAAATAAAATTTATTGACAAAATATTTTTTCTATAACTCCTATGAAAAATAAATTGAAATATTATAATTCATTAATTAATAAAATATGAAATCTTATGAAAATAAATTGAAAATATTTTTTTTTTGTAATTAGTTAATAAAAATATGGAATATATTGATTATAGTAAAATATTATATTTTATGAATTAATTAATTTTTTTTCAATATAGATTTCAACATTAAGGTGAAATAATTATTAAATTTTTAGTTAACTATGAGATATAATTATAAGTGTTAGTTAATACAAAATCACTTTTATAGTTGTGTTGCCTAACAGTCGATTTAATTATTATTATTTTTTTATTGAAATGGGACAAACAATTTAATCTTGCTTTCCGGAGTAACAATCTGGAGTAACAATCAAATAGTCAACTAATTTTGTTAATAGCAGTTTAAAAAATGGGACAATCAATTTAATCTTAACACAGGCTTGTTACCCTCCTCGCAGCGGGAGGGGATCAAATTTCCCCGTCCCCTCACAAAAGGGGGGCGGGCCCCACACCGCCACCCATCCCAAATTTTTTGGTTAACATATTGCATTGACAAATATTTTAACACGTACATAGTGGTATACTCTTACAAAAATTATTGTAAATTGGTCCACGTTAAGTAATGCGTTTGATAACAATTGTAGTAATTATAAATTGATCTATTCATAATTTTGAAGTAAAATGTGTTATTAAAAATAAGTTGAGGATTGTATTATTTGTGTATTATTTTTAATGATTACGTTCAATTTACCATTTCGGCATTTGTCCTACTGCAACGAGCACTCCCCCGAAAGAAGGAACGCAGAAGTCACAATAGGAACGGTATAACAGGCAAGCAACTTTTTGTAGGCTACAGTCTTCATTCATTGTCCTTACAAGCATTTATTGTAGACTTTCAATTTGCAGGTTAGACGAACCCCCATATAGAATTCGTAAAGCTACCAAATCCCCAGAGAGCAGAGCCTTAATCAATTACATGGTTTTCATTTCTTCAAGAGAGAAATTTTACATGCGTTTGTCAAGTTCAAATTGTTCATATTTGAAATGGATCGTGATCTTCATGTTCTTCTACATGTGCGTATTAACTCAATCCGATCCGAGAATTTCAGAAGCTGGGCTTCTCTGTGACAATTCAAGTTCGCCTGCGAGTTCCAGTTACCTCTCATTATTTGTTAGAGAAATGGAAGTTCTTTCTCAACTCGTCACTTCCCAAAGTTGGGGTAATTATTCAATAAATTCCAACACAACTTGGATTTATAGTTTAGCCCATTGTTACAGAGATTTATCGCACGATGATTGTCTCCAGTGCTATGCGGCGAGTCGAACCCGGATTCCCCGCTGCCTCCCCGGCTTCAGCGGCCGCGTATTTTTCGATGGGTGCTTTTTAAGGTACGATAATTACAGTTTTTTTGGAGAAGCAGTAGACCGAAAGTGGGATAGACGAAATTGTAGCAGTTTAATTGTTGCTACTCCAAATGGGATTCAGTTCTCCGGATCTGAATTTAATAAAAGCGTTGAGGATTTGATTGATAATATTACGACAAGTGCCGTGTTGAACGATGGTTATGCGGTGGCGGGTTTGAAGGGTGTTTATGGATTGGCAGATTGTTGGAGAACTTTGAGCAGAAATAGTTGCAGAGAGTGTTTGACGGCGGCGCGTAGGGAGGTGATACAGTGTTTGCCTAGCCTGGAAGGCAGAGCATTGAATACTGGTTGTTATTTGAGATATTCTACTGAGAAATTTTACTCTAATCATTCTGATACATCAAATCGTGGTTCTGGTAAGATTGATATATTGTTATTAAAATTTTTGTTCCATTGAGTTCATGTCGGATTTGCTAAGAATTTGGATTATTATCTTCACACAAGTTATAATTGAGAATTAAAATTCTGTTGACACCGACTGAAAGGAGTTTTATCAAAGTGAAAAATAAAAAAAGAACTTGTTTGTCCATCTGTCTTCGTCTCTCCTATCACTTCTTCCTGTCTGTAGAGATAACCGAAAGTCTTCCTCCCGTCCCCTCCTCCCCTTTCTTTCCGCACAAAGAAAAACACAACATTAATTAATCAATTATACTTTCTCAATTCAAATCATCTCCAAATCCAAACATAGAAAATGCAAAAAATTATCTGGTTATCAGATGGCAGATTTTTCTTGATTTGAAGCCATATTTTACTCTCCACTGCAAAAAAGCGGTATACTACTTTAATTATACCAATGGTCTTTTGAGCATATGAGCTTGGAAGAGCTAAGTCCGTGACAATCTGTTTAAATATTTTCCTTCTATGTTTTCTCATTATATGATTGCTCGAAGGTCTAATATCTTTTGATTTGACATATTATGATCTGTGCAAGAATCAGAATTTCTCATTTTAAGGTTATTATTATTCAGAAATATCGAGGACGGGGAAAATGTTGGCGATTATTTTATCAGTATCGGCTTTCTGTATGCTCTCTGTATTTCTCGGTTATGCAGCCTATCGACGATGGGAAAAACAAAAACAAGGTATGGCATCTGTAATAATATATTTTTCATGATTGATACAATTTTGAGCTCTTCTACATGTAGAACATGAAATTGGGACATGAAGATGTGGCGTCTAGGCATTGGATGATGAAGAGGTGGGCCATATGCTTCATCACGTGGTACCTCTTCATCATCCAAACAACAGACGCCACGTCAAAAATGTTTCATTTTCATGTCCATGTAGAATTTTTGTACAAGTTCAAATGGAAGTGATTCTAATTATGTTGAACGTTTTTTTTGTGCAGCAAGCAAAAATCTTGGCCTAATTTCATATGCTTACAACAAGTCGAATTTGAATTTCAAATACGAAACTCTTGAGAAAGCAACAAACTATTTTGATCCTTCAAGAAAAGTAGGTCAAGGAGGAGCCGGGGCTGTGTATCAAGGAATCCTACCAAATGGGAAATCCGTGGCAGTAAAGAGGTTGTTTTTTAGTACTAGGCAATGGGTCGATGAGTTCTTTAATGAAGTTAACCTCATCAGTGGAATTCAACACAAGAATCTTGTGAAGCTTTTGGGTTGTAGTATTGAAGGCCCCGAGAGCCTGCTCGTTTATGAATTCGTACCTAACAAGAGCCTTGAACAATACCTCTTTGGCAAGTTTTTCCCCCAATTTCATCTGTTTTTTTAATTATAAATTGTTATAGGGATTTGTATTAAAGAATCCGAACAAGTTACGTAATGGTTTAAATTTAATTATCTACATCTTTTGTTCAGGTAACAACAAGGATAAGATTCTAAGTTGGAAGGAGCGCTACGATATTATAGGTGGAATAGCAGAAGGTATCGCTTTTCTTCATGGAGGTTCAGAATGTAGAATAATTCACAGGGACATTAAGACCAGCAATGTTCTTCTCGATGAAGATTTCACTCCCAGAATTGCAGATTTTGGACTTGCTCGAAGTTTTGCTCTTGATAGATCTCATCTTAGCACGGGAATTGCAGGCACATTGTAAGAACAATTATCATCACATTTCCTTTAGATAATTATATATTCTTTTGGCATGTTTCATGTTTTGGTAAGATGGATTGTATAGTTCTGGAGGACATTAACTTAAGGAAGAAAATGAAGCTTCATTATTTTCTCGAGTTTGGTCCATCATGACATACCAAACATGCACCCTGTTTATAAGATTTGCCGGTTTCAAAATTTAGACCTCATTTGGTCCAGGTGTTTTTTCTACATTTTTGCTCAAATTCATTTTCAACCAAACACTTTTATGGGACCCATCTTTTTTCGCACCTTTCAACCACATATTCTCTCAAAAACTTAAAATTCTTCCAACTACCACTACCAAACGGGCTCATAATGTGTGATTTCTCGTGGTGCAGAGGGTATATGGCTCCTGAATACCTAGTAAAAGGACAACTCACGGAGAAGGCTGATGTTTATAGTTTTGGCGTGTTGGTTCTTGAAATCGTATGCAATAGAAAAAGTAACGCCTTTGTCGAGGACTCTGGTTCTCTCCTTCAATCGGTATTTTTTCAAATTCCATCATTACTGCATTACATTTTTTACCGCCGATTTCTATTTATTTGTTAGTACATATTTGTCAATGTTGTATACTATTTTCACATACAGGTTTGGAAATTATACAAGGCAGATAGATTGACAGAGCCGGTCGACCTTTCTTTAAAAGGCTATTTCCCAGAAACTGAGGCATCAAGAGTGCTAAAAATCGGGCTTTTATGCACACAGGCTTCAGCTCCCTCAAGACCATCCATGTCCGAGGTTGTCCGAATGCTTACTGATTTCGACTGTGAAATTCCCGAACCGAATCAACCACCATTTTTGAACACTAGCTCGCTTTCTACAACCTCAACTAGGTCAACCTACAGCATAAACAGTTTGGCATCAAATCCACAGACAAGATTTGAAGCATGTTACACATCCACCGAGTCCTCTATTCATAGTTCAGATCATGAACCTCTTAGAAGTAAAGAACAGAGTCGAAAATAGAAACCCAGTTTTTTTCTACATCCACTGAAACACCAATATAGCATGGCACAAAATCGGACACACTTCATTTGATGAATGCTACCTAGACGGCCTCAAATAAGGACACGGTAAGCACAAGTTTTTGTACACTTTCAGTACAGTACAGTACAGTGGCTCGACTATGTAAAAACTGAGCGAATCGCGAATGTGTTAAACACTTGTACATGATCTGCAGTATAGTATGTGAGGTGAGTTTTTAAGGGTCTTATAGATACAGAAATTGGTTGTCAAGTTGGAATACTTGTACTGAGATTAGGTAATGTGGGCTGTTATTCGGACCCAGGTTGTCATTTTACAAGCATTTATTAATTGTTTTGGTAATGTCAATTGTTTCAACTTTCAACAGAAACCTTGTGGATTTAATTAATTGTCAAGTTAATTATACTAGTAAAATGTCTGATTACGAATACTCGAACACAACTCATCTCATGTGAAATTAAATGGTTAGACACATAATTTGGCACATTTCATAAAGTGAATACTGCAGGAGAAGTCTCTAACTCTGATATGTCGTATATAAACAGTTGTTTATAAATAATTATGTGAAAATATTTCGTTGATCTTTTTATTTTGAATGATAAAAAATAATGGACGAGAATATTTGATTAATCAAGATTTTTTATTTTTTCAAAAAACTTATCCAAAGAAATGTTGCTACTTGATCGTTTATAAATAAAATTTATAAACAAATTTTAACAAACAGAGTTATTATTTTAATCTGAGTTAAAAGTGTTGAATCCGGGCCCAAAGAAAGGTACAGTGATCCACCAGCTAAGGCCCAATAGTGGCCAAACGGATCTTGACCCACAGCTAAGGCCTAAAATATCACCTTGGGATGAAGGCCGATGTGGTACGTCAAGCAAACCCCTTTTAGCCGACCTGGTTAACGCTTAGCCGATGTGCTCTATACACAGCCGAGGCGCTTTACGGCGTTGACCAGAAGAGAGATGAAGTCAGTGATGAGACACTGCCTTTACCAAGACGTGACAGGTGCCCATCCCCTACGAAATGTAGCAATGATTACGGTTGAAAAGTAAGGTTGTCACCTCCATGAGCTAGGGTGATGACAAGTGTAAAGTACGCCACGTGTCGTGATATGAGATAACAAGTTCATCTATAAATAAAACACGATTGTCTCCAAGTTAAATGTTAGCAATTTAAGACTCTTAACAAGATATTTCTCTCACTCCCTTTTCTCTCTTTTACACACTTATATTTCCCGCACCCAATATATATTCGCCACAAATGAGTACTGACTTTGGCATCAGAGTGCAAACGGGAGCCACCTCGGTTCTTTGCAAACTGATAGGTTGTCATAGTGCGCAGGAGATCCACGTGTTCAAGAGAGAGGCGCTGAGACGTGTTGGTCCAAGATCCAGTTAGATTTTGTGGTCAACATTTTGGCGCCGTCTGTGGGAAACTATACTGCTAACCACGAAAACACGTGGTAAAAAGCCACACATAGAAAGGTAGTCCTGAAAAAGGACGAAGAACCTCTCACAAAAGAACGGATAACTGCAAAGAGCTTTGAAAGATAAGCCGGTTGGCCTTGAAAAAGGCAAGGGTTTTGAAAGATAAGCCGGTTGGCTTTGAAAAAGGTAAGAGCTTTGAAAGATAAGCTGGTTAACCTTGAAAAATGCAAGAGCTTTGAAAGATAAGCTGGTTAACCTTGAAAAAGGTGTAGAGCTTTGAAACATAAGTTCGTGAACCTTGAAAAAGGTAAGGAGCTTTGAAACACAAGTTCGTGAACCCTGAAAAAGGCTTAAAACTTTGAAACACAAGTGTATTCACCTTGAAAAAGGCATAACACTTCGAAATATAAGTTTAGTAACCTTGGAAAAGGCGGGGAGTGTTGAAACGAAAGTCCACTCATCTTTGAAAGACAAGATAAGATTAAGGAATTTCCCTAAACATGAACGAAAGTGATGGTGATGTTAACCCCCGTAGGGGAAGAAGTGGCCAACACAGCGAGGGCGAGGTTCCTCAAGGACTCCATGAAAACGCCAATGAGGAAGTGGCACAACCTAACCCGCCTCGCCGGCATCGAAATCGCCACATGATGCGTGACATGACACGCATGGCGGCTCAAATGCTGGAGATGCAGAAGCAGCAGATAGAACAGACTGCTGCAATGAATGCCTTTATGGCCAGAGGGTATGTTATGAACGAACCCGTGATGCCTCAGCAGTACCCACAGCCACATTATTCACCATCCGAGGCAGCCACTGCCTCATATTATTATCAAGATCCACAGGCATATGCCGAGGTAGAATCCGAGCCCTCCTACGAGCAAGACCCGGAGCATGAAGCACATGAAGAACAAAACCCACTCCCACCTAGACACAGGGAGGCCTCTCCCGCAAAATCCGGCAGTGTCTTCAGCCGAATAGGAGGGTTATTCAGGGGCCAACGACGGGGGCAAAAGGACCCAGGTCGGCACAATGTCCCTGAGCCTAGAAATAGGCGGGAGCGACACGCTGAAGAAGCCTTGTCGCATGGTCAAATGTATAGGGACCAACATGGTACGGAAGCGGAAAGGTTGGCATCAGCACATGAGCCTAGGAATAGGCGGGAAAGAAGAGCCGAAGCAGTTCGGACAAGGTCTCGCAACGAGTTACCAACCCACGGAAGGCTAAACCAAGGCCATGTTTTGCCACCACAAAAGCAAGAATATGCCCCGCCGCTCTATGACCAATACCATGGTCCAATGTATTCCGGTCACGATGAAAACAATGAACTGCCCTCTTACGAGTTGGATGACGAAGAGGAAGTAAGTCCCTTCACAGAGGGCCTCCGTAGATGCCCCGTACCTCATGACTTTGAGATGCCAGAAATAGCAAAATACTCTGGCTTAGGTGATCCTGATGATCACCTGTTAAATTACCGCGCCAGCATGGAAATAGCCGGAGCCACTCCGACATTGAAATGTAAAGCCTTTGCTTTAACCCTGGAGGGGAGTGCCATACGATGGTATAAAAAACTCCCTCCTGGCAGCATTCACAGTTGGAGAGATATGAAGACAGCTTTTAAAAATGACTTTGTTTCCTCCAGGCCTGGCCAGCTCCCGCTCCAACGCCTTCAGGATCTGAGGCAAGGAATGGACGAGTCTCTGAAAAGTTACCTAGCTAGGTTTACTGAAGAGATGCATATCTGCGAAAATATCACAGAAGCGGAGATGTTTTTCGCTTTAAAAGGAGGGCTAGATATGACCAGCATGGTCTGGAGGGATGTCCGGAGCAGGAAACCAAGGGATTACAATACCCTGGTAGACCTGATGAAGGAAGAGATTGTATCGGAGGAAATGGCTAGGGCCAGAGACAATCATCCCCAAGGGAGATATAACCTTGGATACTCCAATGAAGCGGACCTCAAGAAAGGAGGAAACAAGGATAGGGTCGGCGGTAACCGAGGTGGAGCGCCTCGTCCATTTCCAGGGACAGGATCTAGCTTTGCAGCAGAAGTCACGGAATCTATCCCTCACTTGCACTCTAACACCCCTTCTCAAAATCCTCCCACGGCTCAAGGGAGAGTGGAAAGAGGCCGAAGTGGAAAACAGCCCATGATTGGGGCTTACTGCGCCTATCACAGATATTACGGTCACGCAACGGAGGATTGCAGGGAAATCCACATGTTAGTTGACCAAAAGGCGCAGGGGAGAAGGGGAGGTGACTTTCCCCCCGATACAGGGAGAACTCAAAAATCTGGTGGTCAGAAGTTCAACCGAGCTGATAGGAGAGCTCCGTGGAAGAACTCAACTAAGGAAAGAATTGACAATCGTCAAAGAGACAGGAATAAGGGCCAGGATACCGCCTCGGCGCATGCCAAAGATACACGGGAACCACCTGTCCTTGTGATCGACCTCCCCATTCGTGAAATCGACACAATACTAGGAGGCCCCCACCCAGGTGGGAACACAAACAACTCCCAAAAGAGGTATATAAGAGAGGCCAAGCAGCCCGCCAATGTGAATTATCATATCCATTCACATCCTGTTGGGATGCCTCGGACGGAATCTATCACATTCACACAAGACGATGCCGTTGGAGTGCACTTCCCACACAACGACGCATTGGTTATCAGGGTGGTGGCGGCTCGGAATGGGCTATCACGAATGATGATGGATGATGGTGCTTCGGTAAATGTGATTTACAGGGTAACTTTTGATAAGATGGGGATCAGCACTCCACTCATCCCAGTCCCTGATCCAATGTACGGATTCACGGGGGACAGCATAACCCCCAGAGGGTCTATAACCCTTATGACCGAAGTAGGGCAAGAACCGACTCTTTCCAGAATCCCCATGGAATTTTTGGTGGTGGATAAAATCTCCTCCTACCATGGTTCAATTGGGAGGCCAGGTCTTATCGACTTAGGAGCTGTGACACATACGAAATACATTTGCATGAAATTTCCCACGGAGCATGGCGTTGCAATTGTAAGGGGAAGCCAAACTGAGTCGCGGGCCTGTTACACGAACGCAATCCGAAAGTTTCAAGATTGAAGCTTGAACATGATTAGCGATGTAGCCATGGCCGATGCTGCTCCAGACCCTGAAAGATTGGGTGGAGAGCTCTTTGAAAATAAGGACATCACGATGACACTAGAAGAAGACTTGGAAGATCTGGACCCAAGAATTGCAGGAGACAATTGCTTCACCTCGGCAGAAAGGCTAGAATGCTTCGGCGTAGACCCACATGACCCAATCAAGGAATTGCAGATTGGGTTGGATTCACCAATTGAATACAAAGATCAATTGAAGAATTTCTTACTTAAAAATCTCGATGTATTCGCGTGGAAGCATGGCGACATGGTTGGGATTGATCCTAAAGAGGCCTGCCACAGACTCCAGATTGACCCTCGAAGCCCCGGGTATAGGCAGAAGAGAAGACCCATGAGTTCAGACAAATATGACCTTGAAAGACGAGGTCACGAAGCTGTTGAAAAATGGCTTCATCAGAGAATCCCGCTATCCGAAGTGGGTATCAAACCCTGTGTTGGTACCAAAACACAATGGGAAATTGAGGGTATGTATTGATTTTTCAAACTTGAACCAGGCATGTCCAATAGATAGTTTCCCACTGCCCCGGATCGATCAGTTGGTTGACTCAACAGCAGGGCATGAGCTGCTGAGCTTCATGGATGCCTACTCCGGGTACAATCAAATCCCCATGTGTGAATCGGACGAGGAGCATACTTCGTTTATAACAGATGGAGGACTCTGTTGCTACAAAGCAATGCCATTCGGCTTGAAAAATGCGGGAGCTACCTATTAAAGGCTGGTGAATCGCATGTTTTCAGAACAATTGGGAAACACCATGGAGGTGTATGTCGATGACATGTTGTTCAAGAGCATGGTCGCCGCGGATCATATCCGCCATTTATCAGAGACCTTCGAGGTGTTGAGGAAATATCGAATGAAGCTCAATCCAGCAAAGTGTGCATTTGGGGTAGCGTCTGGAAAGTTTCTTGGATTCATGGTGAATAAGAGAGGAATCGAAGCTAATCCCGACAAAATCAACGCTTTGTTGAACATGCAATCGCCTCGAAGTCCAAAAGAAGTGCAAAGCTTAACGGGGAGAATTGCGGAATTGAATCGATTCGTCTCCAAATCTACGACAAATGCTTTCCATTTTTAAGGTCCTCAAAGGGGGAAAGAGATTCCAATGGACACCGGAATGTGAACAGGCTTTCGCCGACCTTAAGGCATCTTTGGGACGGCCCCCATTGCTATGAAAGCCAAAGGCCCGCGAGCCTCTCTACTTGTATTTGGTTGTATCCAAAGAGGCCGTCAGCTCAGTGTTGATCAGAGAAGAGGATGTGAATCAGTTCCCAGTGTACTATGTGAGCAAAGCCATGTTAGATGCGGAGACACGATACCTAGACATGGAGAAACTCGCCCTCTCGCAAACTTCGTCCCTACTTTCAAGCACACTCAATACGTGTGCTCACCAACTTTCCCATGAGACAAGTGTTGCAAAAACTAGACGCATCTGGAAGGTTACTTAAATGGGCGATAGAAATCAGCCAGTTCGACCTTCATTATGCGCCTCGGATCGCTGTAAAGGGTCAAGCGTTGGCTGACTTCGTGGTCGAATTCACACATCCACCGGAGGTCGAGATGGTTGATAACGCAGATGACAGTCGCGAGTGGAAACTGTTCGTAGATGGATCCTCGGCTGAGGGACGATCCGGTGCGGGAATATTGCTAATAAGCCCGGAGGGGTTTAAACTACACAGTGTGATCCGCTTTGAGTTCAAAGCCTCAAACAATGTTGCTGAGTATGAGGCGTTATTGGCTGGACTGAGACTTGCAAAAGCTCTGAAGATCGGATCCATAGTGGCAAATAGTGATTCGCAGCTCGTTGTAAATCAATTCAATGGGCAATTTTCTGCTAAAGAGCCTTCTATGGTCGCTTACTTGAAGAAAGTAAGAGATTTGGCTGTGCACTTCGGAAAAATGGAGTTATAGCACATCCCCAGAACAGAAAATTCCAACGCTGATGCTCTGTCCAAACTAGCGAGCAGCAGTGATTCAGAACTACTTAATCTAATCCCAGTTGAGCGCATGTTGACTTCTTCTATTGAGCCAGGACCGGAGATTTTGACAGTAGAAGAAGAGGGGTCCTGGATGAACCCCCTGATCGCATATTTGAAGCACCAAAGAAAGGTACAGTGATCCACCAGCGAAGGCCCAATAGTGGCCCAACGGATCTTGACCCACAGCTAAGGCCTAAAATATCACCTTGGGATGAAGGCCGAGGTGGTACGTCAAGCAAACCCCTTTTAGCCGACCTGGTTAACGCCTAGCTGATGTGCTTTATACACAGTCGGGGCGCTTTACAGCGTTGACCAGAAGAGAGATGGAGTCAGTGATGGGACACTGCCTTTACCAAGACGTGACAGTCGCCCATCCCCTACGAAATGTAGCAATGATTACGGTTGAAAAGTAAGGTTGTCACCTCCATGAGTTAGGGTGATGACAAGTGTAAAGTACGCCACGTGTCGTGATCTGAGATAACAAGTTCCTCTGTAAATAAAGCACGATTGTCTCAAAGTTAAAGGTTAGCAATTTAAGACTCTTAACAGATATTTCTCTCACTCACTTTTCTCTCTTTTACACACTTATATTTCCCATACCCAATATATATTCGCCACAAATGAGTATTGACTTTGGCATCGGAGTGCAAACGGGAGCCACCTCGGTTCCCTTTTCAAACTGATAGTTTTTCATAGTGCGCAGGAGATCCACGTGTTCAAGAGGGAGGAGCTAAGACGTGTTGGTCCAAAATCCAATTAGATTTTGTGGTCAACAAAAAGTGTTACTAATTTTATACAATTGCAAGATATTAAGTCGTGTTTCATTAGCAATCAACATGACCGTTTCTATCTGATGACGATCAACTTACTACAAATCGTGTTGAGGACTATGCAATTTTTTTTCTCTTTCTGAAAACGTGTAAACCCATTGTTCAATCATTAAAATAAAGTTAATGCTTTGAAACAATTGAGTTGAATAGAACTCATCCATAAAATCAGCATTAAGCCCAAGTTTGATTCTCATTTTTTTTTTTCATACTCATTTTCAATAACACAATTACTAAAATATTTTACACATAAACCCAAAATCTTTTCCTACTTTTCAACCACAATCTCCAAAAAATCATTATTCAAAAAACTGATTTCTCTTTAAAAAATAAAAATGTCACTAAAAAGGGGGCAAAATTTCTTCAAGACCATTGTCCACATCAGTCCATTTTTCCACCGGCCTGTATAAAAAATTTCAAAGAGGGGGCTAGAAATCTCTTTAAATATGTGCATCAAAGAAGGTCACATCTCTCAGACTCACTAATCAAATCGGCTTGAAGCATGTACTTTGGATAATACTAGTTCGGTATAAGCGGTCCGACTTTATGGAGCTCGGACACTATTGCACTTCGGCAAAATAGTAACTCGTTGAGTCTCAAGCACAACTGGAAACCAGTGGGTCCCACGTGGATTTCAATGTATGACGTGTCAAGCTTACTTAGACGTGGTCACAACAGAACTCACCATTAAATCGGTGCAAAAGTACTCACATTTCAAGTGAGTTGAGATATCCAAGTGAAATCAAGGGGTTGGCAACTTGGACCATAGGTTGATGCGCACGTTGGATAATTTTTTAGTCCCCTATTAAACAACAAGATGTCACATATAAACACATTTATTTTCAAATGTAGGCTAGAAATACGTGTTTGGATCTTGATGTTTTTGTTTGTGCAAATAAAGTGGTGTCATTTTCCAAGTTTGAATAACTTGACAGACAATTTTTTGTGGGGGCGAAAAGAGACAAGGAAATACCAAACAAATCATCCATAAAAGACCCCTTTGCATCGACGACATAAATTAGACGCTCAATTGGTGGAATGTAGATGGCCAACTATAATTAATTTGTTACACATTATCGAAACATTTTACCTAAAAGCTTAGATTATTTTATTCCAAACAAGTTAAATTATCTAAATCAACATCAAATAGTCATATAGCAAACATCAAAAAGTTGGTTCCAGTATGAAATCAACTCTATTCAAAAAAGATGCAACATAAAGGCAAAAAAAGATACCAACACTGCCAAGACGAGGCTTTGTAAACAAAATAGCAAGGCGCATAGGCAAGATTCTAATTCTTTTTGTTTTACCGATCGATAAGTGTATACACTTATTTATTTGTCAAAATTAGGATATTATTTTGTTTTTCTTGAATAAATTCTACTTAATTATTTTTATTTATTTTTATTTCAGGTTTTATCCCAAAATCAAGAAAAATAAGAAATTGTAGCAAAATGAACATTTGGATTCTAATTGAAGCTAAATTGGACAATTGAGAAGCTAATGACATCAACAGAAAAGATGCAATGTGCCAAAGTAAAGAAATTAAAAGTTGAAGGACTGAAAAACAAATTAAATATGAGGGAACAACTTGCAAATATCCAATGATTGACTTGGATCACAAGACAATACTTTGAGTATTTTTAGGAATCAATTGGATGCAAATAGAAGCCAAAAATGAATGGAATATGATAAGAATATTACCATAAAATTGATTCCAACCGCACAAGATTCTGGACAGATTTTTAGTCGGACTTTGAGACCTAAGTTTAGGGTAGTAAACATTTGAATTGGAAAAATCATATTTCTGGAAGAATTGTAGTCCTTTAAATTATCTTTCTAACGCAATTTGAATCACCTCAATCAGATAAAGGAATAGAAATATATGATCGAACTACTGAAAGATGTGCAGATACAAGAAAAGACTCTCGCAGGTTTGGCAAATTTCTTTCCTTCTTCAACTAGGTCTCTTCACCAACTATATAGGAAACATGTCTTGTAAGAAAATCAGATCTTTGCCTCACATAAGAACATCATAATTTTGGAATTTCAACGTCAAATTCTTGGGAGATTGGAGAAGCCGATTGGAACCAAAGAAAGGGAGCACGACTGAACTAATTTTGGTGGTGCATGGTTGGGGCGATGCTTGGACTTCAACTATTCAAACTCCAGGTTTTACTTTCATTATTTGTTCCTATTTTTAGTCTCAAGAACATGAGTAGCTAAATTTAATATTGGGATTGATGATGAAGATTTAATATTTCTAGTTTTAATTTCAATTCTCAAGTTGGGGATTTTATTGTTTTCATGTATTGATTTTACTATGTTTTTAATGCTTGAGTTAACTGACAACTAATTCATGATATAATGGTCGTTTTCATAATTCGAGAGATGAGTTAACAATTAGATCGTGAAGTAAAATTCGGCAATTTCAACAAAAAGATAGTTATATGAATTTGTGGTTGCTTGTGATCATTTATGAATTTCTAGGTAATTTAATGCATTTAGTTAAGGAGAACTATGACCCGCTGTAGAGATACACAGTTGACTTAGTTAAATAGGCCTAATTTGAACTCGAGATAGGTAATTTAGATACATGTGTGAATTCGACCAAATACAATTTTAGAAAACAACTTGATTTGCGAAATTATGCTAGAATATTATTTGGAAATCATTATTCCCAATAGTTCTTTATTGTTAAGAATACTCATTGTTCAATTTCTCGCTTTTATAGTTTAATTTAGTTGTTTTTAGTTTAATTTTCTATTTCTTAGTTAATTAAATTGTTTGTTTTATTAATATCTCAATTTATTGCCTTTTTAGAATTGTTTGCAATTTATCTTCTTAATTAGTTTTTGCTTTAGTCTAGAAATTTTAGAATCGAAATAAATTTATAACGAATAAATAGTTCTCGTGGGATCGACAACCCGAACTCAAAAGTCCACTTTACTACTTGTTAAAGATATCGTGCATTTGCGATTTCACACTAACACCGATCATGACTAGTACAGTCTATAGTTCACTATACCAAACATTTCACGAGAGTTCTCAACAACTATTTTTATTCAGGAGGAAGTTTTTGATATCATACTAGTTATTACCCGTGCGTTGCACGGAAGTTGTAATTCGTGTGAGTGATTTCAAAAAAAATAAAAAATTATTGAAAGTCTATAGTTCACATAATAAGGGAAAAAAACATTTGAGATTTTCCCACTTCATTCAGTTATAAATTAAGATAGTAATAACCCACTTCATCTCATTCTAACAAAGAATTATCCACCTCTCAGCAAAAAGATTTTTGCATCAACACTTCTTTTTGGTATTATAAATAAATTTATATTTCTGAAGAATTTATAATTACATCGTAACATCATTGAATATCTGTTATAGTCACTTAATATTTTTCATGATCAAAGAATCTCAAACCTAAAATATTTAGAAGCCTACTAATAATCAGTAACATCGGCCTGCTCAAGTCAACATATCTGAGTCCAGTGTTTTCATTCTCATTAGAAGTCATTTATACATGTTGAGTTCTAAAGAGAGACTAACAAAAAATAGTAACGAAATGGCTCATCAAAGGCATCAAAAGACTATTAAGCAATGATTTCCTCCCCAATTCTTCCTCAATGGTGGGGTCCCAGAACTGCATAACAAAAAAAAAAAAAAAAAAAACCCCGCATGCATGAATATAATATACAATATGAACAAAAAAACTGCATAAATGAAGCCTAAAATGTGCACCTAGTTAAGAAATCAGAAATTGGCTGAGAGCAAAGAATAAGCGATTTATCACCGTTGGCAATACGGGTGATATCATGTTGAATATCTTCATATATAACCACAAGCATGATTTTCTTGAAAGTGTCTCTATCAGTATGCCCATTGAGTCCATTTCTTTTCAAGTACTCAACATGGCAATTTCTAGGGAGAATTTCAGCAAGCACCCTTCTTTGAACTTGATCAGCATTTCTTTGCACATCCTATGAACCTATCAAACCATGAAAATAGTTTGGACTGTTTTATGTCACAAATATCGGTCCTCATCCATTTTTCACACCGAAAATATCCATTCACTGCCAAGTATATTGTATTAGATATTTACTTAAGTCCAATCATCAACTGCCAACGATAGTGTTCTAAACAAATAATAAAACCCAAAAAATCATATATGACACCAAGGTATCAAAGTACCAAAAAAAAAAAAAAGGCCGCATAAGAGTCCAAGACATCAATACATGTACATAATAAAAATAGATCACAAAAATGTCAGTATCTCTTACAAAAGCAAACAACCGTTCAATTTCACTATAGAAGCAACGATAACATAGCACGCTAAAGATTCAATGTCATGCCAAAATATTGAAGTTCATCCTCCATTAGCAATATTTTGCTTAAGACTGGGAGAAACACACACTTGAACTGGCAATATTGCTGTTTCTAGTAGATTTGGAAGGCTCTACATTCATTTCAAAAAATTTCTTGATTTTATGCTCTTGGACATATTAAAATCAAAATGCAAGAATTAGAATAATCAAGTAACTTAACTGAAACAATTATAGACAATAAAAAGTGGCCAACCGAAACTGAGGATTCTCTTTAAAATTGAGCAAAAGGGAGATAGCAAGGGATATGAAACCTTAGTTGACAGAAAATTGATCATAGAACATAATTTTTGCAAGCATTAGTACCTTTCAAAGTAAAAAGTATCTAGTCTTGCCTTGTAAATACAATGACAAAAAGAAAAACCTCCTGATACCAATTATGTTTGCAATCGAATACAATCAAAGTTCGATGACAATTGCTAGATATATGAAAATTTAGACAATGCACTTATTACTAACAGAACAAAACCAAGCACTTTGGCTTGAAAGTAAAACTGATGACCTTAATACACAAAGACCAACAAGATCAAAATGCTTATCAGGTAATAACCATAATCTTAAATTATAACCTGGGCCAAAGTCATTGTATTGTCACAGAAACATAAGCAATAAATGCCACTCAAATATTAGAAGAAAATGTGCTTGCATTAAGAAGTCTCAATAAGTCTTAATCACAGGGTACCAAAACATCAGGAAAAGACAAAAGAGAATAAAACCCCTGATTGGTATGACTCGTGACTTGGATTATGAAGATTATCAAAGTCATGCACAGTTAAGCAACCTGATTTTGTT
Source organism: Ligustrum vulgare (assembly GCA_963555705.1). NCBI lineage: Eukaryota > Viridiplantae > Streptophyta > Magnoliopsida > Lamiales > Oleaceae > Ligustrum > Ligustrum vulgare. Next base: position 63,133,820 of record OY743173.1, read on the forward strand.
ACTGACGCCAGATATACTCCCTACCAAAAGAAGGTAATCATTCATAGACCAAAATATTTATCTGAGAACATTTACTGAATACTACAAGCCTGCATCCTAAATGAAGAGAAACATGAGACCTTTCTTCATGAAATAGATATACGTCAATGAATTGGTAACAAAAGACCCTCTATTATGAAGCAATCGTTTTTTAAACAAAAGCTAATGGTGCAAAAGGAAACCCAAAACATAATATGTAAACGTTATGAGAAAATCATGAAAAAGGATAACTTTTACTCAAGCTTGCCTTGGATTATGGCTTCAGGATTTTGTATATGTTTAACATAATTTTTATGTTATCACTTAACTGTCAAGCCAATGCTTTACCTACATTCAAATGCATTACCAATAACTTACATTTAGTGATGTCATTATTCTTTTTCCTAAAAAATTAAATTGCAATGAGATATTTATTTCTTCTGAAGAAAATAGAGTAATAACTTGATTTTCATAAAACAACATTGAAGCAGAGAGGAAATTAATTTAGGAATCAAACATTAAAAACTCAACAAAAAATCATTCGGAAATCACCTTGGAGTCAAATTCAAGTGAAGTAACACCCAGCTTGAGGGGAAAAAATGGAAAAAAAAAATCACTGGTCAAATAAAATTATGAGTAGGCCAGCAAGATACACACTCAACCATCAAAAGAAACAGGGCAAAATGAAATGGCGTGAGGATAAGACATTTATTCATAAACTTCAGCCCTTGTATCATCAAGTTTATTGTATGAAATAGCCAAGCATGTGAGACACATAGCTTACTCCCATCATACAAATAGAAATTTAACAACCTGAACTTTTTTCTATTAGAGACAAAAATTAAATTAATGCAGCCATCAGATCCCACAAATTCCACTACCCGTTTTTACTTTATGTAGGAATATAGCATAATTTGAAATTTGATAGCAAGCACATAGGAATCATCATGGAATATTACTTGCAACAACTTCTCTTCCAGCTGTTTTCGCTTTGAAGATCTCCCACCTTCATCAAAATATGTGGCCTCTGTGTCATACCTATAGCAGAAAAGCAAAATATATACATGAAAATATCTTAGAAACTCAGATACAGAAGGCATGGAAATCAAATAGTCAATACAAACTCAGTCTGCAATGTTTTTCTACAGAGGGAAAACTACCCACTAATAAACTAAACCATTTTCTTTTGTTTTTCCTCAATAAACTAAACCATTTTCTTTTGTTTTTCCTCAATAATTCTAAAAGCATCTAGTTCTCATTCCCAAGCTCGGTAGCATCTTCCACTGATTCGATTTCAGCAAATAGAGGACCAACAAATGACTGAAAAAGCATCTAGTTCTTGTCTGAAACTTCAAGATTTAGTTGGTTGTGTATTGTACACAAAGGAAATAGAATAAAAATAATTAAAGAAGTGTTTTTGCCTAACTGGATTGTCTAGTAATGTTAAAGAATTGTACCGGATCAATATTGATAGTTTCGTAGCCAATGCCATCCGGCACAAGTGTCGAGTTGTATCCGTAAGGTCCCTTCCCATTAATAAGAACTCCATCCGACATTCCCAACTTTGTTCCATCATCCTGTACTTTCTTAGAGCCTAATAATGCACAACAAAAAACATTAGTTACTGCAAAGATTCAATAGGAAATGGTAAAACATAAAATTTCATGATCTTATTGAAATGGAAGGCCTTGCCCCCTATAGCAAGTTGAATTATCAAGCATGACACAAATACATAAAAAAAACCAATTTTGCTTCAACTTATTTCCAGATTACTACTATAAACATAACCGAGTCGAGGCCAAAAAATTAGGAAAATGAATTTTGAAACTAAAAGTTGATTAAACTGGATATAATTATGACTTGGCGGAAATGAGATAGCAAAAATCCAAATCTGCTATGCAAGTAGACAACATTACATCACAGCAACATTACCATAAATAACCCCGAAAAGGGAAGCAAAGGAAGAATTTCTTGTCTAAAAACTGTAAACCAGAAAAATGAATCAAGATTATGCTTTACATTATAATTGAATTTCACCAGAAACTCTATTTTTTATTTTTTTAGTAATAACCTGTAAAAATAGTACTATGATTCGAAGTAACAAATTTGTAGAAAACATCATACTACAACATAGTATTTGAAAGCAAAAGTAAGCCTCAGGACTTCCACACAAGTTCCAACATCTAACCACTAATTTGCAAGAAACATGGAAACTTTGCAAATGAATATCTAGGACAAGTTCTAACTTGGGGGTGCTCCACCAAAGCTGCAAGATCCACATCCAAATCCAGGTCTTCCACCGGAACCCCTGAAAGCAGGTTGGTAGTCAGCTGGAGCTCCACTCTTCTCACTACCAAATTCACCAGGTGGTCCTCTTGGACCATCCATGTACCCATCCCTATTTCCAAACCTTGGCCTATCACCCCTGAATCTTGGTGGTCCACGTGGGCGATCACCTGATGGGCCTCCCATGGGCCGACCGAGGAGCTTAGCAGACTTCTTGAGAGTAGCTGAGACAATCTCAGAAGAAAGGTTGAGGTAGGTGCGGAGGAACTCAATGTCGTCATTTGTCAAGTACCAATGAACCCACCTGTAAACTGAATAAATTAACAATTTTTTGGTCTAAATTCCATATATATTAAGAGAAATATACATGTTTCTTGCCTTATTTCGATTAGTATTTCCTCCTCGTCCTTGTTTTGTAAGCTAATTTTCACAGCTCCGATATAGAAAAGAGAGAAAGAGAGAGTACGTAGTCCCCCTTTAGCTAGGGTTTCACTCGGCGGTGCAGAAGCCGGAGCTAGTGCTGTTGCCACCTTAGGAGCCGGAGACAGTGGAGACTGGACTGGAGCAGTCGTAGGTGGTGAGCTTACCGGTTGGGAAATGAAGTGTAAAATGAAGCAGCAGACAGAGTAGAAATGAAGTTTAGGGTGTTAGTTTCTAGTTTAAATTTTCAATTTTTTCAAACTTGAGTCTCTGATGGTTCACAGCGCAATTAATGCTTTCTGCTGCATTAAATGCCGTCTGACATGGTCTTCTATCACGATGTGAATTTTGATATGAATTGTTTTTCTTATTAATTTTTTTTTTTAAATATGATGAATGGACGGGAGATTTGAGCGGGAAATTGTGCTGGACTTTTCTCTTTTTATATAATATATAGAATATAGATTGTTCTACAGCAATGCAAGACTGAACAATATATAATACCCAAAGATAAACCCGCTATCCCTTTTGGATCTTACTTGTGAAGGATTAAAATTTAGTCCATGACATGAAAAATTATACCCAATGCCAACTTCCTCTTTGTTAGAGAACCGCCTTAACAAAGAACAAACATAAAATTCAACTAATACAAACATATTACCAAGTGAGCTCAGTGAAATAGTTGTATATCTTACGAAGTATGAACGCTATTCTCATGTGAATCATTCTATTATCAAAGGGCATAATGTGCTAAAAAGAAACCATATCTAGGAAATCAGAATACCTTGAACTGAAGATACTAAGATCAAATAAATCATTTAAAATACTAATATTGTAGTGACCAAGAATTTTCTTAACTTATTTAAATAAATATTATTTATTTTTAAAAATGTGTCTCTATGACTTTCGCCATTTATTTTTAAAACGAGTGTTCCTCTAGCCATTTAAGTGAAACCAAATTTATTTAAAATCTTAGTCTAATTCCAATCTTATTTAAAAAGTGTCCGAAGTTCATTATTGATGAGGTTAGAAGGGCGAAAGAAACGCCGAAAAGTTCCGAACTCAGGTTGTGGTTGGACGAATGAATCATGACCCGATATTCACGACGCGATGGCTCGACGATGCAGAATAAAGAACCACGACTTTCGAAACGCCACAAGGATTTGCCCAATCTCCTTGATGAGTTTCTGGTTTTGAACGCCACAAATATTCTAGCAAATATTTGATAAGTTCGGGATAAACGCCACAAGATGATAATCTTGATAAGTTCTATGAAATATAGGAATCCACCTATATGTTTTATTGAAATCCTCAATAAACTGTTTAATCAAATCAAATCTGATTACAATAAATGGAAAAAACGTATAAATAAGCAAAATAAAACACTAGTCGCTAATTACTCAAAATAGAATTCTAATTAGATTAAAATTCTAAAATAGGCAAACAAATAATTAAAAAAAGGGAAAAATAATCAAACTCCCCGAAAATCCGAAAAATTAGATTTACGGCCGTGATGAACTTATTTACGGCCGTAAATGACTTTCTGTTTAAGACTTACGGCCGAGACCATATTCTTTAAGGCCGTAATGAAGGTTCTGCTCAAATGTGTGCTAACTGTGTTACGGTCGTAATTCCAAATGTTACGGCCGTAAAAGGCCCGCTGCTTAATTTTCTGGTTCTTTTCAACACAGTTTGATCTTCAAAGTTCGTCGAACTTATTGAATTCTTGTTTTGACTTGAATATTTAAATTTTCCCGTCAAGCCTGCTATGACTCCGATTGTCGAGGGTCCGGAACACATCATACCCTCCTTCTTTAGGATGATTCGTCCTGAATTATAGCTTTGTTCATGTTGTTTCACTTCACCTCCTGGATCAAATGTGAAATTATTTCTTCCATGCCAGAGGGATGACCAATAGTATCCTGTAACTTGGGTTAAATGGATAGATTAAAGTATAAACTCCTGGGGGCATTGGTGGTGTTGCCCAAATTTCCAAGCACATTTAACCTGCAAGACAAAATTAAGTAAACCGGGGAGGGAAATGTTAGGTTCATGAGGTACAAGGTATGGATCCTGGTATTCATGAATTATCACCGTCAATTCCTCTTTTGGATCCATGAGGCCCTTCTCTTCACCTCGTTCTTCCTTTACAAGTTCTCGTTTATTCCCCTCTACTTCTTTTCTCTCAAGCACCTCTTTAATATTTTTACTTTCAAATTCAACCACATCTCCTATTTTCAGATTTTTATCACCACGCTCGTGTACTACCTCATTACTACCCAAATGCGGATCTTCCAATTCAACGCTCAAATCTTGAACTTCAATCTCAACTCCCAATCCCACCTTCTCCTTATAAAATTTTGGAGTTTGTTTATTTGTTTTTAATTTCAGTTCTCACTCCTTCTTTTCAATATCCTTATCCCACGATGCCTCCTATTACACCACTTTTCACTCTCCTTCCTTACCCTCCATGAATCTTCTAGTGCTTCCTCTAATGTCAACCCATATAGTGCACATGATTTCCCTTTCTTAAGGTATTTGTATATGTGCATACTCTTATCATAAATAGCCTCCCTCCTACGGCTCCATGGTTTTCCCAATAAAATATGATAATATTTTAATGGCACAACATCACACCATACATCCTCACTATACCTTCCCTGGGCAATAGTTACTAGAACTTGTTTGGTTACTTTGAAATTCCCAAACTCCCTCATCTACGTCATCCTATAAGGTTTATAGTATGGTTCTAGGGGCAATCCTATTTTTCAACCACGGTGCTACTAACGAAATTAGTAAAGCACTTTCCATCAATCGCCAAACTACACCTCTTATGATCCACATAACATCTAGTTTGGAATAAAGAACCCGGATCATAATCCATTCTTTATGTGGCGTTTCAAAAATTCAAGAAAGAAGAGGATTTAGACATCAAACAGCAGGAACAAATTTTATTGCTGACTTGAAAGGAAACGAATATCAAAAATTTAAGGAAATTCAAGAAAGTGGTTTTTGAATTTTGGAATTAAATAATAATAAAAAAAATAATTTTTTAAAAAATAAATCCGAAAATTCGACACTAACACAACAAAACAAACGGAACAGGATTTGGATAAGAATCGAACAAAAGAAACACTTTTGAATTTTTATATGGATCAAACTGGAAAAAATTTACTGGCACGAAGAACACTCAAGAAAAGAAAGACTCAACAACAAGAGATGGATAATTCTTATGACAGACTCGATGATAAACATAAGAATTAAATTGGATAGAAAAACTTGAATTCAGAGTCCAGCTCTGATACCATATGATGAGGTTAGAAGTGCGGAAGAAATGCTGAAAAGTTCCGAACTCAGGTTGTGGTTGGACGGATGAATCATGATCCGATATTCACGACGCGATGGCTCGACGATGCGGAATAAAGAACCATGACTTTCGAAACGCCACAAGGATTTGCCCAATCTCCTTGATGAGTTTCTGATTTTGAACGTCACAAATATTCTAGCAAATATTTGATAAGTTCGGAATGAACGCCACAAGATGATAATCTTGATAAGTTCTATGAAATATGGGAATCCACCTATATGTTTTATTGAAATCCTCAATAAATTGTTTAATCAAATCAAATCTGATTACAATGAATGGAAAAAGCATATAAATAAGTAAAATAAAACCCTAGTCGCTACTTTACTCAAAATAGAATTCTAATTAGACTAAAATTCTAAAATAGGCAAACAAATAATTAAAAAAAGGGAAAAATAATCAAAATCCCCGAAAATCTGGAAAATTAGATTTACGGCCGTGATGAATTCATTTATAGCCGTAAATGACTTTCTGTTTAAGACTTACGGCCGTGACCATATTCTTTAAGGCCATAATGAAGGTTCTGCTCAAATTTGCGATAACTGTGTTATGGCCGTAATTCCAAATGTTACGGTCGTAAAATGCCTGTTGCTTAATTTTCTGGTTCTTTTTGACACGGTTTGATCTTTAAAGCTCGTCGAACATGTTGAATTCTTGTTTTGGCTTGAATATTTAAATTTTCCCGTCAAGCCTGTTATGACTCCGATTGTCGAGGGTCCGGAACACATCAATTATATATTATTTGAAGGCAAATTTAATTTTGGAAAAAGTACATAACTGCAACACTTTAAGTTTCATTTTCTAAAACTAACAAACTTAACATTTTTTTAAAAAAATTAGGTATTTAATAATTACAAATAAATATAATTATCTATTATATATTATATTAAAACTAATATAATACTAAATCAAAAACTCAAATTTTGACGTCACAACCTCCCTCACCCTCGCCCCTGCCCCGCCCACAACGCCACCTACCCAACCCTATCGCACCCCACCCCAACCCTACTCGACCCTACATCACCTCATCGTAAACTGACAAATTGATCTCATTCCAGCTACAATCGCGCCCACACTACCCCCTACTCTATCCAAAAATAAGTTTTTTTTTTAATTCTCTCTCTCTCTCTCAATGTTTTCCTACACTTCCCAATCCCACCCCACCCCACCTCATCGTAAAGTGACAAATTGATCTCACTCCAGTCACAGACTCCAACAACACCACGCCTCGCCCCGCACTCACCCATCCTACCCCCGCCCCACCCCCAAAATGATTTTTTTCCTTCAACTTTTCCACACCCGCACACCACCCCACCCTACCCTACCCTTCCCACCCAACCCCAAAAAAATAAAGCTTTTTTATCTCTTGATATTTTCCCACCCTATCCTATCCTACCCAACCCAACCCAACCCCACCACCCACTCCACCCCATTCAAAAATGATTTTTTTCTTCTTCTAATTTTACACACCTCGCCCTATCCCGCCACCCACCCCACCAAAAAAATGATTTTTTTCTTCTAATTTTACACACCTCGCTCCTACCCTGCCACCCACCCAACAAATCGACCGCAAAAAATGATTTTTTATTCTTCTAGTTTTCTCAACCCCGACTTCCACCCCACCCTACCCACCCAACCACCCACCCAAAAAAATAATTTTTTTCTTCTACTTTTTCCAACCCCCACGCACCCCAAAAAATGATTTTTTTTTTTTTTTTTACTTTTCCAAACCCCCACCTCACTGCACCCAAAAAATAATTTTTTTCTTCAACTTTTCCCAACCCGCACCCAGACCTCGACCCCACCAACCCTACCCCTACCCCATCAAAAAAAATGATTTTTTTCTTCTACTTTCCCAACCGCACCTCGACCACATCCTACCACTCCACCCCACCCCACAAAAAAGAGGTCCTTTTTCTTTTCTCTCTCTCTCTCCCTCTCTCTCGATATTTCCCACCCTACCCCGCCCCGCCCTGCCACCCTCACCCACCTCAACTCACCCGCATAAGTGACAATTGATTACAAAAATCACAATTGCAAATTTAATCGCAAAAATTCACCCCCACCCCACCCACCCGACTTCAACCTACATGCAAAGTCACATTTGATCTCACAAACTCACAATTCGATCACAATTACAAATTTAGTTGCAAAATTTACCCCCACCCAACCTCACCCGACATGCAAATTCATAACTTGTCACATAAATTCACAATTGTGTCACAATTACAAATTTAGTTGCAAAACCCCGACCCATCCCCAACCCCATCCTACCCCTCCCTACCTCACCCAAAGTCACGATTGCTCACACAAGGTCACAGTTCGGTCGCACAAAGTCGTAATTAGGTCACACAAGATCACTCCACCCCAAAAATGATTTTCTCTATGTTTTCCCACCCACCCTACCCACCCCAAACCCAAAATGAATTTTCTCTATGTTTTCCCACCCCCACTTCACCCAACCTGCAAAGTTACAATTGGTCAGACAAAAATTATATTTCAGTTACAAATCACAATCGCAAATTTCACCGCGACCCCACCCCTACCCCCATCCAACTCTACCCAACATGCAAAGTCACATTTGGTCACACAAAGTCACAATTCGATCAAATTACAATTTTAGTTGCAAAATTCACCCCACAGCACCCCTGCATGCAAAGTCACAGCTAGTCCCACAAAGTCACAATTGGTTACAATTTGGTCTAAATTACAAATTTAGTTGCAAACCCCCACTCACCCACCAAACCCCCAAAGTCACAGTTGGTCACACAAAGTCATAATTGATCTCACAAGGTCACAGTTCAGTAACACAAAGTCGTAGTTAGGTCACAGTTGATCACACAAGGTCATAGTTGGTCATATAAAGTCGTGGTTTGGTCACACAAGGTTACAGTTCGTTCACATTAGATCACAATTGGTCATACAAAATTACAGTTGGTCACACAAATTTACATTTCAGTCACGATTACAAATTTCACCCTACCCCACTCCAAAAAGTCACAATTGGTTACACAAATTTACATTTCGGTCATAATTACAAATATAGTGACAAAAATTAACCCACTCGCAAAGTCACAATTTGTTACACAAAGTCACATTTCAATTACAATTACAAATTTGGTCGTAAATTTCATCGCAACACCACCACACCCCACAAGCAAAGTCACAATTGGTCACACAAAGTCACATTTTGGTCACACTTAAAAATTTTGTTGCAAAATTCACCCTACCCCCATCATCTAAGTCGCACAAAGTCATGATTGGTCACACAAATTCGCGGTTGGTCACACAATTACAAATTTAGTTGCAACATTTACCTCATACCCACCCTACCCCTTCCACGAAGTCATAGTTTGATAACACAAGATTGTAGTTCGATCACAAAAAGTTGTAGTTCGGTCACACAAGGTCATAGTTCGATCACATCAGGTCACAATTAGATCACACGAGGTTACAGTTCAATCACATAAATTCACGATTCGATCACACATGGTCATAATTCGGTCAAAGTTACAAATTTAACCACAAAATTCACGCCACCCACCCCACCCCTCCCCTCCCCTCCCCTCCCCTCCCCTCCCCGAGTGAACTAGATTGATATCAGATATTTTATCTTCAAATTTGAAGCCAATATTTAGAAGATCATATGATACCCATAGTCGAATTCATCAAGAAATGTATTATTGTCTTCGCTGCACCACTACACAACCCCCACCATCACTCCACCACCTATTCACCGCCACCTCCACACCACCATCACCTGATCTAACAACAACACACCACCAGATCACTGCTGCCCCCATCAACAAACACCACTACACTACCACCCCATCACCAAACACCACGACACTGCTGCCACACCACCAAACATAATAACCGTGAGCCGTCTGCACCGCCTGCACCAACCTTACCACTACACCACCACCTCACAAAATCGTACCTCCACCGTTGTCGGCACTGATACCACCGTTGCTACCAATGCTAGTACCAAGACATCACCGCCAGCGTCAGCAGCACCATCATCACCGCACCACCACTGCCAACATCAAACCATAACCACCGCCCGTCGCACACCTTCAAACCACATACTTGTGCACCACCACTGCAAAGCACACCGCACACAAATCACCAATACTGCAAACTCAAATCAAATTTCTGTGAACTAAAATTCACCCGATACTTTCGATTTATGTGAACTCATATAAGATTCCGATCCAGTGGAACTACGAGCTCTGATTCAGATCTTCGTTCCGGCGCGCGAAAGGTGCCACGACGGAGCAGCGCATAGTAGGCACCGCTCGCCTGTTGAGGAAAACCCCAAGCTCTACAAGGCTATAGCTACGTCTCCGCTACTACCCCTGAGAGGCCACTGCCACGTCACTGGTGGCCTAGATGAGGAGAGAGAGAGAGAGAGAGAGAGAGAGATTGTAGAGAAGAGCTAAGCTATTTGTACACATTTGTTTACATCTTGGTGTATAGATTATACACTTGGCGATCATCCATTAACTTACCCATCATATCACCTTCACAATCAACATCCACAATTTTGCCAACACATGATCGGTAAACCAATCTGGACAAAAATTATGCACAAATAGATTAATTCTTGTAGAGAAAGAGAGTGCTGGCCTGAGAGATTGTAGAGAGAGAGGGAGACGGAGAGAGAGAGGGCCCGGTTGCTGTGTGAGAGTAGAGAGAGAGAGCGAGAGAGGTAGTATAATTTGATTTTTAGGAATAAATTATTTAATTAATAATTATTAATTGGGTAATTAGAACCTGAATTTTAGAAAAGTAAACTTCACCAACTTATTTTTAAAGTTGAATCTTAGAATTTAGGGCTCCATGTAATTTTCTCTTTAATTTTTAGGATTTTTCCAAACTTCTTTTGACTTTGAATCCAATTTTTATTTGTTTTAAATCCAACCTCTTAAACTCAAATTTTGATTTTATGGGCGGATCACAAAAACACCCTATTTTTTATGTTAAAACTGAAATTTACTTAAATTTCATAAAATTGGAATATTACTTATAATAAAGTTATAAAAAATGATAAATACTCTACGATAACCAATTAACCCCTTCCTCGCCAATTCCCTTATTTTCTCGCCACAGAGAATTCGACTTCATGATCAAAAATTGACTTCAAGCTACAGAGACTTCAACTTCAAAATTCCTCTTCGATAATCGACTTCCGATTACCACAAAAGCAATTGGATGGTGGTTCACATATAGAGATTCAAAAATTCAATTGTTTTCATGAAGAAAGGTAATCTCAACAAACATTACTTCTCGTTAATTTCAAAATCGAACTTCCTTATTTTTTGTTGCTTTTGATTTTGATTTCAGCCAACATTGACTCTCACTAATATCTAGATTCAACAATTCAATTATGTTTTTTGAGTTTTTAATTGTTTGTGATAATATTTGAATTTTAAAAGTAATACAGTTTGATGTTTCAATGAAGTATCATATTTGTAGGTAGGGTGTTTGATGTTATATTTGAGAGATTATCCATGATAATTTCTAAAAGTGTCATCCTGTTTCGAAGTATCAGAATCTGATACTTTGTCATGAAAAGGATATATATGTTTTTTCCTTATTCATAAGGAATAATCAGAATTTGTTTACAATTGTTGAACTACGGGCGTAAGTTGATTTCCACACACTTTCATTAAAGTTTTTGTCACAAGAAAAAACATGGTGAATTATATGTTGTCACATTGTTGATGTGTTTGAGATATTTTCCAATGTTAATATGTTCTAAAGTATCATACCATGTTCCACAGAATGAAACTCTGATACTTTGTCATGTAAAGCTTAGATATTTTATGTTTATTATTTAATTATAAAGAACGGTCGGATTTTGTTTACAATTGCTCAACTGTTGGCTTAATGCATGAATAAATTATAAGTATCACATTCTGTTACTTTTTATTTGATATGATTTTTTAAGCTATAACATGTAATATTTTCTGTGAATGAATGGATACAACTCTTGTCATCTTACATCATGGAGGTAAATGGGTGCAAGACAAAGAGTACATAGATTATGAAGTAGTTGGGATACCGATTTCACTTGGATGCACATACACTGGAATTCAAGATATTGTATTCTCCGCATTGGACTTGAATTCAACAAAGATAGCGCTGACAATGCATTATGAACTCAAGAAAGGCATGCCATTAGTAAAATTTGTAAATAACAACTCAGTTACATTCTATTTGGAGCTGAAGAAAATCAACAATGACATTGAAAGTTTTCCCCTGATAATTGATACTACCCTAGTTTTAGAAAGTATCACATGTGATACTTCTCAATGCATCCAACTTCAGCACTCTGACACCATTCAACATGATGACAGGCTACAACTACAGCTAGTTGAAAGTGAGAATTCAACAACAAAAGCTATAAAATTGATTGAAGAAATTGCTTCTGAAGTGTATGAGTGTAGAGAACAAAAGAAACAAGTGGACAGTGAAGTGGATAATGAGGTACAATCTACTATAGTATCAGAAACAGTTGTTGCCACAATTACTACAAATCAGCTATTTCAAGATAAATAAGTGTTGCAATGCGTAATATGTTTCAATTCAAGGTTAAGAAATCTGACTCAAAGGAATATGTGTTGAAATACATTGACAACAACTTTCAATGGGCTTTCAAGGCTTCAAAGGTTGGAAAAACTAGTATGTTTAAGATACGTTACATAAAGAATGATCACACATGTACAGTAAACACCATATTGGGGGATCATCGACAAGCTTCAAGTTCAGCAGTAGCCCTCTTCATTAAGCACAAATACACCTCCACCAACACCATCTATACTCCAAATGACATTATGAATGACATGTTAAATGACTATGGAGTGTCCAAGAGCTATGAAGAATCTTGGAGAGCTCGAGAACGAGCTTATGAATTGTTGATGGGAGATTCTCAAGAATCATATCAAAAGCTGCCAACATACCTACATATGCTAGAATTAGCAAATCCTGGATCTAAAACAAGAATTGAGACAGATTAAAGCAATAGATTCAAATATTTGTTCATGGCATTGGGAGCATCCATACAAGGTTGAGAATTCTGTAAGCATGTGGTAGTAGTTGATGTAACACACCTAAAGGGACCTTATGGTGGTACGTTATTCACAGCATGCACTCAAGATGCTAATAACAATATTTTTATACTTGGCTTTGGGATAGGTGACTCGAAAAATAATGATTCTTGGGAATGGTTCATGAATAGGATTAAGGAAACATATGGTGAGAGAGAAGGTTTGTGTATTGTTTCAGATAGGTATCCAAGCATTGAAGTAGCTGTGGAGAAAATATATCCGAACGTGTTGCATGGTACATGTTCGGTGCATTTGTTGAAGAATTTGAAATCAACTTATGGAAAAATGCAAAGAATGTAACACAACCATTTAATGCAGCTATTAGGGCATACACAAAAGAAGAATTTGAGTATCAAATGTCTCAGATGGATAAAATAAATGAAAAAATTCGTGAATATTTGGTAAGTATCAGACTCTGATATTTAGTATCATAACATGATACCTTCTGAGAATAGATAATGGACATTAATATTTCTTTATCATCTTTTTGTAGGAGAAAGCGGGATATGATAAGTGGTCAAGAGCATTTATGACGACTAATAGATATTCAATCATGCCTTCAAACATCGTTGAGTCAGTGAACGCAGTAGTAAATGCTGCAAAGAAGAAGCATGTATAAGTTTTGATGGAATGCTTGAGATATGTGTTGCAGAATTGGTTTTCCAAGAATCGAGAAAATGCAATGGCTACATTCACGATACTTGTTGCTACACAAGATAAAATATTGAGGGAAAAGACAATGGAGTCAACAAAAATGAAGGTAAATGAAATTGTTTGATACACTTACATCATGCACAAAACAAAGTAACATAATATGATGCTTTATTCTAAAAAAGTATCATTGTGAATTCAATTAATTCCTTGCATTTTTTTTTTCAACAGACAATTCCTTCAACTCCAGTGGTATATGAAGTTAAAAGCACAAGTAGATCAAATTTGGTGAATATACAAGAAAGGACATGCACTTGTCACAAATTTCAAATAGATCAAATACCATGTGCTCATGCATTGACTGTTATTCGTACAAAACACTTCAATGCCTATGATTATTGTTCTACATACTACACAAAGTCGTCATATGTTGACACATACAAATGTACTATTTTTCCACTTGGTGATTGTAGGGGTTGGACTGTACCAATGGATTTCTTATCTAGAGAGGTGTTACCACCTATTCCAACAAAGAAGGTTGGGAGACCTAAAGAGAAAATAATTCAATCAAAAGGTAAGCACAAAATCATAATTATGTGTGGAAGATGCCTAAACTACGGGTACGATCGAAGGACATGCAACTACCCAATACCCTTGAAGAAGAAAATAAAAGATCAATGTTGAAATTCATTGAAAAGTTACAATATTTGATACTTTCATTGAAAGGTTACAATATTTGGTATTTCATAGACAAATATGTGATATAACCAGATTATGAAGTTCTGCTTAGAACATATTTTCCTTTATTATAGCTGACATATGGTAATTAATAAATTATGGAATATTTGCTTCACCTCGTAATGGAATATGTGCATTTAACGCTCTTAATATATTTAGAATCGAAAATATTCTTAGGATGCAAGAAGAAATTCAATTCTTAGAAGTTAGTCACTATAGGCTATGTGAGCTTTGACATGTCCTAAGATCATATTACCACCTTTAGACTTACAGTATACATATTAATTAACAAAATATTCATACTTTGGCTTTATTAGTATAGTAATATTTGGCTTTTCCCAACAACATTTTAATGTGCCTTTGAAATCAATGTGTGTTCAACAACGTTACATAGGTAACGTTCTATAATACATGTATGGGAAGGTAACCTAATATGCTACTTAACAAAAAACTAACTTCCAAGACTCAAAAAGTAATCATAAAAAATCCAAACAATACTTGAATTAATATTTAAGCACGTTAATAGAAATTGTTGTATATAGAGCATAGTAATCGATTAAGTAAATATTAAAACCTGTCCCACATGATATAGGTAACAATGTATGATAATTTTATGATAAGGTAACCTAATGTGTTACTTCTTAGCAAAATCTAACTTCTAAATATTCAAAGCCATCGCAAAAAATCGCAAAAAATTTCAATAATCAGATGGTCAGTTGGTCATGCATTGCTCTTCTTTGACTTGGTCATTCATCATCAGTCATGCATTGTTCTTCTTCTTTCCACTTTGCATAGCGGAACAGCTGTGTAGCAAGTAGGAGTGGGCATTATTTAACAGAAACCGCCCAAACCGATCGACCCAACCAATCCGATCGGTTTGGGCCGATTTTGTTTATGGAAAATGGGTTGGATTCAGGTTATATTAAATTTTTTTGGTCGGGTTTGTGACCCAATCCACAACCCGACCCAACCCGACTCAACCCAACCCGAAAAAAAAAATAAAAATAAAAACAATTGCCGATTTATTTAAATTTCAAAAACCCAAGCCCAACATTTGCAATGAAAATGAGTATTTTCGTTACTTCTCCATTTTTTTTTTAAATTTGACGTCAATTTATCTAATTGGGCCAGTAATTAAAAATGGATGATTTGCAGATTTTTTTTTAAAAAATTTGGACCAAAGCCCAAACAGCGAACCCAACCCAACCCGACCCGACCAAGACTTGGTTGGGTTGGGTTGGAACATGGTATTGGGTTGTGTTGGGTTTATTTTTAACGAAACCGACTAAGTCGGGTTGGGTTCGGGTCCAACCCGATCAACGCTCACCCCTAGTAGGAAGAGCAGCACGAAACTTGGATGAATCAAAACACTCATTATAACATCCATGCACTTACGTTTGAATCTCTTTAAAATTTAGGTGTCAATTAGATGTTAACCACTAACTAAGGATCATGGGTGCAATTAATTTGGACTGCATATTGAAAATCCACGTATTTTTTTTAGGGTTAAAATTTCTACTTTATTTATATTATATATTAAATATGTTATATATTATATATGCTAGTGTGTGTGTGTGTGTAATTGGTATGATGCATGTTATTATATATATTAGAATATTTAATTTTAATATAATTATTTCAAATCAACCTTTATTACCTTAATATTGGTAATCAAATTTTGATATATATGTATATATCTCCATATAAGGTAAAATTGAAAATTTGATTTATAGGAAAAATGGTAAGATATATGTACGCATGAAAATTATGAATTTTGAAAATAAAAATATTTTTTCATATGGAAATAATATTATTTACGCAAAGACAAATTATATTACTTCCATCTTGGCCAAAATCGTGTATTCAATATAAGGAATGATTTTGATACCAAAGACTAGAAAAAATAGATTCTTCACCCTATAAATTTACCCCCTTCACGTCACTTTTCTTACACCCACACAAAACCACTTTTGTGTCTTCTCTCTCTCTCTCTCTCTCTCTCTCTCTCTCTCTCTCTCTCTCTCTCTCTCTCTCTCTCTCTCTCTCTCTCTCTCTCTCTCCCTCCATCAATCAATCGCACATATACAAATACATTACACATACGAATTTATATATAATTTCAAAGTAAGGGGATTTTAGCACGGACAAAGTTCGAAGTAAGGGGATTTATATATAATATTATTTACGCCAAGAAAAATTATATTACTTCCATCTTGGCCAAAATCGTGTATTCAATATAAGGAATGATTTTGATACTAAAGACTAGCAAAAATAGATTCTTCACCCTATAAATATACCCCCTTCACGTCACTTTTCTTACACCCACACAAGTGTTTGGTTCGAAAAAGTCAATGTGGAGATGCGGGCGATAGCGGATTAGAAAATAAATCAAACTTTTATTCATAATTTTTATTTTTAAAATTTCTAGACACATTTAATTATTGTTGGTTTCTTTATTAAACCTTTATGTTTAATTTAAGTTCTTTGTTATGATGGTTTAAATTTCTTGAAATTATTTGTTAAACTATTTTTTATCTTATGAGTTTATGCAAGTTTTGTGACATCCGAGTCGTTAAGGTTTCGGGTCGTCACACTCATCCATCTCATTCATCTTGTCTTGAACTAAAAACTGGGAATATCCAATAACAAAAACACCACAGTCCACACTTCTGCAAGAAAAAAATAAAATATTTCAAAAAAGCATCATTATCGATACTCATAATGAAACTACGAAATTTAAACAAACTTTTACGCAAGAAAAAAAATGAGGAATAACAACATTAAATATAAAGAACCAACATTAAAAATCAACTAACCTGCATTCTTGTTGAGGAATGTTGTGCACGACGTTAATTAACAATAGATCAAGAATATCACGACCACGTACACTGGGATCAAAATAGACACTTGGTTTCCCATCCCAATAACCAGAGTTTTCCAAGAGAAAAGGAATAATGTGAGCAAAACGACGAATTGATTCAATCACTTTCTGATCATCAAAAACTTTAGCATAAGAATTATAAACATCCGAACAACGTCGCTTCATGATGAACAAGCATCCAGTGATTTCCAGTGTTTGCCATGATCGGCAAGAGCACATGATCAACTTCAATCCAGGGTGTATTGCTCCTCATTGATTCCCCAATCACATATTCTAAAAGAGTTGATTGTTCAGAAATCACAACAACATCGACCAGGAATTTATCAAAAATACCAACTATCTTGCTTTGAAAATTACAATCCGTTGTTGTCCAATTTTTTACCCTCATGCTAAACCTCATCATATTTCTCAAATAAAATAAACAAACATCTACGTGCTGCAAAAATAACAACATAAAAAGTAAAAAATTACAATATAAAAGATAAAAGTAAGGAAAACCAAATGATGAAAAAATATTAGACACATAAAACTTACTGTGTCTTCCAATACCATCTTTTGAAAATAGATAGTAGCACCAAATCTTTTTTGTTACAGTCAAAATGTCGAAGTCATGTGAATGATGAATTTCCAGTCCCGACCTCCCAAATTTGAAAACCCTAACAAATAAAATAGGTGTCATAATATGCAACTTAAAAACAGACAACTATAACAAAAAAAGCATCATACTATGAAACTTTATGTAATATCAATAATTGAGAAACCTACGAGTTCTGAAAACCCTAACAAATAAAATAGATATCATAATATGCAACTTAGAAACAGACCACTATAACAAAAAAGCATCATACTGCGAAACTTTATATAATATCAGTAATTGAGCAACCTACAAGTTCTGAAAATCCTAACAAATAAAATAGGTATCATAATATGCAACATAGGAACAGACCAATATGACAAAAAGTTACAAGTTCTAAAAACCGTAACAAATGAAATAAGTATCACATAATATGCAACTTAGAAACAGACAACTATAACAAAAAAACATCATACTGTGAAACTTTATATAATATCAATAATTGAGCAACCTACAAGTTCTGAAAATCGTAACAAATAAAATAGGTATCATAATATGCAACTTAGAAACAGACCACTATGACAAAAAGCTACAAGTTCTAAAAACCGTAACAAATGAAATAGGTATCAGAATATAAAACTTAAAAACAGACAACTATGACAAAAAACATCTTACTATGAAACTTTATATAATATCAATAACTAAGCAACCTACAAGTTCTTAATCACCATGACAACTATGACCAAAAGTTCGGTATTATGCAACTTTAGATAAAAGGCAATCAAAACACTTAATTTTTAATCTCTAAGACAACTATGACAAAAGTATCATAATATGAAACTTCATAAAATATCAATAACTAAAGTTCAATTATTATATTTAAGAAAACTCTGACCTAAGTATCAAAGTATGAAACTTTTGAAATTATTAAAAACAACAGCATCAGAAGACTTACAAGTTCTTGTCTTTAAAGCTTTCTTTGTACCATGTTAAAAATTCATCAAAATCATCATCAGATGGTGATAACATTTCATCCTTGAAAGCGGATGAACCCTTCACAACTCGCGCAGGAGCAGATTTAGAGTCTTGCACAATAAATTTACTTCTTGATTGGGTGGATGGACTATTGTCCTGAACATCAATGTGTCCAATATCCTTAAAAGAAAATAAAATGAATTAACAAAGTTATTGGAAATGTATAACTTGAACCAATAGATTTAAAGATTTACCTCATTATCATCTTCAACAACTTTGGATGGAGTAAAACGAGAGTCGGTAATTCTTTTTTCAGATTGTGACTCAGGCTGTGAATCTTCCAATAACTTAAAAGAATGCATATCAAGATTCACATATAAATCTGCACTAATTGAATCTGAATCCTTAATTTCAACCCTGTAACAACTTTGCAAGGACCTAAACCATCATTCGACAGTTTATCATCATCCTTTGTAATGTCATCACACACATTCTTCAAATCTACGACATTCTTACTGTTATCCTCTTTGCTTAACACTCCCTCCGGGACAATATCAAGATTCTTATTCATCACATCAATCTTACTATCAAAGTTATCAATAAACTTCGATAGCATCCCACGAAAGTCCTCTTTCAAGCCATCCATTTGACAAAGAAAATGATTTTTCAAATCAATTTGCTGAGCAAAAATCTGTTCTTGTTTTAACTTAATGTCTAAAAGATGGTCCTCGATTTCTTTAGAACAATAAAAGCTTCCCTACAATGTTAAAAGAAAAATCTAAATTAAATATGATAAATTATAGCATAAAATAAATGAAATATGCCTCTTTTTCTTTGCTTTTCTTTTCACGTGAGTTCATAGCATGATGTGATGATGATGGTAGACATGGATGGATGTCTACTGGAGAATCACAAAATAATCCCAATACATATGACTGTTGTTTTTCTTCCTCAGTTGGTTCAATAACATTGAGTTCAACCTGGAAAAAATGAAATATAAACGATTGTTGAATTATCGATATATAAGTAACTATATAAAAGCAATTAACAAAACGAAGTACTTACAACAGGACCATAAAAAACTGTCTTTTCAAATTGAGCAGACATCATACGCTTCTCAGATTTCCATCTTAGGATTCGAGGGTAAGATGTGTTCACACTTTTACATACATTTCCATCTAAATCCGGAATACTTTCATAAGCCCATATCTAAAACCCTAATGGAAAACCATTCAGCCTATACGAATATGACGCGATTTTTGATTTAGGCTCAATTGTAGGTTTCCTATCTCTAAGAGCACTTTTAAGACCGTTTAATGTTTTCTTAAAAACATATTTTCCCTATGGAAAACTCTCTCAAATCAGCATCAACAATATTGAAAATAGCTTTCTCAACCAACTTCTCGTAACTTTCCCTATACAAAAATGATGTCACTAGATAGACAATTGCAATCTTAACCGCATCTTCATCATTTACATTAGCAGGCAGAAACTTGAAGACGTCTTCAACTTCTTTTGCTGTCGCTCTTTTGAAGTTAAAAAAAAAATTCTTCTTTTAGCCTACACTCGTTTGTATTGAATTCAGACCAGTCATCATCCCAAGTTACTTTAAGACCAGTCACTAAACAGAATTCCTTCTCCGAAAATCGAATGAACTTGTGACCAACTTTGAACCACATCTGATTCTTTTTTGCCTCTCTAACCAAAAATCTCTTAAAAGTAAATAATGAATCAGTTGGAGTTGTAAGCGCAATTCATTAAGTTCAAGATATGCACTAAAGCAAGTGCTCTTGAACATCTGCAACTGAGAAGGTAGAAGTTTGTCATTTATATTCTCCACGACAGAGGCTTCAAATTTGATAATTGATTTTTCATTCAGTCACTTTTCAATAGGTAACAAGTATTACCTATCCTGCAAAATAATAAAAGAACCAAAAAATGGATAAGAGTAAATATGAACTAAATAAATAAAAAGTATCCAATTATGATACTTTATCATGTAATATGATACTTCTCAAAAATAATGTTAATCGTAAAACATACTAAATAGACATAAAATAACACAACTGGATGAACGTGAAACAACATGAAATAAGCAAAAAATATGCAAACAAAAATCAGTAAGTGATTTCCTAAGTCATAAAAAAAAATGATCAGAAATAAGGTAAACTATATATTTAACAAGGTAACATATTATGATACTTTATTATTTATAAAAGAAGAGAGTAAGTATGAACTAAATAAAAAAAATTAACCAATTACGATACTTTATCATGTAATATGATACTTCTCAGAAATAATGTTAATCGTAAAACATACTAAATAGACATATAAAATAAAACAACTGGATGAGCAAGAAACCACACGAAGTAAGAAACAAATATGCAAACAAAAATCATTAAGTGATTTCTTATGTCATAAAAAAATTATCAGAAATAAGGTAAACTACATATTTAAATAGGTAACATATTATGATACTTTATTTAAATTGATGTGAAAATGTATGAGAAAGAGTATATACTTCATTTATCAAAAGTAACACTTTATGATACTATCATATAACATGATACTTTCAAAAGATAATGACAACGACAAATGCACATTAAACAGAGATCCAAAAGCCTCTCATTATACATATTGATACTAATAAACATGACCTAGTATGATACAAAAGACTCACAATATACATATTACATGGACAACGACAAAGATACCAATATAGAAACATCAGTAAATGATTTCCCATGTCCATAACAAAATTAATCAGAAATAATGTAATTTACATATTGATTTCCCATGTAATAAAAAAAATTTGATCAAAAATAATGTAAACTACATATTTAACAAGGTAACATATTATGATACTTTGTTATAAAAGAATAAAATGATTTTATTTCAATCGATGTCAATCACAAAATACACATAAAAATGGCCCAAAACAGAAATATTACGTGGATATCAAAGATATACCAATATATGCATATCTTTGGCAGCAATATAATATGAAAATGTATGAGAAAGATATAAACTTCATTTATAAAAAGTAACACTTTCTGATACTTTATTATATAACATGATACTTTCAAAAGATAATGTCAACGACAAAGACACATTAAACATAGATACAAAAGACTCTTAGTATATATATTGATACTTTATTAAAACATACCCTAGTATGATACTTTTAAAACTCATATGAAACTTATAAAAGAAAACCTAACATGATATTTTTCTAAACATATATACATGCAAAAAATTATTCTTACACTAGGAATATACACTTCTTCTCTATCCTCCAGCTCATCATTATCCTCGTCATTTTGTACTGACACATCCTCATCCGCCTCATCCCCTACTTGCTCATCAACCAAACTTTTTCTCTTCCACTTTTTGCTTACCACAGTCCCTTGTCGCTTCTTCCTCTTCTTCAATGACGAATTCTACCATTGATATGTAACAAATCATTTGTCATCAAATTTAAATTTGAACAAACAAACAAACAAAATTATCAACAAGAATGAATCATTTAAACAAACAGACTCTTTCTATCTTGCTCAGTCAGTACAACAACAAACACAAAAAACTCCAATTGTATTCCTCTCCCCCACCGCACCCTCTGACCTCTCTTTAAAAATATTGACAACCCTATATAATGCACAAGTCGACTTCTCCAGGCAAGCACTTAAAAAATATATAATAGTAGTATAAGATCATCTATAGTATATTAAACATTTTACCCATTGACGACAGTATATACTATATCTATCATCAGACAAATTTCATATTATTTAAAATTGTGAGAGCAAAAATAAATAAATTTTGAACACATTACCTAACTAAAACTGCGAGGAAGAAAGTAACAACTACTTTGAAGGTTTCACATCATAACAATTAAAAAAAAAACTGTAAATAAGTGGAGGATAAATTTAAAACAAAACTTGCCTCTGACGCGTTCTTCTTCCTCTTCATATTTCCACCTTGAACACCAACTTTACCTTTCTTCTTCCGCTTCACCAGTAACAATTTTGTCAATTTAGTGGAATCCGAAATCGAACTTTTCGAATCCACTTTAGAACTACGAGTACATACCATTCTAGATATGCGTATGAGATGGATAGTAGATTTTACTTTTACAAACGAATTTGCAATGAAAATTTATAGGATGAACTACCGGAGATAAAGCCCTAATTCTTCTCCTCTACCGAAACGAAAGACTCCTCTACCGAAATGAAAGAGAGTGATTTTTGTTCTGACCTTTTTCTTTGTTTTGGGTTCAAAAGGTATGGGTTGTATCAGAGGCCCAATATTCGGTCGAAGTATTTTTCAAAAAAAAAAAAAAAATATTTGGGGCAGTAAATATCAAATTTCGTTTCTTAATGGAGTACATTGTGCAATTAATCATAATTTTATTTTCTTATTATCCAATCTCAATTTAATCAAACCAAACCCTCTTGGCCCAATCTAAAAGCCCGACCAAGTCACAAATTCCTCACTTCACGTTTCATTCCTTTCCTAAAGATTTTGAATCCCTAATATTATTCCATGATTTTCCTACATGGACACACAATGAAGTTTCATTCCTTTCCTAAAGATTTTGAATCCCTAATATTATTCCATGATTTTCCCTACATAGACACACAATTTTCTTCCCATGATCACTCCTCAATTCTTTGAAACAGTCAAATTCCTTTCAAAGAATCCGCACTCACTCAATCACCAACAATCAAGCTTTTACTAAATTGAAACACAACCTACACGTTATAATTTCCCTCCCCCAGCTCCATTCATACTCACGGCACAAACATAGAAATATTCACAGCAACCGTCTGCAAAATTCTGGGTATGAACTTCCTCCTCTCTAATACTACTTTCACGGCAGCCACACTTCTGGAAACTCATGTTGATTCTAGGACATCAATTCCAAGCACCAGCAATATGAGAAATCCAATACTTCATACACACAATCAAACCAATCTGCAAGATCGAATTCCACGCACGAGGAAATACATGAAAATACCCTTAAAAACTTACCAATTTTTGAAAATACCCTAACAATTTTATATCTTTTAAAAATAGCCTTAAACACTATAAACTACCACAAATATCCTTATATATCATATTTCAACTAAACCCATTAAGATTTAGAAAAGTTACAACCTAGTCCTTGAGATTTTATTAATTTTGTTTATGATTTTATTTGATTTTTGTTCGCTCATAGTAGCACCTCTCACTTGGTATCAGAGCCATATGGCAGATCTAAAAGATAAATATTATATGACAAAAAAAAATGAATATATAATATATACATCAAGATTTATAATTATGCATACATTAATACTACTCTATAATTATAAAATAGAAATCTTAAACACTTTAAAAGATTTAGATAAACATGTAAGAAGAGAAATTTATGATCAAATAAATTTCGATATAATAAAAGAAGATTTTATCATAAACGAAATATTAGATTTAATCCACAAAGATATACTAGAAGAGTTATATAAAGATTATAGAAATGGATTATTATAGAGCGGATCCTCAATTAATTAGATATCTAGACATAGAAACAAATGAAAAATTAGATTTAATAGTAGAACAAAGAAGAAATTTAATGGACCAAATAAGAGAAGAAAGAAATATAAAACGACAAGAAAAATTAAGATTAAAATTATTGGAGAAAAAGAGAGAATATTTTGATAAAATTTTAAAACAATTACCAAAAATTCAAACGATTTTAGAAGATAAAAAAAAAACTAGAAAAAAAAATATGATAAAACAAACACATTGGAAGACTATCTAAAATATTATAAAATATATCATAGAATATCAATGATTGGATCAATAGAAGAATATTGTGAATATCAAATAATGAATTATAAAGAAGCAAAATATGAAACAGAACTTATTCTAGAAATCGAACATATTAAAGGAAGAAAATTATGACAGAATTTTCAGAAATAAAATTTGAAAAACAAATAATAGAAAATATAAGACTTCCAGTTGGATCTTATCAAATAAAAGGAGCAAATACAACTATGTTTCAACCATTAAGCTCATGGGGAGAATCTGATGGATTTCTTAACATGCAATTAAATTGGATAAGTGCATTTTTATGGCAAACATATAAAAACATAAATTTACAAGATAAATTAGCTATCGAAGAATTACAACAATTAAATATACAGGACATGAATATCAAAGAAAAATTACAAAATATTCAAAATAAACTAACAATACAATTTAAAGAATTAAAAGAAATGATAGGAGAAGTTAAAAATATAGATGAAGAAATCTTAAAAGAATTTCAAAGAAAATCAGGAGAATTAATTAATCAAGATAAAATTGGAATAATTATAAAAAAAATAGATAGGTTAAATGAAAAAATAAGAAAGAATGAAAACGAAAAAATCATATCAATAGAAGAAACAATCAAAAAGCTAGAAATAAAAATAGATGATATGTATGACAGACTATTTAAGGTACAAAAAACTCAAAAACCAAAAGTATAAAATGTCGATAAGTGAATATATTGAAGATCTAAAAATATTAATAAAAACATTAATAAGTGATGTATAAGAAGTAAAAAATGAATTAAAAGAAGTAAGAAATGATATAAATATACTAAAACTAGAGATTAGAGAATTCAAAGAAAATAATAAAAGCAAAGATAAGAAAATAGACAAAAAACTTATAGAAAAAGAAATACTTAGAATCGGAAAGAAGTATTTCAAACAAGAAAAATTATAATAGAAGTAAGAAGTATGGATGATGAATTTAGAAGAAACATATTACCAAAAATACTAGAAGAAGAATTAGAATTACAAAAATCTATAGAAAAAACTTTAGGAAAATTAAAAGCTGAAAAAAAATTTGAAGAACAAGACAAAAATGAATGAAGAGTTAGATTTACTTATAGAAAGTTTTGACCAATTAAGTATAGAAAATTTTAATGAATATCAAGTCTTAATGAATACTGGAGTAGCACCTAACACTGCTCCAATAGGAACTTCCAAACAAGAATTACCAGATTCAGATGAAAGTTATGCACCCTTATATAGTAAACCACACCGACAATATTATGATAGAGTCAGAAATAGACAACCACCTAGAGGGAATAAATATAAAGATAGGTTTGAACCAAATGATAATTATGATAAACCTATTAATCATGGAGGAACAAAATTAGATTTAGATTGTAACATAGATACTAAAAAAGCCTTATTAACTTGAGTAGATTCAATGATATTATTCTTTTTATACAATAAAGATGATACATGGGAAAATACTGATAGAATGATAAATTTTTTAGTAGCATCTTTTGAAGAACATGTTAGAAATTGGTGGGAAGGAATAAGCAGTGATGCAAAAGCATTAATAAGAAGAAATGTACAGACAGAACTAATAAAATCAGATAGAAAAGGAATAGAAAAGATAGTAGATTATATTGCGGATGAATTTTTAGGAGAAAATTTGATAAGTAATTCTGAAGCAGAATCAATAAGAGAAAAAGATAATGCAAGAATAAGATTAATAAATTTAACAATATGTGATATGTGTAAAATCAAAGAATACACTTGTGAATTTAAAGAATATTATTATGTCTAATTCTATAGTAATGAAAATCAAGAAATATATAAAGATATGTATTACAATAAATTACCAGGTTCATGGGGAATATACTTTAAAATAGAATTTGAAAAATTTATTAGAGATAACCCTAGAACACTTAGAACATTAGGATCAATGATAAAATTCATATTTGAAAGATTAGTATATATATGTCAACAAAGACAATTATTAAAGAAATCAGAAAAACTAACTAAAATATGTTGTGAAGATATGGAAAAATCTACCTAATGGGGATGTAACCCTGAAAGAAGAAAAAATAATAAAAGAAAATATAAAAATAGAAAGTTTAAAAAATTCAGAAACTTCAGAAAAAGATATATAAAACCTAAGAGGAGATATTACAAAAGAAGATATAATCCAAATAAAAAACAGAAAAATAAAACATATAAGAAAGATAAAAGTCAATGCAAATGTTGGAATTGTGGAGAAATGTGACATATAAACCCTGATTGTAACAAAAAAAAGTTAAAATATTACAAAATGAATATCTAGAAATAGAAAGTGAACTAAGTGAAATATCAGATATTGAAGAATACTATGATCAAGAAGTCTATATAAGTGAAACAGATTCAGAAAGCAATGAATCAGAATCAGAATAAAGAAATAGAAGAAATAGAAACAAATAAGAACATAGATAAACAAGAATATGAAGGAATAGAAGGTTATGGATTAAAAGTAACTTTTGATAATAATAAGTTCAGAAAAATACAAAAATTATCTTTAGATTTGAAAATAGGAAGGTGGGAAATATTAGACAGAATATGGAAAAGAGAAAAAGTAGCAATAAATGAATATCATAAAATTGAAAGGGCAATAGATGTTAGAACCACTCAAGGAACACACAAATTAAATCTTTTAACAAAAAATACAGTTACAGAATTATTAACAAAGATCAATAGAAAACAAAGTGAAAAGATTCAATATGTTTACTTAGCAGGTATCCAAATAATGTTTAAATCTCTGTTTAGAGAAGGATTAGATTCGCATTTGACTGTAAGTTTACATGATGGAAGAATTATAAATTTAAAAGACAGTCATTTAGGAACAGTAAAAGGAAATCTACCATATAAGAAACTAATATTTACATGTTACCCAAAATATTGTATATCATTAAAAGATAGAAGTTTTAATGAAGTTTTAGGACTACATTTCAAATTACATAAAGATGATATAATGGAACCAGGAGATAAAATTATGACTATAGAATACAGGGCATTATACACATTTACTAATTCTAATTATGTAAACATTTATTCTAAAAAACCATACATTGAAATTCATAAAGAATGTAAAGATTTTGGTAAAGCTGTAGAACCAGATAAACAAATAAGTTTAGTTCCAAGAAATTATGAACTTACTATAATAAAAAATAAACCAGAAATCATAGAGTTACGAGAAGAAGAATACCCTAATAATAACATAACATTTGAAGATGACAGATTAATTAGAAGATCAGCAAGTTTACCTAATAGAAAACAATTAGGAGAAACTAGTAATACAAAAGAAATAAAACTTAATAGAAATGCTGGAAATATGAAAATATAATGTGAATATTTTAATGGAATAGAACATATAAAAGGATCAAATATATTAATTGACACAGGAGCTAGTGAATGTCATATAGCTTCAAATAGAAATAAAGGACTAATATCTCATAGAACTGATTCATATAGATATATAAATTTCGATGGACAAGTACATATGACTGAACTTGAAGTAAAAGTATCAATAAAAATAGGAGGAATAAATCTCCTAGTACCATGTCATGTAGATAGTAGTATGGTAAATCCTCATGTATTATTAGGAATGAGCTTTCTAGATGGACTAGAAGATTATAGTATAAAACGTGAAAGATTATATATAACTCATAATGGTCAAACTATACTATGCAGAAAAGCAGAATAAATGAATAATCAAATAAGTTTTCCATTAGCCGTTTATATACAAGTTACAATTGTTGAAACAAATATAACAATCTGTGCATTAATTGACACGGGAAGTGATATAACAATATTCAAAAGTTTCTTAATAAAATCATGAAATACTAATGGAAAGATAAAAATTACAGGAGTAACAGGAGAAAGTACTCATATAATTAATAGTGCTGATAAAATTGACATAATACTTGGAAGTAAGCAAATAGTTGTAAATAAAATATATAATTATAACAAATTGGAATGTGATATATTACTAGGAAATGACTTTATACAACAATTTCAATATTATAAACAAAATAATTACATGATAATGTTACAGACACCTTGTGCACATTTACTAAAAATACCAAGAGAATTTCGACCTTACAGAGTTCAGCCAACACAGCGTGGTGATAAATGGAAGAAAAAACCAATTACACAAAATGAAATAAAAAATAAAAGAATAATGTATAAAAAATTCTTAAAAACGAATATACAAACGAACATGGAAAAAATCATTGATCAACTAGAAAAAATTTGTGGAGAGAATCCATTACTATTTTGGAAACCACATCATCCAAAAGCTAAAATAGAATTAACAGAAAATGTTATTATAAGAGTTAGACCAATGATGTATACCATACAAGATACACAAGAGTTTAAAACTCAGATAAAAGAATTACTTAACCAAAAATTAATCAGACCTAGTAATGGACCCCATAGTAGTCCAGCTTTTATGGTCATGAAACATTCTGAACAAAAAAGAGGAAAAGCTAGAATGGTGATAAATTATAAAGAATTAAACAAATATACTAAATTTGATGGATACTTTTTACCAAATAAAGAGGTACTAATAAATCTTGCAAAAGGAAAGCAATATTATTCTAAATTTGATTGCAAATCAGGATTTTGGCAAGTAAAAATGGAAGAAGATAGTATTCAATATACAGTATTTAGTACACCCCAAGGTAAGTATGAATGGATGGTTATGCCATTTGGTTTAAAAAATGCACCACAAATATATCAAAGAAGAATGGATAACATATTTAAAAAATTTAATGAATTCTTAATTGTTTATGTCGATGATATATTAATATGTTCTAATAATAGAGAAGAATATAGAAACCATTTAATTAAATTTATAAATGAATGCAAAAAAGAAGGAATTGTTCTTTCAAAAAATAAAGCTATAATAGAAAAACAAGAAATTGATTTCCTTGTATTATCAATAGATAAAAGGGGGATAAAATTACAAACCCATATATCTAAGAAAATAGAAAGTTTTCCAGAAAAATTAGAATCAAAATAATAAATACAAAATTTTTTAGGATATTTAAATTATGCAGAAGGATTTATTGAAAATCTATCAAAAAAGAGACATAAAATTCAAATTTTACTCAGGAAAACAAATACCAAAGGATGGAGTGATGAACACACAGAAATTGTTAAATCACTAAAAGAAGAATGTAAAAATTTGCCAAAATTAAGATTACCAGATGAAAAAGATAATCTGATAGTTAATACTGATGCCTCAGATAAGTATTGGGCAGCAATATTAAAATAGATCTTAATGAAATTTGTAGATACTCAAGTGGAACGTTTAATCAAGCAGAAATAAATTATACTACTCATGAGAAAGAACTGTTAACAATCATCAGAGGAATAAAGAAATTTTCATTGTTTTTATTATCTAAGAAATTCATTGTTGAAACAGATAATTCTCAAGTTGCAGGTTTAGTAAAAAATAAATTACCACCAGAACCTCAATATAGAAGGCTCCATAGATGGCAAGCCTATTTGGCATTTTATAATTTTGATATAGTTCATATTAAAGGTGTTGATAATTATCTTGCGGACTTTTTAAGCATGAATATTGAATTTACAGATGGATAATATCAAAAAATCCCTTATAGACGCCAAAAAGCGAATGAATTTCCTCATGGAGGAAGTTAAAGATATAAAGCTTGGAATTGAACAACTTGCAGAAACTCTCCAAGGAAGTTTCAAGTAATTGATGGAAATCTCAAAATTTCATCACAATTATACTAAAGAATTGAGCGATAACATAATTGAGATTGAATCTCAGTTTGAATCGTTAATTACCAAACAGACTGATACCAAACATGTTATATCAAAAATACAAACAGGTACATCTTCTGAAAGCAGTGGTGGACCAATAATTAAAAGAGATGAACCAAATCTCAAAAAAGTTGTTATAAATGAAGTCAGTCCTCGAAAAATCACAATTAATGCCAAAGATGAACATACAAGGGTAGTTAGGATTCGTGCTAAAGAGGAAGATGATTCCCCTTTTTTACCAAAAGAAAACGAATATAAAACTACTGTTGAAATTATATATGAACTTCAAGAATGTGATTGCTATTACATTTCGTCTGGAGACCATGTATATCCACGATTGATCGTTACTCAGGGACGAGATCCCGTCATGACAAAAATGGCAGCTGATTATGGATTCTTGGATCTTATCTATCCAGGAAAAGATTTGAAAGAAATCGAAAAATTTGATGATTTAGTAAAAGGAGAAATTTCAAAGTTTACTCAAGGAAGATCCATATATTTAATATTTTATTCAATCAGTCCTGAAATTGATGGAAGGATATATTATCATGCTGAGCATATTATCACGATTGGGTATGTTGCTCAAAATTTTCAAATTGAAGTTGGAAAAAATATCAAGTCAGTACCAAACATTACAAGATCGTGGTTTAGATCCCGAAGGGTGTTGGGAATTAAAGTTCTCTATAACATTGCCAAAAACCTGTATGAGAAAAAATTCAAATGCATATCCCAGTACAATGGATGGACGCTACTCACTAATGGAGGAAAAGAAAAGTCAACAATCTTGCAAGAATACATCAATAAATTTGATACTCATCAAATCCATGGAAACTTTGCCACTTTCCAAGAGGCGTGCATAGCCAGGAACTGCCCCATATGCCAAAGGAATTGATGGACAGGTGGAAGCCACTCATGGATCTGCTTTATATGCCAACAAGATTGATGGACAAGTGGAAGTTGTTTAATAGATCTACTTTAATTCAACAATGCAGAATAATGTGGGGCCATTTCAAGACCAAAAAATAGAAGGATAAGTGTCCCTATAATATAAGAGTCATGTGATGTAATAAATAATAGAGGGACATGTGTGTCCTTAGGTGAAAAAAGCTGTGAAATTGTTAGATCGAGATGTAAGCAGTGATGTAATTGTGTCCAATATAGTATTATAAATAGAAGCTTCCGAGCTAGTTGAAAGGCAGAATTCTCTTGAGCACTCAGTTTGTGAGAAAGCCAAAAATCTTCTATCTTTGAAAAATTCTCATACCAATCATTTGTCAATCTTCATATTATCAATAAAATCTCAATTTACTTATCATATTATGATGAGTTTCTAAATTCTTGTCTTCTAAATCCTATTTCCAAAAAGAAGATATATTATTAAAAAAATTTCCTACACTCTGTCCTAAAATATTTTTCATCTAAAGAGTTATACAGTGAAGGTATCCAGGTTTAGCTAATAACCCGTGAAGGCAGGAAGCCATTAGAGGGTGTTGAGCAGAAACCTATAAGCCTGAAGGTTAGTATTCTTAATATATCTATCTTTACGGAATTAGGAGGAAGACGAGCTTTTAATATGACAGAATTCAGAATTGTTAAATTTAATTATCAAAACAGTATTTATAATGATGAATATCATAACATAATTGAACATTTATTCATACATAAACAGTTTACTAGACCAAATAATGAAATAAAAAAAATTATATCATGTCTATATGCCATGCTTGTTAGCTATCTTTCCAACATTAAAAAGAATATTACGATTAGAAATTACAAAATCGATTATTTATTTTTGGCTGAATAGTGATAATACTGAAATAAATAATGAATTATATTTATGATATGTGTTTAGTAGTGATAATGATTATGATCCTGTAATAGATTATGACAGTGATGGAAGAGATGAATATTTCTTTACCAGTTTTTGAAAATCTTAATATCATGAATGATAATAATTATATCATGAAAAAACCCAGAACTAAAAGAAGTTCATATAAAGTTCAAAAACATATCAAAAGTAAAAAAGGCATTGAATATGAAAATGAAATTGATAAAATAGGATACCAAGAGCAACTCTACGCATCACAAGAGATATTAAAAAGTTTTAAAGAAAATTTAATAGAAAACTTTGCTAGAGGAATTGTAAGATCTATAATGATATATAATATTCAAGATATAATTGATAAATTAGAAAAGAGAAAGAAAAATATTTCAAAATATAATATACCATTTGAACCAAATATAGATATCATGGCTGACATAGATATTATTAATTCTCAAACACTCATAGAATTTGAAAAATTACTTGAAACTTTATAAATTATTTATTTCTGTGTTTATAATGCCTGGATATACTATTGAAGGATTAAACAATTTGTTAGAAAAAATAATGGAAAAAATAGATAACATTATATCTCATTTAATAGATATGGATGAATCATCTGAACAATATTATATACTTTCAGAAAATCATGATCAATACATTATAGATTATTCTGACATATTAGAAATTAAAATAGATTTAGAAAATAAAATAATGACAAACACAGTCCAAACATAATGCCAGGATATACAATAGAAGGACTAGATAACCTTTTAGAAAAATTGAAAGATAAAATGGAAGATATTAAACATCAAATGAAAAATGAAAACATATCTTCTGAAAAATATAATAAACTCTTAGAAAAATACGAACAATATATTGCAGATTATTGTATTTTACTAGATCAAAAAATGGACTTATACCAGAGAATTTTGTATAATAATTTACCAACCCTATAATCTATGGATACTTCACAAACATCAACTTCTAATAACTGTGATCATAAACTATATTTAGATAATAAAGAAATTTCATTTTTATTAGCTATTGCTTGAAAATCTAAAAATATTATTCTATTGGACAATCTATATTATAGGAAATATACGAAAATATTGACTATGCTATCTTAAATAGAATAGAATTTAATTCTGTTGAAACAGCAAAAAATATAAATACGGTTCATAAAATTATAGAAGAATACGAAGATATAGAAGATGAAGTTTCAAATGGAATAACATTACGATATATAATAAAGAAAGAATATCATAAATCTTTTGAGAAATTATCACAATATAAAGTATTTTTAGAAGAATTTAAAAGATTAAAGAATATGAATATAATAAAAAGTATTGAATTAAATCAACCCGACTAATTCAGAGATATATTTTGCAAAGAAAATAACTCAATTCATTAAGGGTAATAAAGACATTTTGCTAAAAAGTGGTATTTTGAAAAACTAAACCTTCAGACAAGCTATTTCAATAAATATCTCTTCCACGCACTTCCACGCACTCGGTGCATCCAATCCTAATTAATGGAACTAGGGGATATTGAGAGTGTTGTCTCGATTTGATTAACGGAAGTGAATTCAATAGAGAACAACGCCAAAATCTGACCACCACCGCCACATTCAACCTCGAAACCGAACCCGAACTTCACCCAAGCCTCGAACCACCACTCCAATCTGTAACATCAAACCACCACCACCGTCCGCCACCAATCAATCCCCACTGCAACAATCAGATACCATACGCCATAATGAGCCAACTCAAATTTCAGCCACCCCAAACTGCAAAACTCCACAGAGACTCAATCTCACGGCCACCACCAATGAGTCCATTATCCCCAACAAAATTAAAGACCCAAAACAACCATAGAACCGCATCCCAGCCACCACAGCCATCGTCCAACAACCATCACGCAATCCACCACCGTCATCACCACGTCGAAACCACTCGCACACCACACTTGTCACCACCTACTGCCCAACTCCAAAATCGACACCCAAAACAAACCCAAACCAAGGAAGTAAACCAAGGAACCATCACTTACCTTCGTT
Organism: Ligustrum vulgare; assembly: GCA_963555705.1. Taxonomy (NCBI): domain Eukaryota; kingdom Viridiplantae; phylum Streptophyta; class Magnoliopsida; order Lamiales; family Oleaceae; genus Ligustrum; species Ligustrum vulgare. Next base: position 63,168,344 of record OY743173.1, read on the forward strand.
GCCGGAATTCTTCGCCAGGGAAAAAAAGGACCTCCAAAGCTTCGGTTTTTACACCAAACTCGCCCCAAATTCCAATCTCACCCACGCACCGGCACCACCTTGAGATGGTGGCGCTATCGCCAGTGTCTCTGCCGACGGTGTGGATTGGGGGAGGGTGGGAGCACCGTCGTTCACCCCTCTCGCTCTCTTCCTCTCTGATTACGAAAATGGGAGAGAGAGAAATGGGTTAAAGCGTTTTATTTGATTTTATAAAATTTGTTCTTTAGTCCCCAATTTCCCAAGTGTTTTAATTCAGTCCCTCTTGTTTTCAAATCTTTTATTGAAGCCCAAAGTTTTGAAAAGTACTCATTTCAGTCCTTTCGGTTTTTAAAAGTGTTAAACTTATTTCTTAAATGTTTTAGCCTCCGTTCGGCGGTTGATGTTTTTTTTTTTTTTTGGTTTTTTTGCTTTATAAATTTTACAATTTCTAGTATAACTTTTTAACCACACATCTTTACTCTCTCCAATTTTTAACCTCAAAACTCCTCGAGATCTGTGTGGAACAGTGAAAAAACCAATTTTTTTCAAAAAATCTCGTCGCCGAACAGAGGCTTATTCAGCCCTGTTGATTTCTTGAAATTATGGGTCATTCAGCTTATTTCTGGAAAAGTATATTTCAATCCCCTGAACTTTTAAATTCCATTTTCTTTAAGATTTCAATTTAACCCCTAAACTTTATTTTATCACTTTAAAACTTAAAATTTTCCAAGTTCTAAATTAATTTAATTTTTCTTTTGATTAGACCAAATGTTTGGTGATTTAGAAGAGATCTTCCCGCTCTATTTTCAAACTCGAGAGTTTTAGGTAAACTTACACTCACTAATTAGTTTAAATTATAATTATATGTATTATGTGGATTTACGTAATTTATATGCTTTGATGCATGACGAGACGAGAATATCTCTTATGAGATAAAATGAGAAATGATGTTGTTATGCATAACTTACATACTTTAATGCATGAGATGAGATTACCCACATCCTCTGATTTTTAAATAGCCTATGATTATGATGATAATGTCTATGTATAATTGCATAAGTATGTGTTCAATTATTCTGCAAATTAATTATTGGAGATGAGTCTAATGAGTATTTCTTTCGAAATGCTCATCCCATTTTTAACAACTTTTACAAATTTTGGAGATAGTGGCGAATGAAAGGCAGCGATGACAAATTAATTAATGAAGCTATATTTTTTGAAAGTCTTGATTTATGAATTTATTTTTTTGTTACTTTTCTTTGAAAAAACTGAGATTTAATGTTTTTTGTGAATTCATAAAATTTTCATTTGATTAACTTATTGTTGCTAATTTTAAAATAATAAACGTGATGTTTAAAATTCAGTTCTTCCGCAAAAATGTTGGTTCAAATGATAAATGTGACGTTTAGAATTTAATTATTTCCGCAATAAAGTTAGCTTTAAAGGTCGACGTGGTGTCTCGAGCTTCACGGAACTCGGGCGTTACAAATACATTTCCATAATTAAACCTGAAAATTTGTTCCAGAAGATATTAAGACAAGTAAGGATTCTTAGATTATGTTAAAAGTTCTAATAAGAAAGTGTTTTGAAACATTCAATTACTGCTTTGGAGGCAGCCTCCATCTTCTCCTCAAAATCTGATATAAAAATAAAAAATAATAATAATAAAAAAAATGCAGAATAATATCAATATTTAAGGATTATACGTTTACCTCAATAAATGACAATAACTACAACAAAACTATGTTGATATCAATGTTTAAGGATTATACGTTTACCTTGATGAATGGCAATAACCACAACAAAACTACGTTTTATTGCTAAATAAATTTGGGGTCAGCTAAAGCTTACGTGATTTTTCTATTTTTACATTCTATCCATTTCATTGTCACTTCTATTATAATATTCAATGCGATGAGACATTATATCATGTTAAATCTAGTATACATTTACCTCTTCTCACACATTCTTCTAAAATCTCTTCAGTCCGGTGAATGATAGCTTCTTTAACTACAAACAAACATGAATGATGCACCCACTTAAATAGAGATATTCTTAATTTATTAAAATAATTAACATAAATAAAGATTATATACCGTGCCCACATTGCTTATATGGTGGCCAAATGAATAGTGAACTGTCAACCTATCTGAATCTTGACAATCAGTAGTAGGTCAATATGACAATTTACACTTTGTTCGGTTGCAAAAAATAGAAAAGTTTATAACATTTTCACCCAAACCAATGCAGAATGGGATGAAATACAACTGTGCAACTGTATGTGTGTGTTAGAAAAATTTGAATTCGGGTCATGTCATAGTAAATGGATTGAGTGCCACGTGTTTTGTTTCCCTATAATGTCCTTACTTTTCTAGTCAATTGTGGAGAGTATCAGGATGTTTCGATCAATTGTGGGCTACCTTTGGTACGACAGTGTTTGCCACATGGTCATATTCTCTGTGGTTCAGATACAATTCCTCATTTAGGTGTACATGGGTTAGCGTGTACTTGGTTTATAAATTAGATTTTTTGTTTAGTGAACACTAGCTTAAACATGGATTTGACACATGTAGAAAAAAAAACTCACCGGATTAATGGTACTTACAAGTTGAATAAGGATATATTGCTAATTAGCAATAGTCCAAATTCAAGCTTTAGGAATGGAAGGTCGATAAATATCGAAAACTTCATAATAAGCAAGATCGTACAGAAGTTTACCACTTTAAGGTATTCCCTTAGAGTGGAAGAGTTCCCATCAGTTGACATGAACTTCAAAAGAAGCCTCAACTCAAAGTACACAACTCAGAAGGCACTGGGGAAGAATTCACTCGGTAAAGAGCTGAAATACCTGCATGTTAAGTAAAGATACATAGCACCAAGAACTACAGAAATAATATCAGGAAGAATTTCTAGAGGTCATCTACCCCTTCAATGCATAGGTATCCAAAAATTAACTCTTTTTTATGAACTAAAAGTAAACAAAGCCCCATCATTATTCAGACATCGCAAGTACCAGTGTACCACAACAAGATTATGATTCACTGAGAGCTGTAGATCAAATAAGTAGTAGCAGAAAAGAGATCAATGACAACTCTGCATGAAAACTGCAGAAATAATATTAATGTTTTCTTGCTTTAAATACATGATATCAAATATTTGACTACAATGAATGCCTTAAAAATCTCCCATCGTAGAGGGACTGACAAGTGTCTATTCTACACTGATATTCTGAAATTCCCTCTTCAGTCGCTTACTCTATCAAACTAAGCAAATAGTAATAGAAAAAGTTCTTTTCCACGAGCGTAAAAGAGTTCACATGATGCATTTCAGTCTTGCAAATGTTAAATAGCCTGTATGACCTCTATATTCTCCGATGCGCTTTGCCATGATGGTGAGAGAACTCGTATTTTCGAGCCCATTGGTGGAGCGTTGTCTCTTCTTGCAGCTCTTAAGAGACATGGAACCACCATTATTATCTTGCCAGTTTGACATGTTCCCTTCTCGAACTTCATATGTGTGCAGAAGCACTTCAAATGTTCTTATATCTGCAGAAGCCCATCATAAGCATCACCAAAAAAAGCAAGGTAAGTTTAACGGCACAACTAACCAACGTGATTGTATTATCTATACAAGTATCATTGACCATGAAATCCATGGAAAAGGCCTACCAGTGAAATCAGATCTAAGTGTTTCACAAGATTTCTGTACTTGTTCAATGCAGGGTGAGAAGGAGCACAATACTCCATCTTGTTTCAACATTTTTGAAGCAGAAGGAATAGCCAACCAAGGTTGAGGGAGGTCGAGGAAAACTGAATCTGCCCGCCCTAAAAATTCATCTGGAAAACCCTCACCCTGTATATCTCTCACCCCTACAGTCACCAATCTACTCAATCCAGTCCTTTCAAAATCTTCCCTGCAATAAAGAGAGAACGCTCAATCATAATCAAGACAAGTTCTCTTCACAATCAACAGGCATTTTTGGATCAGATGCATAAACTTATTCAGTTCTTTCTCAATCTGCTGAAAATCCAATAGCATCCTATATTACATCAAATTACTTTACTATAAGCACTAGTCTTGATTGAAAATTCTTACGTAGCCGAGGCGGCCCTTTGTTCATGAAAATCAAAAGTGTAAACATGTCCATTGGGTGCAATAGCTCGAGCAAGCGACGTACTCAAGGATCCACTTCCAGTGCCCGACTCAAGAACCAGACAACCTGGAACTATCTCCAAGTACATGACAACAAAACTAATATTGGCAACATATAAAATTTGGGTTCTGTGGCTTAGAACCAGAGTCCATAATTCAGCAGTAGGAGCCAACAAGTACACAAATCCACCCTTATTACTGAACACTTTGGAACCAAATGGTTTCCCAATCCAATCTGAATGCTTAAATATACCGAATCGATTTTGCAGAACCCCGCTCTCTGAAACTTTTAGAGCCTTCATGTTATCACGTCTCTCATATACTATTACTAAATCACCATCGCTTATGAAGCGAGAAAATGACAATTTCTTCGAAGAATCAAATGGAAACATTGTCAAAAATCTAAGATCAGTTCTCAATGAAGTAATCTGTATTACAATAAAAAAAAAAAAGGAGCAACATCGTGAAGTCGTGTTTCAAAAAGCCAGTACTTTATCAGATAGGAAATTAACAAATATTATGGTTCAATAAATAAATCTTACTAAATCTGCTTGATACAGAATCCACTACAGGTAAGAAGATGATTGAATTCGAATCTACGCTCCTCAGTCCTAAGCAAGAATGAATTTGGAGGCGAGGGAAATTTGGGGGATACGGAGAAAGTACATTTAGCCCTTGTTTGAGTCCCATTATTTCTCCTTTTTTTTACAAATTTTTTGTACAGTAATTAATCTCAACCCTCCAAAAAAGTTAAGCCCATAATTTTTTACTTTTCAAACTACTTTTTAACCATTAGATTTTCAAAACTCAAATTTTAAATTGAATTAATGGGGCTCAAACAAGGGCTTAAGAACGTTGTTTTGTTCAGCCCAATTGGCATGATCTAATAGTCGAGGAAATAAATGAAAATACCCTAAAAATTTTACCAATTTTTGAAAATACCCTAACAATTTTATATCTTTTAAAAATAGCCTTAAATACTATAAACTACCATAAAAACCCTTATATATCATATTTCAATTAAACCCATTAAGATTTAGAAAAGTTAAAACATAGTCCTTGAAATTTTATTAATTTTATTTATGATTTTATTTGATTTTTGTTCGCTCTTAGTAGCACCCTCACTTAGTATCAGAGCCATATGGAAGATCTAAAAGATAAATATTATATAACACAAATTAAAAATGAATATATAATATATATACATCAAGATTTATAATTATGCATACATTAACACTACCCGATAATTATAAAATAGAAATCTTGAATACTTTAAAAGATTTAGATAAAGATGTAAGAAGAGAAATATATAATCTAATAAATTTCGATATAATAAAAGAAGATTTTATCATAAACGGAATATTAGATTTAATCCATAAAGACATACTAGAAGAGTTATATAAAGATTATAGAAATGGATTATCATAGAGCGAATTCTCAATTAATTAGATATCTAGACATAGAAACAAATGAAAAATTAGATTTAATAATAGAACAAAGAAGAAATTTAATGGACCAAATAAGAGAAGAAAGAAATATAAAACGACAAGAAAAATTAAGATTAAAATTATTGGAGAAAAAAAGAGAATATTTTGATAGAATTTTAAAACAATTACCAAAAATTCAAACGATTTTAGAAGACAAATAAAAAACTAGAAAAGAAAAATATGATAAAACAAACACATTGGAAGACTATCTAAAATATTATAGAATATATCATAGAAAATCAATGATTGGATCAATAGAAGAATATTGTGAATATCAAATAATGAATTATAAAGAAGCAAAATATGAAACAGAACTTATTCTAGAAATCGAACATATTAAAGGAAGAAATTAATGACAGGATTTCCAGAAATCAGATTTGAAAAACAAATAATAGAAAATATAAGACTTCCAATTGGATCTTATCAAATAAAAGGAGCAAATACAACTATGTTTCAACCATTAAGCTCATGGGGAGAATCTGATGGATTTCTTAACATGCAATTAAATTGGATAAATGCATTTTTATGGCAAACATATAAAAACATAAATTTACAAGATAAATTAGCTATCGAAGAATTACAACAATTAAATATACAGGACATGAATATTAAAGAAAAATTACAAAATATTCAAAATAAACTAACAATACAATTTAAAGAATTAAAAGAAATGATAGGAGATGCTAAAAATATAGATGAAGAAATTTTAAAAGAATTCCAAAGAAAATCAGGAGAATTAATTAATCAAGATAAAATTGGAATAATTATAGAAAAAATAAATAGGTTAAATGAAAAAATAAGAAAGAATGAAAACGAAAAAATCATATCAATAGAAGAAAGAATCAAAAAGTTAGAAATAAAAATAGATGATATGTATGACAGAATATTTAAGGTACAAAAAACTCAAAAACCAAGAGTATAAAATGTCGATAAGTGAATATATTGAAGATTTAAAAACATTAATAAAACATTAATAAGTGATGTACAAGAAGTAAAAAAATGAATTAAAAGAAGTAAGAAATGATATAAATATACTAAAACTAGAGATTAGAGAATTCAAAGAAAATAATAAAAGCAAAGATAAGAAAATAGACAAAAAACTCATAGAAAAAGAAATACTTAGAATAGGAAAGAAGCATTTCGAACAAGAAAAAATTATAATAGAAGCAGGAAGTATGGATGATGAATTTAGAAGAAACATATTTCCAAAAATATTAGAGGAAGAATTAGAATTACAAAAATCTATAGAAAAAACTTTAGGAAAATTAAAAGCTGAAGAAAAAATTGAAGAAGAACAAGACAAAAATGAATGAAGAATTAGATTTGCTTATAGAAAATTTTGACCAGTTAAGTATAGAAAACTTTAATGAATACCAAGTTTTAATGAATACTGGAGGAGCACCTAACCCTGCTCCTATAGGAACTTCTAAACAAGAATTACCAGATCCAGATGAAAGTTATGCACCCTTATATAACAAACCACACCGACAATATTATGATAGAATCAGAGATAGACAACCATCTAGAGGAAATAAATATAAAGATATATTTGAACCAAATAATAACTATGATAAACCTATTAATCATGGAGGAACAAAATTAGATCTTGATTGTAAAATAGATACTAAAAAAGCCTTATTAACTTGGGCAGATTCAATGATACTATTCTTTTTATACAATAAAGATGATACATGGGAAAATACTGATAGAATGATAAATTTTTTAATAGCATCTTTTGAAGGACATGTTAGAAATTGGTGGGAAGGAATAAGTAGTGATACAAAAGCATTAATAAGAAGAAATGTACAGACATAACTAATAAAATCAGATAGAAAAGGAATAGAAAAGATAGTAGATTATATTGCGGATGAATTTTTAGGAGAAAATTGGATAAGTAATTCTGAAGCAGAATCAATAAGAGAAAAAGATAATGCAAGAATAAGATTAATAAATTTAACAATATGTGATATGTGTAAAATCAAAGAATATACTTGTGAATTTAAAGAATATTATTATGTTCAATTCTATAGTAATGAAAATCAAGAAGTATATAGAGATATGTATTACAATAAATTACCAGGTTCATGGGGAATATACTTTAAAATAGAATTTGAAAAATTTATTAGAGATAATCCTGGAACACCTAGAACATTAGGATCAAGAATAAAATTCCTATTTGAAAGATTAGTATATATATGTCAACAAAGACAATTATTAAAGAAATCAGGAAAACTAACTAGAATATGTTGTGAAGATATGGAAAAACCTACCCAATGGAAATGTAACCCTGAAAGAAGAAAAAATAATAAAAGAAAATATAAAAATAAAAAGTTTAAAAAATTCAGAAACTTCAAAAAAAGATATATAAAACCTAAGAGGAGGTATTACAAAAGAAGATATAATCCAAATAAAAAACAGAAAAATAAAACTTATAAGAAAGATAAAAGCCAATGCAAATGTTGGAATTGTGGAGAAATGGGACATATAAGCCCTGATTGTAACAAAAAGAAAGTTAAAATACTACAAAATGAATATCTAGAAATAGAAAGTGAACTAAGTCAAATATCAGATATTGAAGAATACTATGATCAAGAAGTATATATAAGTGAAACAGATTCAAAAAGCAATGAATCAGAATCAGAATAAAGAAATAGAAGAAATAGAAACAAATAAGAATATAGATAAACAAGAATATGAAGGAATAGAAGGTTATGGATTAAAAGTAACTTTTGATAATAATAAGTTCAGAAAAATACAAAAATTATCTTTAGATTTGAAAATAGGAAAATGGGAAATATTAGACAGAATATGGAAAAGAGAAAAAGTAGCAATAAATGAATATCATAAAATTGAAAGGGCAATAGATTTTAGAACCACTCAAGGAACACACAAATTAAATCTTTTAACAAAAAATACAGTTAAAGAATTATTAACAAAGATCAATAGAAAATAAAGTGAAAAGATTCAATATGTTTACTTAGCAGGTATCCAAATAATGTTTAAATCCCTGTTTAGAGAAGGATTAGATTCGCCTTTGACTGTAAGTTTACATGATGGAAGAATTATAAATTTAAAAGACAGTCATTTAGGAACAGTAGAAGGAAATCTAGCATATAAGAAACTAATATTTACATGTTACCCAAAATATTGTATATCATTAAAAGATAGAAATTTTAATGAAGCTTTAGGACTACATTTTAAATTACATAAAGATGATATAATGGAACCAGGAGATAAAATTATGACTATAGAATACAGGGCATTATACACATTTACTAATTCTAATTATGGAAACATTTATTCTAAAAAACCATATATTGAAATTCATAAAGAATGTAAAGATTTTGGTAAAGCTGTAGAACCAGATAAACAAATAAGTTTAGTTCCAAGAAACTGTGAACTTACTATAACAAAAAATAAACCAGAAATCATAGAGTTACGAGAAGAAAAATACCCTAATAATAACATAACATTTGAAGATGACAGATTAATTAGGAGATCAGCAAGTTTACCTAATAGAAAACAAATAGGAGAAACTAGTAATACAAAAGAAATAAAACTTAATAGAAATGCTGGAAATATGAAAATAGAAGGTGAATATTTTAATGGAATAGAACATATAAAATGATCAAATATATTAATTGACACAGGAGCTAGTGAATGTCATATAACTTCAAATAGAAATAAAGGACTAATATCTCATAGAACTGATCCATACAGATATATAAATTTTGATGGACAAGTACATATGACTGAACTTGAAGTAAAAGTACCAATAAAAATAGGAGGAATAAATCTCCTAGTACCATGTCATGTAGATAGTAGTATGGTAAATCCTCATGTATTATTAGGAATGAGCTTTCTAGATGGACTAGAAGATTATAGTATAAAACGTGAAGGATTATATATAACTCATAATGGTCAAACTATACTATGCAGAAAAGCTGAATAAATGAATAACCAAATAAGTTTCCCATTAGCCGTTTATATACAAGTTACAATTGTTGATACAAATATAACAACCTGTGCATTAATTGACACGGGAAGTGATATAACAATATTCAAAAGTTTCTTAATAAAATCATGGAATACTAATGGAAAGATAAAAATTACAGGAGTAACAGGAGAAAGTACTCATATAATTAATAGTGCTGATAAAATTGATATAATACTTGGGAGTAAACAAATAGTTGTAAATAAAGTATATAATTATAACACATTAGAATGTGATATATTACTAGGAAATGACTTTATACAACAATTTCAATATTATAAACAAAATAATTACATGATAATGTTACAAACACCTTGTGCACATTTACTAAAAATACAAAGAGAATTTCGACCTTACAGAGTTCAGCCAACACAGCATGGTGATAAATGGGAGAAAAAATCAATTACACAAAATGAAATAAAAAATAAAAGAATAATGTATAAAAAAGTCTTGAAAACGAACATGCAAATAAACATGGAAAAAATCATTGATCAACTAGAAAAAATTTGTGTAGAAAATCCATTATCATTTTGGAAACCACATCATCCAAAAGCTAGAATAGAATTAACAGAAAATGTTATTATAAGAGTTAGACCAATGATGTATACCATACAAGATATGCAAGAATTTAAAACTCAGATAAAAGAATTACTTAACCAAAAATTAATCAGACCCAGTAATGGACCCCATAGTAGTCCAGCTTTTATGGTCATGAAACATTCTGAACAAAAAAGAGGTAAAGCTAGAATGATGATAAATTATAAAGAATTAAACAAATATACTAAATTTGATGGATATTTTTTACCAAATAAAGAGGTACTGATAAATCTTGCAAAAGGAAAGCAATATTATTCTAAATTTGATTGCAAATCAGGATTTTGGCAAGTAAAAATGGAAGAAGATAGTATTCAATATACATCATTTAGTACACCCCAAGGTAAGTATGAATAGATGGTTATGCCATTTGGTTTAAAAAATGCACCACAAATATATCAAAGAAGAATGGATAACATATTTAGAAAATTTAATGAATTCTTAATCGTCTATGTCGATGATATATTAATATGTTCTAATAATAGAGAAGAACATAGAAACCATTTAATTAAGTTTATAAATGAATGCAAAAAAGAAGGAATTGTTCTTTCAAAAAATAAAGCTATAATAGAAAAATAAGAAATTGATTTTCTTGGATTATCAATATATAAAAGGGGGATAAAATTACAAACTCATATATCTAAGAAGATAGAAAGTTTTCCAAACAAATTAGAATCAAAAGAACAAATACAAAAATTTTTAGGATGTTTAAATTATGCAGAAGGATTTATTGAAAATCTATAAAAAAAGAGACATAAAATTCAAATTTTACTCAGGAAAACAAATACCAAATGATGGAGTGATGAACATATAGAAATTGTCAAATCACTAAAAGAAGAATGTAAAAAATTTACCAAAATTAAGATTACCAGATGAAAAAGATAATCTGATAGTTAATACTGATGCCTCGGATAAATATTGGGCAGCAATATTAAAAACAGATCTTAATGAAATTTGTAGATACTCAAGTGGAACGTTTAATCAAGCAGAAATAAATTATACTACTCATGAGAAAGAACTGTTAGCAATTATCAGAGGAATAAAGAAGTTTTCATTGTTTTTATTATCTAAAAAATTCATTGTTGAAACTGATAATTCTCAAGTTGCAGGTTTAGTAAAAAATAAATTACCACCTGAACCTCAATATAGAAGGCTCCATAGATGGCAAGCCTATTTGGCGTTTTATAATTTTGATATAATTCATATTAAAGGTGTTAATAATTATCTTGCAGACTTTTTAAGCAGGAATATTGAATTTGCAGATGGATAATATCAAAAGATCCCTGATAGACGCCAAAAAGCGAATGAACTTCCTCATGGAGGAAGCTGAAGATATAAAGCTTGGAATTGAACAACTTGCAGAAACTCTCCAAGGAAGTTTCAAGCAATTGATGGAAATCTCAACATTTCATCATAATTATACTAAAGAATTGAGCGATAACATAATTGAGATTGAATCTCAGTTGAATCGTTGATTACCAAACAGGTTATTTCAAAAATACAAACAGGTACATCTTCTGGAAGCAGTGGTGGACCAACAATTAAAAGAGATGAACCAAGTCCTAAAAAAGTTGTTATAAATGAAGCCAGTCCTCGAAAAATCACAATCAATGCCAAAGATGAACATACAAGGGTAGTCAGAATTCGTGCTGAAGAGGAAGATGATTCCCCTTTTTTACCAAAAGAAAACGAATATAAAACCACTGTTGAAGTTATATATGAACTTCAAGAATGTGATTGCTATTACATTTCTTCTGGAGACCATGTATACCCACGATTGATCGTTACTCAGGGAGGAGATCCCGTCATGACAAAAATGGCAGCTAATTATGGATTCTTGGATCTTATCTATCCAGGAAAAGATCTAAAAGAAATAGAAAAATTTGATAATTTACTAAAAGGAGAAATTTCAAAGTTTGCTCAAGGAAGATCCATATATTTAAAATTTTACTCGATCAGTCCTGAAATTGATGGAAGAATATATTATCCTGCTAAGCATATTATCACGATTGGGTATGTTGCTCGAAATTTTCAAATTGAAGTTGGAAAAAATACCAAGCCAGTACCAAACATTACAAGATCATGGTTTAGATCCCGAAGGGTGTTGGGAATTAAAGTTCTCTACAACATTGCCAAAAACCTATATGAGAAAAAATTCAAATGCATATGCCAGTACAATGGATGGACCTTACTCACTAATGGAGGAAAAGAAAAGTCAACAATCTTGCAAGAATACATCAATAAATTTGATACTCATCAAATCCATGGAAGTTTTGCCACTTTGCAAGAGGCGTGCATAGCTAGGAATTGCCCCACATGCCAAAGGAACTGATGGACAGGTGGATGCCATTTGATAAGTCTGCTTTACATACCAACAGAAGTGATGGACAGATGGAAGCCAATTGATAAACCTGATTTAATGGAACAAGACAGCACAATGTAAGGGCTATGAGAAGACTGAAAATAGAGGGATAGGTGTCCCTATAATGTAGCCATGTGAAGAAATAAAGGGACAGCTGTATCCTTGTAATAAAGAATAGATGGACAGGTGTGTCCTTGTAGGTCCTTGTAAAATTCAAATTATTGTATCCATTACATAAGCAATGATGTAAGAGGTTGTATAGTAATACCTCGTGAAGTTGTATAAATAAGAGTCTTCTGATTAGAGAAGAGACAGAACTCTCTTGAGCACTCAGTTTGTGAGAAAGTCAAAAAATCTTGTGTCTTTCAAAAACTCTCATACCAATCCTTTGTCAATCTTTATATTATCAATAAAATCCCAATTTACTTATTATATTATGATGAGTTTCTAAATTCTTGTCTTCTAAATCCTATTTCCAAAAAGAAGATATATTATTAAGAAAACTCCCTACACTCTGTCCTAAAATATTTTCCATCTAAAGAGTTATACAGCGAAGGCATCCAGGTTTAGCTAATAACCCGTGAAGGCAGGAAGCCATTGGAGGGTGTGGAGCAGAAACCTATAAGCCTGAAGGTCACTAACAATAGAAGGAAAATACAAAGGTACTGAGAACAGGAAAAGAGGTTAGTATTCTTAATATATCTATCTTTACGGAATTAGGAGGAAGAAGAGCTTTTAAAATGACAGAATTCAGAATTGTTAAATTTAATTATCAAAACAGTCCTTATAATGATGAATATCATAACATAATTGAACCTTTATTCATGCATAAACAGTTTACTAGACCAAATAATGAAATAAAAAAGTTATATCATGTCTATATGCCATGCTTGTTAGCTATTTTTCCAACATTAAAAGGAATATTAGGATTAGAAATTACAAAATCGATTATTTATTTTTGACTTGATAGTGATAATACTGAAATAAATAATGAATTATATTTAGGATATGTGTTTAGTAGTGATAATGATTATGATCCTGTAATAGATTATGACAGTGATGGAAGAGATGAATCTTTCTTTACCAGTTTTTGAAAATCTTAATATCATGAATAACAGTAGTTATATCATGAAAAGACCCAGAACTAAAAGAGGTCCATATAAAGTTCAAAAGTATATTAAAAGTAAAAAAGGAATTGAATATGAAAATGAAATTGATAAAATCGGATACCAAGAACAACTCTACGCATCACAAGAGATATTAAAAAATTTTAAAGAAATTTTAATAGAAAACTTTGCTAGAGGAACTGTAAGATCTATAATGATACATGATATTCAAGATATAATTGATAAATTAGAAAAGAGAAAGAAAAATATTTCAAAATATAATATACCATTTGAACCAAGTATAGATATCATGACTGACATAGATATATCAATTCTCAAACACTCATAGAATTTGAAAAATTACTTGAAACTTTATAAATTATTTATCTCTGAGTTTATAATGCCTGGATATACTATTGAATGATTAGACAATTTGTTAGAAAAAATAATGGAAAAAATAGATAACATTATATCTCATTTAATAGATATGGATGAATCATCTGAACAATATTATATACTTTCAGAAAATCATGATCAATACATTATAGATTATTCTGACATATTAGAGATTAAAATAGATTTAGAAAATAAAATAATGACAAATACAGTCCAAACATAATGCCAGGATATACAATAGAAGGATTAGATAACCTTTTAGAAAAATTGAAAGATAAAATGGAAGATATTAAACATCAAATGGAAAATGAAAACATATCTTCTGAAGAATATAATAAACTCTTAGAAAAATACGAACAATATATTGCAGATTATTGTATTTTACTAGATCAAAGAATGAACTTATACCAGAGAATTTTGTATAATAATTTACCAACCCTATAATCTATGGATACTTCACAAGCATCAACCTCTAATAACTGTGATCATAAACTATATTTAGATAATAAAGAAATTTCATTTTTATTAGCTATTGCTGAAAAATCTAAAAATATACATTCTGTTGGACAATCTAAATTAAAAGAAATATACGAAGATATAAATTATGTTATCTTAAATAGAATAGAATTTAATTCTGTTGAAACAGCAAAAAATATAAATACGGTTCATAAAATTATATAAGAATACGAAGATATAGAAGATGAAGTTTCAGATGGAATAGCATTAGGATATATAACAAAGAAAGAACATACTAAATCTTTTGAGAAATTATCACAATATAGAGCATTTTTAGAAGAACTTAAAAGATTAAAGAATATGAATATAATAAAAAGTATTGAATTAAATCAACCTGACTAATTCAGGGATATGTCTTGCAAAGAAAATAGCTTATTTCATTAAGGGCAATAAAGACAATTTGTAAAAAATGGGCATTTTGAAACATTACATTCCTAAATAGACTATTTCAACAAATCCCCCTCTAATAGCTCGTGATTTTACCATGCTAGGCCAGGGCCCACATCAAATTGTTTTTTTGCCGAACAAATGTATTAAATTATTATTTCTTGTGAGTTTTAAAAACATATTATAATATGAAAATAAATAATGACTATAAATAGTAAATTTAAACTTAGTTCCATTAATGAATGAAAAAAATTAATTTAATTTTGATCTGTATATATTTTGGTCATTCCATTATCAGAATATTACTTTTTACATTTATGTCTGAGACCCAAGGTCATATTTTGGGCCGACCTTTTCTATGACCCGATGTCACACTTTGGGTTGATCTCATTTATAAAGATCAGCATAAATCTCGAGTTATGTAAAAAACACAGTTTTAATAAAGGGTTAATTGCATAAAATAATTAACTTACAAAACTGATTTTTACTACACAACAAATAAATTCTGAAAAATACGTCATTATCTTGGTCGCTGATTACATCCTCCCAAACTGCCACCGACCTCACCACCACTGTCGGCTCCGACATCACCATACCCTTCAACCCCATTACTTCCAGCGCCATCGCCGGCGTCGATACTACCCAATAATTTTTACATCCCAAATGACTCAGTGCTGGACCTGGACTTATGTGGGCTTCCTAATTTTGGTACATGCTTGGGGAACTCAGTGCGGACCCTGTGATTCAGTGCTTAGTAAAGGCTATACATATGTGGGTACGTGTTGTTCAACTTTCCTACATCAAAATTTCAGTCTAGCTTGGGGAACTTTGTGCTGTGATTCAGTGTTCAAGGTGGAATTTTGGTGTTTCGTATTGATTTCTTCACCTGTATATTGGGTTTCTTCATTCTACTTCACCAATTCCATCTCTATACGGTTGGGCTGCTGCAGTGAGGTGTTCTTCTAATTGGGTTTTGAAGGTTGTGTTTTTGTGGTTTGATTTTGTTGGTGGGTGATGGTGGTGGCTGTGGTTTGGTGATCGGTGATGGTGGTGGATGTGGTTTGGTGATGTTGGTGACTGGTGTATGAAAATTGTTTGGTGAAAGGAAATGGTGAAATGAAGAGGAAAGGTTGGGAGGGTTAGAAGTGGTGCTACAACTTTATGCCCAAATGGTGAAAATGCATATATAGTGTGTGAAAAGTATTTAATTTTGTAAAGTATCAAGCTGTGATACTTAAAAAAAATGTATGAAAACTGTTTGATTTTATGTTTGAGATAAAGTATTATAAAATTTTGTAAAGTATCAAACTCTGATATTAGAAAATTTTGAAAAGTATCATACTGTGATACTACAAAAAATGGAAAAAGTATCATAAGTATCATATTGTGATACTAAAATAAATTGAAAAGTATCATAAGTATCATATTATGATACTAACATAATCATAAGTATCATAGCATAGTACTAACCTATTTGAGAAGTATCATAAGTATTTTTCAGTTTTTACAATTTTATTATAAGTAATTTTCAAATTTTATAAAATTGAAGTAAATTTCAGTTTAACCCCTAAAAGTATGGTATTTTGTGAACACCCCATTAATAAATGATTGATATCAAGTTCGTGAATATGACCAACTTATTCCTTTTGGGCAAGCCCAACCTCGTTGATCGACCTGTCTCTTGATAATCATAGGATAAGTCCGGCATATGGGTCCATCTATATATTCATAAAGCGTCATGATCTTGTAATGGGCTAGACCTAACCCTAAAACACGTTAATGGGCTATGTCTTGGGCCTTACATCCTAGAAAATTAAGGTAATGATGTAATTAAACTTTCTTTACTTAAAAGAGAATCCAATTCACTTGAGTATTCCTATATAAGGTAATTTCTTTTAATTAAGAATTATTTTCCTACTAAATTAGGGAGACTTATTCTGATTCTTATAAATGGGTCTCCTTCGTTAATAATTAAACACACAATATTCATATTTTTAATAAGCTCTTGAATATTCTTTTTCTATTTTCTTCTTCTCCTTCATAATACTAATTCTTACACCGGAGGGGCGACGAGGGCATCTCTCATTGCCTTTTTTGCAAGTTTCTTGGAGGCTTGGATCATCATTTTCAACAAAATATCAGCCTTTGGTCTTGCCACGTCAAAGTCAGAAAAATTACCTAAACAAATGGCGTTGTCTTGGGATCTCGATCAAAAAATCATGTTGTTCAAAGATCAATTTCCACATAAATAAAAATTCCGAAAATTAAAGGTCTGACTACCAAAAAAACAATTCTAGAGATAGAAGTCAAGTTACATTAGGGAGCGAAAGTTTCTTCAAGCCATGGATTTTCACATCTATGACATCTCCAGTTTCGTCTTCTACACAATCTTCACTGTTCTTGTTATCACAAGTGTTGCATTAAGAGAATCAAAACCCGTTGGCAAGAACTCGGTTGCAGGGTCCTCAAACTCAGTCAAGATAAACTCTAACTTGCATTGAGTCGACTCGTTCGCCAGTGGAGGTAGAAAAACCCAATCAACATAAACAGCTTGGTCTGGGATTCTAAAGGCGAAATACTTCAGGTGGTTGAAAAATATATACGTAGTTGATTTCAGTCCCAAAAAGATAGCCACTAGATCAAAGCAACGGACGCTGGGACCCTTTTCAATGGAGGATTTGGTCTTTTATATTCAGCATCTTCCATTTGGGCCTTCTTCACCTGACTGTTGTGGATCCCCAATTGAAAACATGGATTGCCTAAGACTGAATTCACTAGAACGGAATCAGGGGGCATAAGGCCCATCGCAAGAAAATCTTCTGCTCCTTCTCATTCACCATGTCATCACCGCCACATATTCTTCTTTTTCAGTCTAATCCACCTCCTCAAGATCAGCTCTTTTTAATTTGGGACTGGGAAATCGGCTGAACTATAATATCACTGTTGGAATTAGATTTATTCTCTACATCTGCAGTCAAGCTCATTAGGAGATGAATCAGTAGCATGATTAGCAGCAAGGAACTTCTCCAACTCTTCCTTCAAATAAGATGGGCATTTCATTGTTGAACAAGATATACCATGGAGGATTAATATTAATCTCGTGATATGGCTGGGATTCCGACAAGATTGGGAGGAAGACTCACCCCGATCGTCAAGGTTGAGATGAGGATTCACTTCTCCGGGGAGGCTGGGAAGTACAAAATATCAAAGAAAACCTAATCTCTTCCTTTTTGTCAGTTATTTGAATTGGGAACGGCCCCTTCTTCATTAACAATGGTGGTAGGTTACTATGGCATGTCAAGATTGTTCAAGGGAATGGCTGGTTTGAACGATTACAGAAACTAAAGGGCATGTCAGATGCTTAATGAAATGATCCAACCAAACTTTTCCTCATTCAATGGTTTTATGCTGAAGCACTTCTATCTCAGTGCACTCGTCTGAATTGTGAACCCTGCTTGGCACATATTGCTAATGGCAGTCGAACCTGCCCTTACAATGGATGTTCGGTGATGAAATTAGATTCTAAGCCTCTATTTAAGTCGGCCAAAACTCTAGCAGACAAAATTGGCAAAGTTCTTACTGTCTCTTCCATTGGAGTCAATCACATCAGGAGGATACCTTATTCAAATATATGATCACACCTGGGGTTGTCCTGGGCATATTAATCACATTAGACATCATACCGTGTCCAAGGTGGGACTAGCTCAGATCCAACCTCTCCAACGACTACTGAAATAAGGTGTACTCTTACCCTACTCATCAATTCTTGTGCAAAATTTGGTGTAAGAAAAATTGTGCAAGTTTTCGTGATACCATTGCATCAAACATATTTTGACAAGGTTCGACTAGTATATCATACTTAAAATGGATCTCTCTTACTAAAATTTAAGCAAAACCATTATGATAATTGTTGATTTTTGTGGGAGATAACGATTCAATTAGTGATATTAGTTTGTAATCTTTTTATCTTTTTTATATTCTAGCAACTAAGGTCAAGTCAATTGAAGTTGTTGCCAGCAATTAAACAGGGGTAGTGGAAATCAAAGTTATTAAATGTGGCTAATTGATAAACTGCTTGACAATTCGATTTCCTTATCATGTTATCGTGAATTTAGTGGTCTACAAAACGAAATTCCTTCATGTTGGGAAACTTCTTTTGCTCCTAATTTTAGATCCATGGTACCAAATAATTATTTAAACACTGCAGGCAGCTGTAACACCCAATTCCTAGCTTATGCACATTTAAAAATTACAAAGACCTAGGCCTTCTATATCGTTGTAGTGACGAAGGGAACATAGGAAATCACTATGTTTCTATCAACGGGATCTCTGCCAACATTTGAGACAAGTCCCTTCTCATTTCATGGCCAATTGACAACACCAGTTGCAAAGACTGTCAAGTGGACAGAATCGAGTCACAAATCTGTTGCCAAAGTACAATCAAGAGTAGTTGAAACAAGCAGAAAAGGGAGTAGCCATTTTCCATTTTTCTCCCTACTCTTATTTACATGATTGCAATTTTCCTCTGTCAACTGCTATCTACTTTTCACTTTTGTTTTTACTACATTTTGCAAAGTTTTTCACTTGTGACTCGTTTCATCTACTTGCGAGCCACTTTCAAATGTGAGGAAAATACAAGCTTGTTGCCGAAGTTGTTATTGACAAGTTAATTTTCATTTAGCAAACATTAGAATGATGATGTACAAATGCTATAAATTACTATTAGATTTAATGCTATATCCCAGGTAGTATACATATGAAAAAAAATCAATGTGGAGGGGTAATCCCAATTCAATCATTCTTCTTGATGGTTTTGACTGTTAATCAATAATAGAAGAACACAGGTCATCAGCGTTGGCTTCTTTATTTTAACCAATTCATTACCTTCCATAGATAAGAACCCATCAAGCACCAAAATTTATTTTCTATTATTCCCATTCGAGTTAATATATCTTCGGCATTAGCATACGTTTCGCTATCATTATTTCCATCTATAATTTGGCTAGGATGGGTGCAAGATGACTCCAAATGCAAACCCTTTGTGCCACATGATGCACTTCTATATTGAGTATCATTTTTTGCGTCATTCACTGGACTTGTTCATCACATTTTGCAGAATTTTGCACTTAAGACTTACTTGGCTGAGCCTCTAGTCACTATGTTATTACTTCCTTGTTGAAATTAATAAACAAGGGAGATGTAGAGATGTTTTCATTCATTTGCTTCCATCGAAGAATAAAAAGTTTTTAAATCCATGTCATTAGTTATTTGACATTTTATTGGACTTGATAAAATTGTAGTAACCTTAATTTGACTTCAATTTATCTCCCTAATGCGAGATGTTGGGTAAAACGTCTCAACCGGATGTCCTATCAATTATGGTGCAATATGGCCTCCAGTTGTAATTGCTAAGCCTTTTGATCAAAGTCGTTGACGTAACTACCGCTTAATGCTAAGCAAGGATTTCCTCAGGTCCTTGGTCATTTCTGGATCTGCCCGAGGAATTGCAAAAATGAGGTGTACCTTAACACTCTTTACTAATTCAATAATACTTGCATAATATTGATCATGTGTTAGAGCTCAATTTTTTTGCAAATCCTATATTATATGTGGTAACTGCTAAATAAAGAGCTCATCGAATCTAGATAAGAATCATAAGATTACTTGTCTTTTCCTATTCTGATAATCAACTCGGTAAGTTGAGATTAAATTATTAAATCTGCAATAGCTTGTGATATGTGAATTCAAGAAATATGCTTTCCAATCATTAAATATTTGTTGGTCCCACTATTTCTTAGAACAAGTCGAGAGCTGCGATCAAGACTCAAAATAAAACGTTCTTGGTACAATTCTGACAAACCCATTATGATTTATGAGCAATATGCCTAAAGGACTACAATCAATTAATTATTGATCTTTAATAGCCTTATAATCTATTAATATGCTAATTTAATTGATGAAATCATATTTCTATTTTGGTCTTGTTATTTACAAGTATGATCAGATTAATAATGCACGAGTTGAACTCAATTGCTTGCTGAATTTGAAGTTATTTGATCCGTTTCCATATTGATTCATGCTAATTTTTGTGATTTAAAGTTTTTATAATCTGGAAATTAGCTGAGTTAAATAGTAAATTATAAAGTGACTCACACAGTGACCAATTATATGAAGCATCATATTTTTACGTGATATATTTGAAAACCAATAGAAACACTTAATATACTTTAGCATGGCCTTTCTGGGTATAATCTACATTGATTAACACGCTCCAACCATTTTCTTCAATAGCTAATCATATTAATTGGAAAAAGGTTTGATTTGAATCAATTAAATTCATGAATGTTTTGGCGGAAAATATGTGCTAACATATTACTCAACAATCTTGGGCTTATTGCTCAACATAAGCTCGAGCTCATTATTTAACTTAAGCTCGACTCATTATTACTAACACGAACTCGGGTTATTATTTTTAATTTGAGCTCGGCTTATGAAATCTCAACATAAGTTAAAGATTATTACTTAATATAATCTCGGCTTACTCCTTGCCTAAACATATCAATAGGTTCTATTATCAATGCAAGCCATAATCCCTCGCAAATCTAAGGTTAGCGATGCGTGTCGCAATGCACCAAAATAATAAATAATTCCTTACTCGTTAAATATTAATTAATAATGTAGTAGTGAGAGTAAGGGTCGATCCCACGAGGAACGAAAACTAATTTTAGTTGTTCGATCAATTAGAATGGAATGGGGGGTTTGTTGTTTGAAATTGCTTGAATAGAAAATATGTATAAAAATAAACAATTAAATATGACTAGAGAATTAATATGAGAAGAAATCTTGTTCTCGGGTTCGGTTGTACCCTCAATTAATGTTATACCTTTCCTTGTAACGTGTTTCTATCCCTCATTCAATTATCAATCATAAATAATCAACAAGCTCTGATTATCTAAATTATTCCTTATGTGTATTGATTCAAAACAAGCTCTTCGAACCAATTCTAGCCACGGACAATCCTAAACAAGCTCTTAGGATTTAATGCACGGCTAGTATGAAAATTTAGAAGAATAGATTGAATTGGATCGTTAATTACACAAGCTCGAATTAATCAATCCAAGTTGAATTATTACTAAACCTGCACGAGATTTATTTGCTACTAAAGTAAAGATTCAATGACAATTACGGATCAAGAATCTAAACATAGCATATTCATGAATCCAAAGATCAATAATCCAATTGGCCAAATTAAATTATTAATCAAATAAACTCAATTGAACACTCAAAACATAATAATCCAACAATTGAAATAAAGGAATAAATCACGCTACTAATTTGTAGGAAAAGAAAATAACATAATTGAGTTAACACAACTTCCCCTTTGAACAAGATATGGAATTTAGCCTAGCATGATTGTGGTAGATTCTTCAAGTTGCTTCATGAATTCCATTGTTGTTGATATTCTTGCGCTTGAAAATCTCCAAAGAATGCTCTATATTTTTCTCTCAATTTTCCTCAATGTGTAGCCTCTTTCAAAAATAATAAAAGTCTCTTTTTCTTGGCATGAAATTCCCTTTTTATAGCCTCAATTTCGTGCCCTAGCTTTGGGCTCAAGAAATCCCAAAATTATGGAAAGAATTGAAATGTAGAATTTTTTGACTGAAATAGTTACGGCCGTGAATTTCCTTTTACGGCCGTAACACGGTTTCTGCATAATTCTCGAAAATTGAAGTTACGGCCGTAACATATCCACTTACGGCCGTAAAGAGGTTTCTGCTGATTTTCTTCTTGCTTCAACAACACTTTTACGGCCGTGACTTTGTTACCTTACGGTCGTAACTGTATTTGCACCTAAGTCCCCAAACTTCAGTTTTGAGTGCATTTTGGTCATTTTTTCTTCTTTTATGATCCTATACAATGTAAAACATAAAATGCATTAATAATACTTAGATAGCATCACATTAAGGCATATTCGAGGATATAAGTGCATAAAATAAACGTAAACATCACACTTATCAAACCCCGCCACACTTGAACCATTGTTCGTTCTCGAACAAAGATTTGCAAAGAAAAGAATAAGATTCAAACAATAGATTACAATTTAGAGACTTGAGGTTGCAACCCACTTTTCTTTTAAAAAAAATGTTCAATTGCATGATCGGATTGTGTTCGTGTGTGCTAGAGATACAACGCCCTTTATTTCCCATCCCAATCATGGCTCGATATGGTTTATTTCCTTGCACCTCTCGTGTTTTCTCACATCCCAACCATTTATGAGTGACTATGAGGAGAATAATTTCCCCCAACTCCAGTGGAAATCAGTTGCGTAAACCGAGTTGTTCATGACGTGAATTTAGTCAACACAGTATCCCCGACCACATTCATAGCACCAACCCTAGACCAAGCAATTCAAACCACTCATAAGCATATGTAATGGGAGCCTCACAAGATATTTCTCTCTTCGCACAAAGTGTATAAGGGGTTGAATTTTCGCTCAGCTCTCTGCATGGATAAGTCAGTACCACAGATTGCCTAACTGTCATAACCAGAGCCAACAATAACACAAGTGCAAAGTGAAGGTCTTTATTTGGTTGTAGCGGGGCTTCGGGTCAGGTAGGATAAAAGGATATATTTAGGCTGAGTCGAGAAGGAATTTGGCAAACTAAGTCAATTCAAAATAACATTACTTCCTTCACCCTTAATATGATCTTTATTGTTTCCCGCTACCCAACTCTATTTACACTTGAATCTCTTCTTTTCCTTTCTTTTTTTTTTCACAAGTTGAGTGTTTGACATCCTCAACTACTAATTTTCATGACTAAACTTCCTTTTCATTGCTTTTTCTCTTTCAATTTTTTTTCGATTATAGACTGCAACTTTTTTTTTTTTTCAAATCATTACGCAGTCACTATTGGCTTGAGATATAATTACATTCCCCTGAATTCAGTGCATTACACAACCATCGTCCAACACAAGATAATCATCTCAACTTCTTAGACTTAGACCATAGCACAATGCTCAATCAACAAAAGCTTGCGAATCCCTTCTTTATGGGTTCAAAACAAAGACAATGCGAAAGAAAATGTATTCGTGGCTTGTATTGTGGCATCAAAGATTCAAAGAAAGGCTAAGGCTCAAAGGGGCTTCTATTGGTCCATGTAGCAAGGTAGGCTCTTTTAGCAAGTCAAATTTGGTTCAACCTATTGCCTTTGCTATAATTTGCACTTGAATCAAGAAGCTACAACGGTATGCACAAGAAAGCACATCCAAGCATAACCCAACCATCCAGGACACACATCAAAGAATTACGAGCTCATAAGTATTAAAAACAACTCTTAGGCTCAAAAGCTCACAAATTATGGTTTTCATGTGTTTCTCCCATCCAATTATGAGTTATAGGTCATTGCTTGATCTTCATTCCAAATCTAAGTCCATTGGTCGAGGATAATGGTTAAAAGTATTCAAACTATCACTATTCACAAAAGTATAATAATTGGGACATTCAGGGTTATATATGAAGAAATAATCTGTCTATTGTGGGTTGGGTTGACTAGGTTGTAGATATTTGACAATTTTACTTTTCGTTTCCAACCTATTTGTGAAGTTTTGGACGAGATGATCTCTATGTGCTCAATTTATCCAATTATGCAATGATTTTTTCAAAAAAATGAACCAAAAGTGGGGTCGCTTCCTATCAAAGATTAAAATGGATGCTGACTCAAACTGAATTTTAACGTTTCGACTACAGAAAGAAGATAAAGATATTAAGCTTACAATCAATTCCCCCCCACACTTAGACAAAACAATGTCCTCATTGAAAAGCAAAACAATAAAAGGGGGAAAACAAATTTTTAAATTTGAAATTTCTGGATTTATGGCCGTAAAAATGTGTCTTACGGCCGTAAGGTTGCCTCTGAGTTTTTTTCTCTCACTTAAACGGCAAAAGAAAAAAATAACAATAAAGTAAAATGAACTAATAATAACAATAACAAAAAAGAAAAATGGGGGAGTAAAGAGACTCCCCTCTTGGGTTGCCTCACGAGCAGCGCCCTTTTTTACTGTTGTTGGCTCGACAGGTTGCTTCCTTCTTCATCCGGGATCAACTGGACTCCCAAAGCTCAATTTCTTCTTCATGCTCTTCATTACGGCCTGCAAAATAGGGGGTAGAGATTTTTCATCAGAGACTGATAATGAGATGGATGAGATTTTACCTGATTTCGGTAACTTTGGACAGTCCTTTCCACCAATATCGAGAACTTCTTGTACTAAAGAGTCATTAACATTAACAGAATAAACAGGATCATCACCAAAATTCTTCACGGAATCATAAATATTGAATTGAACAATTTCATTATCAAATTCCATGGAAAGTGTGCCACTACTAACATCTATCTTAGTCTTAGATGTCTTTAGGAATAGTCTCCCTAACAAAATAGGAGTGGAGTTGGAGGAGTGGTCATCATTCATATCTAATACATAAAAATCTGCAGGAAATACTAACCCGCCTACTTGCACTAGAATATCTTCAACTACCCCGTCAGGATAAGCATTAGAACGATCGGCTAGTTGAATTATAACATTAGTTTCAATCAGTTTGGAAAGTTTTAATGAAGCATAGGTGGACCTAGGCATTACATTGATAGAAGCACCTAAGTCTATTAAAGCACGATTTATCTTCTTATTACCTATTTGACAAGTTATGGTAAACATACCTGGATCCTTGCACTTGGGAGGTAATTTTCTTTGAAGAAGTGCAGATACAGACTCACCCATTCTTACCATCTCATTTCCCACCAGTTTCCGTTTGCTAGTACATAAATCTTTTAAAAATTTTGCATACCGGGGGACTTGCTTGATGGCCTCCAATAGCGGAATATTGATTTCTAACATGTCCTTTTCCTTGCTCTCTTTGTTTGTCTTCGCTAACCTGCTAGGAAAAGGTGGAGGTGTCAGTTTAACATTTGAATGGGAGTCAGTTTTTACCTGAGGGTTTTGCGAAGTGTCGTTTCTCTTCCCGACTCCCTCCTTTTCATCTTCCTCCCTTTCAGGTGCAGCCGGTTCCAATTGCGGACCCTCAATTTCCTTTCCACTCCGGAGAATTATAGCGCTCACGTTTTTGGGATTCACCTCGGGCTGTGATGGTAGCTTCCCTCCAGATTGTGCCTCCAATCTATTTTATGGCAGTGGCCATTTGGCTCATTTGATTTTCCAGGTTTTGAATGCTTGACTTGGTATCCTGTTGGAATTGCATCGTGTTAGTTGCCAACATCTTAACCATATCTTCAAGAGACGTACCTGAATTTTGAGGTTTTTGTTGATATTGCCCCTGTGGTTGGAAAGTCCCTTGCTGCTGGAATTGTCCTTGTGGCCTGTTTGGAGTAAAACCTGGGGTGTTTCCGTAGCTCAGGTTGGGGTGATCTCTCCACCCGGGGTTGTACGTGTTTGAATATGGGTTGTACTGTTGTCTTTGGAATGGAAACCCTTCTGCGGCCTTTACCTGTTCGCCATTCTCCTCTTGCAACACCGGACATGTATCCGTTGGATGTCCAAAGTTTGAACAGATTCCGCATGCTTTGACTTGTTTCGAATTCCCTACAGCAAGTTGCTTAACAAGATTCGTTAGTTCATATAATTGACCTTCAATATTAGAACTACTTACCTCGTTCACTCGGTGGACTTGCGAATCCCTACTTGAGTTGAATTGTTGGGTGTTCTCGGCCATGTTGGAGATTAAAGCTCGCGCTTGTTCCGACGTCTTGTCCATGAGCGCACCTCCGCTTGCGGCGTCTATCATACTTCTGTCCATTGGCGCTAGACCTTCGTAGAAGTATTGTACCAAAAGTTGCTCGCTAATCTGATGATGGGGGCAGCTGGAGATGAGCATTTTGAAACGCTCCCAATACTCATATAATGTTTCATTGTTGTTCTGGCGCACCCCACATATTTCTTTTCGGATGGTACCAGCCCTCGATGCAGGGAAATATTTTTCCAAGAAGAGTCTTTTCATGTCATTCCAAGTAGTGACTGTCCCTGATGGTAGACAATAGAGCCAGTCGGTGGCGGCATCCTTCAATGAGAATGGGAAGGCTCTCATTTTTATTTGTTCCTCGGTAATGCCCGTGGGCCCCATACTGTCGCAAACCACATGGATTCCCTTTAAGTGTCTATATGGATCTTCACCGGGGTTTCCTCGAAAAGTTGGTAATAAGTGGATGAGCCCAGATTTAAGCTCGAAATTTTTTCCTTCTTCCACCGTTGGAAACGTTATGCATAATGGCTGCTGAGCCACATCGGGGGTAGCCAGTTGTTTAAGAGTCCTGTTGTTAGCTGCCATTTGTCGCGCTGCTCTTCTTTGCTGTCGAAAAGTCCTCTCAATTTCTGGGTCAAGATAAAAAATTTCACAATTAGTTGACCGAGTTTTAAGCATATAAGCAAAGAAGCACAAATAAAATTATATAAATAAAGTGAAAATAAAATAAAAATAAAATAAATGCAGAAAAATAAAATTCTAATTGATTAAACACTAAATTGGTTAACCGTTCCCCGGCAACGGCGCCAAAAATTTGATGCGTGTCGCAATGCACCAAAATAATAAATAATTCCTTACTCGCTAAATATTAATTAATAATGTAGTAGTAAGAGTAAGGGTCGATCACACGAGGAACGAAAACTAATTTTAGTTGTTCGATCAATTAGAATAGAATGGGGGGTTTGTTGTTTGAAATTGCTTGAATAGAAAATATGTATAAAAATAAACAATTAAATATGACTAGAGAATTAATATGAGAAGAAATCTTGTTCTCGGGTTCGGTTGTACCCTCAATTAATGTTATACCTTTCCTTGTAACGTGTTTCTATCCCTAATTCAATTATCAATCATAAATAATCAACAAGCTCTGATTATCTAAATTATTCCTTATGTGTATTGATTCAAAACAAGCTCTTCGAACCAATTCTAGCCACGGACAATCCTAAACAAGCTCTTAGGATTTAATGCACGACTAGTATGAAAATTTAGAAGAATAGATTGAATTGGATCGTTAATTACACAAGCTCGAATTAATCAATCCAAGTTGAATTATTACTAAACCTGCACGAGATTTATTTGCTACTAAAGTAAAGATTCAATGACAATTACGGATCAAGAATCTAAACATAGCATATTCATGAATCCAAAGATCAATAATCCAATTGGCCAAATTAAATTATTAATCAAATAAACTCAATTGAACATTCAAAACATAATAATCCAACAATTGAAATAAATGAATAAATCACGCTACTAATTTGTAGGAAAAGAAAATAACATAATTGAGTTAACACAACTTCCCCTTTGAACAAGATATGGAATTTAGCCTAGCATGATTGTGGTAGATTCTTCAAGTTGCTTCATGAATTCCATTGTTGTTGATATTCTTGCGCTTGAAAATCTCCAAAGAATGCTCTATATTTTTCTCTCAATTTTCCTCAATGTGTAGCCTTTTTCAAAAATAATAAAAGTTTCTTTTTCTTGGCATGAAATTCCCTTTTTATAACCTCAATTTCGTGCCCTAGCTTTGGGCTCAAGAAATCCCAAAATTATGGAAAGAATTGAAATATGGAAATTTTTGACTGAAATAGTTACGGCCGTGAATTTCATTTTACGGCCGTAACACGATTTCTGCATAATTCTCGCAAATTGAAGTTACGGCCGTAACATATCCACTTACGGCCGTAAAGAGGTTTCTGCTGATTTTCTTCTTGCTTCAACAACACTTTTACGGCCGTGACTTTGTTACCTTACGTCCGTAACTGTATTTGCACCTAAGTCCCCAAACTTCAGTTTTGAGTGCATTTTGGTCATTTTTTCTTCTTTTATGATCCTATACAATGTAAAACATAAAATGCATTAATAATACTTAGATAGAATCACATTATGGCATATTCGAGGATATAAGTGCATAAAATAAACGTAAACATCACACTTATCAGTTAGCTTCTATGCCCTTCAGTCATTGAATGAAAACAACTGTGATAATTGCAGAAAGTCTACCATACAATTACATTGAGAATGATTTACAAGGTCGACCACAAAGCATGACTTTACAAATTATCTCCTAAAAACACAAAGTCAAATAATTTACAAGGTCGGTCACATGACACGACTTTACAAATTATTTTCCCAAATAATTTACAATGTCTCATATGGCAAGGTGTTACAAATTATTTCCTTACAAATAATTTACAATGTCTCATATGGCAAGACGTTACAAATTATTTCCTTACGAATAATTTACAATGTCTCATATGGTAAGACGTTACAAATTATTTCCTCACAAATAAATTACAAGATCGACCAAAATGTCTGACTTGATAAATTATTTCAACACGAGTAATTTACAGGATCGACCATCATGCTGGCCTCACAGATTGCTTCCCTACAAAGAGTTTATAAGGTCGGCCTATATGCCCTACCTATCAAACTATTTCTTTTTTTACAAGCCAAGAGTTTGATTCCTTCGTTGTACAAAAAAGTCTATAAGGCGGGCCTACCTTCCCGACCTATTTCCTTAAATTACGCAAAGTCAAGGGTTTAACCCTTCTTTGTGCAAAAACTTACAAGGTCAGCCAACATGCCCGACCTGTCAACTATTCCTGTAAATTACACAAAATCGAGGACTTAGCCCATTTTCTATGGAAAAATTTACAAGGTCGACTACAATGCTCGACCTTACAAATAAATTCCTAAAAATCACAAAGTCAAGAGCTTGACCCCTTCTTCATAAAAATAATTTACAAGGTCGGCCATAAAGCACGACATTTACAAATCATTAAAAAAAAATTTGAAGATAAGGGCTTGACCCCTTCTTTATAAAAATAATTTGCAAGCTCGGTCACAAAGCTCGACTTTACAAATTATCTTTCAAAAAATACAAAGTCAAATAATTTATAAGGTCGATCATATGGCACGACTTTACAAACTATTTCCTATAAATTATTTACAGGGTCGATCACATGCACGACATTCGCAAATTATTAATGACACTACCTAACAAAATTGATTCTTGCCCATGCTCAAGTTCCCAAAGCCTCGACCACGAGCAAGCAATTAAATACTTGCTCGTGCAAGTACACATGGCCATTCCAAAGCAATCAAGTAATCAAATTGATATAATGAAGCCCTCGGGTCTACATGAGTTCGGGTTTATTACTTAACATAAGCTTATTCCTTGCTTAAACATGAGCGCAACCTATTATTGCTTGACATAAGCTTAAGCTTGTTACATAAAGCTCGGCTTGTTCTGGCTTAACATCAAGCTTATTACCTATGTGAAGCTCGAGTTCATCACTTAACACGAGCTTGGCCTATTCTCGCTTAACATTAGCTCGAGCTTATTTCTCGCTAACAAAAGCTCGAGCTTGTTAATTAATAGGCTCAGCTTATTCTTTGTTTAAATACAAGCTCAAGCTCATTACTCAACATGAGCTCAACTTATTTCTTCATCAACATAAGTTCTGACTTATTAAACATAAACTTGAATTTATCACTTAACATAAGCTCGAGCTCGTTGCTTAACATGAGATCTGCTTATTATTACTTAGCATAAGTTTGGAATCATTCCTTACTTAACATAAGCTCTTGTTATTTCCCATAACATAACCATCGCATAACATCACATCCTACCAAAAACACGATATTTCATTATTGCGCATCCATCTCTCCTCTAATTCGATATGGGATACGCGGGGGCATATGATGAGTACATGACCTCGAACACTACGTTAGCATGTACGAATAAAACTTCAATGCTTGGGGGTCCTCATGTTCAGGCTTGTTCGTCCAACATAGGTTCATGATTTCCCTCCTCAAGCAATAATTACACTTGATGTGACATATGTCTAGAGGTCGAACCCAACCTCTGACGCACGGGGGCCAATGATCGGTGTATATTTTGGTCATTCCATTATCAGAATATTACTTTTTACATTTATGTTTAAGGCTCAAAGTCATATTTTGGGCCGACCTTTTTTATGGCCTAAGGTTACACTTTGGGCTGATCTCATTAGCAAAAATTAGCATAAATCTTGAGCTATGTAAAAAACACAGTTTTAATAATTGATTGATATCAAGGTCATGAATATGGCCAACCTATTCCTTTTGGGCAAGCCCAACCTCGTTGATCGACTTGTCTCTTGATAATCATAGGATAAGCCCAGCATATGGGTCCATCTATATATTCATAAAGCGTCATAATCTTGTAATGGGCTGGATCTAATCCTAAAACACCTTAATAGGCTATGTCTTGGTCCTTACATTCTAGAAAATCAAGGTAATGATGTAATTAAACTCTCTTTATCTAAAAGAGAATCCAATTCACTTGAGTATTCCTATATAAGGTAACTTCTTTTAATTAAGAATTATTTTCCTACTAGAATAGGGAGACTTATTCTGATTCTTATAAATGGATCTCCTTCGTTCATAATTAAACACACACAATATTCATATTTTTAATAAGCTCTTGAATATTCTTTCTCTATTTTCTTCTCTTCCTTCAGAATACTAATTCTTACTCCGGAGGGGGCGAGAAGGCATCATTCGTTGCCTTTTTTGCAGGTTTCTTAGGGTGTGTTTGGAAAGGACCAGACAGGATTTAAGGCTTTGCTTTGTTACTCTTTAACATTTTATTATTATGTGTTCAAAATTCATACCCAGGAAGCAGATAAAATATCACTGGCCAAATCAACGAGTTTAGACCAGAGGCAGATCAACAACTGGTTTATAAATCAGAGGAAGAGGCACTGGAAGCCATCAGAAAACATGCAGTTAAAGGCTTGGATCATCATCTCCAATAAAATATCAGCAAGGTTAGAAAATTACCGAAATAAATTCCTTCAATGCTTAGACAATCGAGTTTTATAAATAAAATGAAAGGTAACTATAATAATTTAGGTGTATTCATAACTAAGGGCATGGTTGATTTTTTTTTTTTTTTAAAAAAAAAGAGGTCAAAAAATAATTTAATAAAAACATTAGAAAAATTATGCTAAACTTTTTACTTCGTCATTTAACAAATATTATTATGACTAAAATATATTAATATAATAATTTAAACTGTATTCTCAAATTTCCTTATTTACACTATATATAATATGAATGTAATAACCACTTGGATTCAATTCAAAGGTTAAAATTTCATTAATCAGTGACTTTTATTTTCAGAGTTTACATGAAAAAAATATTTTACAATTTTTAATCACGTTTACCTCTCTTTTATTCTTTTTATTATTTGAGTGTTCTTCTCAATAATTTTTTAGTTTTAATCTTAAATAATCGTTGGACAGCGTACTAAAAACAAGTTTTTCTTTCACATATCACATTAACTCTAGCAAATAATGAAGGATAGTTGTTCAAACTCGAGATGAATAATTTCTCATATGTCTATGCTTTACAACGACCATTAACATGGCTCAAGGACAAATAATATCAACTGTTGAAATATACATTCTTCAAACAATAAAAGTATTAGTAAAATTAGAAAATAAAAATAAGAAAAGTTGTGAGATGTAAAAAATATTAGGTGCAAGGAATTATATATATATATATATATATACATATATATATATATATATATATATTCTTAGCAATTTTAATTTTTCTTTTAACAATATCAATTACTTCATTTACTTTCAAAAATAGTATTAATACCTTAAAAAATTACACATATCTTTCATTTTACGCACAAGACGTGCAACAAACGTGTTTGCTACTACCTTAATCAAAATGTGTGGCTGCACAGTATTGTGTTCAATATATCTAGCAATTATTGAGACATGAAATAGCATAGGAAGAAACCAAAAAACATGCGTGAGTTCACAATAACATTTCAAATGCATCACTAAGCAATATAAAGAAATCAAAGAAATGAAAAAACACTCCGAAACCCAAGGAATGAATTCTCTTTCTTGATTTCCCCTTCTATAGCCAGTGGAAATCTCTCTCCTCTCGACAAACTTGGAGAATATAGCTTCTTCATATTACTTTCATTAGAGCTTCCCAATATCATACCATGAGGTGGCACTTGACTAGTTTTTAGCTCTATTGATATGTGATCCCCAAATTGGAAACTTTCATACTTGGAGGGCCTAATTGACAACCAGCTTATAGTTGGAGGATTTAAAGGTGCAATTATTGTTATTATGTTTTTATTGTGGACCATTAATCAAGATCCTATGATTAAGATTAAGTTGGAAATTAATATATTTTTTGCTTGTGTTCATTTGGCATAATGGAATAAATTAGTCCTCTCCTCCTCTCTTGTAAGAAAGCCACCCGAGTTTTCTTGCACCATGTAGAAAAATATTTTGTAACATAATTGAATCCTTGTATAGGCTAATTGGAAATGCTATTGTGTAGTATTTGGTATGGTGATATTGTAGAGAATATGAGTTGTGATTTGGTAATTCCATGAGAAGGAATTGACGCACAATTTTGTGTGCGAAAATCTTGTAAAGAACTCTCATTGAATTTGGCTAGTGGAACGGACTCGATTCGGAGTCCCCCAGATATAGGTGTGATTTGGCATTGAATTGGGTCACCAAGATTGTGTTCTTTGTTTCTTGTTGCATTTTCTTGATTATTATTTTATGTTATTCACGATAATTACAAAATTGGGACACGAAATTTCGAACAACTGGTATCAGAGCCTTGTGTGAAGATCAAGAACTTGTAGAATTTTGTGATTGAAAAGAATTACAAAAATTGAAAGAAATTCGAGAAGTGGAAATCAAGAGAAAAAAAAAAAGGCAAAATCGGATTGCAAGAAAAAAAAATTGAGGAAAGAATTCAAAAAGGAAGGAAAACTTTCCAAGAAGGGAAAGTGGAAAACCGACCAAAATCGGTAGTTAAACAAGAATTGGAGAAAATGGTTGCCAAAATGGGAAAGTTCATGGCCAAGTCAAAAATTCAAGGAAGGGAATTACTACTGCCGGAGGCCAAAAAAAAATTCAAAAGGAACTTGCCACTTTGGGAAAGTCTAGGAAGTGAAAAACATGCCAATTGGGGAAAGAATTATCAACTAACCGATGCAAAAATCAAGAAACTGAGCAATGACCAAAGCAGGAAGCCAAAGAAAGTAACTGACTGTGAGAAGCTGTGGAAGAGTGTGCACCGACCAGAAGGTAAAAAAAAATCAGTGACCGCTGGAAGAAAAATTGGAAGTGACCGTGACAGTGAGGAAGGAAGAAACCGAGGTGAAGCCAAGAAGTGAAATAAGCCGTGACAATAAGAGAAGCACCGATTGAGTGAAGGTTTCTGACATTTTACAATACTCCGATCTCCGGCGGTCAACCAGCGATCTGAAGGCACCGGAAGGGCTGCAAAAATAGTGGGAAACACTCGCCTGAAGTGTGAGCGACAGCCCGCGGCGGAAGGCGGCGATTTGACCTAAAATCAAAAGTTCAACCAGAGCTTTAAACTCAAGTTCCGGCCAGTAGAAAACTTCGATTAAAAAACGGTCTGCACCGTTGGACTCACGACATCGAGGAACATCTTGCAGCGTGTTGGGCATATTTTTCGATGGTGGCGGTCCAGCGAGGCTCCGATGACATTTTTTTTTTGGACAGTTTCACTTTCTCAACTTGCTGAGTCCATTTTCGAAGTTAGTTTTGCAAGATTCCAAATGCATATATGAACACGCATTATTCGCTCAGTGATATCCCTAAACTTTAATTTTTTTTTATTACTTTACCTTACTGGTAGCAATCTGTTTAGGTTAATGTTCACTTATATTTCGCAATGCGAGATACACTCGCAAGTGTACGAGATCGTGAAAAGTAATAAGTGGACCTAAGAGTCTGAATTATCGTTCCCACAATGACTGCTATTAAGTATCGAAATATATTAGTTACTATCCTTATTTGAACGTGCACATTTGGTTGAGAATTTAAACTAACACTAGAGAATTAATTTAAAGAAATAAATTACTAGAATGCTTTTGTTTTAAAATTGATTGTAAAATAGTTGAAAATCCCGATTTCATCTACCCAATTATATTAACTACATTTTCAGTTTTATTTTCTAAATATGCATTCGGTCGAATTCACTAATTTAAATTGAAATTCCTCTCTCGAGTTTAAATCAATTCTACCTAAATAAGTCAACTATGTTTCTCTACAGAGGGTGGTCCGAATATTCCTTATCTAGATACATAACACACAAAAATTCACACACGACCGTAATAATAACAAGAGTATATCTCTATCTCTTGTTCAATTACCGGATTTATTACCTAGATCTATGTTATTAACTCACCTCTCGAATTATGGAAATATCACATTGAATCATGAATTGGTGATCAAGCAACTCAAGCATTAAGCACAATAATAAATCAACACATGCAGTGAATTATTAAAATAAGGAATGTGGAATTAAAATAATCAATTAGGTTACATCGTTCATCCCAACGTTAAATTTAGCTACACATCATATTTAAATTACAAAAACAATATATAATGACGTTCATTGAAAATAATAAAGAAGAATGGAAAGCTTGCACCACGTATCGATTCTTCAAGTATCTCCAAGTCTCGTCCCTTTGCAATGCTTCGTTCTCCCCATAATTTGATGTGAAAAGCTTGATTGTATAACGTTCTTAGGTGAGGCAAAAGTTCTGATTTCGTGCCTCTTATGTTCTATATATAGGTATTGGAGAGAGCTAGGTCAAAAGAGAAGAAAATCAAATAAAAATCGTAAAAAAAGCCCATATCGCGGCCTAGCGGACAGCTGCGCGATCGCTTGATTTAAAACCTAGCGATCGCGTGGACACATCTTTAAGTCTCGGGTGAAAATTTTACTACCTCGAGCGATCGCACGGTATTAAATCCGGCGATCGCGTTCTTAGACCCTTCAGTGCAATTTCCAAATTTTCCAGGTTGTTTAAGTTAGTCCCTGACTTTTAATTGCACCTTCAGTCCTCAACTTATGATTGTTGCGATTTAGCCCTCAAACTTTGGAATCTTCTCAATTTGCTCGTTTCAGCTTTCAATTCCTTCAATTAGGTCCTCCAACTTCTGATTCTTTCACTTTGGCACCATGAACATTTCCCGGTTGTTGTCACCTACTTCTCACTTACTCAATTAAGCTCCAATTAACATTCAATTGTGCATTTTTCCTATTAATTGTTTCATTCTTCATCTTTTTGGATATTTTCTACAAGGTAAACAAATAAACACAAATTAAATAGCATGTATTCCAAAACGACAATAATATATTCTAATTTAGACATATAAATAAGTGTATAAAATACACTTATCAGTTAATTATTATTTTTTTTTTGAAAAATTGTCACCTTGCCTGTAGTAACTTGTTTTGCTGAGCTGTATTCGATATTGATCTGTTATTATTGCTTCTTGGACCTGTTAATTGTTTGATTAGATTAGATGGAGTAGTGACGAGATTAGTGTTTCTAGTTGGTGCGTTCAATGGTGGTTGATAACTTGATTAGATACAAGTTTCCATTTAAATAGCTCACTAAATGGAGTGACGATGTTAGTGTTCTAATTGGTACGTTATTTCTATTGATCGGGTCCGTGGTAATTAATAACTAGACTAGATACAAGTTTCATTTAAATAAGTTACAAGCCATAGGAATGGGTCTAATGCTTAATCAAATTTGAAATAAGCGTCTCTCTCCAAGTTTGGGTATCCAATGGTATTAATCTTGACTTGAAGTAGTAGTAAGATTATGGTAAATCTTGACTTGAAATAGTAGTGAGATTTGGGAGAGAGATCTTGACTTATTTGTTGTTTTTTGGTCACTTTATAAGATTGTTATAAAAAGAAGCATGAATAGATAGATAGAGAGAGATGAGGAGTATGTGGTATCTTGTTCTAATTTAGGACCCGAATGAGGATTATGTGTTATTAAATCCTGTGATATAAATTTAATTTTGAAATTTCATATGCATGAATGGCTACTTAATTTAGCGCATATTTTTATATTACATCCCATATTGATTTGTTCAACGATTTGCATGAACATGACTTTGATCACGTTGTGTTGTTTAGTGATATTGAATGCAAGAGTGTTAGGATGAGTGATATTTCTGTTAAATTTGATGGGGGCTAAGTGCTCATTTTTTAGTGGAGTTAGATATATTCATGAGATGAATATGAATTTGATATGTGGGTCAATTAGAAGAGATTGGGCTGACTGGTGAAATTGAGCATGAGCTCATGAAAATTATTAAGGGTGTTCTTGTAACGTGTAAGGAAGTTACAAGATATGGTGTATATGTTACCACTATTTATGTGATTAGAGGTGTTGATTCCTCTGTTTCGTTTACCGACACAAATGACTTGTATGAGTTGCACACTACGGGTGCACGGATGAATGATAAGATGCTTCTTGGTGATATAGGTGCTGTTATAGGAGACCATGGGTCTTATGTACCTTGATATGATAAATGCAGATTATATGTAGACTGTATGTCTTATATGTATTTATGTGGTCATTGTGTGTGTGGTAAGTTTCATAAAGGCGTGCTTGGAAATGACTATATGTCGAATTTGCTTTTATGTGATCGTCGTGTGCTTGATAAGCAAGGTCGTGTTTCTTTTTCTTCAGGTTTGTGATACTACTCATGATAGATTGCATGATAAATGTGTTGATCATTTTATGCTGTAGACTTTTGGCTGTGCTTATATTTTCACCATTTAAGAATGGGGGGAAATACTGAACCTATTGCTAGATATATGTTTCTAGGATGTCTTCCGGAGGATTGATGATTATAGGTTATCGTGTAGAAGCCAAAAGGGTGGTTAGATCATGGAGTAATGTGATCATGGTTAATGTGTTGTGTGATCACGATTAATGAGGCTGATATGTCATGTTCAGAACATGAGTTTTTAGTGCAATTGAGAGAAAAAATAGCAAGGTAGTGCTAGTTATCAGTTGCAGGTGGAGTTATATATAGTCATAGTACTATCCCTAGGCCTAGGGTACTTAGAGTGATGTGAAGACTTCACTATTCAGCGTCTTGAAGATTAAAAGAGAGTGGTGATAGAGTGATATGGATACACCCGTTATAACTTATTCTTAGGTTGACTAGTTGTTGACTAGTGTGATAGAGTGATGAGACTCTATGAGGATGAACAATTGATAGAGTGATGAGACTCTGTGAGAATGGACAATCGATAGAGTGGATGGAGCAATGGATAGAGATGTGTTCTCTTGTTTTGAATCAAAAGGAGATATACCACTAGGAATGAACTTCGTTAGATTACTAGACTAGATAAAGGAGTACACACATAGATTGAGGTGGAGGTTATATGAAAACTTTTGTTGGTTGTTTAGTTAGTCGACAACTTAAACAACCAGATGTGAAATTACATTTTTTTATAACAGTTTTTATGTTTTAACCTCTTGGGTTTTGATGATAATAAAAACTTGTGCATGTGTGTTTTATCTTGAAAGTTTCTGGTATGGCTTAAATGTTACCTGGCTGTGGTATATGTGATTTGATTCGTTTGTTCGTAAATTGATGATATTGCTCTTGATTGATTCATTGTTGACAATTGTAAATGGAAAGTATTGAAATGTGTACGTTGGATCTGAGGGGATATTGTGATGAGTCTTATGTGTATGTGCTATACATAATGTGATAGTGTGAGGATTTATATATGTATGTTATGTTGGGGATATTGGTAATGGGATGGTGATTTTCCTCCTATGGGTTTCACCTTGTGTGATGGTTATGTGAGTTGCAAATCACATTTTTTTTTTTGCACATAGTTCTATTATCCATGATTGAATTTAAGTATATTGACATCATTTGATTCATTAAATGATCTTTGATATTTAATAGTCTTCTTTAAATATTGTGGTTTTATTGGTGATATGATTATATACTTTAGCTGTTAGCATGATATACATTTTAATGGAAAAATCCAGTTTTTCACGTTTGCACTATATATAGAGATTATATGTTGCATATTATTCAAGGTGTCACATGGTGTTGTAAAGCCTGAATAAATGTTTTTTGTATTACATTTCCTCAGATATGGTGCTAGAGTCATGACATGGTAAAATTCAAGAGTTCATTTTAGACACGACGCGCATGTTCTTTGGTGATATTTCCCTCTCTGTTATAGTGATTCTTACATCCATGTATAATTACTTGTAGTATAATTTGAGCCATAGTGTAGGCTAGATTGGTAGTACTACTATATAGTGTTTGGCACGGTGTTAGTTGTTCGCTAGAAACACACCGCAAGTGCACGAGTCGCATACAAGTGATAGTGGACTAATTGAGTCCGGTTTATCGATCCTACAAGGATTGTCTATTTCAACTACACTCTAGTATAATTAATTTTAACAAGAAACACACACAATAAAGATTTGTTTGGGAATGTTCTCGTACTAGAATTAAAGTTGCAATTGTAAATAAATAACTAGAAAAATGGTGATGAATAGATGATAAAGGAGTGTTGGGATTCTTGATTCCACTTGACCATTACCTAATTGAATTATCATAAGCAAATAGAAATGCAATTCATTAATCATGTTAGATCCAATTTTTCAAGCTTAGCCAATTACCTCTCTCGAGTGAAATCAACCCTAATTAGTGGTATTAACCTACTATATCTCTATATCGATTAAAAACACACCAATTGCATTAAACATTTGTGAAAATAGCTCAATGGGTCATCTAGGATTTTAGGTATATCTCTATTCTAAACAAGAACCTAGAGCAAATATTGTATTGATCTAGAATATACAACAATTTCTCAATAATTGCACATCCCATGAAACCTAAGCATAAATGTGGCCACAATAAATGCTAGTCAATAAATACAACAATAAATGCACAAGATAATAAAAAGCTTAAATTCTTAATACAAGCATTAAAATCAACTAAGCTAGGTCAAGCTTCATCAATAATCCCAACACAAAATAGTTTAGCCCATGATGAAATAACAATAAAATTCAAAAATCAAATACATCATTTCAACAATAGACTAAAATATATAAAGAAATATGAAGATTAACAAGAAAACTTCCCTTCAACAATGGTTATTACTTCAAAACATCAATGTTCATCCACAAAGTTGTAGGTATTTCTCCCCTAAATCAACATTCATGTACTAACCTAACTAATTACAAGAGAAATTTACAAGACAAAAGCAAGAAAAATCAAAGAGAGAAAGAGAGTTAGGGTTTCTTCACTTGAAAATGAGGGAAGAATGATTCAAAAATAGCCAAAATCACTCAAAATACCCCCAAAATCACTTAGATCCGCGTATAACAGCTTTTGGGCCGAACCGGGTCGAACCAGGTCGACCCAGATTATCGCTCCATTTTATGACCACACGATCGCGTGGTTGAATGACTCGCGATTGCGTGGTTGACTTTGAAAACTCTCGGGTTGGATTTTAGGCTTGATTCGCGAACGCGACCTGTTGATGTATTCCGGACCCTCGACAATCGGAGTCATAGCAGGCTTGACGGAAAAAGTTAAATATTCAAGCTAAATAAAAGTGCAATCCAGTCAACTATGTCGGAATTAGATGCATAATATGTATTTTTCGAGTAGAAATGGGCCACTAAGCAAAACTCATGGGCTAAAGCCCTTGAGCCGACTGATTTTATGGCAAAATTTCATCATTTGGGGCTTCAAAATAGTAAGTCAATTATGCAGACGGAAATTAGGGTTTTTGCGTATTTTTAGGTTAAATTTTGTTTTTAATTATTTGTTTACCTATTTTAGAATTTTAGTCTAATTAGAATTCTATTTTGAGTCAATTAGCGGCTAGGTTATTTTACTTATTTATATTCCTTTCCATTCATTGTAATTTAGACTTGAGACTTGATTTTGATATAAACAATTTTTATTGAGGATTCAATAAAAGATATAGGTGGATTCCTATGTTTTCGAACTTATCAAGAATATTTCTTGTGGCGTTCAAATACCGAACTTATCAAATATTTCTTGAGAATATTTGTGGCGTTCAAATCAGAGACTCATCAAGGAGATTGGGCAATTCCTTGTGGCGTGGTTCTTTATTCCGCATCGTCGAGTCGTCGCGTCGTGAATATCGGGTCATGATTCATCCGTCGAACCACTACCTGAGTTCGGAACTTTTCGGCGTTTCTTCCACGTCTTCGAACCTCATCATCTGGTATCAGAGCTGGACTTTGAATTCAAGTTTTTCTATCCAGTTTGATTTTTATGTTTATCATCGAGTCCCATAAAAATCATCCATATCTTGTTGTTGAGTCTTTTTTTTCTTGATTTTCTTGTTCTTCGTGCCAGTAAATTTTTTCTTTGTTTGATCCAGATAAAAATCTAGCAAAATTCAAAAGTGTTTGTTTTGCTTAATTCTTATCCGAATTAAGTTCCGTTTGTTTTGTTGTGTTCGTGTTCGTGTCGAATTTATTTAAAAAAAATTAATTATTTTTTTTATTATTTAATTCCGAAAATTCATTATTCAAAAAAAAAAAAAAAAAAAAGTCATTCCAAGATTCAAGAACCACTTTCTTGAGTTTCTTTAAAATTCTTGGTATTTATTTCCTTCCAAGTCAATAAAAGTTGTTCTTACTATTTGATGTCTAAATCCTCTTCACTCTTGAATTTTTTTTAACGTCACATAAGGAATGGATTATGATCCGGGTTTTTTATTCCAAACTAGATGTTATGTGGATCATAAGGGGTGTAGTTTGGCGATTGATGGAAAGTGATTTACTAATTTCGTTAGTAGCACCGTTGTTGAAAAATTAGGATTACCCCTAGAACCACACTATAAACCTTATAGGATGACGTGGATGAGGGAGTTTGGGAATTTCAAAGTAACCAAACAAGTTCTAGTGAGGGAAGGTATAGTGAGGATG
Source organism: Ligustrum vulgare (assembly GCA_963555705.1). Classification (NCBI taxonomy): domain Eukaryota; kingdom Viridiplantae; phylum Streptophyta; class Magnoliopsida; order Lamiales; family Oleaceae; genus Ligustrum; species Ligustrum vulgare. The sequence goes on from OY743173.1 coordinate 63,210,223, forward strand.
CATGGTGTGATGTAGTGCCATTAAAATCTTATCATATTTTATTGGGAAAACCATGGAGACGTAGGAGGGAGGCTGTTTGTGATAAGAGTATGCACATATACAAATTCCTTAAGAAAGGAAAAACATGCGCACTATATGGGTTGACATTAGAGAAAGCACTAGAAGATTCACGAAGGGTAAGGAAGGAGAGTGAAAAGTGGTGTAATAGGAGGCATCGTGGGGATAAGGATATTGATAAGAAGGAGGGAGAGTTGAAATTAAAAACAAATAAACAAACTCTAAAATTTGATGAGGAATTGATTATGAATGAAATTGTTGATGATAAGAGTAATGAAATGAAAGTTGGTGTAGAAGTTAAACGTTTGAACTTTGAATTGAAAAATCCACATTTGGATAGTGTTGAGGTAGTGTGCGAACATGGTGATACGAATGTGGAGGTAGAAGATGTGGTTGAATTTGAAAGAAAAAAAATTTGAAGAGGTGGATGAGCTAGAAAATCTTGAGTTAGAGGAAGTAATCGAGCTTGAGAGAAAAGAGATAGAGGGGGGCGAGCAAGAAGTTGCAAAAGGAGAACGAGGTGAAGAGAAGGGCCTCGTAGTTCAAAAGGTGGAATTGACGGTGATAATTCATGAATACAAGGATCCATACCTTGTACCTCATGAACCTAACATTTTCCTCCCCGCTTTATTTAATTTTGTCTTGCAGGTTAAATGTGCTTGGAAATTTGGGCAACACCACCAATGCCCACAGGAGTTTCTACTTCAATCCATTCATGTAACCCAAGTTACAGGATAGTATTGGTCATCCCTCTGGCATGGAAGCAATAATTTTTCGTTTGATCCAGGAGGTGAAGTGAAACAATAGGAACAAAGCTATGATTCGGGACGAATCATCCTAAAGAAGGAGGGTATGATGTATTCCGGACCCTCGACAATCGGAGTCATAGCAGGCTTGACGAAAAAAGTTAAATATTCAAGCTAAATAAAAGTGCAATTCAGTCAATTATGTCGGAATTAGATGCATAATATGTATTTTTCGAGTAGAAATGGGCCACTAAGCAAAACTCATGGGCAAAAGCCCTTGAGCCGACTGATTTTATGGCCAAATTCCATCATTTGGGGCTTCAAAACAGCAAGTCAATTATGCAGACGAAAATTAGGGTTTTTGCGTATTTTTAGGTTAAATTTTGTTTTTAATTATTTGTTTACCTATTTTAGAATTTTAGTCTAATTAGAATTCTATTTTGAGTCAATTAGCGGCTAGGTTATTTTACTTATTTATATTCCTTTCCATTCATTGTAATTCAGACTTGAGACTTGATTTTGATATAAAACAGTTTTTATTGAGGATTCAATAAAAGATATAGGTGGATTCATATGTTTTCGAACTTATCAAGAATATTTCTTGTGGCGTTCAAATACCGAACTTATCAAATATTTCTTGAGAATATTTGTGGCGTTCAAATCAGAGACTCATCAAGGAGATTGGGCAATTCCTTGTGGCGTTTCGAAAGTCGTGGTTCTTTATTCCGCATCGTCGAGTCGTCGCGTCGTGAATATCGGGTCATGATTCATCCGTCCAACCACAACCTGAGTTCGGAACTTTCCGGCGTTTCTTCCGCGTCTTCGAACCTCATCACCTGTGCTTAACCACGCGTTCACGTGGTTCACCTGAGTGATGTCTTGCAGCTTGATCCTCTTTTAATTTCCATTGAGATCCTCAGTTTTAGATATCGATCAACTTGGTCCCCAAAGTTTCCAATTTCTTTCAATTGAGCCCTTCCAAAAGTGCATTTGAGTCCGTCAACTTTGGAAACTTGCAATTTAGTCCTTTGATCAATTGCACATGCGATCCACAACTTTCCGAAAATGACAATTTGGTCCCCAAACTTTGACTCTTTGATGGATTTGACTCTTTTCTCCTCAATTCCTTCAAGTATTTATCATAACTTCTTTCTTGTGCTTTCTCCATGAAATTGATTGTTAAACCTATTTAACCACAAAATATGCACAATGAAGTAGGTATTTGTCCAAATTACTCAAAAAGTATTACTAAAAATATATGAAATATGCATGTAAAATACACTCAACATTAGTCGTTGTTGAGAAGGGTTGGGTTCTGGTTCCTTCAGAAGGAACGGTGGGTGCGCAAGTTTGAAGTTTGTGGTTTGATTGTTGTACTCTTGAACATTGGTAAAAAGAGGTGAAGTCCAATTTTATTGGATTCTATGTTGAGTTGTGACTAAGTTCATTTACTTTCATTTGCAGGTATCCGGTGATGATGGTGATGATCGAGCCCACCCACTTAGCCTAGAGCAACCAAGAGAGTTAGAGATTGAAATTTGGAGATCAAGGTGAAGTTTATTGATATGTGATCCCCAAATTGGAAGCTTTCATACTTGGGGGCCTAATTGACAACCAACTTATAGTTAGAGGACTTAAATGTGCAATTATTGTTATTATGCTTTTATTTGTGGACCATTGATCAAGATCCTATGGTTAGGATTAAGTTAGCAATTAATATATTCTTTGCTTGGGTTCATTTGACATAATGGAATAGATTAGCCCTCTCACTCTTCCCTCTTGTGAAATCCACCCGAGTTTTCTTGCACCATGTAGAAAAATACTTTGTACTTTGTAGCATAATTGAGTCATTGTATAGGCTAATTGAAAGTGTTATGGTGTAGTATTTGGTATGGTGATATTATAGAGAATAGGGGTTGTAATTTGATAATTCCTTGAGAAGGAATTGGCGCACGGTTTTGTGTGAGAATCTTGCAAAGAACTCTCATTGAATTTGACTAGTGGAACGGGCTCGATCCGGAGCCCCCAGATGTAGGTGTGATTTGGCACTGAACTGGATCACCAAGATTCACAATCCAAGGTGTGATTTGTGCCAAGATTCACAATCCAAGGTGACTACATTAGAATCAACGGGCTTCAAATTATCAAATTCCGGAAAGATCCTTGCCTTTTTCCTTATATACTCGAATATATTTTCGTCAATCATGAACTTTCCTTCTCTAACACAAACATCAGCAGGGAGTTTTCCTTGAAAAAACATAAAAGCAGTAAAGAAAACATATAGCAGCTGAGAAAAAAGGAATCATTGGAAAGTTAATGGCTCATCGACTCACCTGAATCACTCATGAGGTAAGAGCCAATAGAGCTATTATGGCCATCTGGAGTTGCATCTTTGTCCAAAAAGCGCCTGTTTTGCTCTAATTCTGAAAGTTCAGGATATTGAATAACCAGAGGAAATTTACTGCCTTCTTTTTCTTCCAGAAACCCTGTGCCTCTATCAAGTTCAAGATGCTTCTCACGAGTGCGTTTTCTGATGAGATTCAAGGTCTATAATGATGGAGAACATGTGTCGTTTGACCTGGGCAGAATGGGTAAGTTCTTTGCCTCTTCACGAAGGTGGTCGAAAACTGTTCTTTCAGTTATAATTTTGCAGTCATTGTCTTGGATTTCAACAACAGGTATATCTTCATAATTTCAAAATTTCAATAAACAATAAAGTCAGTATGTTGAAACATTGTAGTCAGTATGTTGAAACATTGTAAGAGTAAGACAATAGAAAACAGTAAAGAAGAAAGACGCAATTTTGAATAATGATCAACTCCCAGCATACATTACCTTGCCTCTCACCTCAAGCCAATTTCTCGTATTTAAGGGACGAGATTTAGCATTGTTCATATATCGCGATAAAATGAAATTATTCTTTTTTCGACTCTAATTAAAACACTGACTCTTCTAAATTCTCACTCCATTCACTTCCGCCATAAATCAACGAGCACTGTTCATCATTTCTGCCAAGAAATCTGCAGAACACAATTCATCTCGTCGACCTATTTCGACTTAGCTGCTGCCAAGATTCCACGCCCGACTGTTACTGAATCATGGAAGAAGGTAATATTTCCACCACCACTTAGTTTCATATTGTAATACGAAATTGCTCTTTTCTGATTTGGAAACGAGAAATGGGGTAAGGTCAGGAGAGAACTTTCAGCTTAGAATAGTTTAATGTGATAATTTTCCTCCCAAAGCAATGTATGAGACTACCAATAACACAAAATTGCACTCTTTGTCCAATGAGCACATTTAGTGAAAAAAGTGGTGTATAGATTTGGGCAATTTTTGCGTTATTTCTTTACTTTGTTTGAAATAGAATAGCTCTTCAGTGCACTATTTTCGAAAAAAAATATTTTCTGTTTTTTTTTTTTTTTTTTGAAAGAGACTAATAGCTCTTTGGTGCATTATTTGGAACAGAAATTCGGTATTCCAATTCGGATGAAGCGATAATAAACACAATTGAAGTGATTGCGGATGATGTGAGTTTGGAAAATGATGAGGAAGGGACGGGAAAAGATTGTGATTTGAATGTGGATGTGGAGAGTGAGGATGTGCCTAAGGTTGGCATGAAATTTAAGGACGTTGATGAACTTTTCGAATTTTACGCAAAGAATGCTTACGGCGTGGGATTCCCTGTTAGGAAAATAAACTCGAGGAAGGGCGAGGATGGTTTCTTACGAAATGTTGCATTTGCATGTTCCCGAGAAGGGCAAAAATTGAGTACTATGACAAATTCTTTGAGGCCGCAACCAACCATGCAAACAAGGTGTAAAGCTAAGTTGATAGCTTCTTCGGACGTTAATGGAATATGGCGAATAACGAAGGTTCAGCCTCAACATAATCATTTATGTAGTCCAACAAAGTCTAGATTGTTTCGATGCAATCGAAAGCTTAGTGAACAAGTGAAACGCCAGCTTGAGGTGAATGATATTGCTGGAATTCCCTTACATAAGACTTTTAACTCAACTGTGGATGATGAAGAGGAAACACGTGAGCTGTTGTCGTGGTTAGCACACAAGTTTAGTGATTTATCATTAGGAAAATCAAGACCACATCACGTGGATAATGGAGTGCTCCAAAATATTTCAGTTTGTAGAGAGGACTTGGTTCCAATTTTGGATCCGAAATGCACGAAATCTAAGGGCTCCCTTAAAAAGCTTCGGAAGAAAGGGGCATTGGAATCTAGTTCAAAGAAAGCACGGGTAAATTTAAGACCTGCAATTGAATCTTCATATGAGAAGAACAGATTTTAAAAGAATAGAAGTTTAGTGTAGATTCATCGTTTTTGGTATTATACAGCAATCATTGTTAGGTAATGATCAATGGGGCTAACACTAGTAAGAGAGATTTTAAATATATTAAATAAAACTACATAAATCTGAAAAATATTGTCACCAGTATCATGTAACTAAGATTGGAAACAAACAAACAAACACATCAGTTAAACTTCTACATCAATTACTAGTCACTACATGCAGTCATTTTGCACTTCAAATTGCTACATTAACCTCTACAACCTAAAAACTAAACAGATTTCCCCTTGGTAAAGTCAACTGTAAATGATATTTTGACATTTCTCTCATCAAATAGACGTGCAAATAGTTTAAACATGTGAGAAAAATCTTCGCTTTCATCTTCAGCCCCCAAGTCTTGACCTGCATGATTCCTCGTACTCAAACTGCCTTCATCATCAGTCCTCGCACTAGAACAGTCTTCATCATTAGTCCTCGTACTAGAACTACCAAGATCCCATTCGTAAAAATTACATCCCTTGGCATTACAATTGAAAAACATCTTCCCAACATATTTTTTGGCAGGGTCTTCCACCCGCAGCCATCTCACGTAGCCGTGATGACAAATTGGGCATCGTTGCTTCATATCAAAATCCTTCAACCAATGGCCGGTCCTTCGACATCTATGGCACACTTTGCTGTTCTTCAACTTCATTTTGATATCCTGCTCCATGATAGGATCAATTAGTCAGATTTAGACCACATATATCATTTCAGAATTGAAGGACCAATCAGTTTGATACTTAAAATTAAACTGAAGAACGATACACAGTTAACATGATTGTAAGAACTTACTTGAAGCCAATATGATTATGACGATGCTCGGATTTCTTTCGCTGCTAACTCCCTTGAGATATAATTAATTATCTCTACCTAAATCATTCTTTCCATTGAGGCAACCTTCGGACCACTACTTGCAATAAGAAAGACTGAAATTAATGTTGTTCCATTTTTTCAAGATATTTCTTGCACAATTTCCCGACAAAACCACAATGATGATTAATTAGAAAATAAACCATATAACTATTCCTCGTCATCAATTCATCATTTATAAAAACATTTTTCTTCCACTATTACTAAAGAAACAAGAATCAAATGTTCATATCAAATCAAATTTAACAGCTTCATATTAAGATCTAAACAAAACTATACACATACTGTGATACTGAAACTGATCTTTGGTCGAAATTCTGAAGTCTGAAATGTTGAACAGTTAATAATTAATTATACATAACCAAACGCCTTGAACATAGAATACAAAAAAACTTCCTCTTGACTGTGAAACATAAGGGCAAACAGCAAAATCTCCATTGAATTCCAACATCAACTGCTTCCACTTTTCCTCCACAGTGAGGGCATGCCCCAAAAGCCTGTTGCCTTCTAAATTCTTTTTCCTCTTTATCACATAGCAATGAACACATTTTTTTTCTCGCTTTTGCCTTTCTCTCTCGCTATCTTTGATGGAGAAAAGCTTCGATAGGACAATCCCACGGAAAAAGCAATTTTCATTGACAATTGAGAAATTACAGGGTGTCCATACTTGTAAACGAACTAGAGAAAATATGAGAGAAAGGTGTCGGGTGCCATGCCTTTTTAAAAATGAGAGTTATGAAGAACGAATCAATAATGGAGGCACTTCATCCAAATGCAAAATTACTATGCCATTATTACCCCAAATTAATCAGAGATGACACCCAAAACTCAGTGACAATGCCCAATTATTTCGGATACAGATCGACATGGAGCGAAAAATTTAAAACCAATACCACATATTGAAAGCATTTCATCAAAATGAATGAACAAAAAAATAAAAAATAAAAAACCCCAAATCAATGTCAAATCTTTCTGCTACACATCGAGATGCAATGACAACGAAAATCTTGGAGAAAGAATTGACCAAAAAGATGGAAATGACAAACATCGAAAATCAGAAAATCGAAGTCGAACCAAAGCATACCTAATCTGTGGCTCAAAAACTTGGCAATGCACGTATCCAGAGAAGAACTAATCCTGCGAAGCGCGTAGATCCACGGACTTTATCGCCGATGGTACTTTCAAGACAATGGTCAGCGCTGTCACCGGAGGTATTTTAGAGAAAACCGAGGGAGAGCGCTGAAGAGAGGTTTCGAGTCTGAAAAAAGGGTTTGGTTATTTTCTGAGGGGGCGAGACCTATGTAGCTGTGGTGGTAATTTTGAATGTAAGTGAGGTGCAAAATTGTCATTTTCTTGGCTTGAGGTGAGAGGCGAGGTAGTGTCTGCGGGGAGTGTATCATTATTCCACAATTTTTACCACCTTTCAAATCTTCATCTAGAAGTTTGAAGCTTTTTTTTTTTTTTTTTTTTTTATCTTAAATAACGTAAGGGGTGTGTAACGTATGTTATGGAGGCAACAAAAATTATTTAAGCTAATTTTTTATATTTTGGGATTTGAACATTAATGAGTTTTTCTATTTTTAATATTTTTATAACCACTATTAAATTAGTCCAATAAATATTAAATATGCCATTTTTTTATAATATAGAGTAAATCCTAACAATAGACCGAGTTTTTCAGTTTCTCATTTTGAGAAACAGTTTTCAAAATCGACAAACCAAACGCATGTTCAACAAATTTAAAAATAGAAACTGAAAACAAAAAATGTTTTGAAAAATAAAAACAGAAAATTAAAATGCAAACAAAACGTAACCCTCTATGATATTCATTTTTCTAACATGCCCTTGACTAAAATTTAAACAATACCCGTCTCACAACGTAGTATGACAAATATCGTGCAACGCAATAAATAAATTTCTCACGTTTTGAATTTTGCTCTTCTTCAATCCATGGTATTATAAATTATTAATAACCACATATTACAATAAATTCACGAATATTATGTACCAGTACTTATCTTATCTATAACTCATTTTTATGCATTTTATTATATTAAAAATAGTTTATAATAAGTTCTTTTCAAATGGTAAAGTTTCTAGAAAGTTGTTGAATAGTTTTCTCGTCTTCGGCTCCTTTTCTTCCCCTCTTCACACGAAACTTGAGTCTAACCTTTTGTGCTGGACTTGCAGAAAAAAATTAATTCGTTTTTTGCCATTTTGCAGCCGAATCTTTTGAATTTTGACGAGGTCCTTGTTGGGAATTAGGACGCAACTAATCCCGTCCAGGATCGATGTGACACAAATAAATTGGACTGAGAAAATATAAATACGCAAAAATAAAATGCAAATACGAAACACAAAGATTTACGTGGTTCAGCAATTTGCCTACGTCCACGGACCCACACCAATATATTTCACTAACTCGAAAAATGAGGAGTACAAAAATACTACACTGTATTTTTATCTGCCTATGCAAAGGCTATTCTCTCCAACTCACTTTTCTCCCTATTTTGTGAAATGCCTCTCTTGTGTTGCTCTCTACACAAGATCACTCTTTGTTGTGGTGGTGTATTTTTCATTGAGGTTTTGCCCTCTATTTATAGGGAAAGTTTGGACAAAGAATCAACAATGGAAGGAATAAAATAGGTGTGAACATATGAGGATTGTAGGCTAATGGTGTCTTACCAAATAGGTGTGAACATGGACTATTAATGGTGGCTTGCCAATTTCAACAAAGTTGGCTTTATTTTCCACATTTAGCTCCATTTTTCAACAATCTCCCACTTGGGGATAAATGTGGCTTCCCCTGAGATATCTCCTTCTTACAACTCTTTGTGAAATATGGTGTGAGTCATTTCCTTTGTCTTCACTTCAGAAGACCAATTGAAGCTGAGCACAGCTCCAATTTTTCCTTTGTTACTGTCTTGGTCATCATGTCGGCTGGGTTCTTGCTACCCTGGATCTTCTCTAGTGTTAATACTTCATCCTCTAGAAGAGACCTGATGAAGTGATAACGGAGTCCAATGTGCTTGGTTCTAGAATGAAATGCTGAATTCTTTGCCAGATGTATCGCACTCTGACTATCACTGTGCAAAACATTCTTCTCCTGACTGAATCCCAATTCTGCCAACAAACCCTGTAACCAGATCATTTCTTTGCTAGCCTCGGTTACTGCCACGTACTCTGCTTCTGTAGTGGATAGAGCAACAATCTTCTGTATCTGCGAAATCCAGCTAACTGCAGTAGTACCTACTGTGAAAACATAACCAGTAGTGCTCCTTCTGTGATCTACCTCACCAGCAAAATCTGCATCTACAAAACCTTGTAGAGCCACCTCGCCTCGTCCAAAGCATAAGCATCTATCAGTAGTTCCCCGTAGATATCTTAATATCCACTTTACTGCTTCCCAATGCTGCTTTCCTGGATTTGCCATAAACCTGCTCACAACTCCCACTGCATGAGCAATATCTGGTCTGGTACAAACCATGGCATACATCAAACTTCCAATGGCTGAGGCATATGGTATTTTAGCCATGAAGTTTATCTCGTCCTCTGTCTTAGGACTCTGATCACTAGATAGACGGAAGTGATTAGCTAGTGGCGTGCTGACAGCCTTCGCACTGCACATGTTAAATCTCTGCAGGACTTGACTAATGTACTTGGCCTGAGATAACTGCAAGATACCCTTCTGCTTATCTCTGAAAATCCTCATTCCGAGAATCTGCTTTGCTGCACCCAAGTCCTTCATTTCGAATTCTGCTGACAGCTGCATCTTTAACTTCTTGATTTCGTCCATATCTGAGCCTGCTACTAACATATCATCGACATAAAGTAGCAAAATTATATAACTGGACTCGAATCTCCTGAAGTAGCAACAATGGTCAGCATTACATTTGAAGTAACCATTTTTCTGCATAAATACGTCGAACTTCTTGTACCACTGTCTCGGGGCTTGCTTTAAGCCATACAGGCTCTTCTTCAATTTGCAAACGAGCTTCTCCTTTCCTTTGACTGAGAAGCCTTCTGGCTGCTGCATATATATTTCCTCCTCAAGGTCACCATGGAGGAAAGCAGTTTTTACATCTAACTGCTCCAAGTGCAAACCCTCTGCTGCAACAATACTCAAGACTGATCTGATTGTTGTCAGCTTCACAACTGGCGAAAATATTTCCGTGTAGTCAATTCCTTCTTTCTGCTGGAAACCTTTGACCACCAACCTCGCCTTGTATCTCTTTGATCCATCATGTTCCTCCTTGATTCTGTACACCCACTTATTGTGTAGAGCTCTCTTCCCTGTAGGTAACTCGGCTAGTTCCCACGTCTGGTTAGAGATGAGAGACTTTATCTCATCTTTCATTGCAAGCTCCCACTTGCCAGAATCACCGACCTGACATGCCTCATGATAGCATTCAGGTTCACCTGCATCAGTAAGTAACATGTAACTCATGTACTTTCTATTTGGAACATGAGGTCTGGTTGACCTTCTAAGAACAGGGACTGGAGACTGTGATGCATCAGTCTCTAGAACAGGCTCCTGTAACTGCAGATCCTCCTCTGTCTGCTGCGACATACTACTTTCTGGAGCATCCAACTCAACATATGTTGGATCATCATGTACTGTGTCATCGGACTGCACTGCATTTCTGTCCTTGTACATAACCTTCTCGTCGAATATGACATCCCTGCTTCTGATGACCTTTCTGTTCTGGTCATCCCATAAGCGGTAGCCGAACTCATCTCCGCCATATCCAATGAATGTGCACTTTAGTGATTTGGGGTCTAACTTGCCCCTTGCCTGGTCACTAATATGTGCATATGCGACACATCCAAAAACTTTCACGTGGGAAAGTTTTATTTCTTTTCCGCTCCATACTTCCTCCGGTATCCTGTACTCCAACGGTACCGAGGGTCCTCGATTGATCAAGTACACCGCTGTGTTGACTGCTTCTGCCCAAAACTGTTTGGGCAAGCCTGCATGTAACCTCATGCTTCTGGCTCTCTCCGTTAATGTCCGGTTCATACGTTCTGCAACTCCATTTTTCTGTGGAGTCCCTGGCAATGTCCTCTCCATTTTGATGCCATTCTGGTAACAGAACTTCTTGAACGCCATATCCGTATATTCTCCTCCGTTGTCGAACCTCAGCTTCTTTACTCGCAATCCTGTTTCATTTTCCACCATGGCTTTCCACTTCTTGAACACATCGAATACTTCGGACTTGTGTCTCAAGAAATAAACCCACACTTTTCTCGAGTGGTCATCAATGAAAGTCACAAAGTATGACTTTCCGCCAATAGATGAAACTGCGGTTGGTCCCCAGACGTCTGTGTGGACTAACTCAAGTTTCTCTTGCTTCCGAGTTCTGCCACTAGTGTTGAAACTCACCCTGGTCTGCTTCCCAAAGATGCAACTCTCGCATAAGTCTATATCAGTAGACTGAAGCTCTGGTAGTTTCCCCTTTGCATGCATATACTTGAGTCCCTTCTGACTCATATGCCCAAGTCTCTGGTGCCACAAGTTTGGGCCCTCCTTGCTTTCAGCAACTGCAATTGTTACACAAGCCTCCGACGTTGTGTAGAGGGTGCCAGTATCCTTGCCTCGAGCGATAATCATGGCGCCCTTGGTGATCTTCCAGTTATCACCAGAGAAGGTGGTGACATGTCCTTCTCCCGACAATTGCTTGACGGAGATCAAGTTCTTCCTCAATTCTGGAATATGTCTCACGTCCTTCAGCTTCCACACAGATCCATTGATCTTGATCTGTACATCACCTTTTCCGACCACGCCACACGGTTGATCATTACCGAGATATACTCTGCCAAAATCACCCCGCGTATAGTTTACAAAAAACTCCTTGTTTGAGGTAGCATGAAAAGATGCTCCGGAATCAATCACCCAGTATTCCGTTTTTCTCTCCAAAGAGCATATCAAAGCATCGTCCGCTTCCTCTTCCACAACATTGACTTCTGTCCTGTCCTCCTTTTCTTTTGGAGGTGCTGTGCACTGATTTTTGTAATGACCGGTCTTCCCACACTTCCAACATTCCACAACCTTTGTCTTGTTGGAATTGTTTGGATTTCTGGACCTCGATCTGCCACTTCTGAATTTGCCGTTGCCCCGCCCATTTCCTCTGTTGGAACTTCTGCCTCTGCTTTCCACGTTCAACGCCGATCCTGAAGTTGAGGCACCTTCTGATTGTCGTCTGATCTCCTCCGTTAAGATCATGCTTACGACATCATCGAACTTCAATTTTGACTTTCCGGCAGAGCCACTAATTGCTGTGACTGTACCATTCCAGCTATCTGGAAACTGCCCAAGAATTAACAGAGCTCGAACTTCATCACTAAAAGTGATTTCGACTGTGTTTAGCTGGTCCGTCACTTCATTGAATTCATTTAGGTGCTCCCCAAATCTTCCGCCTTCGGCCATCTTCATATTGAACAGCTTTTTAATTAAGTGGACTTTATTTGCTGCAGATGGCTGTTCGTACATGCTAGAAATGGCTGCCATGAGAGACTCTGTCGTCTTCTCATTTTTTATGTTGAAGGCTACTGACTTTGACAACGTCAGCCTGATTGTGCCGAGTGCTTTTCGATCAAGCAACTCCCAATCCCCCTGGCTTATATCTTCTGGCTTTTCTTTTAGTGGCTTGTATAGATCCTTCTGGTACAGATAGTCCTCCATTTGCATTTTCCAAAATCCAAAATTTGAACCATCAAATTTGTCAATTTTGGATATTTTCTCATCTGTCGACATTGTTCACACTCAATCAAAAAACAGTCTAAAGAAATCTTTTCTGATGTGGAAGATCAGTCAAAGCTGCAACCACAGAGCATACTAAGAATTTCAAAAGATCTCAATGAGCCAAAGCTCTGATACCAATTGTTGGGAATTAGGACGCAACTAATCCCGCCCAGGATCGACGTGACACAAATAAATTGGACTGAGAAAATATAAATACGCAAAAATAAAATGCAAATACGAAACACAAAGATTTACGTGGTTCAGCAATTTGCCTACGTCCACGGACCCACACCAATATATTTCACTAACTCGAAAAATGAGGAGTACAAAAATACTACACTGTATTTTTATCTGCCTATGCAAAGGCTATTCTCTCCAACTCACTTTTCTCCCTATTTTGTGAAATGCCTATCTTGTGTTGCTCTCTACACAAGATCACTCTTTGTTGTGGTGGTGTATTTTTCATTGAGGTTTTGCCCTCTATTTATAGGGAAAGTTTGGACAAAGAATCAACAATGGAAGGAATAAAATAGGTGTGAACATATGAGGATTGTAGGCTAATGGTGTCTTACCAAATAGGTGTGAACATGGACTATTAATGGTGGCTTGCCAATTTCAACAAAGTTGGCTTTATTTTCCACATTTAGCTCCATTTTTCAACAGTCCTATCTCCTCTGCCCGTTTGGGAACCACTTTAAACAAAAATATATTTACTATTTCTTTCAATAAACTTTTTAAAATGAGGCTTAAATAGGGACTATATGCCGTAGGGATTTTGTTGCCTTCGCCAACTCAATTACAGCTCCCTCACTTAAGTTAAGCCTGTATTTGATAAATGTACTTTTCATGATTTATAAACTCACATAATTTTTTAAATTACTTTTTAATCATACACTTTTCTCTCACAAATTTTTAACTGCTACGTTTTACTTCAACTCATAAATAAATCAGTTTATAAATCAAACAGTGTTATCAACGTAAACTTTACTTATGCACTTTTGGATGCCCTAACAGGCAAGCAACTTCTTGTCAGCTACAGTCTTCAGTCATTGTCCTTACAAGCACTTTTGGATGCCCTAACAGGCAAGCAACTTTTTGTCGGCTACAGTCCTTTCAAGCATTTTTTATTGTTCATATTCGTATCTGATATCTCAATATTAGATATCTCAATATTAGAATTCGTAAAGTTACCAAATCCCCAGAGAGCAGGGCCTTAATCAATTGCATGGTTTTCATTTCTTTAAGAGAGAAATTTTACATGCGTTTATCAAGTTCAAATTGTTCATATTTCAAATGGATCGTGATCTTCATGTTCTTCTACATGTGCTTATTAACTCAATCCGATTCGAGAATTTCAGAGGTTGGGCTTCTCTGTGACAATTCAAGTTCGCCTCCGAGTCCCATTTTCCTCTCATTATTTGTTAGAGAAATGGAAGCTCTTTCTCAACTCGTCATTTCCCAAAGTTGGGGATATTATTCAGTAAATTCCAACACAACTTGGATTTATAGTTTAGCCCATTGTTACAGAGATTTATCGCACGATGATTGTCTCCAGTGCTATGCGGAGAGTCGAACCCGGCTTCCCCGCTGCGTCCCCGCCTTAAGCGGCCGCGTATTTTACGATGGGTGCTTTTTAAGGTACGATAATTACCGTTTTTATGGAGAAGCAGTAGACCGAAAGTGGGATAGAGGAAATTGTAACAGTTCAATTGTTGCTACTCCAAATGGGATTCAGTTCTCCCGATCTGAATTTAATAAAAGTGTTGAGGATTTGATTGATAATATTACGAGAAGTGCAGTGTTGAACGATGGTTATGCGGTGGCGGGTTTGAAGGGTGTTTATGGATTGGCAGATTGTTGGAGAACTTTGAGCAGAAATAGTTGCAGAGAGTGTTTGACGGCGGCGCGTAGGGAGGTGATACAGTGTTTGCCTAGCCGGGAAGGCAGAGCATTGTATACTGGTTGTTATTTGAGATATTCTACTGAGAAATTCTACTCTAATCATTCTGATACATCAAATCGTGGTTCTGGTAAGATTGATATATTGTTATTAAAATTTTTGTTCCATTGAGTTCATGTCGGATTTGCTAAAAATTTTTGATATACTGTTGACACCGACTGAAAGGAGTTTTATCAAAGTGAAAAATAAAAAAAGAACTTGTTTGTCCATCTGTCTTCGTCTCTCCTATCACTTCTTCCTGTCTGTAGAGATAACCGAAAGTCTTCCTCCCGTCCCCTCCTCCCCTTTCTTTCCGCACAAAGAAAAACACAACATTAATTAATCAATTATACTTTCTCAATTCAAATCATCTCCAAATCCAAACATAGAAAATGCAAAAAATTATCTGGTTATCAACATGGCAGATTTTTCTTGATTTGAAGCCATATTTTACGGCGGTATACTACTTTATTTATACCAATGGCATATGAGCTTGGAAGAGCCAAGTCCGTGACAATCTGTTTATATTTTACTTCTATGTTTTCTCATCATATGATTGCTCGAAGGTCTAATATCTTTTGATTTGACATATTATGATCTGTGGAAGAATCAGAATTTCTCATTTTTAAGGTTATTTTTCAGAAATATCGGGGACGGGGAAAATGTTGGCGATTGTTTTATCGGTATCTGCCTTCTGTATGCTCTCTGTATTTCTTGGTTATGCAGCCTATCAACGATGGGAAAAACAAAAACAATGTATGGCATCTGTAATAATATATTTTTCATGATTGATACAATTTTGAGCTCTTCTACATGTAGTAGAACATGAAGATGAGGCGTCTAGGGATTGGATGATGAAGAGGTGAGCCATATGCTTCATCACGTGGTACCTCTTCATCATTCAAACAATAGACGTCACGTCGACAATGTTCCATTTTCATGTTCATGTAGAATTTTTGTACAATTTCAAATGGAAGAGATTCTAATTATGAACGTATTTTTTGTGCAGCAAGCAAAAATCTTGGCCTAATTTTATATTCTTACAAGAAGTCGAATTTGAATTTCAAATACGAAACTCTTGAGAAAGCAACAAACTATTTTGATCCTTCAAGGAAAGTAGGACAAGGAGGAGCCGGTGCTGTGTATCAAGGAATCCTACCAAATGGAAAAACCGTGGCAGTAAAGAGGTTGTTTTTTAGTACTAGGCAATGGGTCGATGAATTCTTTAATGAAGTTAACCTCGTCAGTGGAATTCAACACAAGAATCTTGTGAAGCTTTTGGGTTGCAGTATTGAAGGCCCCGAGAGCCTGCTCGTTTATGAATTCGTACCTAACAAGAGCCTTGAAAAATACCTCTTTGGCAAGTTTTCCCCCAATTTCATCTGTTTTTTTAATTATAAATTGTTATAGGGATTTGTATAAAAGAATCCGAACAAGTTACATAATGGTTTAAATTTAATTATCTACATCTTTTGTTCAGGTAACAAGGATAAGATTCTAAGTTGGAAGGAGCGCTACGATATTATAGTTGGAATAGCAGAAGGTATCGCTTTTCTTCATGGAGGTTCAGAGCGTAGAATAATTCACAGGGACATTAAGACCAGCAACGTTCTTCTCGATGAAAATTTCGCTCCCAGAATTGCAGATTTTGGACTTGCTCGAAGTTTTGCTCTTGATAGATCTCATCTTAGTACGGGAATTGCAGGCACATTGTAAGAACAATTATCATCACATTTCCTTTAGATAATTATATATTCTTTTGGCATGTTTCATTTGGTCCATCATTACATACCAAACACGCACTTGTTTATAAGATTTACCCGTTTCAAAATTTGGACCTCATTTGTTCCCGGTGTTTTTCCCCATATTTTTCTTCAATTCATTTTCAACCAAAAACTTATATAAGATCTATCATTTTTCGCACCTTTCACCTACGTATTCTCCCAAAAACTCAAAATTCTTTCAAAACTACCACTGCCAAACGGGCTCATAATGTCTTATTTCTCGCGGTGCAGAGGGTATATGGCTCCTGAATACCTAGTAAAAGGAAAACTCACGGAGAAGGCTGATGTGTATAGTTTTGGCGTGTTGGTTCTTGAAATCGTATGCAACAGAAAAAGTAACGCCTTCGAGGACTCGGGATCTCTCCTTCAATCGGTACTTTTTCAAATTCCATATATACATGCTATAATACCGCCGATTTCTGTTTATTTGTCAATGTTGTATACTATTTTCAAATACAGGTTTGGAAACTATACAAGGCAGATAGATTAACAGAGCTGGTCGACCCTTCTTTAAAAGGCTATTTCCCAGAAATTGAGGCATCAAGTGTGCTAAAAATAGGGCTTTTATGCACTCAGGCTTCAGCTCCCTCAAGACCATCCATGTCCGAGGTTGTCCGAATGCTTTCTGATTTCGACTGTGAAATTCCCGAACCGAATCAACCACCATTTTTGAACACTAGCTCGCTTTCTACAACCACAACTAGGTCAACCAACAGCATGAACAGTTTGGCATCAAATCCACAGACAAGATTTGAAGAATATTACACATGCACCGAGTCCTCTATTCATAGTTCAGATCATGAACCTCGTAGAAGTAAAGAACTGAGTCGAAAATAGAAACCCAGTTTTTTTCTACATCCACTGAAACACCAATACATCATAGCACAAAATCGGACACACTTCATTTGACGAATGCTACCTAGACGGCCTCAAATAAGGACATGGTAAGCGCAAGTTTTTGTACCCTTTCAGTACACTACAGTTGCTGGACTGTACACTACAGTAGCTGGACTATGTAAAAACCGCGTGAATCGCGAATTTGTTAAACACGTGTACATGATCTGCAGTATAGTATGAGAGGTGAGTTTTGAAGGGTCTTATAGCATACAGAAAGTGGTTGTCATGTTGGAATACTTGTACCGAGAGTAAGTTATGTGGGCGGTTATTCGGACCCGGGTTGTCATTTTACAAGCATTTATTATATGTTTTGGTAATGTCGATTGTTTCAACTTTCAACAGAAACCTTGTGGATTTAATTAATTTGGCTGCGGATTTATTGTCAAGTTAATTATACTAGTAAAATGTCTGATTTCGAATAGTCGAACACAACTCATATCATGTGAAATTAAATGGTTAGACACATAATTTGGCACATTTCATAAAGTGAATACTGCAGTAGAAGTCTCTAACTCAAATAACTCGTTTATAAATAGTTATTTATAAATAGCTATGTGACAACAATTTGTTGATTTTTTTATTTTGAATAGTAAAAAATAATGGACGAAAATATTTGATTAGTCAAGAATTTTTTATTTTTCAAAAAACTTATCCAATGAGATGTTGCAACTTGATCGATTATAAACAAAATTTATAAACAAATTTTACCAGAGTTATTAATTTAATCTGAGTTAAAAGCGTTACTAATTTTATACAATTGCAAGATATTAAGTCGTGTTTCATTAGCAATCAACATGACCGTTTCCATCCAATGACGATCAACTTACTACAAATCGTGTTGAGAACTATGCTTGCTCATTATTTCAGTTAGAAAACCAACATAATACAACTCTGGAAACCTTCTATATAATTTTTTGAGTAATTGATACAAAACGTCCCTACTTTTGGACTCTCTTG
Organism: Ligustrum vulgare; assembly: GCA_963555705.1. Classification (NCBI taxonomy): domain Eukaryota; kingdom Viridiplantae; phylum Streptophyta; class Magnoliopsida; order Lamiales; family Oleaceae; genus Ligustrum; species Ligustrum vulgare. The sequence continues at coordinate 63,228,561 of OY743173.1, forward strand.
CGGAATTCATTCTTACCTTTGATTTCTTGACAATTTCATCAACACCTTCACCTTTTTTGGAAATATATGTCCCTACCATTAAAGATTCTGTTAATAGACTAACAAATCATCAATTCACTATTTTGATGAAGGACAAAAAAGTTTTTTTACATTATTTAATTTAATTGGCTCAAAACGTTCCTATCTTTGGACTCTCTTGCAGAATTCATCCCTATCTTTGATTTCTTGGCAATTTCATCATCACCTTCACCTTTTTTGGAAATACACATCCCTACCATTAAAAATCCCGTTAATTGACCAACAAATCATTCATTGATCATTTTGATGAAGGGCAAAAGAGTCGTTTTACATTATTTAATTTAAAACTTTATAACATAATTAAAAAATAAAATAAAATGGTGAAATCGCCTCCCCCAATGGAAACTCTGTGCCGGTGATGCCGAATAAATGCTTGGAACTCTCGACCTTCGAGGGTTTTTGCGATAAAAGAGATTGGGGTGGAGGATTTGACAAAAAATTTCAAGAAAGCATTCAAGCCTATAGTAATTCCAGGTCAGAGTTTTAAGCAACCACTCAAGAATTTGTTGACCACAAAATCTGGTAGGACCTTGGATCAACATGTTTCAGTTATTCCCTCTTGAACACGTGGATCTCCTGTGCACTAGGACAAATGATCAGCTTGCAAAGGGGGCCGATGTAGCTCCCGTTTGCACTCTGATGCCTAAATCAGTACTCATTTCCAGCAGGTATACATTGGGTACGGAAAATATAAATGTGTAAAAGAAAGAAAAGGGAGTGAGAGTAAAATATTGAGTTAAAGTATTAAATTACCAACCTTTTCTTTGAGGGCAAGTGTACTCTATTTATAGGAGGATTTATTATCTTTAGATGGTAACACGTGGTGGGCTTTACACGTGTCTTCACCCTAACCGTGGAGATGTAAACCAATTTCTTGGATGTAATCATTGCTACAAGACGTAGGGGAGGGGCGCCCATCATATTCTCCATAAAGGTAACGTCTTGTCAAGACATAGTCAGCTGGAGAAAGTTACGTCTCTCCGACACCCTCCATTGTCCCATCGTTGATCCGGGGTGGTATAACAGGACACCTCGACTTATTGAAACCAGTTCGGTAAAAGGTGCTCCAAGATATATACCACCTCGGCGATTTGGGCCAGGGAAAGCCCTAAGTTTCATTCATAACTGGAGTCCGTTGGGCCTCTCTTGGGCCTCCCTTTGGTGATCAACTGGACTTATTTTGGGTACAGTCTCAACACTAGTCCCTCAAATCCGATGTGATCATTTATGAGTGGATCGAATTTTCCACAAGCTAAGAGTTATGGAGTTATGTTTTTTTTTAAGACACATTTCTCCAATTTTGAAATGTAATTGAAATGTAATGATTAATCCTGAAACAATGTAGTTATTCCGATGATTCAATATTTTGATTATTTTGTGAAGTTCAACACTTGTATGACAAAATTTTCTAAATTTGTATGACATCGTATGTAAAAATGTGAACTCTTTGAAGGCAACTTTGTATTGATAGTCCCTCAGACCTAAGCAACTTAAGACATTCATGTTGACTGGTTAGGTCTGACTTGATAAATATTTGATTATATTCCCGTAATACCTCTTAGCAAGTGCCATTTTATCTTCCTACCATTATTAGCTAAGAGAGATGTTGCTGATGGTTTATCACCTTCAGCTAAGACATAATGAGCGCAGAGCAGGCTTACAAGAGTCCCTTGTATATGAGGTTTTAAGCATAGTACGCTGTCATTTTATTGTCGCTTGTTTATCATAGGTAAAGTTATATTTTCTCATGAACTAAAATAATTTAGCATTTTTAATATTTGCCACGTTCAACAAAGAGCATTTGATGCAATTGGTCAAAACTACCTTCTTATTGATAGGTTTGAACTCGAAATAATTATACTAAAATTCACGAGATTTTTATCGTTGAACTGTGTTTCATCATACTTGGCCTCAACTACGATTGACGAAAATTTCCCGCATCATAACCCACCGCAAATTACCATTAATTTATGTGGGGATATTACAATCATTCAATAATCACTGAGTTTTGCCAAGATATTAAGCCCCTGTTCTCTTTGCTGTTTTGAGGTCGTTATCTGTTTTTATTTTCGAAAACGCTAAAAACACGTTCTCTTTACCATTTTCGAAAACGCATTTTGGAAAAAAAAAATTGTACACAAAACGCAAAACGCCCAAAACCTCGTTTTGGGCGTTTTGTGTGTATTTCGACAAAAAATGTTCAAAACGCGTTTTGGGATTTTTTTTTAAAGAATTATCTTAACTTAGAACTAAGCTTAATATAAAGTTTTTATTTTTTTATTTATTTATTACTTTTTTTAGAATTATCCTAACTTGGAACTAAGCCTAAATATATATATATATATATATATATATATATATATATATATATATATTTTTTAGAATTATCCTAACTTGAAATTAAGTTTAAATAAAGTTTTATTGAATTCAATATCAACATTACAAAAAAAATTAAGTGAGAATTCTTGTTATTATATTTCAAAAAATGCACTGATAAATGAACTCTGGTGGTTTTGAAAGAACTTGTATTTTCTGAGTTTTAATAGAAGTAGAATTTTTTCAAATCCCGAACCTGACCAAGCTGTGTTAATATAGACTCTTAATGCTCACATTAGTGTGTTGCATGTAACCATGTTTTCAGTGTATTGTGAAAGGAAATTTGAGTTTGAATTAGTAGTATTCTGCAAGCAAATTAATTAAAAATAGTTTAAGTAGTATTCTGCAAAATTTCAAACAGAACGTGTTTTCCAGCTTTTCATTTTCAAAAACAGTTTTCAGAAATGACAAATCAAACGTGTTTTCAGCAAATTTGAAAACAAAAATGAAAACAGGAAACACAAAACATTTTCGAAAATGAAAATACAAAATAAAATACAAACAAAACGCCACCTAAATGTCCAAGGGGAACTCGATTTTATTGAAAATAGTGAGGAAGATGATTTGTGTTCCAAGGATTACGCAGGGAGACCCCATATAGGTCTTCGATCATGTATGTACCGGGTACTACCTCGGCAGTGACTTTATAAGGCCCATCCCAATTAGGACCTAGAGTCCCTACTCCTGGCTCTTGGTTGGAAGGAAGGATCTTTTTAAGGACCAAATCCCCAATGCTAAAGAACCGTTTTTCACCCTTTTGTTGTAGTAGCGGGCCATTTTTTCTTGGTATCGGGCCAACACAACATGTGAGTCACTCCTTTTTTCAAGGAGAAAATCCAAGTTTGCCCTTTGAGCTTCCTCATTTATCTCCTCGTCATAATGGATTTGACGAAGGGAAGGCACCCCAATTTCCACTGCGCATACCGCCTCGGATCCATATGCCATGGAGAACGGCGTTTCCCCTGTTGCAGTGTGTGTAGTAGTCCGAAGTGCCCACAATACTTGCGGGAGTTCATCTACCCATGCACCATTCTTTGATTCCGATTTCATCTTTAGGGTGTTCTTTATGGTTTTTTTCACAGTTTCAACCTGCCCATTTGCTTGCGAGTGATGTGGAGATGAAAATAATTTGTAGATTCCCAAATCATCACATAGTTCGTCAATACTTCTATTTTTGAACTGTTTTGCATTGTCGCTAACCAACGAATGCGGAATTCCAAACCTGCATATAATATTCTTCCAGATGAACTTGGAAGTGTTGGCTTCAGTAATCTTCATCAGGGGCTCTGTCTCAACCCATTTGGTGAAGTAATCAATTACAACTATTGCGAAACAATTGTTACCAGTGTCTTGGGGCATAGGACCAAGGATATCGACCCCCCACTTCGCAAAAGGCCAGGGGCTGGTTACTACAGTCAATTCGTGATGAGGTCGATGCATAATGGTTGCACGCCTCTGGAATTTATCACATTTTTGGACGAAGCTATAGGAATCCCTTCGCATAGTTGGCCAAATATTTCCCTGCTTCAGGGCTTTCCAAACCAATGATAATGCTCCAGCGTGGTTGCCACAAATGCCCTCTTGAATCTCTTTCATTATGTACTGTCCTTCCTCTGGCCCCACACATCGTAGTAAAGGAGATGTGTAGCTCCCTTTATAAAACAGATCATCCAGAGGACCTTTGCAGTTTTCGAGCTTCTTCCGGTTCGCCTGGCAGAGTTTGATACTTCAAGTAGGCCAAAATAGGATTCATCCAAGAACTTTCTTCTTCTATTGCCAAAATCTCTGCCCCTGGTTCGATGGAAGAGACCGGCAGATGCTCAATTGGCACCATGTTGAGGAGCTCGGCGTCCTTACTGCTTTCCAGTTTAGATAAAGCATCCGTATTAGAGTTCTCAGTTCTGGGGATATGAAGCAATTCAATTTTTTCAAAGTGGGCAACTAAATCTTTTACTTTCCTCAAGTATGCAATTATGGCCGGCTCTTTGGCAGAAAATTGTCCGTTAAATTGGCTTACAACAAGCTGCGAGTCACTGTTTGCCACCACTGACTTAATTTTCAAAGCTTTTGCGAGTCTTAGTCCAGCTAAGAGTGCCTCGTATTCTGCAACATTATTCGAGGCTTTAAAGCCAAGGCAAATTGTGCTGTGCAACTTATATCCCTCCGGGCTCACCAGTAGTACCCCCGCCCCGGATCTTCCTTCAGCGAAGGACCCATCAACGAACAGCTTCCACTGAAGGCTGTTATCCATGTTCTCACTCATCTCAACATCGGGCGGATGCACTAACTCAACTATGAAATCTGCTAACGCTTGACCTTTATAGCTGTCCGAGGCACATAATGCAGGTCATACTGGCTAATTTCTATCACCCATTTCATTAATCTTCCCGATACATCCGGTTTCTGTAAGACCTGTCTCATAGAAAAAATTGTGAGTACATGAATGGAGTGCGACTGGAAGTAGGAACGGAGCTTACGAGGCTCAGTAATCAATGCTAGAGCAAGTTTCTCCATGTCTAGGTATCGTGTTTCTGCATCCAGCGTGGCCTTGCTCATATAATACACTGAAAGCTGATTCCCATTCTCCTCTCTGACCAGTACTGAGCTAACAGCCTCCTTGGACACGGCTAAATACAGAGAAAGTGGTTCGCCAACCTTTGGTTTGGACAGTAGGAGGGCCTGTCCTAGGAAAGCTTTCTGCTCGGTAAAAGCTTGCTCACATTCTTGTGTCCATTGAAATCATTTTCCTTCCTTTAAGACCTTAAAAAAATGGCAAGCATTTGTCAGTGGACTTGGAAATGAATCGACTTAAGGCAGCAATTCTTCCGGGTAAGCTATGCACTTCTTTTGGGCTCCGAGGAGAGCGCATGTTAAGTAAAGCCTTGATCTTATCCAGATTGGCTTCAATTCCTCTCCTGTTCACCATGAATCCAAGGAACTTTCCAGATGCTACCCTAAATGCGCATTTCGCAGGGTTAAGCTTCATCCGATATTTCCTCAATATATCGAAGGCATCTGATAACTGGCGGACATGTTCTGAGGCGACCATAGTTTTGACCAACATGTCATCTACATATACTTCCATGGTGCTTCCCAGCTGCTCGGAAAACATACGATTTACCAACCTTGATAGGTGGCCCCTGCATTTTTTAAACCGAACGGCATGGCTTTGTAACAATAGAGCCCCCTATCTGTGATAAACGAGGTGTGCTCCTCGTCCGGCTCATGCATGGGGATCTGATTGTATCCGGAGTATGCATCCATAAAACTCAGCATCTCATGTCCCGTCGTAGAATCAACTAGTTGATCAATCCGAGGCAGTGGGAAACTGTCTTTTGGACATGCCTGGTTTAAATTTGAAAAGTCAATATATACTCTCAATTTCCCGCTTTGCTTGGGAACCAAAACTGGGTTAGACACCCACTTCGGATAACAGGATTCTCGGATGAAGCCATTTTTCAACAGCTTCGTCACATCTTCTTTTAGGGCCTTGTATTTTTCCAAACTCATTGGCCTCCTCTTCTGCCTGTGCCCAGGGATTCTCGGGTCAAGTTGGAGAATGTGACAGGCTACTTTAGGATCAATTCCGATCATGTCGTCGTGTTTCCATGCGAATACGTCAAGATTTTTGAGCAAGAAACTTTTCAGTTGATCTTTGTATTCAACCGGTGAATCCGATCCAATTTACAACTCCTTGACTGAATCATTTGGATCAACACAAAAGCATTCCAGCCTTTCGGAAGGAGTAGAGCAACCATCACCGGTCATTCTTGGGTCTAGATCTACCAGATCCTCTTCCAGCGTCATTATGACATCTTCATCCTCGAGGGCCTTCATCCAATCTTTCAGGGTCCAGAACAGCCTCGGTCATCGCCACGTCACTTATCATATTTACGCTCCGGTCTTGGAACTTTCGGATAGCGTTGGTGTAACAGGACCGTGATTCAGTTTAGCTCCCCCTAACAATAGCCGTGCCACGCTCCGTTGGGAATTTCATACAAATATATTTTGTATGAGTTACAGCTCCTAAGTCAATTAGGGCCGGCCTCCCAATTGATCCGTAATATGAGGAGATCTTATCCACAATTAAGAATTTCAGGGGTATCCTAGAGAGAGTTGGAGCCTGCCCGACCTCCGTCATAAGGGTTATGAATCCTCTAGAAGTTATACTATCCCCTGTGAAGCCATTTATCGGATCCGGGACTGGAATGAGTGGAATACTGATCCCCATCTTGTCAAAAGTGACTCCATAAATCACATTCACCGAAGCACCATCATCCATCAGCAACTGGGACCAGTGGCGGACCCACTGTTGGACGAGTGCTGGCATATGCCTGCACTCAAATTCTTTAAATTTATTTATTTATTTTGAAACGGATCAATTATGCCTGATTTTTGTTTTCGTCACCCTTAGAAATTTGAAACCCATTTAATCTAAAAGAACTACTGAAATTGACCAAATAGTTGGCCCAATTTTAATTTAACTAAGCCTCTGATTGGTAAACACGTTTTTTTTACAAAATTTCCCAAATAACTATTTAACAACACACTTTTTCTCTCTCTATTTTTCAACTACACATTTTTCCTAAAAAACATAAAAAAATGTTTTTAAACAAAAAACTTTTAACAAATAGAATGTACACCCAATTCTCACCCAAAATTTCAAACGTGAAATATGAAAGTTGAGATTTAAAATCGTGATTGCACCCCCCTGCTGCCCTACGCCCGAGGCTTTGGCCCACTTCATTTTTAAAAAAAAAACAGGGGCACCGCCCCCCGAACCTCCTGAAGGTCCACCTCCGCCTACACTGAACAAACATCCTGGGTCCGCCCCTGTCCGGGACAATCCATTCCGAGCCACCACCACTCGAATTACCAGCGCATCGTTATGCGAAAAATGTACCCCAATAGCGTCGTCTAGGGTAAAAGTGATAGGTTCTGTCCTGGACATCCCAGTAGGATGCGCAGAGATGTAATATTCACGTTAGCGGGCTCTTTGGCCTCTCTGATGTACCCTTTTTGGGAGTTGTTGGTACTCCCTCCTGGGTGGGGGCCTCCAAATATCGTGTCAATCTCGCGGATTGGCGGATCATTTCCGGGCTGAGATGGTTCTCTTATATTTTTATCTTGCGCTAGTGGTCCCTACTCCTATCCCTTCGACGACCGTCAATCCTTTCTTTCGCAGGGTTTTTCCATGGAGCTCGCCTATCGGTTCGATTGAAGCTTTGGTTATTTGGCCTTTGCGGATTTCCTTTGTTAGGGGCGAAGTCGCCTCCCTTCCTTCTGTTTGCCTTTTGGTCAGCCAACATGTAGATTTCCCTACAAACCTCCGTTGCATGGCCATAATACCTGTGGTACACACAGTAAGCCCCAATCATAGGTTGTTTTCCACTTCTGCTACCTTCTATTCTTCCAGGGGCAGGGGGGATTCGATGCAAGCGCTATGGAATATAAATTGGGGATAGCCTCCGTGATCTCAGCCGCGTAACTGGATCCGATCTTCGGAAACGGACGTTGCGCACCCCCGCGGTTATTGCCCAACCAATCTTTATTGCCTCCTTTCCTTTGGTTCGCCTCATTAGGATACCCAGTATTGTATCTCCCTTGAGGATGATTATCCCTGGCTCTAGCCATTTCTTATGAGATAATATCCTCCTTCATTAGGTCTACCAGGGAGTTGTAATCCATTGGCTTTCTGCTTCGGATGTCCCTCCAAAACATACTTGTCATGTCTAATCCTCCTTTTAGGGTAGAGAACATCTTCGCCTCGGTGATTTTTCGCAAATGTGCATTTCTTCGGTAAACCAAGCTAAGTAGCTCTTCAAAGACTCCTTCCTTCCTTGCCTTAGATCTTGAAGACGTTGGAGTGGGAGTTGGCCTGGTTTGGAGGAAACGAATCCATTTTTGAAAGCTACCTTCAAATCTCTCCAACTGTGGATGCTTCCAGGAGGAAGTTTTTTATACCAGCGTATCGCACTTCCCTTAAGCGTTAAGGCGAAGGCTTTGCATTTTAACGCTGGGGTAGCTCCGGCTATTTCCATACTGGAGCGATAGTTTAGAAGGTGATCGTCAGGGTCTCCTTTATCGAAGTACTTCGTTATCTTCGGCATTTCAAAATCGTGGGGCACTGGGCACTTTCGAACGCCCTCCGTAAAGGGGCTTATTTCCTCTTTTTCATCCAACTCATACGACGGTAATTCATTGTTCTCACTATGGTCGGAATTGATTGGGCCAGGATACCGGTCATAGGGTGGCTGTAGGCAATTTTGCCCTCGTAGTGGCGAAACTCGACCATATTTTGGCCTTTGAAAAGTTGGCTGGCCTCCTTGAGTTTGGGAATGAGCTACTTTTGCTCTTCTCTCCTACCTATTTCTAGGCTCATGTGTGGGGCTCAATTTTTCCGTTCCTACACCATATCTATCCTTAGGCATTTGGCTCTTAGAAAGGGCTTCTTCAGCCCTTCGCTCCCGCCTATTTCTAGGCGTTTGCACATGATGCCAACCTTGTTCAGTTCGACCTTCTCGTTTGCCCCTGAATAGTCCTCCTATTCGGCTAAAAACGCTGCCAGACTTTGGGAGCGAGGCCTCTCCACTATCACTAAGTGGTTGACCTTGTTCTCTTGGTGCTTCATGTACTGAATCCTCTTCATTGTAAGGGACAGAGTCCACCTCGGCATACACCTGTGGATCTTGGTAATAATACGACATAGTGGCCGCGTCAGATGGTGAGTAATGTGGCTGCGAGTACTGCGGGGCATCATGGGTTCATTTACAACGTATCCTCTAGCCATATAGGCATTCATCGCAGCGGTTTGTTCTATCTGCCGTTTTTGCATTTCCAACATCTGAGCTGCCATGCGCGTCATATCTCGCAACATGCGACGATTCGGTGTCGACGCGGAGGGTTAAGTTGAGCTCCCCCCTCATTTACGTCCTCATGAGGTTTTTGGGGGGCATCCTCCTCGCTGGGTAGTTCCTCCCTATTTCTTCGAGGGTTAACATCGTTATCACTTTCATCCATGTCTATAGCAATTTTTGGTCCTGTCCTTTTTCTCCAGGATAGGTGAACTTCTATTTCAAAGCTTCAAGCATTTTTCAAGGTTAGTAAACTTATATTTTAAAGTTTTAAGTCTTTTTCAAGGTTAGTAAACTTATGTTTCAAAGTTTTATGCCTTTTTCAAGGGGTGTTTCACTCTTTTTCCAGAGGTTACTTGCCTTTGTTCAAGGTCTTCAGCATCTTTTTACCACGCGATTTCGTGGTTAGAAGTGTGGTTTCCCATAGACGGTACCAAAATGTTGACCACAAAATCTAGTAGGACCTTTGATCAACACGTCTCAACTCCTCTCTCTTGAACACGTGGATTTCCTGCGAACTAGGACAAATGATCAGCTTGCAAAGAGGGCTGAGGTGGCTCCCGTTTGCACTCCGATGCCTAAGTCAGTACTCATTTCCAGCATGTATAAATTGGGTGCGGGAAATATAAATATGTAAAAGAGAGAAAAGGGAGTGAAAGTAAAATATTGAGTTAGAGTATTGAAATTCCAACATTTTCTTTGGGGTAAGTGTGCTCTATTTATAGGAGGATTTATTATCTTTAGATGGTGACACGTGGTGGGCTTTACACGTGTCTTCACCCTAACCGTGGATAGGTAAATCAATTTCTTGGATGTAATCATTGCTACAAGCCGTAGGGGAGGGGAGCCCATCATATTCTCTATAAAGGTAACGTCTTGTCAAGCCATAGTCCGCTGGAGAAAGTTACGTCTCTCTGACACCATCCATTGTCCCATCGCTGATCCGGGGTGGTACAACAGGACACCCGGCTTATTGAAACCAGTTCGGTAAAAGGGGCTCCAAGCGATATACCACCTTGACGATTTGGGCCAGGGAAAGCCCTAAGTTTCATTCATAACTGGAGTCCGTCCTCTCTTGGGCCTCCCTTTGGTGATCAGCTGGGCTTATTTTGGGTACGGTCTCAACAGTACTTTCGATTTTGTATTTTTCGGCAGTGGTACGATTGAGAAGTCTACGAAGTTGACATAATTTGCAATGGAAATTTCCCGGACCCTAAAGTCCGAAGGGTTTATGGTGGTCCATACTGGCATGAAAGATGAGTACAGTCTCAATTCAGTTCTTGAATTGTTTCACTTTTCTAAATTGGTCCATACGGAGTGGGGAATACCCCGAACCCGATGGGGACCTTCCGTGAACAGGGCGAGGAGTCCCCCGAAAAAGACGGGGATGGGGATGGGGATGAAAAAGTATTCCCGAACTGGGGATGGGGAGGGGACGGGGATGGCAGTCTTTTCCCCATCCTTATTAAAATTTAACGACAAAAGCAAAGATATATATATATATATATATATATATATATATATATATATATATATATATATATATTCGATTAATGTTCAAATGATGTGTAAAAATTATTAGATTTAGAAAATATTAGTGTTGTTCCTGTATTTTTTTCTTATATTGTTTGTACAAAATTATTTTAGAACTTAAAAAAATAAAAATTAATAACAAATGAGGATGTAAACGGGGATTTGTACATCCCCGCCTAGGGATGGCAAAACGGCTCGACTCGAAAAAAGCTCGGGCTAAACTCGGCTCGCGGCTCGAGATTTCGAGCCAAAGCTCGAGCCGAGCTTTTTTTTGAGAGACGGGCTTTGGCTCGGCTCGGCTCGAGCAAAAAAAAAAAGCCCGCTAAAAAAGCTCGATGGGAGCTTGAGCAATGAATTTCGACCACGAGCTCGGTCCAACTTGCTATATATACACATTTTCAAACAAATTTTATGAATTTTCGCTATAAAAATTTAAAAAAAAATAAAACCTCGGAACTTGGCTCGGCTCGGAAAAAGCTCGAACTAAAGCTCGAGTTGAGCCTTATTTTTGGGGACGAGCTTTAGCTCGACTTGGCTCGGGCCAAAAAAAGCTCGAGCCAAGTTCGAGCCTTGATCTTCGGCTCGCAAGCTGGTTCGGCTCGGCTCGTTGACATCCCTATCCCCGCCTCGATCGGGATGGTAAATCTTTAACGAGGCAGGGACGGGGAAAGACATCTCCGCCCCCATACCCGCCCCATTGCCATTCCTGAGAATTTTTAATGGTGGGGACGTGTATTTCCAAAAAATGTGAATGTAAGGATGAAATTGTCAAGAAATCAAAGGTATGGATGAATTTTCCAAGAGAGTCTAAAGGTAGGGACGTTTTGCTTCAATTACCCTAAATTAAATAATGTAAAAAGACTCTTTTACCCTTCATCAAAATGGTCAATTGATGATTTGTTGATCAATTAACAGAATTTTTAATGGTAGGGACGTGTATTTCTAAAAAAAGTGAAGGTGGGATGAAATTGTCAAGAAATTAAATGTGGAGATGAATTCAGCAAGAGAGTCCAAAAGTATGGACATTTTGTGCCAATTACCCTAATTTTTTTCTTTCGGAAATCGTAAACCCATTGATCAATCATTAAAATAAAGTTAATTCTTTTAAACAATCGAATTGAACAGAACTCATCCATAAAATCAGCATTAAGCCCAGGTTTGATTCTCATTTTTTCAACATTTATATTTTTTTCATACTTATTTTCAACCACACAATTACACAATAAAATAATTAACACGTAAACTCAAAATCTTTCTCTACTTTTCAATCACATTCTCCAAAAAATCATTATTCAAAATACTAATTTCTCTTTAAAAAATAAAAATGTGCATCAAATTCAAACTGGGCAAAATCTCTTCAAGACCATTGTCCACATCAGTCCATTTTTCCACCAGCCTGTTTAAAAAACTTTCAAAGAGGGCTAAAAATCTCTTTAAAAATGTGCATCAAAGAAAGGTCACATCTCTCTGACATACTAATCAATCTTGTAATCGGCCTAGAGCATATACTTCGGATAATACCAGCTTGGTATAAGCACTCCGAGTATATGGAGCTCGGACAATATTGCACCTCGACAAAACAGTAACTCGCAGAGTCCCAAGCACAACTGGCAATTAGTGGGTCTCACGTGGATTTCCATGAATGACGTGTCAAGCTTGCTTAAACGTGATAGTAAGAGAACTCATCTTTAAATCGGTGCAAAAGTATTCACATTTCAAGTGAGTTGAGATATCCAAGTGAATCAAGGGAGTGGCAGCTTGGACCATAGGTTGACGCGCACGTTGCATTATTTTTTTAGTCCCCTATTAAATAGTAAGATGTCACATATAAACACATTTATTTTCAAATGTAGGCTAGAAATACGTGTATGGATCTTGATGTTTTTGTTTGTGCAAATAAAGTGGTGTCATTTTTCATGTTTGAATAACTTGACAGAATATTTTTTGTCGGGGCGAAAAGAGACAAGGAAAAACCAAACAAATCATCCATAAAAGATCCCTTTGCATCGATGACATAAATTAGACGCTCAATTGGTAGAATGTAGATGGCCAACTATAATTAATTTGTTCACATTATCGAAACACTTTACCTAAAAGCTTAGATTATTTTATTCCAAATGAGTTAAATTATCTAAATCAACATCAAATAGTCATATAGCAAACATCAAAAAGTTGGTTCCAGTATGAAATCAACTCTGTTAAAAAAAGATGCAACATAAAGGCAAAAAAAGATACCAACTCTGCCTCCACGATGCTTTGTAAACAACAGGAGCAAGGCACATAGACAAGATTCTAATTCTTTTTATTTTATCGATCATGACTAGTACAGTCTAGTTCACTATACCAAACATATCACGAGGGTTCTCAACAACTATTTTTATTCAGGAGGAAGTTCTTGATATCATACTATTCTACAGCAATGTAGGACTGAACAATATCTAGTACCCAAAGATAAACCTGCTATCCCTTTTGGATCTTACTTGTGAAGGATCAAAATTTAGTCCATGACACGAAAAATTATACCCAATTCCAACTTCCTCTATGTTAGAGAACTACCTTAACAAAGAACAAACATAAAATCTATACATACATATATAATAATATGATAATCGTCACCATTTTACTCACACATTTTCCTGCTCATTTTAGGAAATTTCTTAATTTTAACAATTTATTTTAATACATGAATTATGAGGGTCCAATTAATGCATGTAATAAATGATTTATGAATTTGTGAAAAAAGAAATTATCTATAAAAAAAAATCAAATTATAGATTATTTTTGTTCTTTTGATAATTATTGCATTATTTTGAAGTCGAAAAATATGCAATATTGATGTCAAATCGAAGATCTCAACGAAAAATTTAATACAAGCTAACAAATGAGAGCAAACTGCAAACATATGATTCGTAAAACCGTCTTAAACATTAAAGGTAAAAAATTTTCCAATCTTTCTAAATAATTCAATTAAATCATTTAATTTTATACAACTTTAGCTTCGATAAACCTATTTGTTCAATTTGTAAAATAAAAGGTGGTAGCAAAATCATTATATTTAAAAATAAAAATAGAATATGGCCAACAAGTTTATTTAACATGCACAAAAATAGTATGTGCAATTGTGAAAAATGAGTTTTAAAGAATGTGTGGTTGAGAATAAATATTAAAAAATTATTTTTGAAGAATCAATTTTACACGAATAAGTGATAAAGTCTTATATCCTGTGGATTAAGCCCCCATTTATAAATTGAGATGTATAAATAATTTTTTTTGTATGTAAAGTTAATTATATTTGTAATATTCATTCAATAAAATTTAATTAAAATTTGTATTTCATATTATTTATTTGTTACATTCATTTAAATATAGAATTGTATATAAGTTTGTCACGTTTAAGATAAACAAATTATAGCATTTAATTTAAGTTTGAGCAATTTTTTATTTTTAAAAATATTTGGTAAATTTTGGTCCTAATGTATTTATTTTTTTAAACGTAATGAAATGAAATATTTGTTTAATATATTTAAATATCAATTATTGCATTAAGATAATTAATACATTTAAATTAATTTCGTAAATGTCTATTAGCCTCTTGATTTCATTTTACGATTTGAGAATTGTTAACATTTCAACTTTTATAAATCAAATAATCGGAAGTTCGACTTCAGTCATCAAATTAAAATAGTAAAGTATAGAATAAGTCATATGTCCATATTTTACTTCGCCTAAATAGACTAAGAAAATTAGAGAAATAACAATTAGTTGTTAAAAGAAATATGCAAGTCGTAATTTTATATTTTACTTTTCTAGATTTTTTTCATTATATATGAATGCACAATTTATGTCGGTCATTGTATTTTTAATACTTATTCAATAAATAATTATCAATTATATCATTCATACATCGCACGGGTGCGGTTACTAGTTCAACTAATACAAACATATTACCAAGTGAGCCCGGTGAAATAGTTGTATATCTTACGAAGTGTGAACGCTATTCTCGTATGAATCATTCCATTATCGAAGGGCATAATGTGCTAAAAAGATACAAGATCTAGGAAATTGGAATACCTTGAACTAAAGCTGCTAAGATCAAATAAATCATTTAAAATACTAATGCGTTTCCATAATTAAACCTGAAAAAATATTTCCAAAAAATATTAAGACAAGTAAGGATTCATAGATTATGTTAAAAGTTCTAATAAGAAAGTTTTAAGCCCTGAAACATTCAATTACTGCTTTGGCGGCAATCTCCATCTTCTCCTGAAATATATATAAAAAAATAAAAATAAAAAAAATAAAAAACCTCATAATAATATCAATATTTAAAGATTATACGTTTACCTCAATGAATGGCAATAACCACAACAAAACTAAGTTGATATCAATGTTTAAGGATTATACATTTACCTCAATGAATGGCAATAACCACAACAAAACTACGTTTTATTGCTAAATAAATTTGGGGTCAGCTGGTCAGCTAAAGCTTATGTGATTTTTCTATTTTTACATTCTATCCATTTCATTGTTACTTCTATTAGAATATTCAATGCGATGAGACATTTACATCATGTTAAATCTAGTATAAATTTACCTCTTCTCACATGTTCTTCTGAAATATCGTCAGTCCGGTGAATGATAGCTTCTTTAGCTACAAACAAACATGCATGATGCACCTACTTAAATTGTGCTATTCTTAATTTATTAAAATAATTAACATAAATAAAGATTATATACTGTGGCCACATTACGTGTCCCAAACGAATACAAAACTGTTAACCTATCTGAATCTTGACAATCAATGGCAGGTCAATATGATGATTTAAACATGGATTTGACACATGTAGAAACAAAAACCCACCAGAATAATGGTACTTACAAGTCAAATACGGGTGTTGCTAATTAGCAATAGTCCAAATGCAAGCTTTAGAATTGGAAGGTCGATAAATATCGAAAACTTCGTAATAAGCAAGATCGTACAGAATTTTACCACTTTAAGGTATTCCCTTAGAGCGGAAGAGTTCCCATCAGTTGACATGAACTTCAAAAGAAGCCTCAACTCAAAGTACACATGCAACTCAGAAGGCACTGGGGAAGAATTCACTCGGTAAAGAGCTGAAATACCTGCATGTTAAGTAAAGATACATAGCACCAAGAACTACAGAAATAATATCAGGAAGAATTTCTAGAGGTCATCTACCCCTTCAATGCATAGGTATCCAAAAATTAACTCTTTTTTATGAACTAAAAGTAAACAAAGCCCCATCATTATTCAGACATCGCAAGTACCAGTGTACCACAACAAGATTATGATTCACTGAGAGCTGTAGATCAAATAAGTAGTAGCAGAAAAGAGATCAATGACAACTCTGCATGAAAACTGCAGAAATAATATTAATGTTTTCTTGCTTTAAATACATGATATCAAATATTTGACTACAATGAATGCCTTAAAAATCTCCCATCGTAGAGGGACTGACAAGTGTCTATTCTACACTGATATTCTGAAATTCCCTCTTCAGTCGCTTACTCTATCAAACTAAGCAAATAGTAATAGAAAAAGTTCTTTTCCACGAGCGTAAAAGAGTTCACATGATGCATTTCAGTCTTGCAAATGTTAAATAGCCTGTATGACCTCTATATTCGCCGATGCGCTTTGCCATGATGGTGAGAGAACTGGTATTTTCGAGCCCATTGGTGGAGCGTTGTCTCTTCTTGCAGCTCTTAAGAGACATGAAACCACCATCATTATCTTGCCAGCTTGACATGTTCCCTTCTCGAACTTCATATGTGCGCAGAAGCACTTCAAATGTTCTTATATCTGCAGAAGCCCATCATAAGCATCACCAAAAAAAGCAAGGTAAGTTTAACGGCACAACTAACCAACGTGATTGTATTATCTATACAAGTATCATTGACCATGAAATCCATGGAAAAGGCCTACCAGTGAAATCAGATCTAAGTGTTTCACAAGATTTCTGTACTTGTTCAATGCAGGGTGAGAAGGAGCACAATACTCCATCTTGTTTCAACATTTTTGAAGCAGAAGGAATAGCCAACCAAGGTTGAGGGAGGTCGAGGAAAACTGAATCTGCCCGCCCTAAAAATTCATCTGGAAAACCCTCACCCTGTATATCTCTCACCCCTACAGTCACCAATCTACTCAATCCAGTCCTTTCAAAATCTTCCCTGCAATAAAGAGAGAACGCTCAATCATAATCAAGACAAGTTCTCTTCACAATCAACGGGCATTTTTGGATCAGATGCATAAACTTATTCAGTTCTTTCTCAATCTGCTGAAAATCCAATAGCATCCTATATTACATCAAATTACTTTACTATAAGCACTAGTCTTGATTGAAAATTCTTGCGTAGCCGAGGCGGCCCTTTGTTCATGAAAATCAAAAGTGTAAACATGTCCATTGGGTGCAATAGCTCGAGCAAGCGACGTACTCAAGGATCCACTTCCAGTGCCCGACTCAAGAACCAGACAACCTGGAACTATCTCCAAGTACATGACAACAAAACTAATATCGGCAACATGTAAAATTTGGGTTCTGTGGCTTAGAACCAGAGTCCATAATTCAGCAGTAGGAGCCAACAAGTACACAAATCCACCCTTATTACTGAACACTTTGGAACCAAATGGTTTCCCAATCCAATCTGAATGCTTAAATATACCGAATCGATTTTGCAGAACCCCGCTCTCTGAAACTTTTAGAGCCTTCATGTTATCACGTCTCTCATATACTATTACTAAATCACCATCGCTTATGAAGCGAGAAAATGACAATTTCTTCGAAGAATCAAATGGAAACATTGTCAAAAATCTAAGATCAGTTCTCAATGAAGTAATCTGTATTACAATAAAAAAAAAGGAGCAACATCGTGAAGTCGTGTTTCAAAAAGCCAGTACTTTATCAGATAGGAAATTAACAAATATTATGGTTCAATAAATAAATCTTACTAAATCTGCTTGATACAGAATCCACTACAGGTAAGAAGATGATTGAATTCGAATCTACGCTCCTCAGTCCTAAGCAAGAATGAATTTGGAGGCGAGGGAAATTTGGGGGATACGGAGAAAGTACATTTAAGAACGTTGTTTTGTTCAGCCCAATTGGCATGATCTAATAGCCCGTGATTTTACCATGCTAGGCCAGGGCCCACATCAAATTGTTTTTTTGCCGAACAAATGTATTAAATAATTATTTCTTGTGAGTTTTAAAAACATATTATAATATGAAAATAAATAATGACTATAAATAGTAAATTTAAACTTAGTTCCATTAATGAATGAAAAAAATTAATTTAATTTTGATCTGTATGTATTTTGGTCATTCCATTATCAGAATATTACTTTTTACATTTATGTCTGATACCCAAGGTCATATTTTGGGCCGACCTTTTCTATGACCCGATGTCACACTTTGGGCTGATCTCATTTATAAAGATCAGCATAAATCTCGAGTTATGTAAAAAGCACAGTTTTAATAAAGGGTTAATTGCATAAAATAATTAACTTACAAAACTGATTTTTACTACACAACAAATAAATTCTGAAAAATACTTCATTATCTTGGTCGTTGATTACATCCTCCCAAACTGCCACCGACCTCACCACCACTGTCGGCTCCGACATCACCATACCCTTCAACCCCATTACTTCCGGCGCCATCGCCGGCGTCGATACTACCCAATAATTTTTACATCCCAAATGACTCAGTGCTGGACCTGGACTTATGTGGGCTTCCTAATTTTGGTACATGCTTGGGGAACTCAGTGCGGACCCTGTGATTCAGTGCTTAGTAAAGGCTATACATATGTGGGTACGTGTTGTTCAACTTTCCTACATCGAAATCTCAGTCTAGCTTGGGGAACTTTGTGCTGTGATTCAGTGTTCAAGGTGGAATTTTGGTGTTTCGTATTGATTTCTTCACCTGTATATTGGGTTTCTTCATTCTACTTCACCAATTCCATCTCTATACGGTTGGGCTGCTGCAGTGAGGTGTTCTTCTAATTGGGTTTTGAAGGTTGTGTTTTTGTGGTTTGATTTTGTTGGTGGGTGATGGTGGTGGCTGTGGTTTGGTGATCGGTGATGGTGGTGGATGTGGTTTGGTGATGTTGGTGACTGGTGTATGAAAATTGTTTGGTGAAAGGAAATGGTGAAATGAAGAGGAAAGGTTGGGAGGGTTAGAAGTGGTGCTACAACTTTATGCCCAAATGGTGAAAATGCATATATAGTGTGTGAAAAGTATTTAATTTTGTAAAGTATCAAGCTGTGATACTTAAAAAAAAATGTATGAAAACTGTTTGATTTTATGTTTGAGATAAAGTATTATAAAATTTTGTAAAGTATCAAACTCTGATATTAGAATATTTTGAAAAGTATCATACTGTGATACTACAAAAAATGGAAAAAGTATCATAAGTATCATATTGTGATACTAAAATAAATTGAAAAGTATCATAAGTATCATATTATGATACTAACATAATCATAAGTATCATAGCATAGTACTAACCTATTTGAGAAGTATCATAAGTATTTTTCAGTTTTTACAATTTTATTATAAGTAATTTTCAAATTTTATAAAATTGAAGTAAATTTCAGTTTAACCCCTAAAAGTATGGTATTTTGTGAACACCCCATTAATAAATGATTGATATCAAGTTCGTGAATATGACCAACTTATTCCTTTTGGGCAAGCCCAACTTCGTTGATCGACCTGTCTCTTGATAATCATAGGATAAGCCCGGCATATGGGTCCATCTATATATTCATAAAGCGTCATGATCTTGTAATGGGCTAGACCTAACCCTAAAACACGTTAATGGGCTATGTCTTGGGCCTTACATCCTAGAAAATTAAGGTAATGATGTAATTAAACTTTCTTTACTTAAAAGAGAATCCAATTCACTTGAGTATTCCTATATAAGGTAATTTCTTTTAATTAAGAATTATTTTCCTACTAGATTAGGGAGACTTATTCTGATTCTTATAAATGGGTCTCCTTCGTTAATAATTAAACACACAATATTCATATTTTTAATAATCTCTTGAATATTCTTTTTCTATTTTCTTCTCCTCCTTCAGAATACTAATTCTTACACCGGAGGGGCGACGATGACATCTCTCATTGCCTTTTTTGCAAGTTTCTTGGAGGCTTGGATCATCATTTTTAACAAAATATCAGCCTTTGGTCTTGCCACGTCAAAGTCAGAAAAATTACCTAAACAAATGGCGTTGTCTGTGGGATCTCGATCAAAAAATCATGTTATTCAAAGATCAATTTCCACATAAATAAAAATTCCGAAAATTAAAGGTCTGACTACCAAAAAAACAATTCTAGAAATAGAAGTCAAGTTACATTAGGGAGCGAAAGTTTCTTCAAGCCATGGATTTTCACATCTATGACATCTCCAGTTTCGTCTTCTACACAATCTTCACTGTTCTTGTGTATCACAAGTGTTGCATTAAGAGAATCAAAACCCGTTGGCAAGAACTCGGTTGCAGGGTCCTCAAACTCAGTCAAGATAAACTCTAACTTGCATTGAGTCGACTCGTTCGCCGGTGGAGGTAGAAAAACCCAATCAACATAAACAGCTTGGTCTGGGATTCTAAAGGCGAAATACTTCAGGTGGTTGAAAAATATATACGTAGTTGATTTCAGTCCCAAAAAGATAGCCACTAGATCAAAGCAACGGACGCTGGGACCCTTTTCAATGGAGGATTTGGTCTTTTATATTCAGCATCTTCCATTTGGGCCTTCTTCGTCTGACTGTTGTGGATCCCCAATTGAAAACATGGATTAATTTTTTGCCTAAGACTGAATTCACTAGAACGGAATTAGGGGGCATAAGGCCCATCGCAAGAAAATCTTCTGCTCCTTCTCATTCACCATGTCATCACCGCCACATATTCTTCTTTTTCAGTCTAATCCACCTCCTCAAGATCAGCTCTTTTTAATTTGGGACTGGGAAATCGTCTGAACTATAATATCACTGTTGGAATTAGATTTATTCTCTACATCTGCAGTCAAGCTCATTAGGAGATGAATCAGTAGCATGATTAGCAGCAAGGAACTTCTCCAACTCTTCCTTCAAATAAGATGGGCATTTCATTGTTGAACAAGATATACCATGGAGGATTAATATTAATCTCGTGATATGGCTGGGATTTCGACAAGATTGGGAGGAAGACTCACCCCGATCGTCAAAGTTGAGATGAGGATTCACTTCTCCGGGGAGGCTGGGAAGTACAAAATATCAAAGAAAACCTAATCTCTTCCTTTTTGTCAGTTATTTGAATTGGGAACGGCCCCTTCTTCATTAACAATGGTGGTAGGTTACTATGGCATGTCAAGATTGTTCAAGGGAATGGCTGGTTTGAACGATTACAGAAACTAAAGGGCATGTCAAATGCTTAATGAAATGATCCAACCAAACTTTTCCTCATTCAATGGTTTTATGCTGAAGCACTTCAATCTCAGTGCACTCGTCTGAATTGTGAACCCTGCTTGGCACATATTGCTAATGGCAGTCGAACCTGCCCTTACAATGGATGTTCGGTGATGAAATCAGATTCTAAGCCTCTATTTAAGTCGACCAAAAATCTAGCAGACAAAATTGGCAAAGTTCTTACTGTCTCTTCCATTGGAGTCAATCACATCAGGAGGATACCTTATTCAAATATATGATCACACCTGGGGTTGTCCTGGGCATATTAATCACACTAGACTTCATACCGTGTCCAAGGTGGGACTAGCTCAGATCCAACCTCTCCAACGACTACTGAAATAAGGTGTACTCTTACCCTACTCATCAATTCTTGTGCAAAATTTGGTGTAAGAAAAATTGTGCAAGTTTTCGTGATACCATTGCATCAAACATATTTTGACAAGGTTCGACTAGTATATCATACTTAAAATGGATCTCTCTTGCTAAAATTTAAGCAAAACCATTATGATAATTGTTGATTTTTGTGGGAGATAACGATTCAATTAGTGATATTAGTTTGTAATCTTTTTATCTTTTTTATATTCTAGCAACTAAGGTCAAGTCAATTGAAGTTGTTGCCAGCAATTAAACAGGGGTAGTGGAAATCAAAGTTATTATATGTGGCTAATTGATAAACTGCTTGACAATTCAATTTCCTTATCATGTTATCGTGAATTTAGTGGTCTACAAAACGAAATTCCTTCATGTTGGGAAACTTATTTTGCTCCTAATTTTAGATCCATGGTACCAAATAATTATTTAAACACTGCAGGCAGCTGTAACACCCAATTCCTAGCTTATGCACATTTAAAAATTACAAAGACCTAGGCCTTCTATATCGTTGTAGTGACGAAGGGAACATAGGAAATCGCTATGTTTCTATCAACGGGATCTCTGCCAACATTTGAGACAAGTCCCTTCTCATTTCATGGCCAATTGACAACACCAGTGGCAAAGACTGTCAAGTGGACAGAATCGAGTCACAAATATGTTGCCAAAGTACAATCAAGAGTAGTTGAAACAAGCAGAAAAGGGAGTAGCCATTTTCCTCCCTACTCTTATTTACATGATTGCAATTTTCCTCTGTCAACTGCTATCTACTTTTCACTTTTGTTTTTACTACATTTTGCAAAGTTTTTCACTTGTGACTCGTTTCATCTACTTGCGAGCCACTTTCAAATGTGAGGAAAATACAAGCTTGTTGCCGAAGTTGTTATTGACAAGTTAATTTTCATTTAGCAAACATTAGAATGATGATGTACAAATGCTATAAATTACTATTAGATTTAATGCTATATCCCAGGTAGTATACATATGAAAAAAAAAAATCAATGTGGAGGGGTAATCCCAATTCAATCATTCTTCTTGATGGTTTTGACTGATAATCAATAATAGAAGAACACAGGTCATCAGCGTTGGCTTCTTTATTTTAACCAATTCATTACCTTCCATAGATAAGAACCCATCAAGAACCAAAATTTATTTTCTATTATTCCCATTCGAGTTAATATATCTTCGGCATTAGCATACGTTTCGCTATCATTATTTCCATCTATAATTTGGCTAGGATGGGTGCAAGATGACTCCAAATGCAAACCCTTTGTGCCACATGATGCACTTCTATATTGAGTATCATTTTTTGCGTCATTCACTGGACTTGTTCACCACATTTTGCAGAATTTTGCACTTAAGACTTACTTGGCTGAGCCTCTAGTCACTATGTTATTACTTCCTTGTTGAAATTAATAAACAAGGGAGATGTAGAGATGTTTTCATTCATTTGCTTCCATCGAAGAATAAAAAGTTTTTAAATCCATGTCATTAGTTATTTGACATTTTATTGGACTTGATAAAATTGTAGTAACCTTAATTTGACTTCAATTTATCTCCCTAATGCGAGATGTTGGGTAAAACGTCTCAACCGGATGTCCTATCAATTATGGTGCAATATGGCCTCCAGTTGTAATTGCTAAGCCTTTTGATCAAAGTCATTGACGTAACTACCGCTTAATGCTAAGCAAGGATTTCCTCAGGTCCTTGGTCATTTCTGGATCTGCCCGAGGAATTGCAAAAATGAGGTGTACCTTAACACTCTTTATTAATTCAATAATACTTGCATAATATTGATCATGTGTTAGAGCTCAATTTTTTTGCAAATCCTATATTATATGTGGTAACTGCTAAATAAAGAGCTCATCGAATCTAGATAAGAATCATAAGATTACTTGTCTTTTCCTATTATGATAATCAACTCGGTAAGTTCAGATTAAATTATTAAATCTGCAATAGCTTGTGATATGTGAATTCAAGAAATATGCTTTCCAATCATTAAATATTTGTTGGTCCCACTATTTCTTAGAACAAGTCGAGAGCTGCGACCAAGACTCAAAATAAAACGTTCTTGGTACAATTCTGACAAACCCATTATGATTTATGAGCAATATTCCTAAAGGACTACAATCAATTAATTATTGATCTTTAATAGCCTTATAATCTATTAATATGCTAATTTAATTGATGAAATCAGATTTCTATTTTGGTCTCGTTATTTACAAGTATGATCAGATTAATAATGCACGAGTTGAACTCAATTGCTTGCTGAATTTGAAGTTATTTGATCCGTTTCCATATTGATTCATGCTATTTTTTGTGATTTAAAGTTTTTATAATCTGGAAATTAGCTGAGTTAAATAGTAAATTATAAAGTGACCAATTATATGAAGCATCATATTTTTACGTGATATATTTGAAAAACCAATAGAAACACTTAATATACTTTAGCATGGCCTTTCTGGGTATAATCTACATTGATTAACACGCTACAACCGTTTTCTTCAATAGCTAATCATATTAATTGGAAAAATGTTTGATTTGAATCAATTAAATTCATGAATGTTTTGGCGGAAAATATGTGCTAACATATTACTCAACAATCTTGGGCTTATTGCTCAACATAAGCTCGAGCTCATTATTTAACATAAGCTCGACTCATTATTACTAACACGAACTCGGGTTATTACTTTTAATTTGAGCTCGGCTTATGAAATCTCAACATAAGTTAAAGATTATTACTTAATATAATCTCGGCTTACTCCTTGCCTAAACATATCAATAGGTTCTATTATCAATGCAAGCCATAATCCCTCGCAAATCTAAGGTTAGTGATGCGTGTCGCAATGCACCAAAATAATAAATAATTCCTTACTCGCTAAATATTAATTAATAATGTAGTAGTGAGAGTAAGGGTCGATCCCACGAGGAACGGAAACTAATTTTAGTTGTTCGATCAATTAGAATGGAATAGGGGGTTTGTTGTTTGAAATTGCTTGAATAGAAAATATGTATAAAAATAAACAATTAAATATGACTAGAGAATTAATATGAGAAGAACTCTTGTTCTCGGGTTCGGTTGTGCCCTCAATTAATGTTATATCTTTCCTTGTAACGTGTTTCTATCCCTAATTCAATTATCAATCATAAATAATCAACAAGCTCTGATTATCTAAATTCTTCCTTATGTGTATTGATTCAAAACAAGCTCTTCGAACCAATTCTAGCCACGGACAATCCTAAACAAGCTCTTAGGATTTAATGCACGACTAGTATGAAAATTTAGAAGAATAGATTGAATTTGATCGTTAATTACACAAGCTCAAATTAACCAATCCAAGTTGAATTATTACTAAACCTGCACGAGATTTATTTGCTACTAAAGTAAAGATTCAATGACAATTACGGATCAAGAATCTAAACATAGCATATTCATGAATCCAAAGATCAATAATCCAATTGGCCAAATTAAATTATTAATCAAATAAACTCAATTAAACATTCAAAACATAATAATCCAACAATTGAAATAAATGAATAAATCACGCTACTAATTTGTAGGAAAAGAAAATAACATAATTGAGTTAACACAACTTCCCCTTTGAACAAGATATGGAATTTAGCCTAGCATGATTGTGGTAGATTCTTCAAGTTGCTTCATGAATTCCATTGTTGTTGATATTCTTGCACTTGAAAATTTCCAAAGAATGCTCTATATTTTTCTTTCAATTTTCCTCAATGTGTAGCCTCTTTCAAAAATAATAAAAGTCTCTTTTTCTTGTCATGAAATTCCCTTTTTATAGCCTCAATTTCGTGCCCTAGCTTTGGGCTCAAGAAATCCCAAAATTATGGAAAGAATTGAAATATGGAAATTTTTTACTGAAATAGTTACGGCCGTGAATTTCCTTTTACGGCCGTAACACGATTTCTGCATAATTCTCGAAAATTGAAGTTACGGCCGTAACATATCCACTTACGGCCGTAAAGAGGTTTCTGCTGATTTTCTTCTTGCTTCAACAACACTTTTACGGCCGTGACTTTGTTACCTTACGGCCGTAACTGTATTTGCACCTAAGTCCCCAAACTTCAGTTTTGAGTGCATTTTGGTCATTTTTTCTTCTTTTATGATCCTATACAATGTAAAACATAAAATGCATTAATAATACTTAGATAGAATCACATTATGGCATATTCGAGGATATAAGTGCATAAAATAAACGTAAACATCACACTTATCAAATCCCCCCACACTTGAACCATTGTTCGTTCTCGAACAAAGATTTGCAAAGAAAAGAATAAGATTCAAACAATAGATTACAATTTAGAGACTTGAGGTTGCAACCCACTTTTCTTTTAAAAAAAATGTTCCATTGCATGATCGGATTGTGTTCGTGTGTGCTAGAGATACAACGCCCTATATTTTCCATCACAATCATGGCTCAATATGGTTTATTTCCTTGCACCTCTCGTGTTTGCTCACATCCCAACCATTTATGAGTGACTACGAGGAGAATAATTTCGCCCAACTCCAGTGGAAATCAGTTGCGTAAACCGAGTTGTTCATGACGTGAATTTAGTCAACATAGTATCCCCGACCACATTCATAGCACCAACCCTAGACCAAGAAATTCAAACCACTCATAAGCATATGTAATGGGAGTTAACACCCTCACAAGATATTTCTCTCTTCGCACAAAGTGCATAAGGGGTTGAATTTTCGCTCAGCTCTCTGCATGGATAAGTCAGTACCACAGATTGCCTTACTGTCATAACTGGAGCCAACAATAACACAAGTGCAAAGCGAAGGTCTTTATTTGGTTGTAGCGGGGCTTCGGGTCAGGTAGGATAAAAGGATATATTTAGGCTGAGTCGAGAAGGAATTTCGCAAACTAAGTCAATTCAAAATAACATTACTTCCTTCACCCTTAATATGATCTTTATTGTTTCCCGCTACCCAACTCTATTTACACTTGAATCTCTTCTTTTTCTTTCTTTTTTTTTCACAAGTTGAGTGTTTGACATCCTCAACTACTAATTTTCATGACTAAACTTCCTTTTCATTTCTTTTTCTCTTTCGATTTTTTTTCGATTATAGACTGCAACTTTTTTTTTTTTTTTTTTTTTCAAATCATTACGCAGTCACCAATTGGCTTGAGATATAATTACATTCCCCTAAATTCAGTCCATTACACAACCATCGTCCAACACAAGATAATCATCTCAACTTCTTAGACTTAGACCATAGCACAATCCTCAATCAACAAAAGCTTGTGAATCCCTTCTTTATGGGTTCAAAACAAAGACAATGCGAAAGAAAAGGTATTCGTGGCTTGTATCGTGGCATCAAAGATTCAAAGAAAGGCTAAGGCTCAAAGGGGCTTCTATTGGTCCATGTAGCAAGGTAGGCTCTTTTAGCAAGTCAAATTTGGTTCAACCTATTGCCTTTGCTATAATTTGCACTTGAATTAAGAAGCTACAACGGTATGCACAAGAAAGCACATCCAAGCATAACCCAACCATGCAGGACACACATCAAAGAATTATGAGCTCATAAGTACTAAAAACAGCTCTTAGGCTCAAAAGCTCACAAATTATGGTTTTCATATGTTTCTCCCATCCAATTATGAGTTATAGGTCATTGCTTGATCTTCATTCCAAATCTAAGTCCATTGGTCGAGGATAACGGTTAAAAGTATTCAAACTATCACTACTCACAAAAGTATAATAATTGGGACATTCAGGGTTATATATGAAGAAATAATCTGTCTATTGTGGGTTGGGTTGACTAGGTTGTAGATATTTGACAATTTTACTTTTCGTTTCCAACCTATTTGTGAAGTTTTGGACGAGATGATCTCTATGTGCTCAATTTATCCAATTATGCAATGATTTTTTCAAAAAAAAGAACCAAAAGTGGGGCCGCTTCCTATCAAAGATTAAAATGGATGCTGACTCAAACTGAATTTTAACGTTTCGACTACAGAAAGAAGATAAAGATATTAAGCTTACAATCAATTCCCCCCCACACTTAGTTAAAACAATGTCCTCATTGAAAAGCAAAACAATAAAAGGGGGAAAACAAAATTTTAAATTTGAAATTTCTGGATTTACGGCCGTAAAAATGTGTCTTACGGCCATAAGGTGGTTTCTGAAAAAATGTTTAAAAATTGAATTGCGGCCGTAAGGTTGCCTCTGAGTTTTTTTTTTTTTCTCACTTAGACGGCAAAAGAAAGAAATAACAATAAATTAAAATGAACTAATAATAACAATAAGAGAAAAGAAAAATGGGGGAGTAAAGAGACTCCCCTCTCGGGTTGCCTCCCGAGCAACACCCTTTTTTACTGTCGTTGGCTCGACAGGTTGCTTCCTTCTTCATCCGGGATCAACTGGACTCCCAAAGCTCAATTTCTTCTTCATGCTCTTCATTACAGCCTGCAAAATAGGGGGTAGAGATTTTTCATCAGAGAATGGTAATGAGATGGATGAGATTTTACCTGATTTCGGTAACTTTGGACAGTCCTTTCCACCAATATCGAGAACTTCCTGTACCAAAGAGTCATTAACATTAACAGAATAAACAGGATCATCACCAAAATTCTTCACGGAATCATAAATATTGAATTGAACAATTTCATTATCAAATTCCATGGAAAGTATGCCACTACTAACATCTATCTTAGTCTTAGATGTCTTTAGGAATGGTCTCCCTAACAAAATAGGAGTAGAGTTGGAGGAGTGGTCATCATTCATGTCTAATACATAAAAATCTGCAGGAAATACTAACCCGCCTACTTGCACTAGAATGTCTTCAACTACCCCGTCAGGATAAGCATTAGAACGATCGGCTAGTTGAATTATAACATTAGTTTCAATCAGTTTGACAAGTTTTAATGAAGCATAGGTGGACCTAGGCATTACATTGATAGAAGCACCTAAGTCTATTAAAGCACGATTTATCTTCTTATTACCTATTTGACCAGGTATGGTAAACATACATGGATCCTTGCACTTGGGAGGTAATTTTCTTTGAAGAAGTGCAGATACAGACTCACCCATTCTTACCATCTCATTTCCCACCAGTTTCCGTTTGCTAGTGCATAAATCTTTTAAAAATTTTGCATACCGGGGGACTTGCTTGATGGCCTCCAATAGCGGAATATTGATTTCAACCTTCCTAAACATTTCTAACATGTCCTTTTCCTTGCTCTCTTTGTTTGTCTTCGCTAACCTGCTAGGAAAAGGTGGAGGTGTCAGTTTAACATTTGAATGGGAGTCAGTTTTTACCTGAGGGTTTTGCGAAATGTCGTTTCTCTTCCCGACTCCCTCCTTTTCATCTTCCTCCATTTCAGGTGCAGCCGGTTCCAATTGCGGACCCTCAATTTCCTTTCCACTCCAGAGAATTATAGTGCTCACATTTTTGGGATTCACCTCGGGCTGTGATGGTAGCTTCCCTCCAGATTGTGCCTCCAATCTATTTTATGGCAGTGGCCATTTGGCTCATTTGATTTTCCAGGTTTTGAATGCTTGACTTGGTATCCTGTTGGAATTGCATCGTGTTAGTTGCCAACATCTTAACCATATCTTCAAGAGACGTACCTGAATTTTGAGGTTTTTGTTGATATTGCCCCTGTGGTTGGAAAGTCCCTTGCTGCTGGAATTGTCCTTGTGGCCTGTTTGGAGTAAAACCTGGGGTGTTTCCGTAGCTCAGGTTGGGGTGATCTCTCCACCCGGGGTTGTACGTGTTTGAATATGGGTTGTACTGTTGTCTTTGGAATGGAAACCCTTCTGCGGCCTTTACCTGTTCGCCATTCTCCTCTTGCAACACCGGACATGTATCCGTTGGATGTCCAAAGTTTGAATAGATTCCGCATGCTTTGACTTGTTTCGAATTCCCTACAGCAAGTTGCTTAACAAGATTCGTTAGTTCATATAATTGACCTTCAATATTAGAACTACTTACCTCGTTCACTCGGCGGACTTGCGAATCCCTACTTGAGTTGAATTGTTGGGTGTTCTCGGCCATGTTGGAGATTAAAGCTCGCGCTTGTTCCGGCGTCTTGTCCATGAGCGCACCTCTGCTTGCGGCGTCTATCATACTTCTGTCCATTGGCGCTAGACCTTCGTAGAAGTATTGCACCAAAAGTTGCTCGCTAATCTGATGATGGGGGCAGCTGGAGATGAGCTTTTTGAAACGCTCCCAATACTCATATAATGTTTCATTGTTGTTCTGGCGCACCCCACATATTTCTTTTAGGATGGTACCAGCCCTCGATGCAGGGAAATATTTTTCCAAGAAGAGTCTTTTCATGTCATTCCAAGTAGTGACTGTCCCTGATGGTAGACAATAGAGCCAGTCGGTGGCGGCATCCTTCAATGAGAATGGGAAGGCTCTCATTTTTATTTGTTCCTCGGTAATGCCCGTGGGCCCCATACTGTCGCAAACCACATGGAACTCCTTTAAGTGTCTATACGGATCTTCACCGGGGTTTCCTCGAAAAGTTGGTAATAACTGGATGAGCCCAGATTTAAGCTCGAAAGTTTTTCCTTCTTCCACCGTTGGAATCGTTATGCATAATGGCTGCTGAGCCACATCGGGGGTAGCCAGTTGTTTAAGAGTCCTGTTGTTAGCTGCCATTTGTCGCGCTGCTCTTCTTTGCTGTCGAAAAGTCCTCTCAATTTCTGGGTCAAGATAAAAAATTTCACAATTAGTTGACCGAGTTTTAAGCATATAAGCAAAGAAGCACAAATAAAATTATATAAATAAAGTGAAAATAAAATAAAAATAAAATAAATGCAGAAAAACAAAATTCTAATTGATTAAACACTAAATTGGTTAACCGTTCCCCGGCAACGGCGCCAAAAATTTGATGCGTGTCGCAATGCACCAAAATAATAAATAATTCCTTACTCGCTAAATATTAATTAATAATGTAGTAGTAAGAGTAAGGGTCGATCCCACGAGGAACGGAAACTAATTTTAGTTGTTCGATCAATTAGAATGGAATGTGGGGTTTGTTTTTTGAAATTGCTTGAATAGAAAATATGTATAAAAATAAACAATTAAATATGACTAGAGAATTAATATGAGAAGAAATCTTGTTCTCGGGTTCGGTTGTGCCCTCAATTAATGTTATACCTTTCCTTGTAACGTGTTTCTATCCCTAATTCAATTATCAATCATAAATAATCAACAAGCTCTGATTATCTAAATTCTTCCTTATGTGTATTGATTCAAAACAAGCTCTTCGAACCAATTCTAGCCACGGACAATCCTAAACAAGCTCTTAGGATTTAATGTACGACTAGTATAAAAATTTAGAAGAATAGATTGAATTTGATCGTTAATTACACAAGCTCGAATTAACCAATCCAAGTTGAATTATTACTAAACCTGCACGAGATTTATTTGCTACTAAAGTAAAGATTCAATGACAATTACGGATCAAGAATCTAAACATAGCATATTCATGAATCCAAAGATCAATAATCCAATTGGCCAAATTAAAGTATTAATCAAATAAATTCAATTGAACATTCAAAACATAATAATCCAACAATTGAAATAAATGAATAAATCACGCTACTAATTTGTAGGAAAAGAAAATAACATAATTGAGTTAACACAACTTCCCCTTTGGACAAGATATGGAATTTAGCCTAGCATGATTGTGGTAGATTCTTCAAGTTGCTTCATGAATTCCATTGTTGTTGATATTCTTGCGCTTGAAAATCTCCAAAGAATGCTCTATATTTTTCTTTCAATTTTCCTCAATGTGTAGCCTCTTTCAAAAATAATAAAAGTCTCTTTTTCTTGTCATGAAATTCCCTTTTTGTAGCCTCAATTTCGTGCCCTAGCTTTGGGCTCAAGAAATCTCAAAATTATGGAAAAAATTGAAATATGGAAATTTTTTACTGAAATAGTTACGGCCGTGAATTTCCTTTTACGGCCGTAACACGATTTCTGCATAATTCTCGAAAATTGAAGTTATGACCGTAACATATCCACTTACGGCCGTAAAGAGGTTTCTGCTGATTTTCTTCTTGCTTCAACAACACTTTTACGGCCGTGACTTTGTTACCTTACGGCCGTAACTGTATTTGCACCTAAGTTCCCAAACTTCAGTTTTGAGTGCATTTTGGTCATTTTTTCTTCTTTTATGATCCTATACAATGTAAAACATAAAATGCATTAATAATACTTAGATAGAATCACATTATGACATATTCGAGGATATAAGTGCATAAAATAAACGTAAACATCACACTTATCAGTTAGCTTCTATGCCCTTCAGTCATCGAATGAAAACAACTGTGATAATTGCAGAAAGCCTACCATACAATTACATTGAGAATGATTTACAAGATCGACCACAAAGCATGACTTTACAAATTATCTCCTAAAAACACAAAGTCAAATAATTTACAAGGTCGGTCACATGACACGACTTTACAAATTATTTCCCCAAATAATTTACAATGTCTCATATGGCAAGGTATTACAAATTATTTCCTTACAAATAATTTACAATGTCTCATATGGTAAGGCGTTACAAATTATTTCCTTACGAATAATTAACAATGTCTCATATGGTAAGACGTTACAAATTATTTCCTCACAAATAAATTACAAGATCGACCAAAATGTCTGACTTGATAAATTATTTCA
The DNA here is from genome assembly GCA_963555705.1 of Ligustrum vulgare. Classification (NCBI taxonomy): domain Eukaryota; kingdom Viridiplantae; phylum Streptophyta; class Magnoliopsida; order Lamiales; family Oleaceae; genus Ligustrum; species Ligustrum vulgare. The sequence continues at coordinate 63,260,898 of OY743173.1, forward strand.
GCACGAGTAATTTACAGGATCGACCATCATGCTGGCCTCACAGATTACTTCCATACAAAGAGTTTATAAGGTCGGCCTATATGCCCTACCTATCAAACTATTTCTTTTTTTACAAGCCAAGGGTTTGATTCCTTCGTTGTACAAAAAAGTCTATAAGGCGGGCCTACCTTCCCGACCTATTTCCTTAAATTACGCAAAGTCAAGGGTTTAACCCTTCTTTGTGCAAAAACTTACAAGGTCAGCCAACATGCCCGACCTGTCAACTATTCCTGTAAATTACACAAGTCAAGGACTTAGCCCATTTTCTATGGAAAAATTTACAAGGTCGACTACAATGCTCGACCTTACAAATAAATTCCTAAAAATCACAAAGTCAAGAGCTTGACCCCTTCTTCATAAAAATAATTTACAAGGTCAGCCATAAAGCACGACATTTACAAATCATTAAAAAAAAAATTGAAGATAAGGGCTTGACCCCTTCTTTATAAAAATAATTTGCAAGCTCGGTCACAAAGCTCGACTTTACAAATTTTCTTTCAAAAAATACAAAGTCAAATAATTTATAAGGTCGATCATATGGCACGACTTTACAAACTATTTCCTATAAATTATTTACAGGGT